>OW796094.1:3386729-3998791 GCA_941860345.1 Chrysodeixis includens
TCAGCATCGTTCCAGCGGTTATCATCATTATGATCAGCTTATCGCAGTCCACTGTTAGACATAGGCCTCTCAAAGTCCAGTCAAAATTGGACCATAGTTAGAATAATAATGATTTGTCAATTTAACAAAAATAGCATATCCTATCCATTTTTACCTCAAAAAAGATCGGTGTATTGTATTTTCCTTGAAATACGCAGCACCGAAACTAACCCACTTATTCAGTGAATAGCCATGGGACCGTAAAATACAGATTGGCCCCTAAATGTTCACTAGTTAATAGAACCATTACAGTTCTCAACTAGTTTATAGTCATAGAGCAATAATCACAACGATAGCAAAGTTATTAATGTCTAGCTTTGCCCCGCGGTTTCACCTCCCACGCCCTTCCCTTAACTTCTAATGCTTCGTGTACACGCGGCTACAAAAGTCTCAATTTTGGTGTCCAAGCGACTGCCGCCATGCAGACTTATGGAGGTTCGAGGAAAAGTATGTTTCATTGGAGGCCAAAGTCGGATATAGGAGACTTAAGTTCCTTGTAGTAAGAACCGTTATACCCTTGGTGAAATACCTTAGATAGTTATTAAAATAGCAGTTTCATTTTAGCTGAGTATATCAGGTTTGAGTTATTGTAAATTTAAATATTCTCTCTCACAAAAAATACTCATCATTCTCCTGCCCTTATCCCAATTATTATTTGGGATCGGCGCAGCATGTCTTTTTCTTCCAACAACAGCTACTCTATTAAGGTGCCCAATGCTATATCATAATAATAATAATCCTCCACACCGATTTCGGTAAAGGCGACCGCTTCGACTCTCTACTGGCGTGCGTGTGCCCGTACATGACTGATATACCCTATTTTGTGCGTAAAAGTCCGCGCACACTGCGGACATATCAATTAATTATTAAGATAATTCAGCTTCGATATCAAAGTTTTAACGACGGTACTTTCCGGATTGCAGACAAAGTTTCAGGCGATCACAAACTGCACCTTTCACGTTATTACAATAAACTACCCAAACTCAAAACGATGACAAATTAATAAAGAGAGAAGTCAAAGCTCAAAGGGGATGCCCAATTGTTTTTCTAGCTTATGTAAGTTCCCACTGCTGGGCAAAGGCCTCTTCTTTCTTTTTCCAGACCTCTGTGTTTGGAAGATGCCTATTTACATACAGAATTTAAACATTTATTTTAAAGGCTAAGTCTAATTTCTAACAGTAAGAGAAGTCAATTACATTCAAGCCAGTTGACATTAATTCAGTGTCAACGCGATCATAATTTTTATTTATTTAATAATATGCATGCACAAACCTAAAAAATACACATCATAACATACAACATGTGCAAGGGTCAATCACATACTTACATGTTTAATCCGCCCAAAGGTTAATTACCTGTCGAAATTATTTATATTCCTTGTAATTAATAGGCTTTTTTCCTTTTTTCAGGAGTGAAAACATCGACTGGGGTCTTCACCAATTGGACACAGTAGTGGAGAGAATCGATTACGCGGGAAATCACTTTAAATCGATCACTCGATTTGGAGACCACGCGCTACATCACTTGTTCCCAACATTGGATCATGCGGAACTAAAGTATTTGTACCCAACATTATTCGAGCATTGTGAAAAGTTTGAATCACAATTAAAAACGAACACATTTTATGAAGCTGTCATAAGTGCCAGTAAACAGATGATAAGAAAACGACCAAACAGTTTTAGAGAGCCAAAAATTATTAAATAGTTAGTTATAGACATTTCTTAAAGAAAATGTGTTATATCAGTAATTTTTAATTAAGAACAAGTTTTGCGATAAATTTACACACAATTTTGGCATGCTCAGTAAATGATTGATATTATTATAAACACGTGCTTTGTGAAACTAATATTATTATTAGTTTCACAAAGCACGTATTTTTTTTCTTTTTTATAAAAGAACAAAAAAATACTCATCAAATCAAATTTCGAAAAGGTTTTTGTGATTCTATTTTTAAATAATAATTATAAAACATGTTCTACTTATTATTATTTTAAAGCTTTTCGTGTTATTAATAGTTTACTTTTAATATGTCGGAACAAATGTGACTGTTTGTGACGTGCGTAGACCTTAGTTGGTGACCTTGTTTATATTATTAATAAGGATTAAGGTTGACTTAAAATAGATTATGGCTGTGGATCAATAAATATAGACTGTATTATTTTATTTCTGTTTTTTATTATTATTTACTGTTAATCTCTCTTGTTGATAACGCTGCACAGTTACCACATGCAAAAGGTTCTAGAAGTTGGATGTGGAGTTCAAACATCATTTGAATCTTGAAGATAGTGATCAATCATCATCTGTTAGCCTCCTGCAGACTGGACAAAGTCCTCTCCCAAAAAGCGCCATTTGTGCAAACTTTCCTGCAAACCCTATTACTTGCTAAAACCGATGAAGAAAAACATCATCAGAAAACCAGCACACCAGAGATAATTTTAGAGTATGCATACGCTTGTGCACTATAAGATGTCCCGCGTAGCTGGCTCGTGCCATAGATACAATAGCCGCCGTGGCCAAAATCGGTCCGGACATTATTATTACATCAACCACACGAAAAAAATAAAGAAGAATGTAGTCAATCTGAAAAACGAACCCAAAGAACGTTTAACTAGGAAACACAAGCCAAAAATGAACATCACATTATAGAAACCACAATCGAAAACTAAATTTAACAATTATAACAGTACCAGTATCTTACATAACCAACAGCTGAGTACTTAACCTCAAATACGAAAGTTGGAGTACAAGTTCCACTTAATAATATGTTGAGTATCACAATAGTTGTCACCGCAACCGATGAGACATGTAGAACGTACTCGGTTAATTGTAGTATGAACTACTTCGGAAAGAAGTTTTGGAAACTGTGCCCGTTTTGGAATAGTGAACCTTAGTGAGTGATATGAAAGATCATTATATTTTTTTTATCAGAATTGATTGAGGATTGAGAAAAGCACAAGCATACATAAATTTATAGACAAATGCTAAACTTTGATTTGGTATAACAATTAGGAATTCAAGATTTGCTGTGCATAGGAAACGCTGAATGAGCTTAATATAAGAAATGGATGGAAAGCTAAAAATGATTTTTTTTTGAGAATTTCAACTCCTAAAGAAGTTGCTTAAAAATTGTTTTAATGATACTTTAATCCCTAGATTGTGCAAGTTCCACTTAATAATATGTAGAGTATCACAATAGTTGTTACCGCAACCGATGAGAAATGTGGAACGTACTCGGTTAATTGTAGTGTGAACTACTTCGGAAAGAAGTTTTGGAAACTGTGCCCCGTTTTGGAACAATGAACCTTAGTGAGCAAAATATGAAAGATCATAATCATTTTTTCATCAGAATTGAGTTATGAATTGAGGATTGAGACGTGTACAAACTTACTTACATTCATACACAAATACTAAGCTTTTATTCGCTGTAGTAACAATTAGTAATTTCATATTTGCTGCGCATAAAAAAACGCTCGGCTAACATATGGATGAAAAATTTACTTAAAATTGTTTGTTAGTCGAGGAAAATTAATTCAAGAAAAAATATTTTGTTGACGATTCAGTAAAAAACTTATCTACTATGATACACATAATCGATCTATAAATAACTCAAGATATCCCAAACTATACGCAAATAGAATACCCGAAATCCGAGCTAATAAATGGCCAGTAAACGTGAAGATGGCTCTCTCAGTACGAAGCGGTGTTGTGGTGTACCGCAAGAGACAGGGCGACACTTGTAGGGAACCACAGACTGTGGGAAAGCCTCCTACACAATGTAAGGGCTTGTACTTGAAACTCGCGTAGAACTGTATACTCGAATTGCCAATATTTTTTTGGAAACCCAACAAGGGCAAAACTCAAGGTGCAAAAAACTGGTTGAGTTAAAAATTATATCGTGAGATAAATTCATAATCATAATTATGTTAGCGATTTTTTCATGGGTATTTATCGGGATAGCTCGACTAATTTTGGACCCAACCACACCGCGCCAGCTTATAATTAAGGACTCTGCATAAAAAAATAAGACACTAAATACTTCACAACCGTAACTAGTGCTGAAAGTGCACAAAAGTTAATTTTAGGACCTTTGACAATAAAAATCTTTGGAGAAGAAAAGATGAACCTTTAGCCTATCTCCATTCCCCTAGATATGTATTTCCATTAGACCAGAGCACGGATAGCTCTTTGGACGTGGGCCGCTATCAGATTTTTAAAACACGTACCTCAAAAAGGATATAATAGGTGTCACCAAAAAAGAATGTAAGAGGAATATTTTTTCCTAACGACTAAATGTGTAGGTGTCTCTTTCTCGGTACGGTGTGGTGTTGCGGTGCGCCACACCGAGACAGGGCGACACTTGTACGGAGCCACAGCCCCTATGCCTTAGAAGGGAAAGTTAATTAATGAACTGCAATCTTACTTGAATCTCGTGTTCATTTTATGGAAACCCTATGAGAGTCTTTTGATATCGATAAAACTAATGAGAATGTTAGATTTGCTGCAAAGCCGAAATAAATGAACAGAAATTTTATTTATAAGTAACTCAAACTTTAACTAAGTTTATTTTAAATTGTCCAAATTATTTTTTTATCTTAAATGGACAAAACGAAAATTCTATGGGTTTCGTGCAATGAAATTCGAAACAAAATATCGTTAAATATTCCAAAGCTAGAAGCTTTCGAACATAGTTCATCTGATCCAGAAAAAAACGCAAAGAGAACACCTTTCCTAGTAATAACATACAACTAAACAAAGCTGATAATTTATATACATAAATAGAGATACCAAAACATAATAAGGTCAAAATGAAACCATTCCAAACATTACAAATACAGCCGCAAAATTAAGCTTAATTATCTATTCTGAGTAATATACATTAGTTTAATTGCGAAGGTCTAATTGTACAATTAATTATAATACAGCAAATACCCCTCAAATGGCTCTGAGATGGCAAGTAAATTAACTTTGACATGTATCCATTACAATTACTCCTGTCATATTTAATGTCATCTCAAATTTATTAATTTTTAATACGAGACTTGATGGGTTGTGTCTCGTGTCAGAATTTATAGCGAATTTGTATTAAAGGGAGTTGATAAGTTAATGAAAAGTATGAGTTCAAGTGTATCATTCATCATACTAAGTAGTGACTTTTTTAACAAAATCTTTTAATTATGGTTGGTCAGGCCCCTGCTGACTTTATTTTCTTATAAATAGAGGATCGGCCATAAACTTGCTAGTACAGACCTAGTCACTGGAGATTTTCAATGTCCATTTCACACTCGTTTTATTAAAAAAAAAAAACAATATATTCCATAAACCATAACTTTAAAAATTACGGAATTTTATGAAAAACAGAATAATAAAAATAACTATTACTAAAACATAGCTCAGGTATTGCCAGTCCTCTAATACTTAACTAAAAAAGGTTGTTATTTACATAAAGGATTACAGTTAAATACTAAGTAATGCTAGAACTTAACTATTTACATTTGTGGCTAAAATCAAAGATAGATCGTAGGAGCAGGGTAGTTAGTGACAGTATTAGTGAAGACCACAACTTGAAAGTTCGATAGTTCGTCACAATGAAGCTATTTGTCTGTGATCAAGGCTGTAATAAAACATCTAGAGTGGTAAAATGTAGGTCAACACCCTATTTATAATGACAGTAAAAATAACCATAAAATATGGTTGCATTCTTCATCAAAGAGACAAGATTAAAAAAGGAAACATAAAAGAGCGGATTTAATTTTGGGTTTTAAACTTGCTTCAGAACGCATAATATTAAATTAAAATTTTGTACTTCCAAACAGTCATTTTATATTTAAGTAGAGTAAAGAAAATCCTTCCTAAACTCACTGAGCAATAACACACCCAGACGCTTTTAGCAAATATTGCTAAACTTAAAAGCTAAGGCGACATTCTAAGAATTTATTGCACTAGTGTCGGAAGAAATCGAACAAGTTTCTAGAAACATAACTTTAATTTGTAGCTGATTAGAAAATAAATCGGTTACAATACTTCCCTTTTAAAAGTTTCCGGAGTACATCGGAGTTCGATTCAAGACAAATTGTATCGGTGTTCGAAACGGTTAATGGAAGATTCTATTAATTCGGTTACAGATAAAGTTTCGTGTTGTGAAGTTTGAATATATGTATTCCAAATATCTCTAGGTGAAATGAAAGTAATGTAAAAATATTTTGATAGTTCTTTGTAATAAGTTAGAATATATAGGTTTAGGTTAAGTAAAATCATTCTCTCAAACGAAAATGTTCAGTAAAAAATGAATAACTTAAAAAGTATAAAATAAAATTTAATGTTAATTTCTTAGATTATTTTTACAATGATTAGCGAATTGAAATTTATAAAATTGTCTCAACGTAGTTAAATACACACATACATGAGCAAGTCCAAAACAAACATAATTAAATTTCACCTTCCCATAATTGGTTTCACAAAAATTCAGGGCTGCACCTAAATACAGAATATACAAAAGCCGAGGTTTAAAACTCTGGCTAATTAACGTACGTGTCATCGGTCAATTCAATAAGCGATAATTGGAGTAATCACGATTCGTGGGCGACGCTAATTACAAACCGAATGCGAAAGTCAAACACGTGTTCACGGACCAATGCCAGTTATTAGCAATCAGTTTTATGCGGACTTTTCAGCGACTGAAATACGTTTATATGCGGTATTGGTTTTGGAGCAGAAATTGTAGAGAATACGGCAAGAGTCGAGTTTTTGAAAAAAGAGATTGTTTTTTTTTAAATTGGTTGAAACTTTTTTTTATAAAGCCTGTTTAAGATCCAACTGCTGGGTAAAGGCGTCCGCCTCTTCTTTCAAAAATCTCTATTTTTCACAATTTCATCATCTAATAGAGAAGTTAACTACATCATTGAATGGAATTAATTTGATCTTGTAAGCTTAGCCAACCTAAATAAACATGTCTGGCCCAAACCTTTGGTAAAAATAACGAACTTCGGCCTCGAGACAATTACGAAATACTCCGTCTACAATAAAAGAAAAAAGTAAATTCCCAAAGTATTTTATCTTGATAGTAAGTAAAGTGTAATGGCTCATGTCAGCCCGCAAACACTCTCCTAGAAACATATCTGTATCTACACGAATATTTCGTGAGAGAACCGAAACCTTGAGACTTACAACGTAATCTTGTAAGGACTTAACACAGCAGAACAAATACCTTCGTTTCTCGCTTCTTAATCCTAAATACCCAGTAAACACGTTTTTCCTTAGATAACTGTTTGTATAACAACAAAATACCTAACGAAAAAGGGAAATTTGATCCTTGAAATAATGTAAGAAAATTCGAAATAAATATACTACGATACGTTTTTAAACTACTTTCTATCCAGTCATGAAAATGGAAAATTTATCTATCGCCCCGTCTAAATCCACCCTTTGCTGGGTAAAGCCCTCTCTTTGATAAAGAGTGAAGGATGGAACTATGATAGTGCAAAAACTACCATAGCACCGTGTAATCGTAGTTTACATCAAAATAACATTAAACTCAATTCCAACAGGTACAGAGAAAGAGGAAATTACAACTGGGAAATAGTCTACAAAATACCTTTCATATTAAAACGCCTGTAAAATAACTTTGAGCAATAAACTAGGCGACGTCCTTGCTATAAGTAATTTTTAAGTACGGACACACATTTCAACTTTCGTTTAGACACTAAAACCCTTTTACATAAAATGTGGAATGGAATCTTCTCACACATAAAATTAAAGTATTACGGTGCGAAGTTGTAATGTTCGTGCCTCCTTCATTACGCCATCTCGTAATTTTCACTCGCTAATATAACATAACCTTGACAAATCACCTGTTATGTGCCCAAATGGAATTTATTCAGGTAACTATAAATTTTGGTACATACGTAGAAGTATAATCTATGGCTTCATATATTTGGAGTATGGTGTTTAAACGGCGTTCTACACAATTTTGGAGTTCGATTACGTGAAACAAATATTGCGCTTCAAAAAGATGATATGGAATAAACATAGCATACAAAAACATTTATCCCTTTCGTAAACAACAAGTAACATATGTTCACCATCTAATAAACCATATAAAATCAATAACAAGAAGAGCAGACACTACAAGCTATTTAGTTAAGTAACAGGAAATATCGTTAATACGTTTGGTTAGGATCCTTAATTAATCCCTGGCCGCCAATATTCTGTCGTTTGCCACCTGTGGCATGCCTCATGTTTGCGAACACTGCACAAGATAGATAGACCGCTCCCATTTATCTGGTAATAACTTATTATCATTCCCTCCATTATTGGACTCTATTAATTAGATTGGCTTCGAGATAATTTCACTCATAATTGTTCTCGTTATAATTAGGTCAGACTGTACAGGTAGGTTAATTGATTCCACAAAAGTTAATTGGTTTGTAGTTTTAAAGAGAAAGTCAAAAAAATATCCGTGATTAAATTATTAAAAATGATTTTCCTTTGTTTACCATATTTTCTTAAGTTAGCTTCATGGAAAATGTAATACTTAACTGATCAGATTAGACTGGGAGCCGCTCCTAACATTCTTTGGAAATAGGCTTAGCAGATAAACAGACACAAGAGTATCTTACCGCACAAAAAAAATCTGCTACTACCTTTTGAAAATTCAAATAATTTTTGACAAAAAATAAATTGTAAACGTTTTTATTTCCAGTGCACCAAAAAAGGCACTTTTCGGAACATTAAAATTACAAGCTACTGACTAGGTATACGTTTCCAAAATGTCTTTCCCATGAAGAAGAGTCGGCAAAAAATTCCATAACCAAGAAACTTCACATCCTCGTAAACTTTATCAGGTATTGCGAAAATTCTTTTTCTCTTCAAAGATCAACGGATACCTTTCCGTTGATACTTCTTTAAACTTTTTATTACAAAATGGACCATACAAATGCAATGTAATCTGCAACGTTCTACTAAACTGCACTGAATATACATTACTTGGTATAAATATTCATAGTCTTGAATTCTGGACTCTTCACCTCATACGATTCCAGTTGAATATCAAATGGGATTGGTTACCACAATGTATTTACCGAGCTCTCCAGTTACATTGTCTTGATATAGCCATCGCCTCTGCATTCAAGTTAAGTAACTATATGCTTAAGTGTAATAATGTTTTTAAAGTTATTGCTCCCAGTTAGAGCTTTTTATAATGTTTACTTTGTCTGGTAGTGTTCATGATGAGAATTAGATATGTATTTGCGTAGAAAGTTCTTAAAATTACATACAGGGTGTTCTGGATACAATGTTCCATAAAGAAAGTGTTCAAATCATCTTTGTAATGATTTTTTGAGCAAAAAAATAAAGTGATCAATGACAAAAATATAGGATCTGGAACTATTTTTCAGTTTATTGTTTAGTGTCAATTATGTTATACGTTTACGGTAAATTTAATTACGAATCGAAATATTACTAAACTATATTTTTTTTTGTATCCCGTTGGAAGTTCTCATGAACCATCCTGCTAAATACTTCAACGATAAAACTGATTACACCATATTCTCTAGAATTCGAACTCAATCGAGAGCATAGCGTTCATCATTCGTACCCAATATTGGTACGGACAATAATTTCAATCTAAACCCAAATCCTGGAAGCGCTTGCTAACTGCAGGTACACAACGCAATACTTCACAATGGTTAGCAAACTGCCCATCAGTTCTCGGAAAACATAATCTGACCAAATGAGTTTGTTAGTCAGTTCCGAACTACAACTCAACTTAACATGTATATAGGTTGAACTGTTCGTTGCGAGATAGAAATGCTTGTGTAGTTAACATGAGTAACAAACGGATGTGTAATGAAATAAGTTTACAGTTCGTGAAAAATACGGAAGGTAATTTCAGAGACATGTTTTGTTTACAAGCTAACTTTAAATGCACCAATGAGAATGAGAACTGGAAAAACATACCGGATTTTTTTGATAAAGGAAATGTAAAATTATCCCCGTTATTTAACTTCGATCCAGTGAAAAGCCCGTTTAAACAAAAGTGGAGTACTAAGTTGACAATCAAGTTTTCAAGAAAAGTGATAATATAATCGTACAAACTATGCTCGTCGAAGGAAACTAATTACAAAAATCAAGCTTACTGCTTCTGCTTTAGACCCAAACTAGACTAGACTTTTGCTTTAGCAAGGTTGCAATGGACAAAGGACGATTAGGCCCGAAGTCTAGTAAGCCGTCTTGCTTCTTTATTGGCAACATTCGTGCTACAAGATCTCGCAGTATAAGCACAGTTATCATCAAAGCGTTAAGCTCATGTGGTGCGAGCTCGAATGCTCATACTTTTTATATTAGACGAAGGTGTTTACGACGGCAGTGTGTGAGCCTTAAAACCAAAGCCCAAGGATCAACTAGTCGAATATAAACATGAGCCCAAACAAATCAAGTGTGTAGTCAAACTTATCACTCGCATACAGACCATGAGAATAGCGGGCCATAAACTTAAGAGATTTTCTCTTTTACGATATACGTAGTAAAGTGAGGCTTACTCCGTTGTTTATTAAGATCATGTTCCAAAGTTAGTTTTTTTATTGTTTGTAGTCAAATGAAGAAGAAGAAAATGTTCAGTGGAGAGTTCGTTGCTCCTTGGGAGGAGTGCTATTTTGAAATAATATGGGACTTACAGGCGTATTCAGAAACGACATTTTACTTTGTACCAATCTATTGTTTTAATGACAGAAAAAGCCCAATAACCAAGGGTAACTTGTAAACTAAGTTTTGGAGTATACACTTGAGTATAGTATGTGTGATTGAAAATCTCTTTCATCAAACTTTTATACCTCTACTCTTGAAAATTACCTATAAAAAAAATAATAACAGGAAGCAACATTTTAATAAGGTGTAATAAAAGCTGAGAGCGTTTGTAAGGATTACACAAAACGCGAATAAAATTAAAGATGTCGCCGCGTTGTTCCCGGACTTAATTAGCTCGGAGCGTAATTTGGAAGTCCTTGGTCACGTCTGCCGGAAAACTTTGTCATTAAAAATACTTGGCTTCTATCTTGTTGGTAGATGTCTGTTCTGAACCAAGATAGACTAAACCATTTATTTGTAGGTCTTCTGTCAGGTTGAACAACTGTTTGGTATTCCCGTCCATGAATTACATCATTTGGATGAAGTAGTAGTCAGCTGTTTTTTCAGCAGCCATTTTTTTTTAAATTGTTCAGGATAGTCTTTTATATGAAATTGTCGTGTCACAATGTTAGTTCCCGTACTCCGAAACGCCTAGACCGATTCTCTTGAAATTTTTGAGCATATTGAGTAGGTCTGAGAATCGACCAACATTAATTTTTTTATCCAAGATTTGTTTTTTTAACTTTCACGGGAGTTTTTTTAACGTGTACGAAGTCGCAGGCAACAGCTATTATTATAATAATTTTACAAATTGATGCTAATATTAAGTCAATTGGTGCTAAGGTTAAATCACGAAAAAATCAAAGTTCAAATGCCAGACAGGCGAGATCAAATTCCAAAGAAAAACACTGAGCCAAGATCAGACAAATCGAATACCAAACCTATTTCTTTTCAATCTATGTAATACACCACAACACTGTAGAGTATAACTTCGAGCAAATACCAAAAGTTATGATACAAATCCTTAGATAACTAATTAACTCGGACGTAAGGGTAGTGAGGTCAGGACGCAATCTCCTTGCATTGGTGCCAATGTCCGCTCAATAGCTCCACTGGAAAGAACTGCACATACTTGACTGCAATCCCTGTACTCTGTGTAAACATCGACGAAAGTACACATAAAGTTCTAATACTTAAGTTATAAAAGGGAATGAAGTTAATTGAATCACGGATTTTGTAATTTTGAAATAGAAAATTTTAAAAGGATTTGAAATTACTTTTACGGGTGTAAGCAACTGATTACAAAAATAAGCTGTAGGCGCTGTGCTACAGAAAGATAACATACTAATGTAATACTAACATACTTTTATTATACCAAAAAGATCACAAATGAAACTACTGACACTAAACAAGTGCAAGCATAAATGAAGGCATACATCACCAAATTATTCATGAAATCAGATCATTTAAAGCATAAAAGAAACAATAACAGCATATTTACATGATTCGCTAACTTTACGTAAAATATTTTCTTAGGATCAAAATCTACGAATACCATAACATTTTACAGACGGTTCAGACGCTCAAAGGATATTTAAATAAACCCTTTTAAAAATCTGCTTTCAGAGCTACCAACCTTCTTAGTCTATCCATCCTTAGACTCACAGTAAAGAGGTTAACTGTCAAGGAGGTTTTATGACACGAAGCTCTATATTTAATAAGGATTTATGTTCTGAACTAGCCTCATCCCGCGTCGTCGCGTGGATGTCGGTTATAGCTGCAATCTAAATCACATTATCTTTCTAAAGAAGTCGGTTAAAAAGTAGCCTATGTGTCAATTTAGGTGTCAGAGGTTCCTCCTTCTGACGCAACTGGGTAAAAATAAACCTATATGGTTATCTAGGGTCAGTTCTAAAACCATCGTTTAAAGTAATACTATTGTGTGCACACAAGTGTGCAAAAGAGACACAGCTTTACGTCGTTTCCACGTCCGCAAAAATATTACTTTAAAACATAGTGCAAGGTACTCAGGTAAATCAATACTAAATTTCTTCAAAATGTATTGAGTCGTTTGAGCGTAAGAGTTATAATTACCCATACGTCCTCACAAACTTTCTCGTTTATAATACTAATAGGATAGTTGCCTAGAACAGCTATCTAATCCTAGAATGCCGAGGCCCTCCTCAACTGTCCGGGCTGTGATTAATGCTTAATTCAAAATATACGCGTGTAGGTATAGGTACCTGCCTAAATTGTATAGGACTTAAAACAATACCTTAGGGCTTAGAGTATATGACAATGATTTAAATTGGAAATCATTTGGGTCTACGTGAGAGTGCGTATATTAGCAAGGACCTAACTACCTACGTATAGGTGTAATAATTATTATTAATATATTTAGAAATTGATTTATTCAACACTCACACACTTTAAATAACTCAAGTCTATTAATGAAATGAAGTAAAATTATTTATTCTGTAAGTATGATATACCATATCCTGGACTGGCATCTTGATGAGGTACCAGATCAATCTGAGTAAGCTCGTAAGAGCAGCAGACATGCATGCATCGACTGACTCTTGGGGCTCGACCATTTTTGAAGGAGCCCCACAACTCAATACACAATATCTTCCTTCAGAGCTAAAAGAGAGACTCCATCCAAATACAGAAGTGGGGTTAAACATTGATCAAACACTAGCACACAAAAAGTTGGTACATAAGAGATTACAGATTTTCAATTCTCGTAATAATTTTCAACATATTTTGAATAGAGCCTCTGATTTATATAATACCTAAACTGTATAAACAGAAACGTCTAGATAGATTACAGATTTACACTTCAGGCCTTCCACTAGTCCTTAAAGAAATAGTATTGCATGTGTAGAAGCGAGATGCCCTATTACACAGAATAGAGCGTGCTCTCTCCTTCACACTTGCAGTAGCTAGTAGGCCTACAGTATGTAGACATCAAATATTTGTGCGTGTAAACACATAAGCCGGCTAGACTAAGCTCTTCAATAAGTTATAATACTACAGACTAGATGAGGCTGAATACACATCCCAGAGAAATACGTTATCGCTTCAAAATATAGACTATGTTTATATGGCTTACGCTTGCTGCAAATTATTCTCAAGTATTGTAAGATAAACATTGAAATTTTTTACTGAAAGATTACTGTAACGCTTAAAATATTTGCTGCTCAATAACTTAGCTAAATAATTTATGCTTTTTAATTCATTTATTTGGTACAAAAATCGTGGCAAAATTAAGCAGTTAAAAAACCGCATAACAAGCTAAATAGGATAAACTGAAAACAGACTAGAATTCTCAACTGGATCAGTCTATTTCAAACTATTCTGTTGCCCAACACGAATAGGTTTTAGAGATTTTACTCAAATTGGCACTATCTCTACTACTCTTCATGAAAGCACTCGGTTTACGGGTTCATTCTTATTTTCATCTTATAAGAGCCAATTCATATATTCTACTGTAGAAAATCGAACTGCATCAAAGCTTTATTATTAAATTGATATCCGAAATTCACCCTTATCTCGATAACTTAATGCTCATATTACTTTTGAGATAAAAAAGCAGTCCGAATTTTGCGTGGTACATGCAATTATCCCTTTTTATTGGTCGAGTTGTGACGTGCTTAGATACTATAATATCAGCCCAACATGCAAATTGCAAATAGACACCATGACAGATTCGATTTTGTTGCATAACTTGGAAAAGCGGGATTTTTATGCCAGCTATATGAAAACAATACAAAAGATAACGCAATAATTTTCATCTTCTATTCTCTTTATTTAATTTTGTCGGAAAAAAATATAAACATAAATTATGGAATTAAGTAATAAGAATTTATTTTTATCGACTTCAAAAGCAAGGAGAAAGTATGTATATTTATTTTACTTCATGTTACTTTGTATATTTTTTTTTTGCATTTTCCCCGATTTATCAGTGCCAGACAATTTTCTATTTTTTTTGTTTTTTTACTATAACTTATATTAGTTAAAAACTCATTTGCGTCTGGTCCCATTATAGCCGAGTCAGTATCAGACAAAGTCCCACCATCTCACTTCCCCAGCAAATCTAATTACAAAAAATAACCATCAAGGATCTTAAGTTTCTCGTCAGTCATTCGAAAGTAACGGTATTAAGCAATAAAGTTACGCTAAGAACACACAACGAGCGGGTAACAAAACATTCTTCGTATTAATATTCATGCACACGTTGTGCCTAGGAAAAGTCTAAATACATGCGTGTGTTTCTAATAGCTGTAATAAGTGAGGAAGTTGCGGTGTTAAGGATAAAGACAGCAAAATAGAGAACATGTAGTCAAATTTCCTGTTGGATTGTCATTTGTTTTAAGCCCAATCAACCCCAAATCTCACTTGGCTGGATTGGGAATTTCAATCACGGATTGTCAGCAAAGGATATGCTTTCAAGAACGATTAGAGTCGCTTCATCAATTAAGCTAGGTAAACGACAAATGTAATTCTATTTGAACTTAAAAATACACATTTTGCTAGAGAGAGAGAGGCAGAGGATTTCCTATTCACACAATAATCATTTCGTAGCGAGCTGATTCATCGATCTGGATGCATAAAAAAATGAAAATCACTATCGTAATAAGGTATAGATAAACGCGCACTAGTTTGAGCCTGACAGAGACGAGTCCAATGGCCACTAACATATTTTTATTCTTCTTTAAAACTGCAACGGCTGATCCTTTACCACCTGATACCAAATAGCACAAGCCTTAAATGTCTTCAACTTCAACCTCAACTTCAACAACATCAATTGTGTTTACCGTCAAATAAAAAACTATATTACATTCTATTTTTTGCACCCTTACCAGAATAACTCAAAAACCACCGCTCTACAATTTCAATGCTGACTCTACGTTGAGATTGCACGAGGCGACGAAGGCAGTGCGTTCGCGTACGGTTCCCGCCGTGTCGTCGTGTCGCCGCAGATAATTAAAACGAACACATCTGATGTGCGGCGGTAATAATGGACTGGCTTCTCACTGTGGCTTGTGAATGTAGGTAAAAGGGTGTGTAAGGTAAAAGGCTACGAAGGTTGTGATGTAAGGTTTTGTTTGTAATTGTGAGTTATTTGTTGCAAAGAGTAACGAAAATGGATGAAGCACGTGTTTTTTAATGTTTAAATTAAATACTTCGGATCTAGGGTATATCTAAAGCTGGTAGAGACTCAAGGTATATAATTTTACAGTAGACATCCATATTACGAGCTTAGATTTATATACCATTGATTGTGCTATTGTATACCGTACGCTTTACATAAAGCCATGAATATTACATTACTATTTGTTGCTCGCGACTTTTAAGCGAAAAAAAAAGGAAATTAGGGACGAAAAATAAATGTTGGCCGATTCTCAGCCCTACTCAATATGCTCACCAAATTTCAAGAGAATCGGTCAAGCCGTTTCGGAAGAGTACGGTAACTAATATTGTGACACAAGAATTCTGTACATAAGATATCTTGTTTGGTTAACAAAAATCAATAATACTACCAATACCTACTAATCACTTATGAGACAAAGCCTTCACTTATCTCTCCATAAATACAGAAGATATATTTAATTAATCCTTAATAATAATTACGTGTTTGATGATACATAATCTGAGCCTCCATGCTTAACACAGGCGCGAGGCGGCCGCGTCTAATTACGGTCATCAAATAACCGAGGGTCATTCTGGGTCATTTAGGGTGTCTAGACAGATAGACTGTTTTGTTTTTAATAGGAGATATATTGTATTTAGTAAGCGAAGCTTTAGGGTCGGGTGTTAACGAGATTAATGTAAATTGTAGATGTATATGGTATGTAAATTGTGATGAAATTAAAAAGTTATATTTTGGCCGCTGCCATTTTTTAATAGGTTAGCGGATTGTAGGTAGTAAGTTTTTTATTAAACACAGATACTCACTATGTAAGAAAAATTGTTGCATGTATTTTTAATATTTATAAAAAATAGACTATTCGCATGCTGTACGCTGAGTGTGCGCAAACTAGTACTAGTAATTCATTGTTATATTGACCGTATGTCAAGGTAATAAGTGTTATATTAAATAGTTGTTTTCAACTGCTCTCTGCTGTGCCTCCAGCAGAGTGCGGGGTCACCATTCTTTATCAGTTGAAAAAAATTGTAAAACAAGCTTATATCAATAACTTTTACCTTCACAGTTGATCCTCCGAGACCTGTACAAGTTTGTATTTTTCTATAAGTAACAAATGCAAAACTGAGACACAACAAAGAACCCAATACATACGGTACCCTAAAAAATATGTAAACAACAAAACCGAGACGTGCGAAATGCATGCGAGGCTTACTAATACCGTTTATTCATGAAGGAGGCCTCCGAGAGAGATCTTAATTACATTTTTAGGGTCACAGGGCAAACGACTCAGTAGATTAGGGAGATTTTCCCTCCTGACCGCCTACCACTGCCTCCAAAAGTAATATGATCACAGTTGTGGGAAAGAGATGCCGCTCTATATCGTGTAGAGCGCTGTCGCTTTTCCACAACTGCAGTATTACTACTTTAAGAAGTTGTGGTAGGTACCCTGGCCGATGTTCGCAGTACATTGCTGACTCAATTAAAGTTCCCAGACTGATTGTTGTAGTTTACAAGAATGTCTAGGAAACTCCCGTATGTATTGTGGTTGCACGAATAGTTTTGTGGTACAGGGTACCTAAGACTGTGCAACGCGATGCGATTGTAATTCTCTTACATTTTAATAATTTATAATTTCTTATACTGTTGACATAATACGATTTTCTATAAACATTTGTGCGACTTAAGAATAATAAATTATTGATTTAGTTTTTTGTTTTTGTATTAGCATAATATTTAAGATCTAGGCGGTTGTGTGAATGTTTGTAAAATTCGTGGCACATTGCTATGCAATGGCCAAATGCGTGAGTATTTTTTAGCCCAATCAAGCCTACACTCCATAAAATACTATACTAAAGTGTGACCTAATGGTCCCTTACACAAAATAAAAGTTAGTGAGGCAGATCCAAGCGGAGATGGCAAGACGACCAGGATTATTTTTTACCGAACTGGTCTTTCGTGACTCTTGAGAGACACAAGTGGAAGAAGAGTAGAGAAATATTTCAGGCTAGTGTTATAAATAATAAGGCATGACTAAGAATTTTATATAATCTAAAAATACTTGAAAACACTTTGAAACAAGATATTTAAATAATTGTAGGTATAAAACAAGCTTACGCTCTAAGAAAGAGCATAATAATTATATTACTTTTCCGCTGTAAATAAACACATTTATAGTAAATTCTTAGTTTAGTATCTGGTACAGAATTACAACAAGGATATGACGGTGCGTTGACTTTCCGCGTGACGTGATCTGTTAGGCCAATATGTTTGTACGTGGACTTACTACTAAGTAGTGTCGGTAAAATCTGTTTATGAGAAAAGTTAAGATGACTCTTATTATGAAGGATTTTCTTGTGATTTTTGGGTATCTTTTAAATTTTATAACTAAAACATACTATAATGTCTGTTTTTCACTACTTAATGTCTAAAAATTATAGACAGAATAAACTCAAAAATGATTGGACATTTCAGTAGACAGCCTTGTTAATTTCAACTATTTGATAACTCAAATACCAAAATTACTCTTGATTCTAAAGAATATTCTGATAAACATCTTTTAATATTGCCCTGGTTCACAAAAAATATTTTATATGCCAAGCTATTAAGCCTATAAGCACACTAAAGACAAATGTACCATAAAAATAAAAGGCCTACTCCTCATTCTTCTAACAAGCGTTATGGAGCCTAAAATTCGCACACACGCATATAACCAGGTCGGCCAAACAATATGGTTGTGTACAAAAATGTGTGATCAAAACTGCCGAACAAGGAAACACAAAACGCAGTGAAACAATAGATGATTCGTCCACGTAACGTTTCCTACTATTCCAGTAAATGTGGGGTCGCAGTGATAGCGTGAGATGATTTGTTTTTGTAAAGACGCATTTTTGTTTATCCTTCGCCGATCATTTAACAAAAGCCATCTTTCATTTAACGAATTTTCAAATGCTTTTTAAATGTTAAGTCAGACAATGTTTGCATCTTTTACTTACTTTTTAAGAAGGAAATGAACTTCTATTATTTAATACATGTGACACCACAAGATAACGGTATATTTAAAAAATAACAAGTAGTTTAATTGTTAATGTTTTCTCTGCAAGTTACTATTTTAAAGAAATCATAGAAAGAAAAGTATTTTGACTATAGTTTACTTAAACTTGAGTCATACAAATTACACATAATAGCGTCATAACAAAAAAAAACAACGCTATCACTAATACCCCACCCAAAAGCGCACGCTCACACTCTCCCACGAAATTAACAGACAATTGTTATGGGTTTTGCAAGTGCCACGACTATAATAAATCTAAAAAATATACGGAATTGTAGGCACACACCGTAATAACACATCGTAACTGTATTCAAATTCAACACACATTATACACTTTCTAAAAACTTCTTTATTAATTAACGTCGACGAAAATCGTTAAATTTAAAACTTAAACACACAGGTTAACAAAATCTATAGCAGTATATCAAGTATAATCCGCATAATATAAAGATTAACGAACTTTATTGTCTCTAATTCAGATGAAAATATAGATAAATTATTATTACGTATTCAAAATGATGAAACACTCACATTTATTGTAATACTAGGTACTTACTTTTATTCTTAGGATTACTTCAAAATGTGGAAAGTAGCGAGTAAGTACCATGTAAGCTGTGTGGATTGTATTCTCTAAAGATAAATTAGACTAAATGAAGACAGGATTACGAAAAACCTTGAATAATGTCTAGGATTTGTAAAGATGAAGGAGTATTGTAATTTTTTTGGTCTTCAACTCAATTACACACGATTTTGCATCCAACGAGAGAGCTGGGTTTCACCAACTCTTCAAGTAATTCCAACAGAGTTGTCGGAGCG
This sequence comes from Chrysodeixis includens, assembly GCA_941860345.1. Classification (NCBI taxonomy): domain Eukaryota; kingdom Metazoa; phylum Arthropoda; class Insecta; order Lepidoptera; family Noctuidae; genus Chrysodeixis; species Chrysodeixis includens. The sequence continues at coordinate 3,406,406 of OW796094.1, forward strand.
AGATGGTGCACAAATCGGTGTAGAGCAGCGTCTCGCTTCCACAACTGCAAGTCTTACTTTTAGTGGTGGCGGTAGGTGTTCTAACTAGTTTATATACTCTATCACCTTCTGACGTCATAAGTCTGATAAAGTTGGTACTTTAAAATGGAACCAAATTTATTAAGAAAAGTGTGAAAAATGATGCTTAAGGGCGTAATGAATGTGAAAAAAGCTGAATATTAAAAAGATTTATTTTATGAACTATTTCGTTTCATTGCAACAATTAAAGGTGATACCGCTTCCATTCATGAAAATTCACCCATCGAAAAACCAGTCAAAACTCAACGAACTTTGGATGGGAATCCAAAATATTTATCTTGTAGAAAGTTGTTCTTTTCCATATTCAGAAGTGGTGTGTAAAAATGTTGCTGAGGTCTGATTGAACAGGTTGAATGAAAGGGAAAATAAAAGGAGGTGCATATCTCACTCTTTCTATATCTTTTGCCACTATTTCTAATGATGAAAGGCCCAATGCTGTCCTCTATCTTTCATACAACTTTATGACTTTTTTGGAATGACTAAGGATTCCTTGTAGACACACGTCCGGAGGAAAAGCCGGTAGTGCCAGACTCTTACTGACTAGACCTGAACTGCCATGATATATCTCCCGCGACAATTTAATGCGTTGCAATTAGCCCACTAACCGCGGGAATCCTATACTAGCCATGCTCTGAGTTTTCGCTTTAGTAGTGGAATACAACCTCCAAAAAAGGGTAAACGTATCAGAGTACTTAATACTGGTTCTAAAGGTACGATGGATAGAGAAAATATGTATTACTTATGAGAACATTTTGGGGATATTCCCAAAATATAATCTTATTTCTAGAAATATAGAGACATAGTTTCAGTGAGGAATAAGTTGCCACACCACTGGAGTGCACACACATTGGGTGCCAGCTATCGTAAACTTTGATAACTTGGGAATATCAGAATTGCCAACTGTTTACATATTCATGATCCTCCGGTTACATACGGTAGTCGTAGTATGAAGGTGAACTTTAAAATAAATATGTTAGTGCATGCAATTGGTATCCTGTTTTCTGTGGTATGTGGAAAATGAAAAGAGTAAAAACTACGCCCATTTTTGACTGATTTCAAAAAATGAAGAACACTTAGAGTGATTTCTTAGTGTTCTTAATTTTTAGGGTTCCGTATCTAGAAAAGAAACTGCGGAACCCGAGAAAAATCACTTTGTTGTCCATTTATCTGTCTATTTGTCTACTAAGACCAAATCAAATCAAATAGCACTACACTTCACAAAGTTTTAAAGGTTTTAAACAAACATGGTATCAATTGTAAACATCTTGGGTACGGACAAATTAGAAAAGAGGAGGAAATTGAAACAAAACACGAATTTTCTAGTTATTAATAGTCTGGTAACATTCTCGGTGAAATTACCCATTTCTACATGCCCTTTTTTATTATGTTAATATTATTTTTAAAGATGACTCAATATCAGACCTCGAAAAGTAAAATCTCATTTACGATTACATAATTTATATCATCAAATGATCTTATGAATGTGAGGTGCGGCAGAGTCGCCGCCAAGTCTACGATTTCCGGCTTGACCTACTATAAAAAATTGGTACTTATAAAAAAATGTTATGATAACATCCGATTTTCTCAAATTTTAAGCACACCATGCGACCGGACATGCAGACCTTCCATTATGTAACGTTACGTAAGCTTAACTTATAATAACTAGTTTCTCTTACAATAAGGGTCATTTTCCTTTATCTAGTAGTCCAGTTTCGCCACTCTTCATTAAAACTTCTTATATTACAAGGATAATGGGATACACATTTCGGTTAATGAAACCGTGGTACCTAAGTCAGTGGCATAAAGTTTACTTTCCAATGTTTTTAGGATAGCGAGTTATAAAAGTAAGCCACAAAACGGTTCATAAAAACGTAATACAACCGTCGTCTAGAGAAGATTAATAAACCGATTATTATAGAACAAATATCGAGGTAATTTGAAAAAGAGTATTCGTATCGGTAATTTCAGGAGCAAAAATATTAATGTTAGGCTGGTTTTAGAATAACGCTTGCGGTTTTTTTACAGCATGTGGCTAACTGACATTAGCCTAAACACAAACTAACTGCTTAGACAGACTATCACTCTAACCGTCGATGAATGCCAAAATCGTCCATCGTCAATCGTTAGACCGACATTCAGGCTGTTAGCTAGGAGGCATACTGAAAAAAATCCTACAATTTACCTTTTGGATCGTCCACCATAGCAAAAATAGAAGTAGACTCAGGCTAAGCGAAAGAGTCTAAAAGTAGTCTAGCACTAAAAGATAATCCAAATTTTTTAACAGTGTAGAATAAACGAATATACCCCAGCCTCCGGTCAGCGTGACTCCTAAACCGAACTAATTTGATAGTTCCCAACAAAACGCCTACCGTGACACAATTAGCAATTAAAAGGTAAAAGTAGTTCGTGTACGATCTAGGCAAAGTTCCTAATGAACAAATTAGTGGGTTAGCTAACGTCCCTGTACTTGTGAAACATGTTTGTATCGTTACTCGGCCTCAATGTTTTGTGCAGGAAAACCCCGGAGGCAAGGGGATGAGATGTAAAATTACATGCCTTTACGAGTACCCTGTAATGTTATTGTTGAAGGATTATTCAATTTGAGGTTTCTATTTAATATTTATAATATAAATTTTATGTTCTCTATAATGATGGCTTTTGAAATATATTCCGATTTTTTTTTCGTGAACTATGTTTTTATAGATGGATGTAGATTTAAGTTTCTATATCTTAACTAGCAAAACTTCTAAATGACTAAACCTGTCAACACGGAATACCGTTACGTTACTGTGAGAGACTGGCTATATACTGGTAATTTAATCAAAATATATGTGCTTTAGAAATAAGCAGTACCCTTGTACATCTTGTTTGTTATGTTATTTTCTTAATCTGTTTTATATGCACCTTAATTATCAAATAACTATATTAATATTTTTCGATTTCTGGTTTCAATATCGCATTCCAATGGTCGTTTTAGTTTTACATTTTTGCACTATTTCCTTAATTCCCTACAACTATTAAAGAAAAGAAAATAAAGCCTTTCTCAGGAAACGCTACAAGGTGTCTCCGAAACGACATTACAGGCCCTCAGGTCTTTACATTCCCTTAACGTTTTTAATAAGCTAAAACAGGCGTAGTACTTAAGTAAAATTGTAACTCGTAATTCAAGAGACATAAATGTAATAACGTTGGCTCTCAAGTGAATCTTCAAAAACGTAATTTCGCGAGTCTCCTCATTTCCCATTAAAAGCAATAAGCTCGGATCAGTAGATCAAAATGTTAGTACTTAAATTACTACTTATGAGATGGGATAAATGATTAATTTTAAATATTGGTTATATTTATTGGATGCTATATTAGAACTTCATGAAAATTTGTTTGTATCGGTAATACTAGGATTTTTTGACTACGTAGAATAGTTTTATATTTTTTCGTTAATTGAGAGTGCCTTTGTAAATAAAACGAACATAACGTTATAGAACCAACATCCTCAAAAGGAAATGCGTTCTTGTGCTGAATGCGACGAAAATAAGATAGATAGATCACTGTTTATGGTACAATACATACGATACAGGATTTTGAAAAAATGACACTACTGGAACATCATGAAGTTGATCACCACATTGAAAAACATCAAAATAACCTGCTGAAACCTAACAAAAGCGTCCATATAAACATTATCATATTATTATGCACCTAAAAGCAGTAAATAAACCGACGCGGCCATTTTTCCTCTATATGATCCCCGTTAAGTGGAAGGGTCAAATTTATTTGAGGATGTGACACACCCCTGAATTATGGTGATCGGTACCCGGCTGTCGTGAACCAAGCTTCCATACGTTTTTAGCCACTATCGACCGCTTACAGCAACCCCGGCAATGTTTTTGCCACCCCTCCTATTGACATATCGATGCAATATGGAATGGCCAGAGTAAATACGGATTTCGTGGATATTTATGTGGTTTTAGCTGGACGTAAACTGTAACTATTGTTGGTGGAGTAAACCTTGGGTTCCATGATTTACACATGCATACCGTTGAATGGTTGAATGTTTTTTCTGTCGACGATTTTTTACAGTATTGAAGTTATTTCAGGACGATTTAGCACGTCTATAAAAATTGCATTTATTTATTTATATTAAGGATCTCCAACAAAAAATCCACAAGAAACATTATTAGACAAAAGAGGACAGTATACGTTTGGGTTGTGCTTCCTCAATCAAAAGAGAACAAAGCATGGCAACTAATGTTATTTTTAGATGACTTCAAAAAGGTATTTAGACCCACCCTACATAATTCTTCATTCAGTGTAACTTAAAACTTTATTTTAATAATATGTACCTTCTCTAAATCCTCATCATTTCAACTTCAGACTTTCAATTGGGCTGATGGTAGCCCGTGTCAAACAACTCTTTACCAACAACATTGCTTGCAATATAAAGAGAGAAAAATCTCCAAATTACTTTTAGTCCATTATTGGGGACCCGACCGAGACCTCTAGCGGGATCAATCCCTGTACTACCAACCCTTCAAAAATACAGTTGTCCATGTAGAAAAGAGATGCCGCTAATCGTGTAATCAAAATAATGCGCTGTCTCACTTCCACATTAAAATCAGTCCTTAAGGGCTCATAATGAAGATACAGGACGCGAAATATAGGTCATCGTGCTATCCCATGGTTAAGAAAATAAAGGGTTTCGAAGAATTGTTTCCATAATATGAAAATATAAAGTAGCCTCTTTGATTCATGATTGCAATCCAAAGATTTGTCGCGAATGTCTTTGCGTTTTTGTAGAGATTTTCAAAGGTAACGAGCCGTGGAGAGAGGAATGACTGTTCATTTTTATACGTGGGTGTAATGTACGTGTTTACATGTAAATTTTAATAATAAGGGTAATTTAGTACTCTCTAGAACTTCTAAATATTGTTGGATATTTATTTATAAATGGAAAACCAGAGCTATACAAAATTTGAAAAACAATAAGAATAGAAAACTATTATCCTAACCAAACTAATTATCCCAGACATATCTAAGTAACTCTCATCTCAACATTCCCACAATGTCATCTAATCTCAAATTAAGTACCTACATATACGGGAGTAACTTGTTTTATGAGTACTAAACTACTGATAAACATACTTATATATTTTTAAATACACACATATCATCGATAATTTAAACCCGGACACAGAACAAGTGATCGTGTTCATCACACAAACATAATATTTTGTCCTATGTGGGAATCGAACCCACGACCTCCGGTATGGCAGTCAGGACCACTAACCAATAGAACAACAGTCTCGTATATAGCCTGATATTATTATTTAATCAGTAAAGGATCTTCCTACACATTATTATTTGTATAAATTACTTTTATTACATTCCACCGCCCACGGTACGCGTGGATTTTAAAATTCCTCGCCCAAAAACCCTCATATTACGATTAAACTACATAATATAATATGGAATGAATATTATTCAGTAGACCTACCACTATCTCTCAAAAGAGTATTATTGCAGTTGTGGAAGCGAGACAGAGCACTACACGGCTTATAGCAGCGTCTCTTTTCCACAACTACGATATTAGTACTTTAAATGGTGGTAGAAGGCCTTTTGTTCATAACTTTGGTTTTATTTTTGTTTGGGCTATTTATCCGCGGAAAATCGGACCACTAAAATTGGATACAGTGAATCGGATTTTATATAACCAAATTTGACTTACTAGTATCGAGTTTTTATGAGGAAAATTTTCATTTCAATATAAAATTACGTTTAAAAAGTTATGAATTTCAATCGTATCGTGTATGTAATATCTTGATTACGAATTACTGATTTAAATAATATTATGTTGGTTTCGCTTACAAAACGAAACTAACTTTTAAAGCGAAAAAATTGAGATGATATTAAAAAATACTTGTATGTACTTACAGTACCAAACAAAACTTAAATAACACTGCTAATAGAGTACAAAAACGAAATTTACTTATGAATTATAGTTAGTTATGTATAACACAAAATATTTAAGAAGAGACGAGTTCACTTTACAAAAAAAATACAATTACAAAATAAATTATGGCATTAAAGATTTCAATCATAAATTTTCACATTTCTTTCAGCCAATGCTCTTTATCCAGTAGATACATCTAGGTAAACCAAAAGTGTATGTCCTACAAACCTGTCGTGACATTCAATTCGTCTTTAACAATGTACAGTCACGAGCAAACAAAGTTTAAGTCCTAGTCGAATGATTTATATAATCGTGAAATTTTCTTTCGAATTAAACATTTTACGTTTAGATTAGATTATCAGGAATATCCCATAACAGCTTCAGAAATTGTGGCAGGCCTGTTGGTCTAGTGGTTAGTGACCCTGACTATGCCAAAGGTCGTGGGTTCGATCCTGATCGTTTGTTGGATGAGCGTTGGTGTAATTTATCTATAGTATGTATGTATTTAGAAGTATATAAGTATGTTTATCAGTTGTCTAGTACTCATAATACAAGCTCGCTTAGTATGAGACTAGAGGGTGTTGTGTGAAAGTCGTGGAATATTTGTTTAAAAAAATCGCATATACTGCAACTGCTTGGTCGTGTATACATGTTTTTGCTCGTGACTGTACACATCCTCTAGACTTACGGTTCTTGTGTTTATGGTATCCTTGAGTATGACTCGTCGGCCTGAATACATGACGTCACTCACGCAGGGGAAAGTACCACATTCTCGACATATTGTCACTCGCGTGCCACTTTTAGTGGGACTAACAGTTCATTCATCGATTTACTTACTGGATTTTTGAGTAGAGATTATCATTTTCGATCTAAATAGTGTGTAGTATGTCTATTGAATTCTTTTAATATAATTATTTTTTGTAAAAATGCGTCTTATAATATTAAAGTATTTTTGCCAACTAACTCCACTGTGTATCGTGTTGCGAGTTCGATCCTCGCATGAGACAAATAAATGTGTATTCTATAAATGTTCGCTAGAAGCCTATGTTTGTGCATGTAAATCAGGTATGTGAGTTTAGAGGTCAATGTCCTGCCATTAGACAACATTGTTGCTTAGAATAGTATTTTAAATACATATTATCCTTTGTGTACCAGAAAGTTTTATAGGGCGAAAATTTAAAGATCCTAAAGATTTTTACTCTCTATTTTTGGTAAAATAATATTGTTTGTTTTTTTTCGGAGTATTCGATCGTCTTCTTCTTTTCTCGTCAGAGTACAAACCGCTCGTCGACCTCTGATGTGGCTTAAGAGATCTCTGAACGATTCTCAGACGTGATAGTTTCCTCACCATGCTCCTCCTTCGTCGCTTTTAGGAAACGATAATTAATTTATAAAGCATACTGAAAATGACATAGATGCTCCACATTTCGCTTAACTTACAAAGTTAGTTTTACATACAAAGTGCACCTTTTTTTAGTGCGTCGGCTACAAGGATCTTAGTCATGTGGCCGAAATCGTTATATTGTAAAGCATTACTTTTGAAAAGCAATTGACTTGATTCTTGTTGCGAATATGCACACCAGGGCCTTTGTGTTAATGTCATCTAAGTGCCGAAAGATCTTTGTAGCACTGCATCAGCATTTTTCATTAAAATGTATGTCAAAAAATACATAGCCTACATAGGCATGTGTTAGCATTGACCTTTGAGCATCATTGAATATTTATTTATTACGCGTTTATGCAATATCATATTGTAATGACTGCGGTTTGCAAATCTATATTTAATGTTTTTAATGTTGGTTTTACTAATTCATGTGCATTTCGAGTTTATAAAACAGACATTAATGTTAGCATATTTGTTTATGAAATAGTAATAATATTATATAAACATCGAAAATGTCGTATTCAAACTATGTGATATTTGCACGTAATTGATGCGGCGCTATATTGTAATATAGAGTTATATCGTGTCAATTTCAGAGGTTTACGCGAATTCTACACGTTTTAAAACATTTTATTACGATTATATCACATAACATAATGCGATATATTCGTTTATTTAAATGTCAATTGATTGGTAGAAGTTTTCCGTACAACTTTAAAATAAAAAAGGAAATAAAAAAGCCTTTATTTCCCAATGCTTTTAAATAATAATTTTAACGTAATATGTAAGATTTTATTAGAAAGTTGTTCCAAAAATCATCGCAATTTATTGTCTTCTGCTATATAACCTTATAAGTCGTCAACTCATCTTCTTTATTGGGTACCTTCTTTTCTTTTGCTTGCTAGCCCTTTCCACTAAGTAGTTTTAATTGTCTATCTGTCATTCTTATATCATCCGACTTTATCATCTGAACATTATTACATTATTACATACATATATTAATATAGAATCTTGATGACATTTTAATTCAACGTCATTAGCCAAGTCATTTTGTTTTCGACTTCAGAACATAGACACAAACATTAAATTTTCCCTAAGTAATAATTTTGTAAATAAAATAACATAAACAAGTATGCAATGAGCAATCAAGGCTAATTAAAATAGTCTGTAATTTAAAATTAGTTATTTTATATTGTCCTCTTCTTATAAAACTAAGCAATGGATTTTGATGCGATTTTTTAATAGATAAAATGTTTGATAAGACAGTTTTATTATGTATTACATAATACATCAGTATTGCACCCGTGCAATCACTAGTTGCTTATGAAGTAAGTAATATAGTTACCGACAAATACTTCGTTATTGTAGAGTCGCAAGAATTTGTCCAACGAAGAATCTTGTCCAATCAAGAACTATTAAAATCTAATTACCTGTATTAATATGGAAGAGTTTAAACGTGATAGCTTAATGACTATATTAATATCATGTATAATTTTAATCTCATCATTAAAATACATAGTTAATAACAATTTTATCTTGGTACGTCAGAGTTACTTTAGATTCCAATTTGTAATTGTGATTTTAGTTTTATATTGTTATTTGTATCTCTTTTGGCTCATGGGATAACTTCAAGGGAAGAAACCCGGTCCTTTTTAACGGCTTACACGGCGACACAGGTCCAACGTACAGAGGCCTTGTCGAAAACTTTAATCTAAAATTTGATGACCTACCAATACTGTTATTATTACTTATTGTTCGAAATGTTTGTTTTCATTTTCAGTGGGTCTAAAAACGACGGTTTAGAAACGTCAAATAACAAATCTAGTGACTTAAGTTGCGCGGTTCTTAAAATCCATTCTCATGGAAAAGGACTGGCAAGAAACTTCATAGGTTAATTTCAAAACCCCACTTTTAAATAAAAATAAAGAGCAAAGTTTATTTTTTTGAATCTTTGTTGTTTTTATGATCTATTCCGGTCCAATCCCAAAAACTAATACCACTTGTATTTATTTCTTATCGCAGTTAATTTCTATTCCGAACGAATCCCACTCATAAACGAATCCCAAAATTAGTAAAATGGTTTGAAGGTACAGTCAGTAATAAAGGCTTAAGGCGCTTCGTTTGCTCAACGCTTGGCTGTGATTGGTTGATTAGGATTTTTAAACAATAAGATTCTCGATAAGACAAAATGTGTTTATAAAGATTTAGGATTGACTTACGATCATTATATTAAATTATTAAAAAGCAAAATGAACTTTTTTCTGTGACTGTACCAAAAGTTATGTTTTGGGATTCGTTGGGAATAGATTAAGTACTTTATTTAAATATGGTCTTCGTTTCAAGCAAAATAATAATTTAATTTCCGAACTAATACCAGTGGTATTAGTTTTTGGGATTGGACCGGAATAGATCGTTTTTATTTATTCTTTGTTTTTATTTTAATTCACTTTAAAGTTAGCTCTATGCAAAATTACATCAATACCGTTAAAAGCAACAGACAAAGCTACTTTTCAACTATATTTTAGTGTGTACATTCTATATCAAAAATATTTTATAATTCAGATGCGAGATTATTATTGGTATTTGAAAAACAGCTATCAAAGTCCTAGTTAGGTAAAGTGAAGTGACCAGTTTTTTGAGGTCATTTAGATTTTTTTATGTTCATCAGGTCAACCACCTTACTTCAAAATATATAATGACACGGTGATTAGTAATGCATAAATTAACAATCACTCCTGTACAAGTTATAACGGTGATTAAAATATTCCTAACGATTTTATTTTAGTTATCGATAAAGCTTCTGGTAAGTCGCTCACCTGCGACACACACTAATTAAATAAATATTATTATGTAATTTGAAAAAATAAAATATAATTTTATTCTTTCTGTGATAGTTTAGGGTCTAGTTGTATTGTGTACTAAATAAATATTTTAATTAACCAAAAACAATTGCCGTCACAAAATATTTCACTACTGTTATCTCAAAGAAATCTGCTAATTAGCTTCAGAAATATGTCCCCACATTCCGATAGGTGTAATATCAAAAGTAAACACAGCTAAGATCTAAGTTTCAACATAATTGTGAGCAACGTCGATGAACGAGCGTCGCGCACACAGACACAGCGTGTAGCGGTGTGGAGGTAACCGTAGTCTCATTCTTACCTGCGCACGCGCGCGCGCCGCGGAAGAAAGCCTCAGTGCTGACTTGGCGGCCGTCGCGACCGCACCGGCCTGCCGACATGTGGCAAACCTTGTGACTCAAGTGTTGTGAATTGTGTACAAGCACAGTGGCCGTGCATTAACCCCAACCCCTGATAGTGCTTAACCGGATTTTTAGTTGGAACGCCCCGCGGCGTGCAAAAGGTGGGTGGAATCTAATCTTCCCTTATTATCATAGGCGTATCAGTGCTAGCTCGGTCGAGTGTTAATTTAAGGTAATGTGAAAGTTGTGACGATCGATCGTCGAGTTCGAGGAGTCAGCGATGTTGACACACTTTTGGTTCAGGTGTGGTCGCGGGCAGGTGGGCGCGCCGGCTGTGTGTCAGTAATACGTGTCCGACCAAAATTCCGATCTCGAGACAACTTTCTTCCGGAGGTTTTTGACTCTGCCGCGCCATGGATATATTATACCGAGGCTATTAAGTACGAATGTTGACAAAACACTGAAGTTATAAGCGAATGATAATAAAAGCTCGGGATTATGCCATCAAACGGAAGACATCAACGCGCTCCGTTGGTTTCTTGCAGCTCTATCTGTTGGGTGCACTGGTTTTTTGCCGCTATCTTATGTATTATCTGGAATAGAATAATCGTGAGATGTAAAACTGGCTCCATTATTATACAACTCTTTTGTATCTTTTAGGTCATCGATATTTTTATTGTAATGATATTTTTATCTTGAGCTTTTAACTCGTAAATTGCAGAATTGTTGTCATGATTTCTCTTAAGGTCATTGAACAATCTTAACACAGTAGTAGGTACTAAGATTTTATTTTAAGAATATCTAAGTTTAAAACCTTTTATAAAACCCTTTCTCATAACATAGAGTCCCCATAAAAATGTTCCTACGACAACATACAACATTTACGACAATTCGACCTCAAAACATTACACAGGACTCTACATCGAGCAGTTCAGGCTGTATAATGGAAAATCAAAATTATTACACTATAAACAAGTAGTGGAAGGCAAACGGGGACAGACTTGAGTATGCCTACTGACGAGGTTGAACCGGTCTGTCTCCTCCCCCCGCGGTTCCCTCGAGACCTGCCCCCCCCTCGCCTCAGACGTCGCCGCGGTAACGCGCGATGCGCCTGAGTGCATCCCTTGCATCTCTATTTTCATAAATTATGATAAGTAACGTCATAAAGCGTGTTGTTTCCTGCCAGTCAATGTGTAGCATACGATCATTTCTCGATGTTCACACTTCCTTAGAAAAAAAACATTAATGTAATCGACTTGATATATAATAGCAATAAATAAAAATAATTATTTCTGTTGTCTTTGCTTCGTTTTGCAATAGATAAAAAATAAAGTAATTCATCACAATGTCAAAATATTACTGGCACATAACATCAATGTATCAAATTCATTGCCAAAGAAATAAATAGGCTTACATAAACAAATGAATAATTAATGCGGTGGTACGTAATAGTGCCAAAGCACCAAATGGCGTGTGCCAACCTGGATGCACTTGGCACACCTCAGCCGCATACGAGATTATCTAAATGATCCGAACACCGTCCTAATTTACGCCGGCGTGTGTACATTCCTACGCATCTAAGTAACTTTACTAGGTTCTTTATACGTTGCTATGCCAAGTTAAGTAAAACTTTTTAGTTGGACCCTTTTTTGTTTGGGCCATAAATATTCTCGTGTGTGTTTCGAAGCCTTTACAAGTACTGCTCTCCCGAAGATTTATGACAATTATAATAAAAGTAATGCCCTTTAGTTCTTGTAAATACAGACTCTATCTGTGTTCTTTTATTAGTATTATTGAAACTAAAGAAGGTTTAAAGTGTTCAAGGATAAAAGATCAAATAAATATTAGCTACTCTTCCATGAAAACTCTAGTTAACAGATGCGAAATAAATTTGATAAACCTTTTTCGACACTAACAGCTTATAACTTGGATTAAAACCGGAGATAAGTTTTATCTCATTAGTTCACGGAAACGAAAACAATCAATCGCGTTCGAGAAAGCATTCCGAACCCGGAACACTCACAACCTTCTTGGAAATTTAGAAAGGTTAATCTTTTAACCCTTTCTTAGAAATCCGAACAACCTGCATGAATTATCCGGAATTATAGATAAGGATTGTTAAAATATAAAATGAGGCGTCAGAATTTTATATTGACTCGAGTCCAATAGTCTAAGCAAATGATAACGACTCTACTTTATCAGTCAATCATAATTAACACTCATTAATACAATAAATTAAGGTACTGTACCGCGCTACTGAATCCATTTATTCAACGTTTTTTAAGTAATTAAATATCTATCAAAATTCGGCAATACATTTCCATGTAACAAATGACTATCATTTTTCGACAGTTCCTTCATTTTCGATTCGGAATTAATTATAATAAAAATATTCAATTCCATATCAATCATACTACTAAATTAGGTTTGTGGTGGCGATAGGGTGACGCCGTGCTCTGATGAATAAATCATTTCTCGGAGAAATTCGTATGACTCGAACGAAATGTACAAATAACCTCCAGTAGAATGCAAATTGTTACGAGAATGAGATCGAAGATTGTATGGCAACGACATGATTCATATTAAAAGTTATTATAATGAGCAACATTTGTAAGCTGGCGGAGATCGAATTAAAAAAGCCTGTTTGTTGTCCTTGAAGTTAGAATAAAATTGGAATGTGTTACATTCCAAATGGCGACAAGAAAATGACGAAAAAGTATTTACTTATTCTTAGCCTATTAATTCGATTACGAGATTGAAATCTGCGATACAAGGTAGCAAACAATGAATGTGCTAAACAATTAATCGGAACAAATAAAAACCATGTCAAACCTTCCTCAATAAAGAAACTACAATAATGAGGAACTACCAACCAGAAGCGGCATAACAACATGTTAGAAGATGCACAGAATCCCACGTTCACAAAAACTCTCATACATATTTCATGTGCTGTAATTAAGAACAAAGAGTATGAAGCGAATGGCTGGTAAAAAAGGACTATTAAGGTCATTGAGGGCAGATGAACGTTCCTTTCGCCATCGTATTGGTACAGAATAAGGAAGATTTTGATCTCGGTCTCACAAATATTGCAAAAGGATTCGGTTAATTGGTAGAGTTCTGTTTTAGGTATTTTTGTATCAAAATTCGAGATCAGTACTGAAACTAAAGCAACTTGTTATGAATAATATTAATCATTTTTTTATTCAATAGACAATTTTCAGTAATATAAATGCAGTTCATAATAAAAAATAGTCAAAACATTGCCTAACTAAAGCGACCTTATCCCAGAGGTATTATATTAATATGACTCTACATTTATGTATAAAAGTACTTGAAATGTTACAATAATCTTTTACAATTTTTCCACGCTCTCTCTACCCATAAATAGTGATTACCTACCATAAACTGCTATAAACTGTTTTAATAGTAAGCAATAATGTAAGAAATAAGCTATTGATCTAGTTTAAATGTTGTTGAGGGATAGCTAAGAAGGATAAGTGCTTATTAAAGGTTTTCTATCAGAAGAAAACCTTTTTAATTGCTTTGTAGATCACTTTCTTTAAGTCTACGAATTCGATGAATAAATACAAATTCGAATGAAAAAAGTCAATGAAGTCAAAAAGTTTTATTACTAGTAGGCCTTTTTAGACACTTTCGACATTTAAGATACAACATTTTATTTTGATAATTTAATATTTTAATTATTAGACTTTTGGTGCAAAACAGTACCGATCTAATGAGCTACATATATTATGCAGCAAATCAATCTTAAAGAGATGCTTAAAAATAACATACATCAATTTTAAAAGAAGCTTGAATATAAATTTAAATAAAAGATTACTTCATTATGATCTCTGAACATTGATGAATACTCACATTTATCAATCTTCATTATTTAACTACTACAAAGCCGTATGAACACATTCAGTTTAAAAGAGTTCATGATTATCATAAAAATCAAGATTTATTCTTAAATCTTGTAGAATAACCTAATACCTATTAAGAAGATATATAGATTTAAAGTAGCCTAACTGCGGTACAATTAAGTTACTAAGACTATAATTTCATACATAATTTGCTGGTAAAGCCAAGCATAAGGTGAAAGTGTTACACACACCAAAAGACAGTTTAATTCTCGTTATCCACGCTACAGAGTGACCCGCATTGAATGTAGAGTACCAGCATTTTGCAAACATAAGTAGGATTGTTGCAAATACTGCACACAATGAAACTGTGAATAATTGTTTGAAGACTGGCTGGTTTTAGACTAAATACTTTTTGGAAGACATTTTGCAGTTTTACATTTTCGATTCTATTTTGTTTTTTTTACTGTCACCGTTATTTTCTTTGACTCGTTTCGTTTTATTTTTGAGATTGTTTTTTTTTTTATCTCTGGTAGATGTCATTTTTGTTTTTTTTTTTTTTTTTTAAGGAATTACGACAGTATTGCTCCTGAGGCCAAATGTCAAAAAGCAATTTCTTAACCTAGACTCCAACGCAACAAATTACACCAGAATATTAAACAAATATTGATTTACTCTCAAAACGTTAGGCCTCGAATTACAAAAGTTAGTTATATAATTAAAGCGGTTAATACCACAGAGCTATGCATGTGAAGACGCGAGCCAGCCAACGGTTACCATTCCGTTACGGCGAAGGGGGTCAGCCTGCGCGTGCGCTGCTTTCAACACACCCGACATTAGTTTATATACGACCTGGAATAAGCGAATATTAAAATGAAAAATGTAGAGACAATTTTAAATTTGATTTTTTAGTTTAAGTAAGTTTGTAAAATTAAGAGAGTCGACAATTATGACTACAATATGCTATAATACATAGCATACTATTAGAAATATGTTTCTCTGCAAACATAAAAACAATTAAAAGTGAGATAAAAAACGTTCATTAAAAACTTTTACTAGTACGAGAATTGTGTGATTTAAGCGAGTAATAATACACTCAATATATATTGTAGACAATTAATACAGGGTGGCGTTTTTGGAAAGTTTTTTAAAGTTAGTGAAAGTTTGGGAATGGTTTTCTGCAAAAATGATTGCCAATTTTAGGAGAATTTTTGAAATAATCACGCTTAACATGCTAGTATACAGTTTTAGAGGTAATACGTTGGTTAAGCTCAGTACGGATAAAAATTGAGCACCTCAATAACAAGGTCCTGTGGCGCAATGGATAACGCGTCTGACTACGGATCAGAAGATTCCAGGTTCGAATCCTGGCAGGATCGCGATAGCCATCATAATATTTTCATTTTGTATTTTTTCTTGCATTTTCTCTTGCATTTTTTTTTGTAATTTTATTGAACATATAAGTTTTATTTATTAGACTGATTAGCTTTGTTGAGCGGACATTCCAAACAACATGATACAGACTGCTAATGAATTCGATTAACCACCGAGAATTCGCTTCGAACGACTCAATGCACATCTAGACTAAGAACATAGTTTAACACACATGTCAACCTTATAACAACGTCATAGAGTTGATAATTGAATGACAAATTTGTGAGAATATCAGAGGTTGAAACACATGTAAGCTGGAACATTTTAGAACGTAAGTTACAAAGCATTCTGGGAAATAGTTAATTTTAGTCAATCGAATGAAAACACATAACTACACAGACCAATTTGTATTTAGTTACAATTCTACGATTAACCTGCTTCTCCAAACTAAGAATTAAATTAATAAAGTCTTTGATAGTGAATGGTTGAGTAAATGAAATTCTGACAATCGTTGTTACTATGCGGTAATGTTACCTAGTCAAATAAGTATTTGAGGTCAAACGTCTGCTCGGATAGCCGAGTAGTATGGGTCACGACGCCAATTACCATTGCACACGACGTGTCGCGGGTTCGTACCCCGCGTACGATAAGAATTTGTGCAATCCACATACGCTTGTTCTGTGATTGTGCATTGTAACGAAATGTCTATGAAACCCCCCGCGATACAAGGGTTTAATTTCTTCGGGAGTCGTTGAAATAAATAGCGGCGCTCTAGGTATTATATAGAATGTAAGAAACCCTGTAAGATTAGAAGACCCAAACGTCTTTGCCCATTTTTCCCAGCACTATTTCATTAGGAAAGTCTTTAGTATCGAGCTACCGACATTATGTCCATGCCTGAACATTGTTAACAATGAGATAACAAACAATTAAAATAAACATAAGTGTACTAGAACATTGCATGCGGTCATCAAATTATTATGTGAACAGTTATACAATCATACCGAAGTCACAATTTCTGTTACTGCAATGATATTATTTTAATCATGTTATTTAGTTGCTAAAAGTCAGTTCGATCTCACATTAACAAAAGTAGGTGACTTATGACCTTCCTTCTTCAAAACTCCTATTGCAACATATTACAAGACACAATTAGCTCATTCTTAAAAAACAAATGAAAAGCGACGTATTTCGCGTATCTTGCAAAATCCCAGTTTTTTTGCTATTTGATTCAATCAACTTATCCTTAAAAAAACAAATGAATATCGTAATAAATGTATAATTAAAATACGGTCATAATGTTCATTAACAAACAGCATAGTTACATAAATACGAGGAAGCTAGTTAGCTAGCAACACTAACTTTTGGAGCAAACCAGTCGCAAAATGCCTTCCTTTTCGAATACTGTAAGTAAAATTAATTTTGCAGCTAAGTGCAGTGGTCCATTCTAACGAACTTAATTCTCAAAAGCAATTCTGTAGTTCCCTAGTTTGTGCTTAATATTTTCTGTTTGCCCATCAATTAAGGAAGTACGGAAGTTATTTATTTGAATAGTCGAAATTTATTGTTGAAGAAGTACCTTCTGCGAATATCTTACTTTAAAAGGTCTTTCTAAGCCTTTTCTCTCTAAAAAAACATTTTTTGCAAGTGTAGGTACCTACCATATACTTACTGACAAACCGGAGCTAAAAGAAATGGCGGACAAAGACCAGCATTTTGAATGAGCCCACCTATTTGACATAAAATTAAGATCCAAATTACTTCCTCAACCAATCCCAATCATAGCAGACCAAGTTTCCCACAAATTCAACATGAATATTAAATGCTTCACATTTTTCGACCACATCTCGAAGTTCCCGATAGACGACCGTTGGTTACACTACACCGTCCACTGGTCCACATACAAACAAGTTAATTTGCATTCGTGCCATGCGTCCAACTGGCATTATTTAGGAAACGCAACGGAACCGCCGCAGAGACGCCGTAGAATCGCTGTAAAATCGCAGTAACGTCGCTATGGAATCTCCGTGTAACGGTCAACCTGTCGTGCGTCGAGACTAAGATGGCTACTGGTTGTAAGGTGCTGCTTCAATAATTAAACGTGGCGTAACTTTGTATATTGTTACATTGGTATTTTAAATTCGTCACGTGGAGTTTCTGTTTTTAAACTTAGGCGTTTGGGTGACATTCCTTTCTTTGTTTTTTAGCGCTAAAAGTTTTTTTCACACTTGGTCCAACCTTGGCCGTCATGTCTGACAAAACCATCATTTTTGAAAGACAGTTGAGTTGATTATGCTTGCAAATATGCACACTAGCGTCCTTATTATTAATGTCATCCACGCCAAACGTTTCTCGTAGCTCTGTAAAAAAAATATATCACTTTTACATGTCTTAAATATGTTTCGAGTTTGCTTGAATTTACTTTAAACAAAACACGGTACTGCTTTCGTTCGTTTTGTGATAGTAAATATACAATATACATACGTATACGCTTCATCTACGGACGAAATAAAAACTCTTTTCCTGTATTTGTCAAAAATAAAAGGCTGATCGCTTGCAAGTTGACAAATAGAATTTGCTGTAGCATTCTGTAAAGAAGGATAAAGCAGGGAAAATATATTTTGCACCGATCGTGCCCACTAAATGTTTCTAGAGATTAGTTTTGGAACTTTTTCCTTATTAGAGGTCCATTTGGCAAACATTTATATTTTCCTGCAACTCTGACTTAAAATTTCCGAATGTTTTATACCTACTTAACATTCATGTCTTGAAAACGATATAGGTTTGAAACGTCCCATGCCATTTTGAACACTGGGTATAGTTTGACAATTGAATTTAGTGTTCTAAATTTTGAATACTAAATTTAAAAAAAATATATTAATTTCTCTTCCTTTATTTTCTCAAATCCACGTTACTTAAGCAAAGGACAGCCACAAGGCAGACATGCTTTTGTTTCTTACTCGCATATCAAAACCTCGTGCCACCATTCGAATCAGCAAAAAGTATAATTGGAATCTTAGCTTTTTATTTCGCATTAGGCGATCATCGTTTATTTTGTGCCAAACCTGTTTCGGAGGCAGCTGCATACAAAACAAGGAAGTGGGTTGACTTGAGCAGACGATTATATCGGCTCTAGAACAGCCTGTAGATAATTAGCTTTGTAATAGGGTTGACACGGCATAGAAACCCTGTTCGGAACCTGCTGATGACTGTATAGCGTATACTTATACTACTGTAATCGAATGATTGTTTTTCATGACTTTTGTTTTAACATGTTTGATGTGCCGTTGCGTTTTCGACAGTGAATCGTCAATTTCATCCCAAAAAACAAACATAAATTTACATAATCTATCTGTATTCTTAAATCTACAAAAAGTCCTAAAAATATACTTGCAGAACTAAACCATATCAAACCCAAGTACCATTTCATCACAAAAAAAATAGTGCCAGAAAGATTCTTCAAAATTCAAACGCCTAAAAAAGTCTTTAAAAATCTTACACACCAGTACGACAGCTTACAAAGGAGGTCAAAAACCTGAATACAACACACATATATGTTAGGAAGTAACAAACAAGGTATCTAAATAGAGCGTCGACCCTACTTCAGGTCTCCCTTCACAAATGACCTTGTATGAGGCAAGGCTCGCTGCCGTTTGCGGAATGCGAGCATAATGCCAGTTGACGAACCATAAGAATTCCGCGATCGAACACATTCGTCCTAGGAGAAGGGAATATATGATATATAGCATCGTAGGTATCTACTTGGTACTTCATCAGTAAGTTGTCTTTAAGGATTTGTCAGCTGAGATGTGAGTCGGCGAAGTGTCTTGATGTAATATATTTTGATCCTTACTTTGACTAATGCTGTGACAGCATAACGACTTTTAAGTCAAAGTATAACTCAAGAAACTCAAACTGCAAATTCAACTTGATTTTGAGTTGACGATTAAACTTATGTTGTTACCTCTCACTTTACAGAGATAGAGACAATCAGTAAAAGGATTTAAAGATAGGCACGACTTCCTAAAATAGCCCATTTAGCATTCCACACACAGTTTTTTGCCAGTAATACGAGTAGATATGTTTTGTGTGGGATTTGACAGAACCTACTCTTTCCTTATCCGTGACAAAGCATTTGAAAAATGTTAATAGTTTAAGGTCATATACTACATCAATCAAATCATTGAGGAAGTTAAGCGGAAAACCTAAAGTCCATAGAGATATAAAGACATTCTTGTTAGTTCATCTAAACCCATCTATCATAAGCCTTTGATGTTGTAACTGTTGTAAAGAACTAACAAAGCCTCATCAGAATGAAATCTTGGTCATAACTTGACCTTTCAAACTCGAATCATTGTTATTAATCTGTTGTGTCATCCACTAAAGATACCGCCTCGAGCTCTTGAACTTTACGTTGTGTTACGAACTTTATATTCATGATGTTAAAGTTCATTTCGGAAATTCTGTCACTGATTCTGGGAAACAAATGACAATCAAATAATGCTAAAGTAACAAAATTAAAATTATGCTGAGTACAATATTAAAAATCCCTTTTGTTTTGCATCCAAATTATATACTAATGAATTCGGTAAAGCAGTCGACCTCCATAGGTAATTTCAAATGTTGCCAAAGAACCGGTCTTGTAGGAGTCGAAATAAAGCTTAATACAAATGGTGCAACCGTCTGAACAACTGATACGGCCATTATTGTACCTACAAACGACATTCCAAAAGCAGATACCATTAAACGCACAGATCTTACAATAAAACATGCATTGACATGTTTAGTACGTGATAATACTTCAATATATTGTCAAGGAGATGAGAAAAGCTGACAACGCTCGTGTTCCGAGCATCATAAATAACAGAAATAACTTTATCATTTTCGCAGACCGTGACAAACAAAGTAAGCTTTCATTCCATATATCCACTTCTATCTAAATAATCTTATTTAATATCGCCTCACATAAGACGCGAAGACAAAACCAGAGCAAAAATATAGACACAAATACATAAACCTTATCCATTATCCAACGTCAAATTCAAGCCAACAGTTTTAAGAAGATTTATTTATGAAAGACAATTGAAATCATGAATAAAATTACGTTCGTAAACGTTTTCGACGCCTCCATTGAAGACAAAGCCTTTACACAATATGTTGAACAACTTATTATACGACGAAACGGGTTGTCATTGTTCAAATGTAGATATCTAGAAACGAATTCAAGGTGATTACGCAAACTCAATGGGTTGCAATTAACAAAGGGATTTGGGAGTGGTTGAAGGAATGTAAGGATCATTTAAGTACTAACTAATCTGATGGATGGTCTAAAGTCTGCGGAATATTCTTATATTTCTATACTCTTTTGTTTAAAGGAAGAGTACTAACTTCTATATGCTAGTACCACTTTTTAGACATAAAAATTACTAAGGATCAACCTGATTCGTCGACATCACCGTTTTCTGATGCAAAACCACCTCTAACGCCGTCGGTTTTAAAACTTTCCTGTGGGTTGATCCATAGTGTCAGTTTACTCCATACCAAATTTAATCAAAATTACTCTGGTCGTTTAAGCGTGAAAGAGTAACAAACATCCATCCATACTTACAAACCTTTGCATTTATTATATCTGTGCAGTTAATCCTAAAATAGAAGTTTATTTGTTCAAATCTTATATCAGATCTATCATGTAATATATTAGTCATATAAACATAATATTCGAACTCATGTTTCAGCTTCAATTGACAACGATTTACAGAGCCTAAGCCGATATTAACAGTTATGTATCGATAGCTTTTGGCAACAACTACCAATACGTATCTTATGATATTAGTTGTCAATTCAACAATGAATGTTCCGATTTGGATGATAAGTTGGCGGATATTATTTAGTAGCAATAAATGTCCCTTTTATATTTTACTAGCTATGCTCCTCGTTTCGTTCACTTTGCTTTTCTCGCTAGAAAAAAACTGGTCACCCAAAAAATAATAATTTCAATAGCTTAAATTTTCAAGGCTGTAGTTTTTTTTGTAATAACGTTTACAACG
Source organism: Chrysodeixis includens (assembly GCA_941860345.1). NCBI lineage: Eukaryota > Metazoa > Arthropoda > Insecta > Lepidoptera > Noctuidae > Chrysodeixis > Chrysodeixis includens. Next base: position 3,428,301 of record OW796094.1, read on the forward strand.
ATAAATTAACATTTCTTTTTATTAAATTATAATGATTAATTAATATCAATTTTTATTAAACGAAAATTTATTTTGTTGTAACTATCGTAAGAAATAATATATCGTTCCCTATAAAACTCAATAATTTATCATCTTGTGCTTAAAAAGAGTGACCTAAACGTGTCAAAGCAATATGCACCGCTTGTCCGTGAACATTTCTACAAAATATCCAAAAAAACTGTATTCTCTGAACAGGTTTAAGTGTTCGAACGGTTATTACGAAATGTGTATCGTGAAATCAAATTTGTGCGCCTACTCACTGACAGGCCGACGCTGACAAACAACCGTCCGTTAGGAGCGAGTTGATGTGGCGAAACGAAGTCGTACCATTATCTAGTTCAGAACCTTAATAACTTGCATAATATTAATAGTGTTAATTGCTTTTTGGATAATTGATGATGACGTTTCGAGAATATGTAAAATGTATTTTTTATTCCAAGTTATTTTTTATTTTTTATAAGACATTGTAATGTGTTACAAGTACGATTAAAAATTTAACAGGGAATGAAAGATAACTTATAAATCTTACTTTATAGATCTGAATCAACGCATACATATAATGAATACACATAGTAGGGACAAGATAAGGATTTATAAAGAAAAGTTTTGTAACATTTTCATCATTCCCCTGCCCTTATCCCAATTTTTACTTGGGGTCGGCGCAACACGTCTTTCAGACATGTTGCTTAAAGTTTTGGCTATGGTTTTATAGTAGGCCGCCTGCCTGACACTAACCTTCTTTGGGAATGCGATTGTTGGTTGTTTACCCGCCACCATTCGGGAGACCCAAGGTGCTTGGTACAGTGCACTGGGTCTTAAGGTCCATTAGTCGCCTTTTACGACACCCAGTGGAGGATATGGGGTGGTGCTATTCTTTATATCTGGACACCACACGTTTTGTAACATTTTAAATATGAAAAAACGTTACTTTATCAGCTTTGTAAATACGAACTCCTCAAAAATATTACATAAATAGTAATTTCAAGGTAAATAAGTAAAATCGGGAGTTATTCTCTGTTATGTAATGTACAAACTTGCAATTTATTTTAATTGTAGTCGTTATAAATAATGGTTATCAAATGCATAGCTGAGCCAACAGGAATTTGGGTCAGTAACACCCGACGTTTACTTGACTTGACGGCCAATAGGTATTGAAATAATAGTTATAATAGAATTACAGGTAACACGTAATGTATTACGTTCAAGCAATTTTGTAGAAAAACTAACAAAAAATCGCGGTTTCACTTGCTTTCTCTGTTTTCGTAAGATAAAATTCTCTTAAAAAATTTCGTGTTTTAGCTTGTAGTTTTTATTTCTGGCTTGAAGAAAATTGTCAAGTTTTTTTTAAGTAAAATCCTATCATAATGATTTAACAATTTTTAAGCTAGCGCGAAACAGAAAAAATAAAACAAATCTTAATCTCCAAGTTTATTCAAACAACTACAAAAGTTTAAACTTATATATTTAGACATAATAACCAATGAATATCCTATTTTCAGTTATATTGACAGTCATAAAGCGATATATACTCATACAGACAAAAAAAACAACACATTGCATCGGTGCGAATGCTGCGAACATGGAAAATTGCGTGTGGAGTGTGGACATTTTCATACAAAACACACGCGAGTTTAATCCGTTATGGTAGTTGACTTCACACCCTTACAGCTTTGTTTTTTTATACAAACGATATTACTGTTAACAGTCAAAATCTGCGTTAATATACATAATTTGAGCCGACATAATGAGACTATTTTTAGGGTCTCTGGGATCAATAAATAATAATAATTCATTTTTAGAAAAAAAAATACCCAATATTCAATGTTTTATTTCGCTCTACAATGTATGTAAAGGTCTTAAATGTAATAAAATAGCAATTGTGAACTCTGTAGGGCACGAAAATATTAGGACAGAGGAGGAAAGCTAGTCGTCAACTTTAGTCTGACATTGTAATGATACAATATTTGTGCTATTAGCTTATCAGTAACTAAAAAAGTACTCAATTAAGTTAGGTTCAATTAGATTAAGAATATAAATGATTATAAAGCTAACTGATAGTTAGGTATGGTATGATGAATATAAGTAACATGGTTTATGTAAATTTTAAAACATCAGAATAGACAAATGCAATGTCCTTTCCAAAAATTCAAATGTTCAAACCCTCTAACATACGCTTGATCCCTTAAACCACCACGTTTGTGCTCAAGGAAAGGATTTCTCGCATTCATCGCATGTTCCATAAGCCTTGGCCACACTGAGACCAATACTTATAGTAAGACTGTGGAAGCGAGACAGCGCTCTACACGGCATAGAGCGGGAAAGCGCGTTGTCTCTTTTCCACAACTGCAATAATTTCTAACACTTTAAAAGCTAGCCGTGGTCACTTTAGTAAAACGCACAAGCCTCAGTGACACCAAGTATACATATGTATAACATACTAAGTACGGTAGCGAATTACGCGAATATTCTCACGTCTACCAGTCAATAACCATTCTTGGATTACGTGCCCGTCGGTTTTGATACGTGTTGTATCAGAAAAACGTATAAACGAACGTTATTTTCGAACAAATATTTGTAAAGTCGTAATAGACAGATTTTACTTAATGTATGTCATGTTAGATGTGATGTTGGTGTCAAGAATTTGATGATTCAATATTTTAGATTGTGTTTTTTTTTTTCGTTAAAAGTTGTGTCAGCAATACAATTCTAATATAGAGTATTCTTTACGATGATTGAAAGATCGTGAGTGCAGATTAAATGGTATTAATATCTTTTAACTGCTGTTAAAACACTTTAAAGTAGACATGTCATATTTAGGTAGTTTTGATTTCTCAATAAAGATTACAAATGTAGGCGCTATTTTTTAAAGCTAAATATTAACCAACGACTCGAACATCGAAGAAAATCTAAAAAAATACACAATTTCTAAACATATAAAGCATCATATCTGATGTAAATATCCGTACGTAACGGTTAACAAAAAGCTCAACACAAAAACAACATCAGAACAAACTCCAAACGAGGCAAGTTTCGACACATCAACAATTCGCGCCGCTTTACGCAAAACCTACGCTCAGCCAAATCTTCCTTCAAATCCGAGATTGAAGTCATAAAGGTGCTTATTATTCTATAGCCGTGTGGCGGCCACTTCCAGAATAATAAATGTTAACACTACACCGCCATTCGCCAAAGAAACTGGCGATATCACCGCAGCACTTTCCAACGCCATTGGAATATAAAACACCGTCAACCTAGCTCAGGTAACACTGTAACAGTTATATCTGGACCTTAAAAGCTAGATAATTGAACCAAATTCATACCGCGGCTGACCTGAATGTCACGCCCATTTAGATTTGCAAGCAATAAACAATATCGTTTTGATATTGAAAACCGTTTCGATTTGTGGCGAGAATGTGATTAATATCGTGCGATATCGTTTACAGCTAATTAGCTAATACCTAGCACTGAATGTCAGTTTTGGGAATCATTTGAAACAGATTTTATGCAGAATTATTACATAATTTAATTAACTACTAATTAACATGTGTTAATAAACAGCATACTATTAGTATTTCTTTGAAATGATTTAAATTGCAACCAGTATTGTAACAAGATTTTGCAGGATAAGTTTCCTATTTATCTTTTATTACGTAACAAAGAGAATTGATATTCTAAATAGTTACGCGACACGTTTCTTATAATACACCAGTTCAACACGTTTGTAACCAGCCAACAACAATGTTCAATGCAACATTATTCCATTTTCAATTTCAAATAAACGACTAAAAGCACTAACCTTTAACGTGCGTGCTAACAATCGGTATACTTGCATGTTTTTACAAATATCTGCACGAATAAAAACTTAGGCAATCATAATTGCTTTGTGAACTTCAAAGATTAGAAAAAACTGGTGGAACGGTTTCAATTCAATTTGTCTGTAGTGCCGCGCTTGAAGAAGTTTATCAGGACGTTGGAACAAGGTTGTCTCGCATTTTCCTGTAACGTGCCACTATGACGTTTATTTATTTTTTTATAAACGTAATTAAGTGCTTGCCATAACTATAAATTTTTATACTTTGCTGTGTGGCGGCGCGGCGTCGGCATTGTAAAACGGTACATTATAAGGGGCAACAACATAACATTTTTCTGATTAATCTCTTGAAACAGTCTGCCGTTACTTTGCTATCTTTACATGCTAAATTTATTCGTGTACAACTAGTTTTAAATCAGTTCTTTAGTAAGAAAAATATACAGACAGATTGCTAATTTTGTGTGCACATCAGGTAGGTTTGAAAATTGAGCTATACTATACATCTATTTTTTACCACGATTTTTTGAAAACAATTTTTTTTCTTGGGATTGTTACTTATGCCTACAAAGTTGCAGGTAATACTATAATAGAATCTACATAAGACAGTAAAATTTTTCGTAATAAAAAGTCGATAACACTGCAAAAACGCGTCAAAAATGGTTATCTACCTTTTACACCGACCTAATGACGTCATAAAAGTATAATTGTCTTTAATGTCTGCCTTACGTTTGTCCGTGTATGCAAAACGTGTCAAATGCTATGGACAGCAGTTATTTGTATTTGTATAAAAATAGCTGACACCAGCGGAAGGGTGCTTGTAAGGTCGCGCGCTGTATTTTATGCTGCGTCCACTATTTCCTATAACATTGTTTAATTGTTTTATGATTAGAGATGCATAATCGTGACTGTTTTATACAAGATATTTTATTGAGGTTAGAAACAAAAAAAAATAAACGGAGATATTTTAGAAGTTTTGAGATGTTAAGTTGTCCTCCAAGACACCTCTCGCTCAAGTGAGTTTAAACACAATAAATAAGAAATCTTACTGACATTAAAAATGCAGAAGTTTGTAAAGATGGATTGATGTTTGTTACTCTGGCACGCTTAAACAACTCAACCAAATTTTACGAAATTTGGTGTAGAGGTAGCTGACACCCTGGATTAATACATAAGCTAGTTTCCCCGACTGGAAAGAGTTTAATGTTTTGCAGCTATAACCGACATTAGAATTTGGGATGTGTGGTAGTCCGTAGCCTTCTTTATAAGCCCTCCCTTTCTTTTACTAGCCTTCCCTCTTGAATTTAACTTCATAATTCAAGTACTAAACTACACCATAATACAAACGACCTGGTATTTAAAGTACATAGTGTAGTGCATTCGACCTTAAACTAACCTCACGCCTAACCTCTAAATACCTTTAAGTAATTTAACGAAACCCTTTAAAATAATAATTAATTACTATTTACTCAAAACGTTTATTATATTTCACATTTATTTTAATATAGACTTCATAAACGAAAGGCTTCGTTACTAATTAAAATAATATTCAATCAGATGATTATAATCCCTTTTTTAATTAACGGTTATTGTTTTGATCAATTTATTAATGATGTCCTGCTAATGACTTGGCTTGTATCATAATTATCAAAAAGAGTTTTTATTTGTATTCAATTTACCTTCGACGATCTGGTTTGATTTAAGTTACTTATTTTTAACGACTCCCGCACTAAGGAATTCAATCCTTGTATCGAGGAAGTTTCACAGACATTAAATTCAGACGCACAAAGATACCCAGACTCAGAACAAGCATCTGTGAAACGCACAAATTCTTGTCTTACGCGAGGATCGAACCTGCGACACATCACTCACAGTGGTAATTGTCGTGGTGACCTTATACCACTCGGCTATCCGTGCAGTCGATTATCTAAGTGTGAGTCAGAAACGCTTGTATTTAAAATACTGGCAGCTAATGAAGCATGTCATGCCAATATCTATACATATAATAAAATTGTAACAAGCTCATGTCTGTACATTAAAGATATTAAAAAAAAACTTAGATGGGGTATCTTCATACAACCAATAGAAGCCAAAAGTATAAAAAAAAAAAATTTTGTCTGTCTGTCTGTTTGTTGTCCGCTTTTCACTCAAAAACTACTGGACGGATTTTGATGAAACTTTTTTTATTACGTAGCTATTAGTCCTCGCTAACATTTAAGCTATCTTTTTTTTGGAATTTTGCTCTTAAAGGGGGTAAACAGGGGCTGGTAAGATTGTATGAAACTCCGTCAGTTTTGAAGCTAATCTATACATATAATAAAATTGTAACAAGCTCATGTCTGTACATTAAAGATATTAAAAAAAAACTTAGATGGGGTATCTTCATACAACCAATAGAAGCCAAAAGTATATAAAAAAAATTTTTTGTCTGTCTGTCTGTTTGTTGTCCGCTTTTCACTCAAAAACTACTGGACGGATTTTGATGAAACTTTTTTTATTATGTAGCTATTAGTCCTCGCTAACATTTAGGCTATCTTTTTTTTGGAATTTTGCTCTTAAAGGGGGTAAACAGGGGCTGGTAAGATTGTATGAAACTCCGTCAGTTTTGAAGCTAATCTATACATATAATAAAATTGTAACAAGCTCATGTCTGTACATTAAAGATATTAAAAAAAACTTAGATGGGGTATCTTCATACAACCAATAGAAGCCAAAAGTATATAAAATTTTTTTTTTTGTCTGTCTGTCTGTTTGTTGTCCGCTTTTCACTCAAAAACTACTGGACGGATTTTGATGAAACTTTTTTTATTATGTAGCTATTAGTCCTCGCTAACATTTAAGCTATCTTTTTTTTGGAATTTTGCTCTTAAAGGGGGTAAACAGGGGCTGGTAAGATTGTATGAAACTCCGTCAGTTTTGAAGCTAATCTATACATATAATAAAATTGTAACAAGCTCATGTCTGTACATTAAAGATATTAAAAAAAACTTAGATGGGGTATCTTCATACAACCAATAGAAGCCAAAAGTATAAAAAAAAAATTTTTTGTCTGTCTGTCTGTTTGTTGTCCGCTTTTCACTCAAAAACTACTAGACAGATTTTGATGAAACTTTTTTATTGTGTAGCTATTAGTCCTCGCTAATATTTAAGCTATCTTTTTTTTGGAATTTTGCTCTTAAAGGGGGTAAACAGGGGCTGGTAAGATTGTATGAAACTCCGTCAGTTTTGAAGCTAATCTATACATATAATAAAATTGTAACAAGCTCATGTCTGTACATTAAAGATATTAAAAAAAAACTTAGATGGGGTATCTTCATACAACCAATAGAAGCCAAAAGTATAAAAAAAAAATTTTTGTCTGTCTGTCTGTTTGTTGTCCGCTTTTCACTCAAAAACTACTGGACGGATTTTGATGAAACTTTTTTTATTGTGTAGCTATTAGTCCTCGCTAACATTTAAGCTATCTTTTTTTTGGAATTTTGCTCTTAAAGGGGGTAAACAGGGGCTGGTAAGATTGTATGAAACTCCGTCAGTTTTGAAGCTAATCTATACATATAATAAAATTGTAACAAGCTCATGTCTGTACATTAAAGATATTAAAAAAAAACTTAGATGGGGTATCTTCATACAACCAATAGAAGCCAAAAGTATAAAAAAAAAAAATTTTGTCTGTCTGTCTGTTTGTTGTCCGCTTTTCACTCAAAAACTACTGGACGGATTTTGATGAAACTTTTTTTATTATGTAGCTATTAGTCCTCGCTAACATTTAAGCTATCTTTTTTTTGGAATTTTGCTCTTAAAGGGGGTAAACAGGGGCTGGTAAGATTGTATGAAACTCCGTCAGTTTTGAAGCTAATCTATACATATAATAAAATTGTAACAAGCTCATGTCTGTACATTAAAGATATTAAAACAAAACTTAGATGGGGTATCTTCATACAACCAATAGAAGCCAAAAGTATAAAAAAAAAAAATTTTGTCTGTCTGTCTGTTTGTTGTCCGCTTTTCACTCAAAAACTACTGGACGGATTTTGATGAAACTTTTTTTATTATGTAGCTATTAGTCCTCGCTAACATTTAAGCTATCTTTTTTTTGGAATTTTGCTCTTAAAGGGGGTAAACAGGGGCTGGTAAGATTGTATGAAACTCCGTCAGTTTTGAAGCTAATCTATACATATAATAAAATTGTAACAAGCTCATGTCTGTACATTAAAGATATTAAAAAAAAACTTAGATGGGGTATCTTCATACAACCAATAGAAGCCAAAAGTATATAAAAAAATTTTTTTGTCTGTCTGTCTGTTTGTTGTCCGCTTTTCACTCAAAAACTACTGGACGGATTTTGATGAAACTTTTTTTATTATGTAGCTATTAGTCCTCGCTAACATTTAGGCTATCTTTTTTTTGGAATTTTGCTCTTAAAGGGGGTAAACAGGGGCTGGTAAGATTGTATGAAACTCCGTCAGTTTTGAAGCTAATCTATACATATAATAAAATTGTAACAAGCTCATGTCTGTACATTAAAGATATTAAAAAAAACTTAGATGGGGTATCTTCATACAACCAATAGAAGCCAAAAGTATATAAAAAAAATTTTTTTTGTCTGTCTGTCTGTTTGTTGTCCGCTTTTCACTCAAAAACTACTGGACGGATTTTGATGAAACTTTTTTTATTATGTAGCTATTAGTCCTCGCTAACATTTAAGCTATCTTTTTTTTGGAATTTTGCTCTTAAAGGGGGTAAACAGGGGCTGGTAAGATTGTATGAAACTCCGTCAGTTTTGAAGCTAATCTATACATATAATAAAATTGTAACAAGCTCATGTCTGTACATTAAAGATATTAAAAAAAACCTTAGATGGGGTATCTTCATACAACCAATAGAAGCCAAAAGTATAAAAAAAAAATTTTTTGTCTGTCTGTCTGTTTGTTGTCCGCTTTTCACTCAAAAACTACTGGACGGATTTTGATGAAACTTTTTTTATTGTGTAGCTATTAGTCCTCGCTAACATTTAAGCTATCTTTTTTTTGGAATTTTGCTCTTAAAGGGGGTAAACAGGGGCTGGTAAGATTGTATGAAACTCCGTCAGTTTTGAAGCTAATCTATACATATAATAAAATTGTAACAAGCTCATGTCTGTACATTAAAGATATTAAAAAAAACTTAGATGGGGTATCTTCATACAACCAATAGAAGCCAAAAGTATAAAAAAAAATTTTTTGTCTGTCTGTCTGTTTGTTGTCCGCTTTTCACTAAAAAACTACTGGACGGATTTTGATGAAACTTTTTTTATTGTGTAGCTATTAGTCCTCGCTAACATTTAAGCTATCTTTTTTTTGGAATTTTGCTCTTAAAGGGGGTAAACAGGGGCTGGTAAGATTGTATGAAACTCCGTCAGTTTTGAAGCTAATCTATACATCTATACATATAATTAAATTGTAACAAGCTCATGTCTGTACATTAAAGATATTAAAAAAAACTTAGATGGGGTATCTTCATACAACCAATAGAAGCCAAAAGTATAAAAAAAAAAAAAATTGTCTGTCTGTCTGTTTGTTGTCCGCTTTTCACTCAAAAACTACTGGACGGATTTTGATGAAACTTTTTTTATTGTGTAGCTATTAGTCCTCGCTAACATTTAAGCTATCTTTTTTTGGAATTTTGCTCTTAAAGGGGGTAAACAGGGGCTGGTAAGATTGTATGAAACTCCGTCAGTTTTGAAGCTAATCTATACATATAATAAAATTGTAACAAGCTCATGTCTGTACATTAAAGATATTAAAAAAAAACTTAGATGGGGTATCTTCATACAACCAATAGAAGCCAAAAGTATAAAAAAAAAAATTTTTGTCTGTCTGTCTGTTTGTTGTCCGCTTTTCACTCAAAAACTACTGGACGGATTTTGATGAAACTTTTTTTATTATGTAGCTATTAGTCCTTGCTAACATTTAAGCTATCTTTTTTTTGGAATTTTGCTCTTAAAGGGGGTAAACAGGGGCTGGTAAGATTGTATGAAACTCCGTCAGTTTTGAAGCTAATCTATACATATAATAAAATTGTAACAAGCTCATGTCTGTACATTAAAGATATTAAAAAAAAAACTTAGATGGGGTATCTTCATACAACCAATAGAAGCCAAAAGTATAAAAAAAAAATTTTTTGTCTGTCTGTCTGTTTGTTGTCCGCTTTTCACTCAAAAACTACTGGACGGATTTTGATGAAACTTTTTTTATTATGTAGCTATTAGTCCTCGCTAACATTTAAGCTATCTTTTTTTTGGAATTTTGCTCTTAAAGGGGGTAAACAGGGGCTGGTAAGATTGTATGAAACTCCGTCAGTTTTGATGCTAATCTATACATATAATAAAATTGTAACAAGCTCATGTCTGTACATTAAAGATATTAAAAAAAAACTTAGATGGGGTATCTTCATACAACCAATAGAAGCCAAAAGTATAAAAAAATTTTTTTTTGTCTGTCTGTCTGTTTGTTGTCCGCTTTTCACTCAAAAACTACTGGACGGATTTTGATGAAACTTTTTTTATTGTGTAGCTATTAGTCCTCGCTAATATTTAAGCTATCTTTTTTTTGGAATTTTGCTCTTAAAGGGGGTAAACAGGGGCTGGTAAGATTGTATGAAACTCCGTCAGTCTTGAAGCTAATTCGATTAAAATTAATATTTGGCTATTTAGTTAGAAGTTAAGAATGACGCAATAAGGATTTTTGAAAATTCTGCCTTAACGGGGGTAAAAAAGGGGGAGGTACGTTTCTATGAAACTCCGACAACATTTCATTTCATCTCAGTCAAGCATAACATTTTTTTTCTTCTATCGTTTTTGGTAGTACAAAAGTATTGTAAGAAGCACTTGGATTTTTTTGCCATACCTAAAATTGATCTTTAAAACACTTTTATATGGTATCTACCTACTTACTGTTTAAGCTAGAACAGTCTTATCCAATTTAGGAGGAGCTGTGGATATGAAGTAAAAGAAAACCAACGACACTAAAACAAAAAATAGTGTGGACGGTAAATGATTTACTATACCTACTTAAATAACTGCTTAGCTGTTGACTGCAATTTTGGTGTGTATGACGCGTGGCTGTAAAGATTTGATAGTGCCTGTACACTACCACAATTGTGCACCAATTGCGATGGTATAGGGTAGTTGCATAGGTAAAGTATTATAAAGATAGGCTGTTATTATTAATGTTTGTTTAATATTGCGTACGAATATGCGCCGCACGCGTACTCCCGCGATTGTTTTGTATGTGTGCGTAACATTAACCTTCTTCAGGCTCAGTTGGGTTAGCTCAAACTACTAGAATTAGAAACTTGGAACTTTGATAACCATGTAAGTAAGCACTACTTCATGATTAAAAAAAAAAACATCTGTCAAGGGTAGAAAGAAAACGAAATAGAAGATGAATGAGGAGCAGCGCCTGCTGTTCTCCGCACCACAGCGCACAGTGCAAACGTGTCGAATAATATCTGGCTGTTTAAGACCAACCCCGCTTAATAAGTTCTCCTCCTGGTTGGCATTGCTCTACCTGACGTTAGAAGAGACTTAAATCGGGTAGACTTAAGAGCTAAAAGAGCTTCTTCCGATATACACTGACTACTATTGCAACTCTAACTCGAGCTCGGTGCAAGATCTGGGCAGATCGACCACTACCACCTACTACTTATGTCCTACCTCAGTTCGGAAAGCATTCAACCGTCTCAGAACCCAAATAGGTAGGTAAACAAAATTTGATAAATTTGGGTATACAGACCCCTCTCACATCCAGTGAGAATGCGACATCTTCGTAACGACGATGTCACACCGCCTAGAGTGGCCAAAGTATCCGCGGTTAGTTAGTGCGCCGTCACCAAGTTCTGCGAAGAAGTGATGACGCTCAAGGAAAAGTGGAAAGAGCACGACAGGCTTATCCATGTTCGATAAGCAAGCATAGGATAGAAGAAGGGCGTTATTTGCCCTCCTCCAACCACCATAAATAACTTACGCCAGTAGACTCAGGGCAGTCTACTGTACTGGATAAAAGCAAAGACCAAATGCGTGGTGCTTCCACGCGCCTCTTAATAAGGGCTGGCAAAAGCTGGCTCCACGTTAACGAAGAAGCTCCCGTTAAAAAGAGCTCTCCTGTCGGGGCTTGCGGTAGATTGCGAAAGCGTTCCCGTGGCCCCCGACAATAGGATACGGTGAAGCACTCTGGTGGTTTAGCCAGTAAGAGTCCAGTACACTTCTTTGCCATCGCCCGTTTTCAAGTCCTTCAATCCAAATTGTCAAATCAGTGCAAGATAGTGGCCACACCAAAAAACTAGCAGTGTTAACTAACAGTCAAATATGTTTGTAAGACTAGAGGTTAGGATTAAGAAATTAGGTAGTTTGGAACGGAACAGGATTAGGGAGCTGGCATTAAACATTATTTAGCTTTACTTTTTGTACAGTACTACACATCTTGAATACCACGCAGACGAAGTCGCGGGCAGCAGCTAGTTATTCATAATTCATATTAACATAATACTGTTTAGTGTTAAACTCATTTGAATCTATAATATACAAGCTGCAGCCCACGGCATTGCTTGCGGCGATGAGTTAAATATACCTTTGCAATAATCCAGAAAATATTTAAGTAGACTTTGAAAGTAGAAAATTATAAATATACGCATAAGCTAAAAGTTTAACAAAATTCCTGCAACTGAATCTAGCAAGCCAAAAACATGTTTTTATTTCACCTTTATGAATAAGCAGCAACTATTGTCTAATATTTATTCAATGCATCGTTAATGATGTAAGTGAATATCGCAACTGCGCATCGAACCTTGAACTTTTCTCCCTCGAGAGCCACGTCGGTATTTCGCAACGACTTGTGAATTATTCACTGTATATTTTCATACTTGTTGCTCGTTCAAGAGTGTAAGCACAGTGTAATAATAAACAGTATGTAGTCTTCACACAAACGGATGCAACGTTTGTTATGCCTACGCTATCGGAAGTAATCGGAACGCGGCATAACTGTGGCATGATACAGTCGCGAGCGTGTCGCGGTGATGAATGGACGATGTGTTGTTGATGAAGCTAATTATAATTCTATAGATGGGGATCCCTATCTCTGTAACGTACCGCGCGGCTGTAAGCATATATTTTTTAGAAACACCTAAGTTAAACCACTGTATATATTCATACTGTGGTGTAAGTCTTAAATGTTACTATAGTCTCAGTACTTTCTGTAATAAAGAAATGTTTGCATGAGTGGTTTTGTAATACGTGGTCTCGATACTGTTATCTGTGGTGCCACCACCTCTTAAACACTCTAGTAGTCGTGGAAAAGAGACGCCGCTCTATACAGTGTAATGTGCCATCTCTTTTCCGCAATCGCAACAGATATACTTTAAGATGTATTGGTAGATCTCTCGTTCTTTTCAATTGTTTCATCTCTTAATGTGATTGAAAACACACGCAAATGAAAATTCAATATTCTATTAACACATTTTGTTAAAGAAACATTGATAACTGCAGTAGACAATGCTCCCCTTATCTATACAATGTCTATACTATTTAGTCGTTACGAAAAGGTGACGTAATATTTATTTGCTGTTAGACAATGGGACGGTAGATTCATTGTATGGTCTAGTATTTATAGTTCCTAACTTATAAGGCACCTAATATTTTGAGAAATACTGGTTCAGACTTGAAGGACAACTTTAAATGAATACAATTGAAGTTGTAGAAGAGAGACGCCGCTTTGCATCGCGTATAACGCTGTCTCGTTTCTATGAATGACATCTGTTGCAACGATCTTACTTCCAAATGAGGTAGAATGTTGCTAATCCTAATTTAAGAGGTAATAGGTGACCCCTAAGTCTGAATCTCCGTGAGAAGAAATAGTTTTTTTACTATGACATTTATAGTATATTATTTTTAATTTTATATTTCTATCAAATAGCTTCAAGGATTATGTTTGATGAATCATTCAGAATCTTGGCTCAAGTTTATATTAAGTTTTCTATAAATATTTATTAGCATATCCTTAACATTCTTAGTCATTCACGTTGCAATCTGTTTAATATCTAAATAAAAATGTTGTTAATAAAAAAATATGACTCATAACTTACATGTATCTACTTTAACTAAAATTACGTTGTACAAATATTGAGCCAATTATTCAAAAATACCTAAAGCTCGCAGTTAAATTTAACACTTGTTTGCAATAAGTTTTATGCCAATATTTCTGCATGTTTTCCACCGCAGGACAAATAAATCATCGCTAGAAAAAACAGCACAAAAGCTGCACTAAATGTAATATCAAAAAGGTATTTTCTGGTGACAGGTACAGAACAGCGGGTGTCATCCAACGACTCCCTCGTTAGTCCTATTCAGTCGCTCCGTCGCCCTCGCGCCGACATGAATATCGTCCTTTTGATATGAGTCGCGATGCCTTTTTGTTTTCCCGAACCCCGCTAGATTTCCACGATTGGATTTTGATAGGAATTCGTCCTTTGATTTGATTTCTGACTGAGATTTAATTACAGAGGAAAACGCGTTTGATTTTCTATGAAAAAGTTATAGCAGTATTAGAATTTCTAGCTTTGTATATGTAGGTTGCGTTAGAAAATTGATTTTACAAACTTTCCTCAGTTGAGTTATTAATGTGGAAATCAAGTGGTAGATTCTATAAGACGTGATTTAATCATCATTTGGAATAGATTATGAACTAAGTATTTCTTAGAAAATGGCTATATAAGCAGTACATAAAAATGTGTAAACACTTGCGTGAAACGTGACAGTCGATCCGACTTTAAGCCAGAATATTTAAAGTTGGTGGTAAATGTAAAATTTCTGCCGTTTGCAGTATTTTTGGGAAGAGTTACATGTATAATGGAGCCGGTTGGCCTTGTATACATAACCACAGCGGCCATATTTTCCACATTCTGCCATATCGAAGCTTCACTGGTTCGTTTGACGTCAAACCGCAGCTCGTAAATCGCATCTTAATTTTTTATATCGCGGAACTGGCTGGACTGAACGGGATCTGCAATTTAACGTTTTTGATGACCAACATTTATTTTGATTCGATTTTGTAGTATTTCTCTTCGCTTATTGAATTTTCAAATCATCTTTTAAAACTCCGCAACTTTTTGTCTGATCGACTTTGCAAAGAACAAAACTCAACACCTTAAAGAATGTTTTATCCTAAATGCGCATTACTAGTCAAAAACACGTTCAAGCAGGTTGCCAAGTAAATACAAAGCAACAATAATAAATTACACAAAAATAGCTCGTATAAAATATCCGGACTACCTGTGAGGGTCAAAACGTTGAGTATCCCACGTCCCAAATATTGGGCCGGCATCCGTTCTTAAGGATTACCTCAAAGCTTTCTACTGAGTCAACCGCTCAGGTACAACATTTTTTCTCTGAACCCGTATATAATACAACAATTACAATAAGAATAGATGCTATTATAGTCTTTGGTGAAATTTTAAAGCGTTTGTCAGTGACTGAGTAAATTACCTGTTTGGGCGAAAAGTTTTGGAACCTGTTTTATATTCGGCGACATACCATAGTGGTGATAAAAGCCGGTTGTGGGCTGACTCACCGGACAGTTTTGGTTAGATTTTTATTCTTTTGGTAGTGTTGTAAATATTTCGGATTTGACATCAATGCTCGAAAATAACAATGATATGAGGTTTATGGTATATAAGCATACTTTAAGTGTGTAAAAATGAGGTCGTAGCTAACATAAATTAAGTTACCAATTGGCAAATTAATAAAATATTTACGTGTATGTGTGGGTGACTGTGTGTGCTAAAGACACCACAAGTCGTGTAATATTTTTTCCCCGATGTTGAAGGTTAAAAAAGTGATGGATTAGCAATTAACTTTACAACAGCTCAATCAAAGAGTACACAGACAAAACAATATCATCTAGAAGAAATAGCGTTACTCGCCGCTTCATTTTGTGCCCCATTTTCTAAATAAGTAATTATTTATAACAGTTCGTGTTGTCTCTAATTGCTACTTATCTACTTCATATAATACAATCGCTTTATATACAGTTAATAAACAGCCTGTATATAAATGTATGTATGAAAGTAACATAAACCAGTCTCACAGTTATTCATACAAAAACGTCTGCTTTGCATGTCCATTGGGTGTCCGTTAATAGTCATACACACGGAGTTTATGTTCATCTAACAATTTGAAAACAAAAATGAATAAATTCATCTTTTACAATAGTGACGGTGGCATGGAGAAATATGCTTGGTTTTCTCTTGTCTGGGGACTAAAGGCTGTAATTCTACTGCCAAATCACAATATGGCTATTCATTATACAGCATGCAAGCTTTTTTAATTTCTATTGACATGTCTCGGATCTCCTTTGAGTTGCTTTCCAAGAAACTATCTGTTGTTACGTCTCTTCACGGTTAATTAGGTATTACATTTAAGTCACCTTATCTAAATATTAGATAAAATCCTCTTTTGTATGCCCACATAACAAAACTTGCTCACATTTTACGCTTCCCTTTTCCTGAAGTAAAACGGATTGGCACGTAACCCTCCCGAAATTAGATGATAAAATATTTGCGCCGTTTTTTCACGTGGTTTGCGCGTTTTATGACAACTTATTCGTTGAACTTTCCGTCTATCTGTCCGCTAGTTTGAGCAAATGTTACTATAACCAATGAAGTGGAAGACAGGGGTTGAAACCCATCATGTGTAGCTGCCGCCATATTTTCTCACATGGCAACAAAGTTATTACCTTATTACAAGATTATGATAACGACGGGAAACAGTCACGGACGACGATTAAAATATCTCTAAATGAGATTACGAAAATAAATTCACATTCGTTCGTGATTCCAGTCAAACCCGTTCTTGTCGAAACTTGTGAAGAAATTCTTCGTTTCTAGTTTTAGCTACATTGACTAGATACTGATATTTATAACGATCTGTATTATTAGCAGCCGCTGGCTGTAAATAATGAGAAGCATTTACATAATAATATGAGTCAGTGAGGGAAAAATTAAATCCACTACGAACGCATAGTTTTAGTAGAAGCGATCTTGATGTTAATAGAAGATGACAAAGTAGTTATGGTCATAATAGTTTCTCTATATTGTTTTCCGATATTAAATTTAACATGGTGAAAGTTCCTTTTGTTGGATACATCATCAGGAAACCGCATCAATCTTGATGGGCGAGGCGAAGGAAGCAGCGATACCTTGCAGTTAACTTAAGTGTCATTCAACCATCTCCGGGCACCACGTGATCACGGTTTCACTTTTGCCGCGAAACAAGACAATTCCGCTAAACGTCTCCCCGCAGGAAAACAAAATGGCCGCGCAAAAAAAGCGCGAAGCCACAAAAGCGAATGCATACTTTTCCGTCACGATCAAATCACAATGTTGTTTTATTTTGCTTTTAGCACCAAACGGCATCTTGTAATCAATCTAAGTGACAGATAATTTGTTATTAACAGTGTTTTTAATCTCGTAACATATTACTAACACCTGTCAGTGGTTATTGAGAACAACCTTTATACGACCGTTAGTGCTTCGAGGAGAGAAGCAGTAACCAATTGGCCAATTGTTATTTGTGTCATGTCGTATAGCTGCCACGAGAGCTAAATGCGTAAACGGAGTAACGGTGTCGGTTCAACGAACGGAAAGTGGTACTACTAATAATAATTATCACCTGCTACGCAAGGGAAGTTCGATGTGCGCGCCTTATACAGCCTATCCTTGTTATTAAGGAAGTCGGCGGGTAAAGGGAGAATGTCGCGCAAATACGGCTCGAAGGCAATTAATCTAAGGTCGTTATCACGTTTGCCACACATCGAGTTACTTGCATACCGATACTGCTTTGCGTGTGAATGTATTTATGTCCTAATTTCATATTCTATTGACTAATAAAGACTGTCCTAACTTTTTTCAAAGTTAATTTATTTTTGCGTAGCAACAAGACGTAACGATATTGTGTAACTTGATAAGAAACTTTTAACAAAATTAAATCTATTTACCGATGTAATGTACATTATGTCCCACCTGACCGCGAATTTCGCAACACGTACGAAAGTGGGCCTTAGTTCCGAGTAGGTATCGTAAGTTCAGCCGACACGACCCAGCACCAAAGAGTTTTATTACTTACTCACAACTTTTACCTCTAGCGATCGTGACTCAACAAAACATTTGTCAACAAATAAACATGTCTACTTCCTTGATCCGCATTACTGGATCATGATATGAGTTAAGTAAACTAAAAGTACTTTTACCCGAGATAGTTGTACAACTCGTTTCCAACTGTTAGGTTCCCATTTTCTAACGAGATTTTTTCTCTCGATAGAAGCGCGAGTCGGACAAGACTTTGGATTCTTCCGCACTACTGCACACTGCAGTCAGTGGAAAAAGCCACCAACATAACGCTCCAGCGACCTAAGCATCTGACCGTTCGAATGCATCCACCATTTGTTTGATATACGTTCCTTTTCGAGGAGTTAATTACACAAGTCTGAGAGTTATTGAAGGAAACATGTGTATAAGTACGATATAAAGTATCGCAAAAAATAAATGATCTTTTTCATTAAATAAACCTCGACGTTATTAAACGTTCCGTATGTGAGAGGAATTCCAGCTTGTGTGATGTTGTTCAAGCGATTATTGTAAATGAAACATGCTAAAATTAAATGAGAACGAAGTAATAAGTAGGTAAGTACTTCGTTTTCTTTTTGACGACCATTCTCACATTCACATAGAAAACAAATAGAAAGAATAGGTACTTAGAGGTCAGAGCCCGAATGTATCAATCACGGGCGATTTCACCAGAAATCATTAGAATAGAGGAACAATCGCAATTCTTTGCCGTCAATAACTTTCCCGCGGTTCACTAATTACGCTCTGTCGCAGCCTCGCAGCACACGAGTCCACGAAACCAACAAGAAAGACAAGATAATTGCCATAGAGCCACTCAGCCAATCGCAGGAAGTTGCCAACATGCTAACATGACATACTAACCGACTAAGTCCTTCGACCCAAGTCTCCTCTCTGCACTCTAGTGCCGTGTTTGCTTTCTCAAAGCTAATTAGTAGCTGAGGACGCTAAACGACCTTCCCCGTGCGACTAATATGACACAGGTATGAGTACGGTATCACTAGGATAATCACCTAGATGAATCATAGCTTGGATGTGGGCCAATTAGATTCCAAGTAGATTCTTTTATCGGCATCTGATATAACGCGGCTATAAAAATGTATAGATGCCAATGACGATATAAACGCATTTCAGTGGCCGTGCTTTACCGGTCTTTCACTCCGCCTATGAATATTAAACGCGCGTCCATTGCCATTTAGGGAGGGGAGGTGTAGTTGGTTGTAACTGTAAAGCAGTCAATGGACGAGTGACACTGGCAATGAGGAGTTGCGTTCCGTTTTAGGCGAGCATCACGTATGCGACTCGTACGTGAATAGTTTGCGATGGTGCCGGCCAGCTTACGTACGACTTTCCACGACATCGGACACAAAAGAGTCGTGTAAAACTTTTACCCTGCTTTAAAGATTCAATAGACTTTGTTACTTGTTACTATTTCCCTTTGTATTTTACTTTACAAAATTGAAAAGAACATTCGTTGCAGTCCGAAGAAGTTCACTTCAAATAATTTTAAAGTATTTTTTTAAAACAATAGTATAATCACCACGCTTGTCGTCAAGGTTAGTTGTAGTGCGATATTTTGTTGTTCAATGAATATAATTATTCATACAAGCACCGTACAAAAACGTTAATTATTCAAGTTGAAAAAATATTTAAATAAGGTTTTTACATGTTTTGATTAATAAGTTCATTACACCCAAACGCGGGTAGAACGGTAGAGCAAAATTAACTCATAACCGAAAGCGCAGCAATCCAATCTAGTGAAATAATCCAATGGGATTAAGTTGCTAGAATGTTACGTTGTATGACTGTATCGACAAAACAAATGCATGTATCTAATTCTAAGACTTGCAAAACCACAGTTACAAATGCATTGATCATCATGATAATTGTGAATATCTCATCCACATTTGAATGTAGATCCCGCGTAATGATATCGTAACGTAATTCCGCCATCTTGGATTCGCGCTCCACGGCGATTGCGTTCCGTTACACGCAGCCCCTCTCAGGCAGCCAACTTAGTTCGCCAGCTTGATTAACGAAGCGATAAGTGCCGATAACTTTGCACCGTTTATAGACAACTTTATAATATGCATATTTAGAACTTAACAACTAAGGTAAGCTACTTTAACTTTAAAAGTTTTACAGTTTCTTACAAATACTTGTTGTTTTAAACGTGTTAAATGTTATAAATGAGGTTTTCGTTAATATCGTATTTTAATTATTTTTCTTCGAAATGTTTTCAAACCTAAAATTAATTTCGTTGAGACTTTCAAACGTGCAATGTATGCCAAATGAGTCATCAAATCAAAAATGAAGGATTCTAACAAATTGGCTTTATGGTGCCTCTACGCTCATAACGTAGAGACGATCCGAACAGTTCGCGTGACTAAACCCAATCGAACGGCGTCAGTCATCGAAGCTTTTTCATAAACACTCATTTTTTCATCGGAACAAAATATCGCAGTATCGGACGGCGCGTTGATTGCTCGCTCAATTCATCCAGATCGAGTAATATCGAGTAAAATCGAGTGAACGATGTTTCGTTCAAAACACGACTTAATACACCGATTGAATTCTATCCTCTCTTGTAGATATATCTCGAGTAAATTTCCTTTTTTGACGCGATCTTAATCAATTTGTAAACCCTTGAGACTGTTAAATCGATGTTTGCTTCAGCAAAATATTGAAAGGAAGCGATTATGTGTGGATTTGAATTTCTAATATGTCTTTTTTTTACATATTTTTCTATATACTTACAGGCCACTGTAATAGATTTGAATGGTTAACATTATACGCCTTTAAATATATTTCTATTTCTAGGTTTATGTTGGCGTTGACATTTTAAATTTTTCAAAGTTAATCCTTAGTGCAAGTTCTAGGTACAGACCATTTAACAATTCCTAGAACCATTCTGATACACGAAACTGCTTCCTAGTTCAGAACTATGAACATTAATGGGTTTCACCAGCCATTCTGTACTCTACATAGTAACTCGTAATGTTATAATGCTAATGTAAGTTAGTTCTTCTGTTTGTAATGCTTTTACGCCGCAAACTTTCAACAGTTTTTAATAATCTCATCCTAAAAGCTTTACCCAAAGTCATGAATTCTATTCCCTCTCAGTATAAATATTTGTAGGATTAACCCGATCCGTTGTCGTGTCTGTGTGTAATATATTTATAATATGTATGCATTTTGAATTGTTAAAGTAAGTTATTCAGTTATCTAGTCGTCATACAAGCTTGGCTTAGTTTGAGACTAGATAGCGATGTCTAGTTGAATATTATTTTTCCTGTGATGATCTTCCTGCATGACACGTGTCGCATTAATTTAATCCACAGAGGTGTGATGAAAGAGATCTACGATTGAAGCTAACAGCAACACCTAATCAATGCTCTATTACATCGTTAGCTATCTCTCAAACATCACAGTTAGGTACTGTTACATGAACTAGGTCGGCCTCTTTCGTACCGTAAAACGATAACGTTTTAGCACAATAAATGCTGGTATGCGTTTTATCGGTGCACTACGTTTGTACGTTTATTCTTAACAGATGTTTTAAGTTCGGTTTTAATCCGTTTTGTTTCGTGAATTGTTATTTACTAACGTTGTGTTAGTTTCTGTTTGACTGTTGATTTTGGTATGACTCACATATTAGGTTAGACAGAGAATTAGGGATTCAGTTCCAGTTTCTTAATTAAATCATTCTCACTGACATCCTGAATCATCACAAAAAGTTTTAGTTCTGGTTCGTCAATTTACAGGTCCTTTTCAGCTTATTCAGTCTAGCAAAATAACTATAGAAATACATTACATTGACAGTTAAAACTATCTTATAAAAGAACGATTTTAGTTTTTTCTCTTTAAAACTAAATTACTAGCTGGAAATTCTGGTATATCTACCCCTTACTATTCACAGAAAATCCCGGACTCCACTGTGTTATCTGTCGTCAACCGTTAAACCTAAGTTAACCTAAATAAACACACGACTAGTCTACTACACCGACCTAATTTCATATCAACAATAGCTTGCGAATTATTCACTAGTAAAAGTTGTTTCAAAATATTCACAACTACGAAATCGTACTTAATTCTTAATCACTTTGTTCTCATTACAGGTAATTGCTGTCTCTATTAAGAAGTTGGAATTGAAGACTTTTTACGGACGAAAACAGGTACAATCCAACTAGTATTATAAACGCGAAACATTGTAAGTAGGGACGGTTGGAAGTTTGTTACTCTTTCACGCTCAAACCGCAAAAAGAATTTCATAAAATTTGATATAGAGTTAGCTGACACCCTACATTAACACGTAGGTTACTTTTTAACCGACTGCTTTAGATGGAAGTAATGTTAAGTAATGGTTTGCAGCTATAACCGACATTTGCGCAAGCGAAGTTGCGGGCAACTACTGCTAGTAGTATTATAAGGAGATATTTAAATAAACAATTGAGAAGATTATCAAAGCTGGCCAAAGATATTGCATGTAAAAGGAAAACAAGTTGTAAAATGTAGACTGGAAAATCTAAGCGTAAAAGTCAAGATCAATGCTTCTTTATTTTCTATACAAAAGAGTAGATTACTAAAGCACACGCGACGTACATTATTTGACTTTAAATCCTAAAGAACCAAATGCAATTTGAACTGAAAAATAAAAGTATTTTTTTTGTAATATTATCGTTGATTCAGAGCTCAACGAATCAGCTTAAGCCGCCCACAGAATTCAACAGCGAATGCAAATGAAATCGAAAATGAGTAAATATAAATCCGTTCATTCATTTTCCTGAACATTTATAATATACACAGATCGTAAATTCGACTTTATCTCTATGAAATAAAGACTATTATTGTGTGGCAATGTTATGGTACAATCGGCGCTATATTTGAACAAAATGAGATTTACAAACGGTCAGAAATGTTTAGTGTCATTGAATCTACATTTAGCTAGTTTTATTATCAAGGCCATTTTAAATCCTAAAACAACAATCTAGTCTATATTATTGCTCGAGTATTCTGTATCCAGGCATAAAAGTTTTTAGACTAAAAAAACTAATTAGTCCGTCCGATGCATTTCCAAAAACATTGAACAAAACACGAAGTTATAACGTATCAAACGGATAGTGAATCGTATGGAAGCGGGGGATAGTAACGTCACTTGTCAGTAAACAGTTTACTGAGACGTGACGTCACACGAGATTTGAACTCACCGTATTTACGCTATAAAAGAAAAATTACGTGTTCCATTTTTTTTATTTATCTGACGGACTTATTAGTTTTCTTATTCACATACCGTACTATAAAAACATAATTATAAATATATATTATATACCCCAAGTAAAATGGGATAAGAGCAGGAAGATGATGATGCTAAGCGCTACTAAGCGCGTTAAAATTGTTGTTATTCGTAACTAAACTACAGGTACATTGTACACTAATGTATTAAGTGTTCTGTAAAATTGTTCATTAACTTTCGTTACTGCACATCGACCGGTTAGTTTCGAGTGCCAACATTTTGAGCAAAGAAAAAGTTATGCCTCTCACTTTCTTCCATATCTCAAATTCGGGCTCACGCTTACGAGAAAGTGATTCGTCAGTACATCTTACCATCTTAACTACCAGTTATAGCCTACCAGTTAACCATTTAATATTGATTGTATGAAGTTGTATGAAGTTGTATGACTTTCTTATTAACTCAAGAATTCAAACCATGCGTTCAGTTATGTAAAACTAATACGAGTTTTCACCTTTAGTTAAGACAAACAAGTTTATTTTGTATTTTAACTTTCTTG
The DNA here is from genome assembly GCA_941860345.1 of Chrysodeixis includens. NCBI lineage: Eukaryota > Metazoa > Arthropoda > Insecta > Lepidoptera > Noctuidae > Chrysodeixis > Chrysodeixis includens. Next base: position 3,452,088 of record OW796094.1, read on the forward strand.
TTTTGTTTAGAGATATTTTAAGTAAATAATTTCGAATTCTTTTACGAGTACTGGTTTTGTGAGAAATCTTCGTTACGTACTGAACTAAAAATAACTTTAAAAATTAAAGTGATCTGCTTTCTACACTGGTAATTTAATTTAACTTTTTCAAGCATTGTAGAATGCAAACAGCGTTGTTACATATTTAACAAGAGTCGCATTTTCTTATAAACGTATGCTAAAGAACATATATTTATCTGTAACTAGCCACCCCAGCTTCGCACGGGTACAATACTGGATGTATAAATCTTCCTTTTAAAACACTTATATCTATTAAAAAAAAAACAAACCTTATCAAAATTCATTGCGTAGTTTTAAAGATCTAATCGTACATAGAGACAGACAGAGTGAAGCGCCTTTTTTACTATCTAGAGAAGCAATTCAACGGCCGCCAACATAAATATAGCAACGCAGTCACAAAGTTTTAAGACCAAACTTTTTATGTAACCTTCTCTACTATTCTCATTTAAATCGTACTGCATAGATTAAGACACTAAAACGTAGGCACAGATATGTATATCACTACATACTATAAAACAAAGTCGCTTCGATATCTGCTGGATGCTTATATCTTTAAAACTACGCTATAGATTTAATGGAGCTTTTTCAATAGATATAATGTTTTAAAGAAGGTTTATATGCATAATACATCAGTATGCTATTTGATTTATAAAAATCCATTTAATTTGATATGAATTATCAATCTCATTACATAATAATATGCAATCATGTTTGATATAATTTCGATTGAACCTGTACAGTGTGAGGTTTGACAATCATGTACTAATATCACAGTTTTCGTGTTTCGGAAGGCACGTAAAAATGTGGCTATGCCTGATCTTTCACCGGTCGTGACGGATTGCCGTCCCATCGGGCTATAAGAGTAAAGGAATAGAGAGTGCACTTGTGTTTGCGCATATGCTTGTGCACTATATAATACGTCCTGCATAGCAGACTGGTGTCATACTAATACTGGCCGCTTAGACCGAAATCGGTCCAGACATAATTATTATTTATTTCAAAATTCCGAAACCAATCTATATGATGGAAAATAGCCGATGTGGTGTAACACCACTCGGTACAAATACGAATTAACACGATTACGTATAGATTCATTTAAAAACAATCCGACTATCATTCACCGTCAGATAAATTGCAGCTTTGTATGTAAATATATTGCTTTTTGAACTTATAAAATAAAATAGAATTTACGGCTCGTAAATCGCAGCAGTTTTAAAAACAATTGATAGTTGTCATTGTTTTATACCCTTTTGAAAGTATAGGTTATGTTTGAAAAATAATTTTATAGTGGCAAAGAAGAATTGTCTAGTTTCTGAGTTAAAAATACAAAAAAAACTGCCATTGAAATTTCTGTTCAGATATATTATTATCACGTTTTCATGTATTTTTAGTCTGTTAAGCTAACTGGAGTTGACACTTTCCTACTGAATATCTAGTAAAGAAATAACGAAACTTACTCAGCTCTCATAGTCTCTCATTTAATAATGTTTACAATAAATACGATTTTATCGACATATTACACTGAGCAATGATCATTACATAATTAAATCAACGACAATACTATGTTTGGCATACAACACAGGCCCAACGATTTAATCCGAAATCATTCAAACGTTCACAGGAATCGAATTATCGATTAAATAATCGAATTAAACTAACCAAATAAAGCTCACCTGTTAATATAAATTGATTGTTGAATAGCAATTGAAATAATTAATTGAATTCTGCATTGAACCTTACATATTTGTGTGTAACGGTAGAATGTAACGTACAGTTCTATAAACGAAATTCGGATTAATATTCAGGGCGAGTTTGGTTCCTTAAAAATAATCGTTAAGCATACATAACGGGTATTGTGGACACGAATATGTCAGGAAAGGAAGAACTAGATTTTCTAGATAATAACTGCCGACTAATGGCGACTAATATGACAGTTATGAAGGAAAATCGATTTAAAATTAGAAGCTCAATGTTTAAATAACTGAAATTCGTATTCACGTTTTTAAAAGTGTGGGTTTTTAATCGGATGCCATTATATAGCATTCGACATTTAAAAGAAATGTTTTTTTCTTTTATAAATAGTGTTGTGAGGGTCAAGATTACACATACCACATGCTGTCAATTAAATGCAGTTTTTATGAGCTTTTTAATGTCACGGAAGATGTTTTTGATTAGCATGTTACATAAGTCGTCATGTTTTATTTATATTAGTAGAAACTTCTTTAACTATAGTTACGTCAGACTAGGCGTGTGACTACATCGTTTGAAACGAGAAGGGCGTAGCGGAACTGGATTCAAGTATATATCTCCAACAATAAATCTCGAATTGCTAGGGCTTTAATAGTAGGAAGCGAAAGTAAGAACACGTTTGGCAACCCACATACATAACAATACATTTCGTTTTATTAATACATGCCATCTTACTGTGCGTCTATTAAACTTTCGATACTTCACAAAAAATATTACAGCCTTTAACGTCGCCATTGTCAAGTCACCATAAAGTTTCGTCGCGAAGTTAAATAATTTTACTACTGCCCGTCAGAATTTCCAATTGGAATAAACTTTTCATATTATTCAAATTCCGCAAAACGAGTTCCATAATAAAGTTGGCAGAATATATCTGTTACCGTGGTGTATCTAATAAAAATTCCATTTGTAAGTGACAGCCGTGGCAGGAGCGCGAAACCGGCGAATAAACGGATTTGCAAATATCAGCGAACATACCAAGTAGGTAGGTATATCGGAAACACAATAAACCTCTTTTGATACAATTTAGTGTAAACCCGTCTATTCTTCCAATGTATTTACAACTGTTTGACCACTGAAGCGTGTCGTCGCAGCTGTTACCTGCTAACCTTATCTAATTTAACAATTTTACGAACTGTTTTTGTATTATAATTTAAAGACAAAAAGGCACGCTGAGACTCGGTTAATCCCATAAAGCTTTTTGTCGGTTTAAAAACCTTTAGTGAAGTTAATAAATACCAAGAAATCAGTGGCCTACTACGCAGTTGTGGAAGCGAGAAAACGCTATACACGGAGTAGAGCTCCGTCTCACTTACACAACTGAAACAGTCTTACTTTAAGAGGTCATTGTAGGCCAATATAACTCCAATTAATTTAATAATTTCTAACACTAACGGTACACGACTTACGATTGTAAGTCATTAAAAGTAGTTCAGCACAGCTCAATGGCCATATCGATACAATGTGCGAATATTGCGTCATATTATTCACAGTTTAATAGCTTAGTCGAGCATTAACCGTCGGCGAGTGGGTTATAAAAATTCTAGGTCTTTTCAACCAATCATATTTTATTTTCACATCAAATACTTACATACTATCAAATCGACGTTTATATCGGTATGCTAAAAATAATAACTTTTGATTCGTAAAACAAAAATGGTATTAATAGTCCAAAGAATCAAAAAATAAACTTTTGTAACTCACCGGTGCAATACTGAATACCTACATAAGAACTAACCTCTTGAAAACTGCGATCTACTCAAAAAACCGCATCAAAATATCTAAGCATGCATAGGGACAGACGCGGGAAGACTTTATTTTATGCTATGTAATGATATTTATACATTGGAATTAATCCGCCATCTTCAGGTACAAATTAATGATTAAGGTCAAAGTCTTTTTTGAGATCACTCGTGATAAGCACAGCTCCATCTGTCCTTTACAACGCTACTTTACCTTGTCAAGCCGAAACCGTAAAGGTTGGGAGTTCAAGCAAAGATCCTTTCTTGTCACTTAAACAGGATCTGAGAGAATTGTAGGTAATAATGAACTGAAATACAAAGTGCTGTAAAAGATGTCAAGTTTGGTGAATGATACTCTTTTATCGTTCAATGACTCGTTCGTTCATTCACTCATTCTTGAGCTGTTTGGCATTAATATTTGTGGTACTACAAGGATCTTAGGCACGTGGTCAAAATGCTTTCATATATAACAAACCATGACTATTGACAGACAGTTGAGGTGATTCTTATTGATATATGCACACGAGCACCCTCGTGTTAATGTCATTCACGTGCCAAACAATCCTTATAGCACTATATTTAATTATTTCTAGATTTGTGCGCAAAGAGGCCGTGCTTCTGGCGTAAAAGTAATGACTTTTTTGACACCAAATACTGTGTTTAACGTGTCAAACAGTCCATTCTTATACAAGTTTGACTACTTGTTTGTATAAGTAGAACATTCGTGTTAATAAATACAAGTGAAAAAAAAGTATAATTGTCTAAAATAAGCCTAATTATAACCTCGAAGCGCAGTTTATTAAACATTGTTTGCATAATACTTTGCTCACGCTTAGAAGCGTGGGACGTTGTGTTGAAAAACACCTGTGGTTACGAATAAGCGGGTCACGACGCAAGTTTCCCAGGTCACAATAGTCGAAATATGTGGAGCGTCGTCGAAACCAAGAATAAACGAATTTAAGTAAAGATGTTTATCTTAGTTCTCACTATCTGTAGTAGTGCACGTTAACTGTCGTTATAACTCATATTTTTTGGGTGAAGTGTCACCACCCACTTTATTTCAAAGTTTAAGTAGGTATATATTTTATTTAGAAGTTAGAACACAAGCTCTATATTTTTTCTAGTAGTTTGTAAGCTAGGGGGTCTATCATAACATCCTAAAGTAAGTCTGAGGAAGTAGTAGGCCCCTTGAGATTTTCGTAAATTCAGGTCAAATTTATTTTTAGTTTATTGTCATTGAAATTAAGCCTCTTTGGTAATAAGGCTTTTTAATCCTAATAAAAACTTAATTAAGATAATGAATAGAAGTAAAATATTCGTAGATTTATAAAAATAGGCAAGAAGGACGAATATAAATAACAGTCAATCTAATATGGTGAAGCTGTTTTTGTTTGAATTTTTGCTCAGTTTTCTGTTTCTACCAAGGGCATATGACGACAACCACGTTATTTAGAAGTTTTTTTTCTACTATTAATACACAACAAACTAAACCAAATACACAGTTAAGGTTTATACGAGTACTCGATAAAGTCGTTACATCGATTACAAAAAATCATCGAGATGAAAACGTCAACATAACAATTTAATAATAATAGCCGACAATTCATTCCCCTTTTATTTGTTATTAATACTACATACATTAATACAACATCCTAATAAAATCAGCAATCATATACGAGAACAATAGGGCCCGTATTGTCAGCCAGCTGTAATTATCGCCACAAAATGACTGTAGGTGCTCACCCCAATACAATGGGCCTGGCATTCTAATACAACCCTATCGACATTACCTGAACTCTGTAAATAATTGCCTGCATGGAAACATTTGTATGAAATGGAATGTATGAATGTATGGAAATTGGAATTTGTTAAATGAGATGTTTTTATTTTGAGGTTTAGGTGGAAATCTATGCTGAAGTTAAACCAGTAATCAAAAATTTATTGGCTGGTTTTATGTATTTATAATTTACCAGCTGTTCTCCGCGATTTTATCCACGCAATTGTCGTTTAAAGCTCCAAAAGAGTATTTTCCTGTGATGCAGTCGGTTAAAAAGTGGCATATATATGAAACCGTCCGTATCCGTACAGTAGTCGTGTAAACATGTATTTGCTCGTGACTCTGTGGCCATAACAACAGTTTTATGTGAAAAACTAAAGCCTTGAAAGATGTAGCATTAATATAATCATAATAAGTAAGTATAAAACAAAAGGGCTAACATTAGACACAGTCTGTATGTCAGCGCGGTCACAGACACAGAATATGAGTAAATTGTATTGTGTTTGAGATCGTGTGACAATTGACATGGAGGTGACCTTTACAATAGACACAAGTGACAAGCGTATTGTATGAGTAAATGTGAGTTAATTAACTAAATAGAAGTGCTAAAAATACACTTAAGTGCAAGATGATTTACGAAATGTGTTGAAAATTGTTTGAGATGTTAGCCAATGAAAGGATTGCTTGTATAGAATAATAGCGACCTACGCTTCTCACGGGTGAAATACTAATGTATTATACATATAAACCTTCCAAAATATCAAAATGTTCAATATATTCAAACGCATACGTCGAGACTGGGAATCAACTTGAGGTTCAAACGAAAAAGGTCGAAAGACGTTTTATTGTTTCTAATAGTAACAGACTCTCTTCTATCTAATACAAAATAGTGTTATGTTATGTTCCTCCTCGACCGATTTCGGCCACGGCGACCTCTTTCTCCGTTTTACAGTTCCATTTGTCGTACAAAATAGTATTGAAACATCAAACATCCGTTGAGAACTAATAGAACAGCTCTCCTATAGGAACCAATACCAACTTCCTCATCTGAGGCCGTGATGTATCGTTTGCCCCCGTGGCCTGTTCACACGCACCCCCCCTCCCCACCACATCATACATCGCCATCATTGTATTGTTCTAAGTTGCGTCGGCGCAGGCGCAAGCGTGAGATCACTTATGTTGCCACTATCTGTGAACAGATAAGATGATTTTGTTCCGTTCCAATTAATTTTATTATTTAAGCGAAAGTGGGTTATTATGTTGTATCATTAGGGATTACTGTTAAGTTACCTTTTTTTGTGTAGACGTGTAATTATAAGGTGATGCTGTTTATACATTCTTGTTCCGATGAAAAATAGACTTTTCCCACAAACGCAGTTTTTTGTTTTTATATTATGGAGCTTAAGGAATCAAGTGCCATATAATCATGAACCAAATAATACATAGATTTCTCATTTACCTATTGGGATAAATACATTCTTCTAGAATTGTTTTATTCTAGTTCAGAAAAAACTTTATCTGTAAAATTACCCTGAACACCGACTTAACATTTTACAGTTTTTACCTATCACTTTTACTGTAATAGATATTTACCGCTCTCTCAATTAATATTTATTGCTATAAATTATTGATTATTCTGCAGACACATCTAAGACCATCATTTGAATAACTGGCCGCGGTTAACGGTCCGCCGGACATTATCTTCATCATTTAATAATGTTTACTAAGTATAACAGGCTTTATGAAAGTAAATATTAGAAGTATAGACAGTTAAATACATAATAAATCTAATTTTATTAACTTTCATGAAGTTTATTAACATTATTTTTAGTATTATTTAATAATAAGAGAATCCTGACAAATATAAAACCTATACTAATATTATAAAGAGGAAAGCTTTAATAGATTTGCAATACAAAGCAATATAAAAAACACCTTTTTTATTTTTGAACACAGGCACAACCATCCCAACACCATTATCGTAGAAAAAAAAACACATTTTCCGTGGCAAGGGAAACGACATACAGCTTGTATAATTACCTCGTGACATGTCCAACTGAACGACAAAACCGCTCATCCGAAAAATAAGTTAAAAATAAACATATTTAAACTTTTCGTGGCAAAGAAAATCACATTCAGCCTATATAAATACTACCTTCGTGACACGTTGAACTGAACCAAACAAAACCATTCATTCTTCACTCACAGTTCATTCAATCTTTGACTTACTATTCCTTGTTATTATTTGCTCTAGTTCCGCGTTGAAAGTCAAGAATTCTAAATATATGCTCGGCTAATCTTTCCAGTCTAGTAGCTGTCTCTGGGAAAGGTTATTTGATGCGCGTAGGCACTGAACCTAACCTAATGCACTTGCAGTCGATAAACCTAACACTATCAGACACGTTTCACGTGACTCTTGTAGAAGGATGTTGAACGCTCTGAATAAGTCTGACATTCTTTGATGTTCATAGACCAAAGATGTTGTATACTCTGTCAAAGTTCTCTTATTGAGTAAAAAAAATTGTTTATGTTTCAAATAAAAAAGTTAGCTCTGAAGTCCCATTGCATTAGAAAAACGCAAACAGTTGAAACGAAAAAAATAATTAGAAATTCGAACGCGTATTTTTTTTTCTTTACAGCAGTAATGGGATAGGCTGTTTTATTGACAGCTTGATATTACGGTTTTCATGAAGTTTTAATCGATGAACTTCTTTATTTTTTTCCACAAAGACTGCAATTTTGTTAAACGATGGGCGGTATGCTATAAATACATAACAATTTACATACCAAGCAGTTTACTTGAAAGTGAGCTTTTCCTACAACGTAATTGGTCAAATTAAAACTGGTTTCTTATTACCTGTATATCACTTTTGCAATATCCTAACAGTAATATTACCTCCTGTAATATCGATTTCCCGTCTTACAAAACCACTACCTACATCAATTAATTATAAATTATTAATGAGAATACTAAAAGTTGATTTTATTACAAAAAAATGTATGTGTTAAGTGCTGTAACCTTCAATCACAAGAAATGTGTTGCTTTTTATTTCTCATTGGCTGGTTAAGATTAAAATTACTCAATAACTTGTTAAGATGTGTGATTTAAGTACTGTTTTACGTCTTACATTATATTGTTAAAAATCCAGCGGAAGTGTAATTTTACGAAATTTAAGTAGTTCATGTATTTAAACAAAGCTTCAAGTCCATTTAAATATACTCAAAATTTGATTAAACATGAGTCCATATTATTATTATTGTCGTATTGATTTTTAAATAGTATTAATGCAAACGTTATTTTTGAACTGGCCATTAAAAGCATTCGAAATTCAAATTCGATAAATTAAGAAGCCATTTAATTTAAACACAATTAAAAACAAAAGCACAAGGAAGCCATCTTAAAAAACAAGTTCAATAACGAATTCATTCATAAATTTTCATTGCAGTATTTTAAAGAAGTTTTTAAATCTTACAATTAAACAAACAAAAACACGATGTATCAAGATTCCGGTTTAAAGCTGTATTAATATGGAGTGACCTCAACCCTTTGGGAAACCAGATTTTAAAGTCATGACATCATTGCACAGGTAAAACATAGTTTTGTCTGGGTTTTTAACAAGAGATGACTAATTTATGAAACAGTATTTTTAGACTCTTAGATAATACCTAATATATTTTTTGTCACTGATAAATACGAAAAGAGCGGTAGTTTTCTCAACTGTTTTTAGGTGCTTCGTAGGTCAATATCTAAAGTCACAAATATTTCTATCATAATATCATCATCTTCCTGCCCTTATCCCATTTTACTTGGGGTCGGCAACACGTTTTTTTCTTCCATTTTCTTCTATCATAGTAATGACTCATGTTATATCTATATCCGTAACTTAATAGTATACCCACAAATATTTAATTAATAAACACAATTACAATTTATGCTAATGAATCGATTGTTCGTGATAAAAACAGACAAACGGCCACGGATGACATCATACTATAAAGGTTATTGCAATAATAATATAATGAATGGTATGTGAAGGTATGAACAACGGATGATTTTGGACTAATGAATAGTTGTGATGTAACTGTTACGCCCAGTTGCCATGACAACGCTATTTTGTTGACATTCAGCCATGGGTAATCAAGAATGACATAGCCGTCATTGATGTAGGTAGGTACTATTTAGATACCTACTTGTATTTTATTATATTGGTGCAAAATATTTGGCAATAGTTAAGGCATTTAAGTTAAAAGCTCAAAATCTTACACTAACTCTACATATCACAGTCGTCTGATTATTTTAGAAAATAAATCTCTATCAAGTTTTGTATTCAATTCAAATTTAAATAATACGTCATCTTCTTCCTGGAAGATAACTGCATTTTCCGTATTGAAATTATTAATTTGATTTAATTTTTCTTTTCTGATAATGAATAATTCCAATCAAAAAGGTTATATACCGTAGAACCTTGAACGTTAATTCACAACATTAGAAATTCACTTCACTTCTAATTATGTTCGAACTTCCTTGTGTAGTTTCACAAACTAGGCATAAATGCATAATGAGCTTACATTATTTCTTAATCTGGAGTAAACATTATATAAGTGCTAAGATTTACTGCATCTATGCAAGTATAGAGAAATAGAGTAATCAGTATCTAGCGTAATCATTGAATTGCAATTCATGTAGTTGTGGAAAAGAGTCAGCGCACTAGGTGTATGGCAGCATCTCTCTTCTACTACTGCTAAAGTCATTAAGAGGCAATTTAAAGGAAGAAAAGTTAAATTAAAAACATAGTACAAACATTGAAAAAAAAAACACATTTAAAAACGTATTTACGTAGTAGGTATGCGAAATGAATTTCCTTTCTGAATAGTAATCCTTCATCAATTTCATTTTCTGGGATATATTTATTTATGTATGTTAAATATCATTTTAATAGGAAATTTTTTATCGTATGCCGATGTTGATTTTGTATTGAAACACTAAAAAAAACTGGTTTTATTTTGGCCTTCAATGGCTCAAATACAAGCAATACGGAAATCGATTTGCGGTGATTATAGAATAATCATATTTACTAGATACATTTATATAGTTGCTATAAATTGCCTATGCATTGAACTAGAATAAAGCCTCTCTTGAGGATGAAGGAGACACCACAAAAAAATGTTTGATTAAAATTAGATACTTATTATTTAGACGGAAAGATTTTGTATAATGTATATAAAAAAACATTAACACATCATTCACAATAACAAATCACATAGATCAGTCTGCCAATCTCTACTATAATTTATTTTGTTTATTTGCGCAGACTTCGATCAAAACAATACAAAATTCTATAAATATTCGGTAAACAAACACTCCGCCCGCACATCAACGATATCCATTAAAATCCTTTTTGTAATTCAATTAAGTACACTCTCATTTAGCGGTTTTTCCTTTTCGATGCATTTATCACACACCCGGTGGCCCATTATGAGTTATTATGTAGTAATAGGATATTACCTACGTTATATATTTAAGCATCGATCATTTCATTTCACCGTTACCGGGCTATCAGACTACTTACCGTATAATGAAGATATATGTATGATTATTACTTACTTGCTGTTGACGCAGTCAGTTAAAAAGTAGATCATAATATGTTGATCTATGGTGTCAGCTAACTTATGGAGTTAGCTGACACCTTGAAAAGTAAATTTCATCAAAACTGATTCGGCTGTTTGAGCGTAAAGAGTAACGAGCATTCATCCATCTATACTTACAAACTTTTGCGTTTGTATTATTAGTAGGATTAGTACCCAGACCTCCTAGACCTGCTCTTTTCACCAAGACCTGGATGTTGATTGTGATAAAAGTAGACTGACTTTTGGAAATACCTTTGGTATTTTACTTTAACCTTATTTGTTACCGCTGGTATTTTATTTAAACTCAACTGCATACAGCCTGAACGATAGCTTGGAGTGCGGTTTGTGGTTTTTCTTGAAATTGGTACTTACCCAGTTCCGCCAAAATCCATTTAATTCTACTGGCCAAGTGAAAAACAGGCAGAGAACAGCAGCTTCTCTGAAATCCAAAAAGACAGACATACAAATATTATACCTCTCTTAGATACAATGCTTATGTTCGTGGATACGCATTATTGTCAGTATAATTGGTGATGTATCAGAATTATTTATAAGTTTTAGACATCCGATGCGCTATGTTCACTACCTACTTATTTTAGTCGTAATTTCCAAGATAGTTTTAGTACAAAAGTCTATAAAAATTTCGTGGTTCATTTATTAAGATGTCATTTTAATTAACGCAATATTTCTATACATTTTCGTTTTAAGTTTAAATGTTAAATTGAACCCTTCAATTCAACATTATTACCTAATTTAAAGTAAAATTTAATAACTTTTTATTTATGCTAGACTGATTTACACAATCTAGACTGTATATCACATGTATTTTTTTTTCTTGCATCTACACACTCCCACGATACATCTCAATATGGAGCAACATTTAAAAATAATAGGAAGCTCAACTAACCTTGCAATCATATTTGTTTCCTCTGATTTAAGAACTCAATGACAAAATTGATTAGTTTGTAATCTGTATATCCGAATGTCTAGCGCCTATTGCCCTTGCTCCACTTATTATAGCTTAGTTGCGCACGCGCACGCTATAGTATGGCGGCGGGTTTCTAGTGACGAAACGACTCATTGTGCTTCGAGCTTAATGTTATCTTACTAATTGCAGTTCTGTTACGAGTTCTCATAATTTTAGCTTACGAAAAATTGCTACGGATTGTGGAGTAAACCAGTTAGAGATTTGATTTATGTATCGTTAAGTTTTATAGTTGATGGTCTTGCTAACATTGCTTTTCTCATGAAACATGTTTGTACTACTCATTGCGCTTGTTGTACTCGAAGTAGATCAATGTAATTGGCAACCATACCGTCAAATTTGTATCCGTTTTGGCAATTATCTAGTAGTTTCAGTAGCCGGTGATACTCATAAAGTACCTTCCTAAATCTATTGCAGTTGTGGAAGAAACACGTCGCTATAAGTCCTAATACGTGCCTCGCATCTTTTTGATATCGGAACTACAGTCATACTTCCAGTGATCATAGAAGCACGTTAATAACAATTGCAAGGGTTAATTATAAATACCTTTTCTAGAATAAATCAAGCAAATTCTAACCAAAAACAGAATATATTAAAGAGCATACAAGCATAAAATATACCTACTTTTTAATCCGTCTTCATTATATCAACAACATATAGATATATACGTTTAAATGAAACGTAAAGTAAACGGTGGATACTCGTACACTTCGTATGTTGATTCAATCCGGAATCTGTGTAAATATGAGAACGTTAATTTCAATTAATATATAAACGGGTGCAGAATGGATTTTTGTTGTTTCCCGTCGTTAATATTTACGGCCTTAAATTATATGAATTGCTGGCACTATTGATCGTTATGGTAAATAGGGTAGTATGTATGCTATATGACTATAACATTTTACAAATAGCAGAATTAGCAAAAAAGTCATGAAGCAAGGACGAGAGACAGGTCCATGGTACAAAATAGTTTCTATTCCAATTTGAACGTAAAAGTAGAGGCCTAATCCCAGCAGTGGGACGACCAAGGCTTGTGGATGTTGATGATGGCCAATGGACGAAGGGTCTACCTTTCTACCTAATCCTATTGCAGTCGCTAGCAATTAGTCTTTGCAATTATTAATACAACGACAGGTAAACAAAAACAGCTACAATTAGAAATTTCTGTACTAACTCTTCTAAACAACATAACAGAACACAACACAACGCTTCGCAAATACAAACTAAGCATTTTGAAGTACATTCACTAGTACGTTATAAAAGCCACTAGCGTTCTGGCCATTTCGTTTACGATTTAAGTTTACTCACACGTACTATCCCTTACCATAAGAACATAAAAGAAGGATAAAGTTATCGTTGAAGCGAGATGGAGTTATACGGATTGTATAGCGCTGTCTCACTTTTTTAGTAATGAGAGTAATTGTTTAAGATTTTTTGAGATGTTATAGTAGAGGGGAATGTTGAAGTGTACTCTACAAAGTTGGAGAAAAGCTAACGTTATAATGTTTTGTTCGCAGATTTACGATGTTGATAAGGTGTCCGGCGGCACTCTGTGCCGTCGTGTTCCTACTGGCTGCGGTGCACGCCAGTAATGAGGTGAGTCTTGTTATAATTTGTTAATAAAAAAATATTTTGGGTTGTCAATAGTAGATTAGAAAGAATGAGTAATGAACTGATTGGTTTATACAACGACTTCTTTATCTACAACAGCATTCTTTCGCCCACCCTAGGGTAGATTCCTTTCCGAAGATCCTTCATTTCTTCAAGAAAATTGTACTTGAACGTTTTAAACTAAATAATTGATATAAGACTAATTATTATAAATTAAGGTTTTCAATAAATAAAACTTAAATTACTTATATTTTGCAAACATCTTTATGGATTCTCTCCAAATCACTTAGTTAATAAAATCCTTTGTATCGTAGACTTACTGATACTAGGTTTCAATCTAGCTAGCTACATTGTAATATATTACAGAACGTCACAAAGCTCGTATTTCGAAATGAAAAATTTTATATCCACTAATCGTAAAAGCAGCACTCGCTCAAGTAGAAATATGAAAATAAAATCATAATCCAAGAAAGAACGAAATCATTCATTCATTTCAACAATAACCAAGTTTTAGACCAAAGACAAATATTTATTACGCAACGTTAAAACCTCGATTAGTCCACTCAACTATAAACCCCATTAAAACCCAATCGGATATCAATAAAATCAATTAAGAACTAATAAATATATCGTTTGGAATTGATACGAGCAGTGACCTAAAAAAAAACAATATAGTTTTAATTAAAAACTGTATCAAGTATTGTTTGGCACGGGCGGATGTACATACAGCCTCTCCATCATAATATTAGCGAAACATCTCATTGTATGGTAAGCAAATGGACAAACTGTGTGTATTAGACAATGCAAGTGCGATTTTGCAATACGTTGCGATAACTTTTACCCGACTGCTCACTGGCCGTAAAAGGTGTTTTGGCACTTGACATAAATACTGGCATTATATTCAATTTTATAAAATAAAAAAGTAATATAACGCCTTTTACGTAACAACTCTTTTAATATCGAACAGTTTAAAAGTAATATAAAGAAGGTTCACTCGATTTAAAATAAAAATATTTTTTTCTTTAATTCAAATGTTTTTTTTTTTACTTGTGGCCAGTGTTTTAATTCATAAATAAACTATGCCTGTTTAATAATGTTCTGTCGTTTCCAGTGCAACCACAACAAAAACGGAATTTAAATAGCCCTAAATATCGAACATCGTACAAAATCGTTTTCCAATTGACTGAAAATGAAAATCTAAATAGATGTTCAGGACGCGTGATAGGAAATAAGCCTATCTCCGCTCCGAGAATAGCCGTTGACTAATGAAGCTTTATTTCAACCTAATTTTTGAAATCCACATTAACGAACGATTAAGTCTAAAAAGGTTGACTTAAAAAATTAAAACGCTGTTTTTAAATGGATTCGCTTATCTCGATTAGCGTAATCTAATTACCTTTCTTCATTAAAAGTTTTAGACCGGATTTTTGACGAATCTATAAATTATTGTTTTTATATAATAATATCTAAAGTCTGGTTTAGACTATACACGTCCTACTTCTGGGCACACACAGGAAAGGTTTGAACATTGATCACCATTATACCTGTTTATAGTGCATAAAAATATATGCGGTATTGTTCTGGTTTCCGTGTTAATTGATACTGTTAGCATAATCAGTTCTATCTGGGAATATCAAATAGTTCATTAGTCGATTTGATCAAAACCATATCATTATCAATAGCCGCGATCGAGATATCAGTACATCTACCTGCTGTCCAATTAATGCATTTATTTGTTTAGAAACACGCAAATAATTGCATCATTACTATTGTGGCAGCCCTGATTAGTCTAATTAGTTCCCATAATATGTCAATGCTAAACATTAATTTAAAAATATTACGATCAATGACAACTTAATGATTACATAAATTTTTTTAAAACGGTTTTTTTTTCGATTAAATACTTGTTTTAAGAGCTGTCGAATTAGATACAGCTGTTAAGCGCCCAATCATATTTTATTAGCTAGAACAAGGTAATTAATGCGTGAATTTTTAATTTCCAATAAGTTTGTAATGTCTCATAACTGTTAACGAGTTGTACGAGTATAACCGGTGAGATCCCCCGCCATGTTTTATGCCATCGGTTACAGGTTGGTTACACCCAAAAACTATAAAAAATCTGAATTCAACTTTCATATTACCGGTGTCTTGTTAGTTCACATTGATGAATCTGATAGCAAACATTGCGAGTTAGCGCTTTCGGCATATATTTGATTTAGTAAAAGCTGAATATACAATACATACCTATTATACGTAATACTGCTGTGTTTGAAGCTGAGTGTATATTTACTTGATTAATTTCAAATTCAACATTCAAGAATAGTTGACAATATCACTGTACAACTGCAACGTTGTGACAAACCGCAGAATCGAATCAGCGGTATTCTGTGAATTGAAACTGCGAGTCATAAATCCGTCTATTCTCTTTCCCTATCCCACAACGTTACGAACAAAGTGTGATTGCAGTCACTCGAGGGAACGACGAAATGACGGTTCTATTATAAATCATCGAGTCGAGGCCTATTGCATTAATTACTTTCTATCGCCGATATCGTCAAAAGATGTTGCCCACCGACTGGCGCTCTCACGCCACAGTCTTATGTAACAACAAATAAAATATCTCTCGCGTTTCAATTGTTTTATCCTACAAAGCTTATTGGTTTGTTTATAATTATTTTGTTCGGTCACGGGTGGCAAGTGTCCTCGCGAGCTCACTTTCCCCTGTTTGGCAAGCCACTCGAAATGTTTCATTCCGTCGTGACCGAGCCGCTATATCAATTTTCGAATTGAAAACTGTACGACCGACCACAATTCAGATTTGTATTGTGCGCGGTCTGGAAATTTAAATCAGTTTTTTTGTAAACAGTTAATATGGCCGCCAGCGAATAAGTGAAGCGTAACCAGAGGCAATAAGTTGCGTATTATCCTTTTAATTATCGAATCCATTATTAATTCACTGGTCATTTCCATGATAGTATCTATCTGAATCAACAGCAGACGAAACTCTGAAATGATAATGAGTTATTAATAATTTACGACCGGTACTCGTATGAACGATGTTAAATTATAAAATTTCAGTATTGTCTTTGTAAAACAAAGGAGTTTGTAAAATGTAGTCATTATAATGAAAAGCTTGTTATAAAGAACAGTTCTAAGGTAAAATATATTCTACAAAGGATATAAAATTTTATTACACGTATTAGTAGGTATTATTTGCAAGTTAGAATTATTACTGTGCGGTATTGCTTTTGACATTGTACAGGCGTGGTCAAACCAACCCACATACGATCACATATTTCTGCAACAACGCACTTTCCTATTAAAATTTATTTACCGTCCAACGTAACAGTTTCGAGCACAACACAGATTCATTGTCGTAATGTCACATACAAGCTAAATTGACGGGCGGTGTAACGAGATTCTCAAATATGGGCTCTGTAATATGATGCCGAGCCCACACAAAGTTTACTCCAGCATAAAGGCTTAACTCGCTTACTAGGCCATATATTAAGAAACAAGTAGGCAACTAAGTTACCTAGATAAACATGGTTCCTATGTACTGTAATAAATATAACAGGTTGTTGGTGTTACCGCCTTACCGTGTATTAGAAAGCATTGCGTCTCTTATACACTTCAAAGATTACCGTAATCTCGTCTAATAAATTACTTAATCTAAAAAGAGAAGTAAGAGAACAAATAAAAAGCAATTAGGCAACAGCCGGTCGCTTTTGAGAAGAGGCCAAAAGTTTTTAAACTTGATCAACCTTGTTTTTGTGATAAGTCTAAACGAAAGGAATTTATACAATTTGAATAATTAATGGTGTTTTGTCGTTTGATTCTTGGACTTATTTTTCAAAGAAAGGAAAAAAACTTGAGTCTGTACCCATCAGCGGAACGGAGGTCTAATTGCTTATCGTTATGACATAGCTCGATTGATTAAATCATGGTTTTTTTTTATTTTAATGCGAGATAATTAGTTTAGTTCTAGAAACACAAATCTCTTTTGAAAAAAAAAAACTTTTGATGTAATAGCTACCTAAATCTGAAATCGTTGCTAATCCAAGTATTAAGGTCGAACAAATAAGTGCGTGTATCCCAAGAATAATTCATAGACTAATATTCCTTTAGCTAATACAAAGTTATTAATACTTATACGATGCCTATTTCCAACAAGAAAGATTAAGTAAAGGTTAGCCAAACTTAACGGAGTCGAGTCATCGGCTCAATAACCAATTATCTTAAACCATTGTGTACAAGATCAAAGAATGAAACAAAAGATTCATCCCTCATTTATTTTTCTTTATAAATATTTAATTTTCTTTTGTTTTTTTTTTACAGGGAAACCTCTTCACGTGTCCAAATGGTGAGTAAATCTGTATTATTTTAACTAGCTTTTGTTCGCGGTTCCGCCCGCGTAGAAATTGGTTTTAGTAGCAAAACATTATCGTCCTTTTACACAATCAGGTAAAAAGTAGCCTTTGTGTTAATCAAGGGTGTCAGCTAACTCCATTCCAATTGCATCCAAATTGGATAAGACGTTTTTACCTGAAAGAGTAACAAACATCCATACATCCACTGCCCCAAATTTTCGCATTTATAATATTAGTAGGGTTTTTATGAAAATAACTTTAACCAATACTTCGAATAACTTTAGGGCGATTCGACTTTCCATTTAATTAAATCAGGCCTTGGTTTACCTCTAAGGGGATATAAAACTTCGTTAAATTGTTTTAACGGTTTAATGAACACCATGTATATGTTTGCATTGTTTGATTTTGGGTTTATTTAACGAACCTTATTCTTATTGTTGAATTCATTTAAGTTAATGGATAGGAAATCTACTTAACTCAGTAATTGATTTTTACTTTTGTTTCACGATTTAGTCCCGATAGATTAAAAATGTTCCATAATTTTTTCTTAAAGAAATACTTGCACATGTAACTTTAAAGTATGAAGAAGTCAATGGGCTAGTTTCCTTACACAATATTAAGTAAAACCATCTTCTGTATCAGATACCTAACACTTACTATCTACAGTTTATCCCAAGCTTAATATATTACTATATTATCTTCTAAAACACGTTATTAAACTACACTAACGATGTACTATATATTTGTTCATGATACCTTACAAACTAGGTACAGACAACCACACATTTGAAGTTAATCAAGTTAAAGGAAACTCGACTTTATCACTTTGAAATAGAGGTCATGAAATATTGCTGAAAAGGTCTTGATGTGCGCTTGAGTATACATAATATTAATTATATTAAGATTACACGGTTATACGAAATTGTATGTTGTTGTGTTTAAGGTATGCAAACAAGCAATTAATATTCGGACTTTAATACAATGCATGGAGTGTATGAACGATTAATCATGTGTGTAAGCTTGATACTTAGGTCTTAGAAGGTACTATTAAGGTGTGATTGTAATTAGAAACTGCCTACACTGCTTTATACATTGCGTAACAGTAATACGCAATCTTTAGTATGGGAATCGTAAAGATTTGAACGTCTACGTTTTAGAACAAATGTTGTTTTAGTGAGAAATGTTATACTTACATGGACTATCATAATTTAGTTGTAGAAGAATTCTGACCACAATTTTGTTTTCTACAAATAATTCGATGAATTTAAAATATGTGACCTATTTGTGACAAATTCATGTTGGAACGGCGCAGATAAGATTATCAGAGCTTTATAAGCACGAGTGCCCACAAAACAAAAAAGATATCAAAACAATGTCTTTAAATGAAAATCTCCATAATTATGACTAATTTTATTTATTTATTTAACCTAAAACAAAAAGCTGGTACGTTCCAAATGTTCATACCTTTTTTGTAAAGTTGACTCTACCAAATATATTTCCGTAACATACCTTTTCGTTACTGTATAAGTGTTAGGGCCACTGATATTCTTACCAGGCGCAAAATTCCGCACTTACCACATATTTTACGTACATATAACATAGTGTAACAATATAAGATGTGTCTGCATCGATCTCTTAGCGATTTCTAACGGCCTTGTGCAAGTATCCGTAAGCTAAATCAGTGGTGACTACATCTTGTGGTATTTCTCATCGCTCACGACTAAACGTGAAAAACTGACCTAACTGGTGTTATATACACATAGGTGTATCTGTACGTTTGTATGACGCCATAGAACATTAACTGAATGTATGTTTAGATACAGTTTTTGAATGGAAGCTCATTATTATTTTGATGTTAGTAATTAATGGGAAATTAATTTTGCTCCAGCTCATAATATACTTCAATTATATTTAATACTAGTAATGGTTTATTCTGAGAATATGACTGTTATAATTATTATAATTAACAACTTTCATATTGTATTTCCTGGGTAATATCTTTGTTTTCAATAATATATAGTGGAAAGTAATAGATAAAATATTGAGCAAAGAAAACATAAAAACGCAATATCAGATTCAAAAGGAAAATAATCTGAAAATTGAGGTTAAATTAATAGTTGAAGAACCTGTTATCAAACCTAAAGCTTGTAGAAACCGAACACTTTCCACTAAATGTAGCCGTTTAATTAAATTCCACAAACAATTTATCTTTGTTTAGAGCGATACTGAAATATTTTGTGGACTATAAAACACAGGCGGTGTGAAACATTATCAGCTCCTACGTATTTTATTAGCGAGTGTAGTTTAAACACTCGTTATGAAAATTAACCCTTATGTCGTAAATTATTAGAATATTTAACGTATGGGTACGGCAGTAGGTCCTACTTGTCTTTGTCCACAATGTATTTGCTTCTTTTACACCTAAAACAATAAATTAAACAGTCCAGAAAACTTTGTATACGTTATTTAAGGATAGAAACATTTATTTACAATTCCACGTATACTTCTATTATGTCACACACATAAACGTCATAATCATTATATTAGTTCAGTAGCTATAATGCCACAAGGCGAACTCGGATACTAACATAAACTTACGACTAATAACTGCCCCTGTTTTGGTCAAAGGTCGCATCTCACAAAGACAAAGTAGAAGAGAGTGATCTATAGGTAAGTTTCAAAAGTAAGAACAATACTTTAAATACTACCTATTTATAGAATGTTTGAAGAAAACATAGGTAAGTACGTGATAGTGATTCAGTCTCCTTGCTCCATAGATTGAGTGTACGTGTGTAGTTACGAATTTCAGATACCACCGTACATTGGAATGGGAAACGTAGAGAAAGTGATTTTCTTATGCAGAATGTGTTTTCGCAGCACGTCGATTGCATATCAAATAAATTTTCTCGTACCGTTTCTAGTATCCTTATAATAATAGTGAAAGCTGACGTTTTATTGCTTGTTGAAAAAGATTATTATACTTTCTTGTTATAAGGAAGGTCTCTTTACATTGAAATAAAATGTAGGTAGGTACTCACTGTCATCGATTTGAAAGGAATTTTACACCAGAGAGGTTTAGATGATTACTGAACATTTAGTAAAGTGCCGAAAGTTTAGCTGGACTCTTAAAATTACGAGCAGATTTAAAAAAAACATATATTATACAGCTAAATTATGAAACCTCCTTTTTGAAATCTGATAATAAGTACGCAAGATCTAATGAACAAATTAAGTAATGCAATAAAATATCTACGATTCAGAAGCAAGAAAGATACTTTAACCAGCACCAATTTGCATTACAAAATTCACCCAAATCAAATAATCCTTTCATTCCTACTAAAGAATTCTATATCCAATCAAGCACGGGAACGTAGTTCGTAATGAATTGAGTTTGTCACGTGGCACCACGTTTTCATCAGCCAGATAATTAGTAGGAAATTGCTTGCCGACACACGTACCCTTTACTCGACCCGGTTTGTGTAATCAAACAGGCCTACATCATAGAGTGTTTGGTCTTAAGGACTAGAGGACCTATTCTGTATTCGAAGAGATTTAATTATTGTCAAAACTTACGTTGTGGAAATTGTAGGAATAAAAACCACAAACAGTATTTACATACTGATATTACAGTCATAGTCCACCCGTGACCACGGTCGTGCAACTTGACCGAATCGTTGGGAGAAAAGAAATATCAAATTATATCGCGAATAAGCCCCGTTTGTCGTCTAAAATAAGTATTTACATCAATTCACAACATCCCAAAAACTACTATAACTTATTTGATGCTACGAGAATGTTATTCAAACTAAGATACCAGTATTAGGTAAACGACTATTGCCAAGCAAGTTAATAATAGATCTAATCTTGCAGTTATGCAATTAAGATCAAAATGTGCGATGCATACTGAGTCTTTTGGGAGCAATTATGTGAAAGGAAGTAATTAGCCTGAGCTATCAGAATTAAAAATAGACTTGAAATTACGAGAATGTATAGGCTAGAAAAACTTTCAATATCTGCTGACTTCTTTAATTTTCGAAATCTCTCTCATTCAAAGTTAACGTTCAAAAATGTTCTGTTACCTTCGACTACTCATACCGATTAACCAAAAACCTTTAACCATCACATAACACATAATTAACAAAACGCCTCATACATTAATTAATACTTAGTAATATTAACCTAAAATCGAGTGTAATCAATGATCATTACCACATAACTATAATGATAGCAACGTTAAAAGCACATTGACTACTATATTATCTTCCTAGAATTAACGTAACTACATAGTGAAGCATTCAGTTTATATAATAATTCTCAAGGAAGTTCGGTAAATACATAGATACTTCTTATTCCCAAAAAAAGTTTGTATATGCACTACTTAACTAGCAATCGCATGCGTTTTCTCCCGTGTCGATGTTTCGACTAATTTTCTTTAAATTATGGTATAAAAGTTACTTGAGCTACAAAAAAGGACTAAATACTAATACCATACTAATTCTGGTGACCTGCCTCAGCTTCGCACGGGTGAAATACTGATGTAACATACCTACATATAAACCTCCCTCATGAATCACTCTATGTATTAAAAAAACCGCTTCAAAATCCGTTGCGTAATTTGAAAGATTTAAGCAAACAGACAGACAGACAACGATTTTGTTTCATACTATGTAGTGATTAGTACCTACAGAATATTTCGATCTTAAAATAACTAGTATTGTGTGAATAGAGCCTACCCTGTTATTTCTATTCCAGTGATTACATAGGATATTAAAGTGACTGCGGTCGGGAAACGGATTGAGTCGAAAATCGCATCAGGTCGGAATTAACGTGCGGTGATTACGCGGAACTTGATGAATTCTTGTGAACGTTGTTTACTACACATTTAAAGTAAATAGATGTAAGATTTGGTGGTTTAAAGGAATTTTAGAATTAAAGGCAATTGCAATTAAACTTAATGGTAAACATTTGTTAAAAATAAACATGTATTTCAGTATGTAAGACAAGAGTTTTATTTAGACAGGCTAAATATTAAAACCAGAAAAGGATTTTTAAGTTCAATGCAATGCACAAAAATACATTCACTTCACGTAAATTTTAAAAGAAAATAGAGCAAAATTTAAATCAAAAACCCGCAAAAATGCGAACACAAAATTAGCAGACCATAAAATACTAGCCTTAAATCGTTATTAAGAAACAAAATAGATTCCAATTTTGAAAACAGAATGATTTATGTTCAAAAAAGTGACGTAAGGCAATACGCGTTACGTCACTCCTTATTGTCAGTCTTTTTTTTAACTTTTTTTTTAATCTGGCCATGGACAAAAATATCTATTGAATGAATCGTAGTACAGCAGTTGTGAATGCGTTAATTATTCACACCGTTACGCATTCGTTTATTTGAAGTTCGCGAAAGTAAAAGCTTGTATTAGAAGCTAATGTTTAACGTGTTTACGTAAGTTGCGTGTTAATTAGTAATACGTAATCGTGTGCTGGGAAAACTGTGTGATTGTAGCTTTGTACATTGAGGTTATCAATAAATCATTCAATGGAGTTGAATGTAGTATTCTTAATTATTTTAATGTGTCTTTTTACTATATTGTGCATGAAAGGGAAATTATAGTATTTTAAATGATACAATATTTACTGTGAAATATATGTCGCTAGATTCATATTATTATAATTATTTTACAGTGTGTACTTACGTATTATTTTTACCGTTACAAGTAAATTTTAGTTAAATAGGTACTTAAAGTTAAGAGTTATTGTAACGAATTATTATAATAAGACTTACATAACCAATATTTTTTTTTCAATAATAATATTTTCCGTATATACTAGTAACGTGAATAGAATTAAAATCATATTGATAAACGACATAGCTTGTTTTTCAATAAACTTCTATTGAAATAATTATAAATTCCATTATTTATAAATTAATCATAACATAAGAACTCATATTTGCTAATTTTAATATCAATATTTACATAAAACCTAAGTCATTCATTTACAAATAACCTTTTTACTAAAATAAATAAATCAATGATTGGCTTAAACGATTGCCTATAACCGTATCCTCATTAAAAATCAGAACCTTATTTACGTAGCAAACACTTATTATAATTAAAAATCTACAGCCAACAAGATTAAAATAAGTATTTCCATAAAAACCTTTTTAAGACCTTCAATATTCAAATATGCACAATAAACATTTTTCTTTTTCGTTTGAAGTTTAACATAAAGCACACACTGGTTTTTAAATCAGGCAATCTTTACGGAGGGCTTACCACAAACATTTGAAATAAGACTGTGGCTGTTGAAGAAGCGAGATAAAACACTACACCGTGTATAGCAGCGTCTCTTTTCCACAACTGCAAGTTTATTACTCTAAAATTTGGTGCTAGGGCCCTTGAGTTAGCTCGCACTCTTGCAGGCGTTTTAAAATGCGCTACACCCACGTAATTATAAAGGTCGACAACATATCTGCATACATTACAGTCAGTTCTCCCTTTTGTTTGGTTTCCAATGGCACTGTATGTCAAAGGTTATATTACAATTTACGTAGGCAGAGCTTTGGAACTGCAGAAATAAACTTGTTGAACTTTGCTATATGTGTGTATGACTGTTCTTATCTTCGCTACAATAGCAAGACAATTAATAAATTCAAAACTAAATGAAAGCAAAAAGATTTAAACCTAATTAAATATAAAGAAGAACAAATATCTACTAGCATTTATAGTTGTATTGTATGAATAGAGTAACATAAAACCGTCTCACGTTTGGGTAACAAAAAGTAATTTACGTAATACTTTGCCCAATGTAAATTTAAAAGCTCCAACTTCAAAGCTTTTATGTGTACTAGAATAAATCAATAAATAAATGAACAAAGCACATGATAACACTTATTTAAACATAAAACTACGATATTCATGTTAATTTAAAACCCATTTGGAAACCCGATTAAGTTATTTTAGAGTAATGTAACTCACGAAGTGTAACGGAATTTAATCCCATAGGTACTCAAAATACAAAATGGAGGGATATTTTTTAAATATAAAGCATAGTTTCACATTTATGGTTAAGCTTTGTTTGTTTAAAAGCCTGTATTATCCAAAATCCAAAAAAATACTAAAGTAGATAATGAAAACAAGGCTCTTAGTTCATCCATTTATTTAAGTGTCCTTATACGTTGTTTTGTCAACAACCGACTTTTGTATCAAGTCTTTTAAAAGCTTCTTATTTAGCATTTGTTTCATTAGATAAATGAATAAGATTTTGTTTTCATTACAGTAATAATTTGGAGGCGAAGATCTTTCTGTTTGACTTCTAAAACATTTCGATACCTCCCACGTAAGTTGTTGTAACCCACAAAAATGACATTTTGTTTTTTTGCTGAAAAATATCCTAATATGAACCATTCTATCGATTTAAAGAAAAAAAACAACAAAAACACAATTTTTAAAGGATTTGTCAGACGTATAATGTTGTATTTTTCAAACGCGAACGGAGTACACCGTTGTATATGCCTATACAATTGTGTACGCGGGGCGCGCGGCAGGTAAAATCACACGTATTGGTCACATACAACAGACTACGCCGGACTTTCAACCGGCCGCCGCACATTGCAATCGCTTACATTATTTGCTAATTTATTGACGTAATTAATTTATTTCTTATTTGTTATATTGTAACGTGCAAGTATTATATTATCACGAGGGCGTAGAATATGTGACTTACTCAATAATGCGAATATACGAAGCCAAAACTCCGATACACCCACTGAAAAGGGCAATATTTCATTAAATGAAATAGAATTAAACAGTTTTTCTGACTCAAACCTACAAAATATTAATGTCAAGTTTCTTTTTGTACTATTTTAGTCTCAGGATTTGGATTACTAACACTTTTCATGGTGGCACCAACCTAAACTATTGTATAGATTACTTACAACTATATACGCCGGTGAGCATTCATCGAAAATGTTGTATGTAATACATACAACATTTTACGTTTCCGTTGAAGTTAATAATTTTATTGTATCTAATACATACATCGTTTTACTTCGGAAATCGTTCATTAAAATGTAGTTGTATAGTGAAATACTATATTTTACGTTGGATTTACTTTTATTTTTACATAAAATTTACGTTGTAAGTCAAGTCATCAGTTCAAAAGTCGATCTTTAAATGGTAAATACGACTGCCTCAAGAGCCAGATGCATACCTAGTGCATTGTATTAGCACGCCGAGGTCTCAGGTTCGATTGCCTAAGTATGCTGACCATTTATTATACAAAACATTATTATTGTTTCAGAGTCTCCATTATCAATATGCTTTAATGAGTCGGATATTAATGTCATTTATAATTTTTGGCATGTACTTATTGGTTTATAATAATGAGAGTTAAAATAAAAACAATTGTGTTAATTGTCAACTTAACAAACCTAAAATGAGATTTTATGGGAGCCTCAAAACAATATAAAATAAATTAATATTATTTTTATAAGATCAATATTAAAACATGAGATGCTTAATCAAAAACAATATAGAAATAAGAGAAATAAACGAAATATTTGGAAAAGACCAATGTCTATAATAATTCTGAATCAGAAAATTCAGCGTCATTATTAACGCCAGCAACGAAAGATAAATGCCTGAAAAAGTCGTGATACGTAGCTGGAATAATTTCAGTACGACACAGGTTCATTAAGTCGTCATATTTTGCTTTAGTTATGGCAAGACGGTTGGAACACAAGGGGCATAGCTCACTCATGCTATTCCTTCAGCGTCTACGGGTATTGGTATTAAGAGCAGTTGTCACAGCATTACTATCTGCCAAATCGTACCGATACATAATTTTAAAAAGATCTTCTGCACATACTCTTACTTCTTTTATTTTATTCCATCTAACTACGTTCTCATTTACATTTTTAAACCAATTACGACCAATCAAAAGTGTTTTATAGTTATAAAAAATCTGTACGCTTGATTTCTATGACGTTATATGGTTTTCCCTCCTGTTTCGCCCATCTAGCCGAGCTAAACCATTCAAAGGGTGTATAAATACGTTTTTTTTTTGGACGTACGTTCTATTAGAGCATGTACGCTATCGCCTTCTGCCTGGGTGTGACCTGCAAGGTGCATGAACAAGATGCAAAATAATTTAGATTCTGGTCTTACAATTGTGCCGGTCAGAATCGCAATCGTTTCGTGTTTACTTTACTATCGAACATACATTTCTTCAAAAAAGTGATAGCGTACATGCTCTAATAGAACGTTCGTCCAAAAGAAACTTATTTATACACCCTTTGAATGGTTTAGCTCGGTTAGATGGGTGAAACAGGAGAGAAAACCATTATAACGTCATAGAAATGAAGCATACAGATTTTTTAAACTATAAAACACTTTTGATTTAACGTAATTGGTTTAAAAATGTAAATGGGAACGTAGTTAGATGGAATAAAATAAAAGAAGTAAGAGTATGTGCAGAAGATCCTTTTAAAATTATGTATCGGTACGATTTGGCAGATAGTAATGCTATGACAACTGCTCTTAATAACAATACCCGTAGACGCTGAAGGAATAGCATGACTGAGCTTTACCCCTTGTGTTCCAACCGTCTTGCCATAACTAAGGCAAAATATGACGACTTAATGAATCTGTGTCGTACTGAAATTATTCCAGCTACGTATCACGACTTTTTCAGGCATTTATCTTTCGTTGCTGGCGCTGAATTTTCTGATTCAGAATTATAGACATTGGTCTTTTCCAAATATTTCGTTTATTTTTTTTTTCTATATTGTTTTTGATTAAGCATCTCAGGTTTTAATATTGATCTTATTAAAATAATATTAATTTATTTTATATTGTTTTGAGGCTCCCATAAAAGCTAATTTTAGGTATGTTAGGTTGACAATTTAAAACAATTGTTTTTATTTTAACATTTCTTTATCATTATTGAAAACCAATAAGTACATGCCAAAAATTATAAATGGTTACCAAATTACTAGGTACTTTGATTTTAAGCTGATCTCATATAATTAAGTTCATATTTTTATTTTCTATAGTGATGTTGATTTTTGTAGTTCTATTTTATTAGTTCTTAAGAAGAGTTTGTAGCGTTACCATTCTATAACTTTGTATAATTGTCTTTTGTATGATTGTTATATGTTGAAACGTTTTTGATTATTCAGCAATAGAAGCAGTCATTTAATGAGGGTTTAAAAGCTCAGTATTATATTTTCAAAGATTTTCTGATTAAGTCTTAACACTGATGTGATATCTAAAAAAAATAACCTTAATAACATTTCTTTTTTATTTATTAACCTAAAAAACTAATCACTGTCAAATTGTACCTTTGAATTCTGTAACTAATGTAAATATTATAACCACATACAACAGAGTAAAACTTATGTTTTTCAATGTATACAGTTGTAACTATCATATACCACAAGTGATGCCATCTGGGCGCCGCGGTATAATGTTGTAAGTATCAGATACAACAGCTGGCATAGCTTCTTTTCCGGAGTAAAATGTTGTATGAACAATATCTCCGTAAATAAACAAATTACTTAAAATATCTTTTAACGTAGTTAAGAAGACTATTATATTACATTTAAATACGAAATTTTAAAAAGATGCAACAATAAATGCAGATTGTGGGTTGATTTGAATCTTTAAAACGCTCTCCTGTAAAATTGCAGTTTTGGAGATACAACAACTTACGTGGGAGGTATCGATTTGCAATGAAAAAGCGTTGAAATCTAATCATAACATACCTTGTTACTAAGAACGAAACGTTTTGTAAACAATTTTAACTTAGTATAATATTTGGACCTTAAAAATCTTTACAAAAACAAAATTTTGGGAGATATTTGAAAACATTTTAGTCACTACGCCCAAGTCTTCGAATTCTCAAAATAACAACCTAGAATGCCTAGATTGCTACACACACACTACTCTAACGCATACCCAAGTTTAATTAAAGTCCGCTCACAATTCTTTCGACAAATATGACGATATAACAAATACTTAAGACTTCATGAGGGAAGAAAATTAACTCAAAACGTTGAGCTAACAATACGCTGCTCAATAGACGACAGGGCTGAATTCCATCGCATTGGATCGGGCGAGTTATGAAACGCCAAGATAAATGCAACCGACATCGGCAGGGTATTATCTATTGCTGTTTATACCTTACGACTGCGATCAACTTAAATAAAAACTCTTATAAAATAACTCGTAAGAGGAAGTTTTTTTTGTAGTACCTACCTAAAAACCACACATGTTAATCTTGTATACCAATAAATAGTTAAAATGACGTAATATATTGTATCGATTTTTTTTAGATTTTTTATAGTTTTTAATATTAACGAATAAACTATGTAATAATCTGTAAGGTTTATCTAATTTGTTATCAAATTACTGAACCTCAAACTATTATAAATCGATCAAATAAATTCCTTAATCTGGAACATTCCACACACGGTTAGCTAATCTTTACAACGATTATACAATTTGAGGTAGGTTAGGTTTTACAGTAACACATTGTCATAGGTTCATTACCTATTAAAAACAATTTTATTACTCATTAGAGAGATGACGTATGATATAATTCGTCAAAAAGTAATACAATTGTTTAAAATATTAATTGACATGAGTTAAGTTATTAAATCAAAATGTCAAACACCTAGACAATTTAAAATTGAAATTTAGTGAGCTCTTCTTTAGTCATTTGTAGCTTAAAATACGTAGGTAATAATATATCAAGTTAAAACAAAGAGCAGAATTAGTATACAAACTATTATTTTCTTCAAATAAAGAAGAAATTAGGACACAAAACACAGTTTTTAGATTATTTCTAGAAGTACACTACATTTTTATTCTAGTTTAGTAGCATGTATTGGTAGTAAGTAATACAGTTACACCGTCCTAAGGCCCTTACCCTACGTCTCACAGTAACATTATTGTAGTTATGGAAGCGTGACAGCACACTACACGCTGAAGAACGGCGTCTCTTTTCCACAACTGCAATATTACTTTAAGAGTTATAAACTTCCGAGTCGTGGACTTACATCGCGGTCGTAAAGTATAAAACCGATACCGTATCTAGAATGAATGCTGTGTTATCGATCTGTAGTAATTGCAGCCTCCAGTTTTCTATACTATCCGCATCTCGGCGCACCGTTAGCTCCTGGCCTACAAACAAGCTAATCATAACTGCCTAGACTACCTACGACCGGGTTTAGACAACCTTCTGCAATTAAACTTGTATTAGACACGGTTTTATTAGCTGATATTCTGATACCCTTGAGCATTGGTTTAGGTATATCACGTACAAATTAATAGAACAGACACTTGTTTAAAGTTTTAGTCGAGTAGCAACGTAATTCACTTAGGGCTATTGTTAGATAGCATTATATTACCTTATCAGAAACAATACTGAAAAATCAGATATTGTGTAGTGAGTAAAACCTTTTTGCGTATTAAAATTCTATGCATAGAAATATTCTAACAACACAAAGAGCCTTATAAATAAAACATGTAACTTAAATCATTAAACATTATGGAAAATATCAATCACAGACAATTCTTTTGTTTATTTTACAAAATATTAAGCCGAGAATACAACATCGCAAGACGCTCGACCCCATGACCTTAACTATATTTGAAGCGCTCGGCGAATATTATATTTGTTGCTAGGTGTAATATTATGTACTAGAATAGGTTTATTTATACTAACTACCTTGTACATAATTTGCCAAAGCGAGATATTTGTATCTTTATTTTCGTCTCAACAAACTGAAGAGATGCTAAGATTGACACAAATAGTCAATGTAGGTATTCAAAAGTATCAATTGTTTTAATAACAGCTATCTTTTAAGTAAAATATCACAGTTATACTTTAATCTTTTTAACGACACATTAATATATTGCAGTCCATAAATCAAAACTGTTTTTCACTATTCTATTTTTAGTGATATTATTACTCTTCAATACTTCGCGGCAAAAAGTGGTCTTGTCTGACATAATGTCTGTTCTCGCCTTAAAGTAAATTGGTTTGTTTTCTTACATCATGATGACTTAACTGTGACCTTACGCTAAGTTCTTCCGTGATCAATTTGAAATAATGAAAAAATGAAAAAAAATATCCATTCAACATTAAAATTCGTTCTGATAGACAGGTCATTGGCAAATTACTCAAACTTTAAATTGCTCTAGGTGCTTTAAAAGCTTGTATCAAGTCGCTTGTATTGGCTACTAAAGAGACTGAACTTGAATTTATTTAGTAAAGGTCGACAGGATTCCACAGATAAAGTATGTAGCATTACATACTTTAATATATACAGTAACTTAAATATGCTTACTTGATTTTGACCCGCACGCCAGACGAGTTTCAGACAACATGAATTAACCTACTCGCTCTTGAATCTGGCATCGAAAACTACTCATGTGTAGTTTCTAAAATAAATTAGGAGTTCGTCACTCCATAATTACGAAAATAAAATACTAGTTTCTCTAATACGCATAGCAACAGAATACACCTGTAATCTGTTACATACATAACACGAAGACACGAAGATTGACGAGACCTACATATGTATGTCTCATGGTTGTCAACTGTGACTGAACATGCATATGTCGGACAGTTATTAGCACGCGCTTATATGGAGCATTCACGGTATTCTTATTATCACAATTATGGTGACTGTTTTCTAATACAAAACGGTGTTTTTTTACCTACTGTGAGTAATAAATACAACGCATTTAGGTAAATATCTATTTTTAATACCACTTTTGTCATAAAATGAGTTAGTTCTCAAAAATGTGCTTTCTACGTGTAGACAAAATTATTAATTAATACGGCAAATCTTCAAAAAAACATATTATATCTTTTCCAATTTGTCCGTTCTTTTATTAGGTATATGAATTCACCTGTGCATAATTATTTTTCTTTTCTCATAAACCTCACAGTCATATTATTACAGGCTAAAACCTTAATTCTCAAACTGCCTTATCATAGTACCTCTAGTACATTATAATCTATTGTCAGTTCTGTATAACACATGCGCGCCTCGGTGCATCTAACAATGCCATTTGATTATACAATTACAGCCCACTGAAATTACTTACATTCATGGAAATGACTCACCATTCATGTATATGCAAATAAAAAGATAGCAAGGTTAGGTCTCTGTTTTGAATTATTGTGTAGAATTCAATAGAGTATCAATATCATTCATTTGCCTTGGTTGATACAATTTTTACTATAACTTCCCTTCATAATTAAAAACAATAATTGTCCCTATTGATTTTATAATATTAATTCAGAATAAGAAGATAAACAAACCCTCAATAAACATTACATAATCTTATATGTCAATGTGGCCTCACACATCATATGAAATTCCAATGTTTTATCCAATTTATTTTGTATGCCGAAAATGGATGCCAAATAAATGAATTCCCAAAAATGTCCCTAGAATAGTAATTTAGTAATTCACATACAGAACATGTTGCGACAAAAATATCATTGATTGAATGGTTTTTATCAAACGAGACAATGTGGGCTTTGTGCTGCTAAAGTCAATTGAGCGGCAAAGCCTTGAAGGTTCACATTTGTAATGAGGGAAAGGAACCGCCTCAGCCATACATAGCAGGGACGTGACTCACCGATGACTTTAATATGAGAATATAGCATGTATCGACATGTAAATCAAGTCTTCTATAGGTAGAGCTCGATTAGTAACGGGGGTTTTTTTTTCGAAGAAAACGAGCATAGTTCGATGGTGCAGGCAAAGTCTCAGCCTCACTCAAGATTGCCACAAGGCTTAAACAAAACCTCAAGTTTACTTGAAAAAAAACGTACCTAAAAATAAGCTACACCAATGATTTTGGTCACCTTTTTGGTGACCAAAATCAATCAAAGGTAGGTAAGACATTGACTGCGACTTACCATTGTTAAGGACTATCAATATCCATGAATTCTGTGGCCGTTAACAGTTTGCACATATGCAAAAAAAAAACAAAACACAAATACGTACGTGCATTTTTCCCACGAGTGTTTGTGATTAGATTTACCGATACCGATATAAATTAACGCTCCAGGCTAGTCCAAACCTATTCATTTTGCATTTAAAACTCGCGTTTTTATAAATGGATATTGGATTCTAATTCACGGGTTAGTTTCATGTGCAAATTCACTTGCATTTATTTGTTGATTTCAATCAGAACCAATATGTTGCTTTTGTTTAGATATCAACATCAGTTTTTAAACTGAATCTCTTTTATATTCAAGTATTTACTTACATACTCCCAATTATTATCAACATTCAACCTAGGGATAAGCTAATCGCTTTATCACAGCATAACCAACGTCACAGACTAAGTGAATATGTGTACTTAGTGAGTTAATAGGGCCAGTAAGTCAATCTCCGGTGTAGACGCATATCCGTATATCCTTCAAAGGTTTCAGGTTTACCTCGCTAAGAGGCACTCGGCACAATTGATCGGCAGACACCGTGTCGGCGACCGGTCGACATTGCTCCCGAAGACTCGACCCAGTTGGTGCCAACCTTATTGACGCATAACTGTTTGCTATTCATACACATACACATACGTTTTATGTGGGCTTCAGTCTATTGTCCTCTTTATAAGGAGTAATTCGTCTTACGTTATTAACTATCATTATTGCAATTTGCGTAAATATTTATTCCCCACGCACTATCGATTTATATGTACAGAGATTATTACTTGATTATTCTTCTTTCGAGCAAATATACTTAAAAGTTAATAACTTTTTTTACATAACTCAAAAATTACGTAACAAAATTTTAATCGATTACATATCAAAGAGTACTTGGCGTACCTAAGTTTGATAATAATTATGTGCGTAATCGATTCGATCGCAACTTTCTCCGATGCGGCGTCAATGAGAAAACGTCCAAAGCGAGATGGACCTTGATGATTGAAAGCCACACTTGTATCTCGATATTCAACTGTTACGAAGCTAGCCATCCGAGGCTACAGACATGGAGAATGAATGCCTACCTATGCTTCGTATTACATACGTGAGAATGTATGTGAGAAATGCATTTATAATTAGGTCCCAACCGAAAATGTTTTGATAAACGATTAGATATTAGCATATTTACTAGACGAAACACGAAATATCCAATAGATTTTCAACATAACTTTTATCGATTAGATTACTACTAAGAAAACTTAAATACAATTTTAAAGTAAATATTAAGTAATGGAAAATGTTGTATTAGCTCTTAGGTGTTGATTATTTAAATATATCTTTAAGAATTCGATGATCTTTTTGTACGAATATAACATAAAACGTTTCAATGTTACATTCGTTCCCGTATGAAGGTTGTGCAGTTCATTAAATCTTTATGTAAAATAAAATCAATCAAACAATCCCAAGCTTTTGTTTTACAAAACTAATTACTACATTCGATCACTGACTCGCTAGCTTTTGTTTTACACGAATTAATCATCGCATCCGATGATCGTGTATCACCAAACGTTTGCCGCCACACGCGTATTAGCGCTATTCTGTAAAATCGCGCAACTTGTCTGTCCGCCAATAATTACGTCGAACGCACGTAATTGTTATCTGCATAGACATACTGCTCTCAAATTGTTTCATGCGATGCGTTTTACGCGACACATGGCACGATTAATCGCGATTCAGTAAATTAACGCCTGTCGTTTAATTCCTCTAACACATTTTACCGGTAAATGTTTTGTTTGAATGGATTTCTGTAGTTTGAATTTCAAACGCGCATTTCAAATGAAGTTTAGTATTGTATAATTACAATTTTACTAATAACTATAATTATTGATTTACGTTGATAAGTTAACTGGTAAATTTTCCCACAAAACATGTTCGACTAACTCTGTTGGACTAACCAAAATGCCTGCCTTAATTGTTGCAAATTCCTTAATATCTCAAAACTAACATAATTATACATCTTCAAAAACAACTAGTCGAATCCAAAACCAACATTATTTTCTTCCAAGTAAATCCTTACAAACCAGCCTTGACATACACTGATGCAACATACTTAACTATAATTACTACTTACAGGCAGTTATCCCTGACAACTGTCCACTATAACTTTTATCTCGGTATAAATATGATGGCGTTATGTGCCGGCTCGGTGAGCTTCATAGAATGTGGTCGAGCTGAGCGATACCCATGCGTTACTTCGGTTGAACTAGTTGTATATGGATGTGGTATATTGTGTTACAATGTACGACAAATATTACGCTAAAATAATTGGATTATGTCAAAATAAAATAAAGAGTTCGTCTCATATTAAGGTGAAATGGAAAGACAGCTGTCTGTCTATGTTACCTTGATGTTCTGGACCTAACTTAGGTGCTTGGTTAGGTCACTTTTTCAAACAATATTCAAACAAAAAAGAAGTCTGAACTATCCATTTTTTGTTATATCCGCACTTCATTCCCACACTGCCAAATGCCAATACATCGTCCCGTCTCTCTAAATCGATACATCAAACACTCATCAGATAAGGATTACTAACAACAATTCCATGCATCCATTTACATGCGAACAAAACCAGTTTAATTAATCGCAGCACAACAAATATTTATTTGAGTTCTGTCTAAATATATTTGTGCCGTTGGCCCAACAAAAACTGCTTCCTCCAAACTAAATTGGCAAATTGCATGGACGTGTCGGACTAGCGGATACGATTCGTAAAAAATGCACTGCTATAAAAACGGGGTTTATGCTTACAGTTTTAGGCAATGGACTTGCTGTGATTAGGAGCCTGGTTTTAGCCAGTTTTAGGCAACTTGAATAAGACTATTTTGGTATAGATGAAAATGTTTTGAATTTTTGAAACTTTTATATAATTATGTTTTTTTTTTGGACAGTAATTCGTAAGTCGACCAATAGTCAGCAATAACGTTACCATTAAATAAAAATGTAAAATACTGATAGTTTAATGTATTAAAAAAATAGGTTGCTGTTCTAGCTTTGTTATGTACACAAACATCAAAATTCCAAACGATAAACAAAACTAATTCGCTCTCTCAAAATGATATTATCAGCTCCCAGTTACCCCAGTTCGCTTATTATAAAAGCAGTTATAATGCCGATTTATATACAGTGCGATTGCATTTCGCTGGAGTAACATAACTAGATAAGTAGGTCAAACACATTGCATCGAGTTGCGGGCGAGGGGCGGTGAAGCGTGGTCGTATCGCGGTCTTCGCGATCGGTCGTCAAACTCGCACGCTCTATTTGTGCCTATTTACTTTTTTATCTTGTAAGTTAATGAGCGGTTATTGAACATATATCATTCTAGAGACCGTTTTATTTTAGTAATAAAGTTTGTCGCTTCCTGAAATAAAAGTGACAGAGATTCTCCTTTTGCCACAAAAAAAAACACTTAAATCTATACATATACTTGACTGAAAACCGTATAGGAAGTCTGTAAATAGAATAACAATTTGAAAACTTATTAAAAAGCATAGATGTAATTGTGCAATGAGTATAAAACGGGAAACATTTTTTCGAAAGAGAAACGTTAACTAACGGCTTTCTTGTAGATTTGCCGAGGAAGCTGTGCCTTACACAAAGGAGTTTGCCGCTTAACATACCGTCCATAAACACAATAACATTTTCACTTAGTTTAATAGGTATTATAAATGACATGAACGAGGTTACCAAACATAGTAAATCCCACACAAAGCAAGTGCCTAAGCTTTCCAAACTTGAGCTTGTTTTGACGTCCATTAAGCTGAGTTTACTGCACGAGCTTACAAAGGTCTTAAAGGCACGTCAACAAGCCGACAACATACGATAACATACTCTGCACGAATATCTATGTGCCGACAAAGCCTACAGTTTCATACAAATTATAAAACAATTTTATGTTTAGTTATTTAACTGTACTCAAAGAAGAATAAAGCCTTTCTACCTTCATTAAATCTCACATCGTCGAAAACTATGTAGGTTATTTCAGAGTGTAAAATTATTACATGATTTTACATATTCAATTACAAGTAACAAAAGAGAATTTCTTGACAGAATGGAGTCCATAATTATAGCTTTCCAATTCCTTCCAACCAATTAAACACACTAGCATAATATAAATTCTAAAATCTCTAATTCAATCTTCTATTTGGCGAGTTTCATAGGCTAGTTAAGAACACCTGTTGAGTCACAAATTTCAAATTAGTAATTGCTTTAGGCTGTTTCAAATTCACAATCAGGGAGTATTCAACTTCAGCTGTAGAAAACGTCTGTCGAAGTTATTTGTCGTTCATAATTCATAACCCAGACAAATTGCGAGGTTACTTCAATTTTCATGAAACACGTTTCGGATATTCAAATAGTTTTTGTACATAAAGGCGGGTGCAAAATCAACACAATTTTGTTGGCGAAATTAACAGACTTTCACTTAAAGCCCTTTCAAAGGAGAAAGCCTTCACTCATGTGCACGTATCAACACTAATTTCTAGGCACATTACGTGTTCTTTGCAAATATACTCAGTCATTTAAAAAGTCAATAGTTTGGGTAGAGAAATTTCCTTCTCTAATATTTGTATGACAAACAAAGTATTATAAACGATCTTTCTTTTTCTGCAGGATGGGAGTTGAAAGGCTTACACTGTTACAAATTCTTCAACATCAGACATTCGTGGGAGAAAGCGGCGGAACTATGTCGAAGGTAATTAAATACGTATTCCATTCGTTAAACAGATTGGTGCAACAACTACGCGTCCGACTTTCTGCATGGGTTCAATTCCCGCTAACTTTTTTTGTTTTTTTCTTGATCCTACATTGAATGTAAGCTAAATACACAACGCTGTTATACATATTTCGTCTTTTTTAGGTACGGCAGCGAGCTCATGGTTGTAGACACATACACGGAAAACAACATGACTGCCAGCATGGTTCCAGCCAGTCCATCAAACAATCACTACTGGCTCGGGCTCGCGACGGTCGATGACCTTAGGACCAACACGCTCGAGTCAGCAGCTGGTACTCTGGTATCACAATATGCCGGTTTCTGGGACTTACAACAGCCCAACCCTAAAGCTGGGGAATGTGTAGACGTCCACGTCACTTCGGACAACCAGTCCTGGGAACTGACAACCTGTGAGACCCTTCTGCCATTCATGTGTCGAGCTACCGCCTGCCCTGCCGGTAAGAATCGTTCATAGACAATCGACTTTTTATGCTCATTAGTGTAATCATTCAAATTCAATGTTGAGGTCACTTCCAACAATACTTACATAATTTAAATTTGTTTTAGGAACCTTCCATTGTTCTAATGGAAAATGTATAAACGCAGCCTTCAAATGCGACAAGCAAGACGATTGTGGTGATGCTTCCGACGAAATGGACTGTGCTTCCGAGTGTCACTTCTACATGGCCAGTAGTGGAGATGTTGTCGAGAGTCCTAACTACCCTCACAAGTACCCTCCCTTCAGCGAATGCAAATGGACTCTCGAGGGGCCACAAGGACAAAACATTGTTTTACAGTTCCAAGATTTTGAAACTGAAAAGTCTTTCGACACTGTTCAAATTCTGGTTGGCGGCAGGACCGAAGATAAATCTGTCAACTTAGCGACACTTTCAGGAAAACAAGATTTATCTAGCAAAATTTACGTTTCCGCTTCGAATTTTATGATTATTAAATTCAGTACAGATGGTTCTGTTGAAAGGAAAGGTTTCCGTGCTTCCTGGAAAACTGAGTCCTCCAACTGCGGAGGCATGCTTAGGGCCACACCTCAAGGTCAAGTACTAACCTCACCTGGTTACCCTAATGGTTACCCTGGTGGTCTGGAATGTGTTTACGTTATTGAGGCTCAACCCGGCAGAATAGTTTCCTTGGAAGTTGAAGATTTGGAATTAGGAATGAACAGGGATTACATCGTCATTAAGGACGGTAATACACCATCTAGCCCTGTCTTAGCTAGGCTGACAGGTCCAGGCGAAGAAAACCAAAAGGTAATCATATCGACAACAAACCATCTGTACATGTACTTCCGAACGAGCCTTGGAGATTCTAAAAAAGGATTCAACATGAGATATTCCCAAGGTTGCCGAGCAACTATCATTGCAGCTAATGGTACCGTTACATCGCCAGCATACAGTCTCGCAAATTATCCGAACAACCAAGAATGCTTCTACAGAATTAAGAACCCTAACGGTGGTCCACTGTCTTTGAAATTCGACGAATTTAGCATTCATACTTCGGATGTAGTACAAGTTTTTGACGGAACCAGTACTAACGGTTTGAGGCTGCACTCCGACAACGGTTTTGTTATAAAGCCAAGGATTACACTGACTGCTTCCAGTGGCGAAATGTTGCTACGATTCGTGTCTGATGCATTGCATAATGGAATGGGTTGGAAGGCGACGTTCTCGGCAGGTACAGTATTTATTTTACATACAATAGAATCTGTAAAGAACGAACTTCGGCTTTTCTTATAAACCCCACTTATTTTTTTGCAGATTGCCCACCCCTAAACTCCGGAATCGGTGCTTTAGCGTCAAACAGAGACACCGCCTTTGGAACAGTTATTACATTCTCGTGTCCAATTGGACAAGAATTCGCGACAGGGAAATCTCGTATCACTACAAAATGTTTAGACGGAGGAAAATGGTCAACCACTTACATTCCGAGCTGTCAAGGTAAGTGACGCACAATAAATAGCGACATTCCAAAATCCGTTCTAAGGTGCGGTTTTATTTACATTACGTAATACTAAAATTGTATATTAATATGACTTATTTGTTGTTTCACAGAGGTATATTGCGGTCCGGTTCCACAAATCGATAATGGATTTTCAATTGGCTCAACAAACGTGACTTATCGTGGTGTTGCGACTTACCAATGTTATGCCGGATTTGCTTTCCCGACTGGACAACCTATTGAGAGAATTTCTTGCTTGTCAGACGGTCGGTGGGAGAGAACGCCCACTTGTTTAGGTTAGTAAATACAATGTGACAGTTGCAAGCTTCTCTACAAAATTTTATTGTTGCTTGAGTTTAAGAAATGTTCATTGTTGTAGTATTAATACACTTTATTATGAAATGTTTCATGTAACTAATTTTACAATGCATCTTTATTACACAGCTTCACAATGTGTCGCCCTGCCCGACGTCCCCCATGCGAATGTCACGATCTTGAACGGTGGCGGACGAAGCTACGGAACCATTGTGCGTTACGAGTGCGAACCCGGATACGTGAGGTCTGGCCAACCGGTGCTACTTTGTATGAGTAATGGAACATGGTCGGGAGACGTGCCAACTTGTTCCAAAGCACTTTGCCCCAAATTCCCCGAAATCAAAAATGGATTCATTGTTGACCAGACTAGGATTTACATGTTTGGCGATGAAGCTCGTGTTCAGTGTTTCAAAGGTATGTTAATAAAATAACAAACTTATTCGATTCTCCCTTAGTTGTATAATAGGCAGTATGCAAAAATACGAAAGCAAAATTAAATTTTGCCTTTTATTCTAGGATACAAACTTAACGGACCAAGCTTGCTCAAATGTGGAACTAACCAAGAATTCGACAATCCGCCAACTTGCGAAGACATTAACGAGTGCATCAGCAGCCAATGTGACTCTGTCTCGACTGAATGTAAGAACAGCCACGGTGGATTCTACTGCCCGTGCAGACCAGGTTTCACACCAAACTTAGACTGCAGGCCCGTTGGTGATCTAGGATTGATCAATGGAGCTATTCCTGATGAATCAATCACTACTTCTACTCCAGAATCAGGATACGCCAAAGGAGTAAGTTTATTCAGACATTTAAGTGAACGATAATTGATTCGTGAAAAAACAATTCTAACATGACAATGTTTTTTTTTCAGATGGTACGTCTCAACAATGGAGGCGGTTGGTGCGGTAACAACTTAGAAGCCGGAGCCAACTGGATTCTTATCGACTTGAGAGCACCCACAATCATCAGAGGATTCAGGACCATGAGCGTCATGCGTGCTGACGGCAACATTGCCTTCACATCTGCCATCAGAATCCAGTACACCAATGACTTGACTGATGTCTTCAAAGACTACACCAACCCTGACGGCACAGCTGTCGAGTTCCGTATCTTAGAGCCTACTCTATCCGTGCTCAATCTGCCAGTACCTATTGAAGCACAATACGTTAAGTTCAAGATCCAGGACTACGTTGGCGCGCCTTGTCTGAAACTCGAAGTTATGGGATGTGCTCGTTTAGACTGTTTCGATATTAACGAATGTAACGATAACAATGGAGGATGTGACCAGAAATGTCTGAATACGTAAGTATTTTTCATACATTCATAAATCGGTAGCATACTATGTGCAAAGCAAACTAATTATCTTTAAACTTTCCTTCAGACCTGGAAACTTCTCTTGCGCTTGCAACCTCGGTTACGAGCTCTACTCGAACAACGGCACCGCTGGTTTCGCGATCGAAAAGTCAGAGACAGGTGACAGAGACGGTGACACTTACCAAAAGAACAAATCTTGTGTACCTGTTATGTGCCCTCAACTTGCGTCGCCTGAAAATGGAAAACTCTTATCTACAAAGGCTTCTTACCACTTTGGAGACACCGTTCAGTTCCAATGTGATTTCGGATATGTAATGTCTGGCTTCTCAACACTTTTGTGTACATCCAGTGGAACTTGGAACGGAACTGTACCTGAATGTCAATGTAAGTAGTAAATAATTTACTTGGAAAATTTACAATACATTAAGCTTTATTAAAATCTGTTATAATCAAACCGTTATATTTGTAGATGCTCGTTGTGTGACACTCTCTGATAACAAGAACGACGGCTTGAAGGTGATCCGTGATGACCCCGAGAGTGTTCTGGTTCCTTACAGAGACAACGTTACTATTACCTGCACCTCACCTGGAAGGCATTTGAGAAACACACTGACATCGTCCTTCAGGCAGTGTGTCTATGATCCTAAACCAGTAAGTTTACCTTTTACTATTCCTTTTTTTTTATTACGTTATTTATAAAATCTTTAAAACTGAATAATCTTACAAAACATTGTAATTTTCAGGATCTACCTGACTACTGGCTATCTGGAGCCCAACCTCAGTGCCCAAGACAAGACTGCGGAGTCCCAATGCCCACACCTGGTGCCGAATACGGTCAATATCTGGACACCAAATACCAAAGCTCATTCTTCTTTGGATGCCAAAACACTTTCAAGCTGGCAGGTCAAACGAGCAAACACGACAATGTTGTTAGATGTCAAGCAAACGGTATCTGGGACTTTGGCGACTTAAGATGTGAAGGACCAGTGTGTGAGGACCCAGGCAGACCAGCTGACGGTTATCAAATCGCAAGAAGCTACGAACAAGGATCTGAAGTCCTATTCGGTTGCTCTAGACCAGGCTACATCCTAATCAACCCCAGACCTATAACTTGTATTCGCGAACCTGAGTGCAAAGTCATCAGACCACTTGGATTGGCCTCAGGAAGAATACCTGACTCTGCAATCAACGCTACATCTGAAAGACCTAACTATGAAGCAAGGAACATTAGATTGAACTCCGTCACCGGTTGGTGCGGTAAACAAGAAGCATTTACCTACGTTAGCGTTGACTTAGGCAAAGTATACAGAGTAAAAGCTATTCTCGTCAAGGGTGTCGTAACCTCTGATATCGTGGGCAGACCTACTGAAATCAGATTTTTCTACAAACAAGCTGAAAATGAGAACTATGTTGTATACTTCCCTAACTTCAACCTAACTATGAGAGACCCTGGAAACTACGGTGAACTGGCGATGATCACCTTGCCGAAGTACGTCCAAGCCCGATTCGTTATTCTGGGTATCGTAAGCTTCATGGACAACGCTTGCCTCAAATTCGAGCTCATGGGTTGTGATGAACCATCTGCAGAACCTTTATTGGGTTACGATTACGGATACTCACCTTGTGTTGGTAAGTAACCAATTAATACTTAACATTATTTTGTTTTAATAGCAGTCAACTACCTTTTACTAAAATTTGCTTTGTTATTTGCAGATAACGAGCCTCCAGTATTCCAAAACTGTCCCCAACAGCCTATCTTCGTACAAACAGATGTGAATGGTGGACTTTTACCAGTTAACTTCACTGAACCTACAGCAATTGACAACTCTGGTGCCATAGCTAGATTAGAAGTCACACCCCAACACTTTAAAACACCTATCCAAGTATTCCACAACATGGTCGTGCGATACGTCGCCTTTGACTTTGACGGAAACGTTGCGATTTGCGAAGTGAACATAACTGTACCGGACTACACTCCTCCAAGGCTGAGCTGCCCTCAAAGTTACGTCATCGAATTGGTTGACAAACAGGACAGTTACGCTGTAAACTTCAATGAAACCAGAAGAAGAATTAACGCAACGGATGCTTCAGGAGAAGTTTTCCTAAAATTCATCCCGGAAAGAGCTGTCATTCCCATTCGCGGCTACGAAAATGTGACTGTTATCGCCTCAGACAAATTCGGAAACAGAGCTCAATGTAACTTCCAAGTAAGTGTGTCACCGTATAAAAAATACAAATAAAATTTGGACTAACATTGAGTTATTTGACTTAATCATGCGTTCATTTCAGGTATCTGTACAAGCCACTCCTTGTGTGGACTGGGAACTCATGCCACCTGCAAATGGTGCCATGAACTGCCTGCCTGGTGATAGAGGAATCCAGTGTATCGCTACTTGCAGCCCTGGCTTCAGATTCACTGACGGCGAACCAGTCAAGACATTCGTGTGCGAAACCAAACGCCAATGGGTGCCGACATCCGTTGTGCCCGATTGTGTGTCAGAAAGTGCGTATAAACTTCATTTTGATACTTATGATTTTTGAAAAACTTTAAGAAATAAAATGTTAATATTAACAATTTCATAAATTTACAGATACTCAACAAGCCGCCTACCACGTAGTATCAACAGTACAATACCGTGCTCTTGGTGCCGTTTCTAACGCTTGCTTACCTCAATACAAGGACTTGGTTGCCCAGTACGACAACGTCCTTAACGACAGACTTACCCAGCGTTGTTCTGCCGTCAATGTCAACATAAACGTTACATTCGTCAATGTAATACCAACACTGCTTGATGAGAATGTAGTCAAAATGGACTTTGTGTTAGCCATCGCTCCTGCTATCAGACAGACACAACTTTATGATCTCTGTGGCTCCACATTGAACCTTATATTTGATCTGTCTGTGCCATATGCTAGTGCTCTTATTGAACCCGTTCTGAACGTATCATCCATTGGCAACCAATGTCCACCATTGAGAGCTATCAGGAGTTCTATCACCAAGGGA
The DNA here is from genome assembly GCA_941860345.1 of Chrysodeixis includens. Lineage (NCBI taxonomy): Eukaryota > Metazoa > Arthropoda > Insecta > Lepidoptera > Noctuidae > Chrysodeixis > Chrysodeixis includens. Next base: position 3,496,328 of record OW796094.1, read on the forward strand.
TTTACTTGCAGCGTCGGTGAAGTATTGAATATGGATACAAATGATGTTCCGCGATGCTGTAAGTATTAGGCCATATTTGTAATTTTAATACTTACCCCGCTATACCAATTTACTTGACATATTTTTTCTTGTATTTTAGTGCATTGTCCGGCTGGAACATTCGCCGAAGAGAAACAAAAGACGTGTACGATGTGCCCACGAGGATTCTTCCAAAACCAAGCCCGTCAAGGATCATGCCTCAAATGTCCTTCAGGAACATTCACAAGAGAAGAAGGCTCTAAAGACATAAACGACTGTATACCTGTGTGCGGATACGGTACCTACTCACCAACCGGATTAGTTCCTTGCTTAGAATGTCCCAGAAACAGCTACACTGGTGAACCACCGCTAGGAGGTTTCAAGGATTGCCAAGCTTGCCCTGTTAACACCTACACTTACCAACCAGCCGCACCAGGCAGAGACCGGTGCAGAGCTAAGTGTGCAGCGGGAACATATTCACCAACTGGATTGGCTCCATGCTCTCAATGCCCAAGAAACTTCTACCAGAATCTTGTAGGCCAAACAATGTGCATGGAATGTCCGACGAACATGAAAACTGTGGGAACTGGTGCGACTGGCTTAGAAGAGTGTCTGCCGGTAGAATGCTCCAACAGCGCTTGTCAACACGGTGGTCTCTGTGTACCTAAAGGACACGGGGTTCAATGTTACTGTCCTGCCGGATTCTCTGGTCGCAGATGTGAAATCGACATCGATGAGTGCGCTAGTCAACCTTGTTACAACAAAGGTACTTGTACCGATCTCCCGCAAGGATACCGCTGCTCATGTCCCACTGGCTACGGAGGTATCAACTGTCAAGAAGAAAGATCCGACTGTAGAAATGACACTTGCCCTGAAAGAGCCATGTGCAAAGATGAACCTGGATTTGACAACTACACATGTTTATGTAGATCAGGATACACTGGCGTTGATTGTGATATCACGGTAAGAATTTCTTCGAATTTTATAATAGATATGATAAATATCTTTATTATTCTAATAATATGATACTTTATAATAGTTAAATTAATACTACATCGTTTTTTAAATTGATATTTTCAGATTGATCCTTGCACAGCGAACGGTAACCCTTGCACGAATGGAGCTAGCTGCATAGCACTTCAACAAGGAAGATACAAATGCGAATGCTTACCAGGATGGGAAGGACAGCTCTGTGAAATCAACACTGACGACTGTATTGAAAAGCCTTGTCTCCTCGACGCTCCTTGTACAGACTTAGTTAACGATTTTAGTTGTACTTGTCCGCCTGGCTTTACTGGAAAACGTTGTCATGAAAAGATCGACCTCTGCTCTAACGAACCTTGCAAGCACGGAATTTGCGTTGACAAACTTTTCATACATCAATGCATTTGCGACCCTGGCTGGACTGGTCCTTCTTGTGACATCAACATCGTCGAATGTGTCATGTCGCCATGTGAAAACGGTGGTCAATGTATCGATGGTATTGATGATTTCAACTGTATCTGTGAAGCTGGTTACACTGGAAAGAGATGTCAACACACAATTGATGACTGCGCATCAGACCCGTGCCAGAATGGTGCAACATGCGTTGATCAGTTGGAAGGATTTATCTGCAAGTGTCGCCCTGGATACATAGGACTACAATGTGAGACGGCTATTGACGAATGTTTGAATGAACCTTGTAATGCTATAGGAACAGAAAAATGCGTTGATCTCGACAACAAATACCAATGTGTTTGTCGCGAAGGTTTCACCGGAGAAACTTGTGAGACCAACATTGATGACTGTGCTTCCAACCCTTGCTTTAACGGAGGCTCTTGTAAGGACGAAATCGGTGGTTACAAATGCGGTTGTCAACCAGGATGGACCGGCAAACGTTGCGAACACGACATCGGCAACTGTATGAACTTCCCTTGTCAAAACCACGCCAAATGTATCGATCTCTTCCAAGATTACTTCTGCGTGTAAGTATTATAGTCACATTTTTGTTATAACATCTTAGTTTACGTGATTTATTAATTCAATATTAAATTAATCATACATGTAATTTTGCAGCTGTCCAAGTGGTACTGATGGCAAGCAATGTGAAACTGCTCCAGAAAGATGTATCGGAAGCCCTTGCATGCACGGTGGAAAGTGCCAAGACTTCGGTTCTGGCCTCAACTGCACGTGCTCACAAGACTACACTGGCATCGGTTGCCAATACGAGTTCGACGCTTGCGAAGCTGGTCTCTGTCAGAACGGAGCCACTTGTATTGATGAAGGCGAAGATTACACTTGTGTCTGTGCTCCAGGCTTCCAAGGAAAGAACTGTGATGAAGACATCATCGACTGCAAGGAGAACTCTTGCCCACCATCCGCAACGTGCATTGATTTACCAGGCCGATTCTACTGCCAATGTCCATTTAACCTAACTGGTGACGATTGCAGAAAGAGTAAGTTTCGCTTTCGATATTACATCGTAAAAATATTACATTCATCACGATAATCAATATTTAATACCGTTTTATTTGTATTGCAGCTATAAGTGTGGATTACGATCTCTACTTCAGTGACCCGTTGCGTTCAAGTGCGGCTCAAGTGGTACCATTTGATACAGGATCTGCCGATAGTTTGACTATAGCTATGTGGGTTCAATACACGCAACAAGACGAGGGCGGAGTGTTCTTTACTGCGTACAGTGTTAGGTATGTTACTAAACATTGTTAATAAATTATTTTACCATGTACTTTTACAATACAGTATTTTGTTCTCGTTATTTCTTAACCTAAACAATTTTCGGTTTTCAGCAATTCCCACATCGCATTGAATAGGAAGCAAATAATTCAAGCTCACTCGAACGGCGTACAAGTTTCCCTGTTCCCGGAACTGCAAGACGTTTATCTAAGCTTCGGTGAATACGCAACGGTGAATGACGGACAATGGCATCACGTCGCTCTGGTTTGGGACGGAAACAACGGCGGCGAACTGACCCTTATCACTGAAGGACTAATTGCTAGCAAGATTGAAGGTTATGGCAGCGGACGAACACTACCACAATAGTAAATATAATTTTAAAATCTGTTTAGATTATTTTGTTTGCTCACCGTGCAATATTGTAACATTTTTTCTTTTATTTTCAGTGTTTGGGTAACACTTGGCAAGCCTCAATCTGACAATCCTAAGGCTTACACAGAATCTGGCTTCCAAGGCCATCTGACTAAAGTACAAATCTGGAACCGTGCCCTTGACGTCACTAACGAAATCCAGAAACAAGTTCGTGACTGCAGAACCGAGCCTGTGCTCTACAGCGGCTTGGGTCTGACCTGGGCTGGGTACGACGATGTTGTTGGAGGAGTCGAGAGAATCGTGCCATCTCACTGCGGACAGAGAGTCTGTCCCAACGGTTACTCAGGCTCTAAATGCCAACAACTGCAAGTAGACAAGGAGCCACCGCGCGTAGAACGTTGCCCTGGAGACCTCTGGGTTATTGCGAAGAACGGATCTTCTATTGTCACTTGGGATATCCCCGTGTTCAGCGACAACGTCGGAGTCGCTAAAGTCGTTGAGAAATCTGGACACAGACCTGGACAAAACTTAGCTTGGGGCGCGTACGATATCGCTTACATCGCATACGATGCTGCCGGCAACGCAGCTACTTGCACTTTCAAAGTTACTGTACTATGTAAGTATATACTCAAATCAAGTTCCTTTACTTTCTTCATAAAAAAAATACCATTATTTACTTTGACTTTTTATGTTTTCAGCTGAATTCTGTCCTCCATTACCCGACCCACTCGGTGGCTACCAATCCTGCCGCGATTGGGGTGCCGGTGGTCAGTTCAAGGTGTGTGAGATCGCTTGTCGCGACGGCCTCAGGTTCTCTCAACCTGTCCCACCGTTCTACACTTGCGGAGCTGAAGGATTCTGGCGTCCAACCCCTGACCCTACGCTACCACTGGTCTACCCTGCTTGCTCACGTAAGAAAACCTTAACAACGTAGAAAACTGTAATGACAAATTTTGTTTACTTGAGTTAATGGATTGATATAATTTTTTTTCTTTGTCTTGTACAGCGGCATCGCCAGCCCAACGTGTCTTCAAGATATCAATGTTGTTCCCGAGCTCAGTCCTCTGCAATGACGCCGGACAGGCTGTCCTACGACAGAAGGTCCGCAGTGCTATCAACCAACTCAACAGGGACTGGAACTTCTGTTCTTACGCTGTTGATGGTACGTAAACACTACCCAATTTCCATCCTAAGTAAACCCAAAGGAAAGATGTTAATAAAGTTATGTTTATGTAGGAACCCGCGAGTGCAAGGAACTGGATATCAATGTGAAGTGCGACCACCGAGCTAACGCTAGGCAAACGAGACAAGTATCCACCCCTCCCGCCGTTGCTGCTGAAGATACCTACGTCCTGGATGCTATTATCCCCGTCGAAGAGTAAGTTCACAACTTATACTGATCAATCTAATAAAGTAGGAATTGGTCGTAAACAGGTGCTGGCGTAGTCCTACCGTTACGCAAAACTTGTAAAAAAATTAATACCTGTAGTGCACTTAGCATGTGTTATCATAACACATTATTTCTAAAGGACGCACTTTCGCATCGTAGCAATGTTGAGAATTTATATCTGATCGCACTTTGAACGAGTTCAAGAATATTAAATTAAACTGTCAGACAAAGACTGGTCATTATAATTGGTTTCAAATTTTATCTGCCATCTTACAATTTCATGAGGATATTAAAAATTATAAAGTAAATATTATATTTGAAATACTTTCCCGACCATTTCCCCTACAATCGACAGTTTAATTTAACACGTTTTGCTCTTTCAAGTCTTACATACATATAAGCATGTTCTCCCATCACAATTGCATGTGTTTTATGCACATAGGATACGAAGCAGTAGGGAGGGACGTCAAGCTGGCGATACGTACAACATTGAAGTCTCTTTCCCGTCCGTCAAGTAAGTGGTTCGCATGCCTTGAAGTAGCACTTAGCACATGAAGGTACAATTAGCTTTTGTAAAATAATAACGACAATGCTTTTACAGCTGTTTAAATCGAGTCAATTGATCAAGTTGAGCACTTTGAATACGAACATTAATCACTCAATTGATTTACAGTGATCCAGTAATTCATAATGGAAACAATGAAAGGTCAACCGTCCAAAGGTTATTAGAGAAACTGATTCTCGAAGACGAACAGTTCGACGTGAGGAATATTTTACCAAACACCGTTCCTGATCCAGCGAGCTTGGAGCTGGTCTCCGACTACGCTTGCCCGACTGGACAAGTTGTTATGGCACCTGACTGTGGTAAGCATCAATACCCATCCAGAAATTAAGTAACCAATATTGAAACCGTTTTTCTTAGCCTAGCGTCCCAATGCTGGGAAAAAGTCTCTCCCAAATTCTTTGAGTTTGTTTCGACGTTTCTTCTCAGGATAGTCAGTTAGGAAATGTCGATTCTAGCGAGCTTAAATTTTTAAAGAATGACATTTAAAAGGGATAAAATTTATCCTATTAGCAGAATATACGATTCATTTATTTTTTTCCCCGCCTCCCTATATCTATGCGGTTGATGTGACAGGCCCAATACCATTTACCAAACTATCCTTGATCTTCCTACAAGTGTTTCTTTGTGTATAGTGGCATGTGCCGTCGGTACCTTCCTGGACGCTGCCAGTGACACCTGCAAGCCGTGTCCGCAAGGCACGTACCAGTCTGAGGCCGGCCAGGTCCAATGTACCGCTTGCCCAACCATCGCCGGACAGTCTGGAGTCACGCAATCAACTGGAGCTCGTAGCGCTGCTGACTGCAAAGGTATGAAAACTTGAATAGTATAAGCAGTATAAAAGCACGTAGTAAGACAAATATGGTAAATTCGTCTGTACTTGTGTACATATTGAAGATCGTGGTGTCAATGAAAATTTGAGATGATCCAATGAAGAAGCTTAGAAACGTTTCAAACTGTTAGTGTTCAATGCGATGTCTGAGAACTTTCTGATCTATAAATAAGATTTATAATGATAAACTGATATTTATTTATGATATGGCTGCAAAGAGTGTTACTTGCGAGGTGACGTCAGCTAGGAACGTGTGGAAGAAGAAGACATCCTGCACCGATACCAAATAATAATTGGGACGGGTAATAATGATGATGAAATGGATATTTAAAACTTACCTTATTGTAGAGAGGTGCGCTGCTGGCAAGTTCTACGACGCGGAAGCTGAGCTGTGCCGTCCTTGCGGCCACGGCTCGTACCAGCCGCGCGAGGGAGCCTTCTCCTGTCTCTCCTGCCCCAGAGGACAAACCACTCGAGCTACGGAGGCCGTGTCGGCTGCTGAATGCAGAGATGATTGTCCTTCAGGTAAATTAAAATACTTTGAACATTTTAAAATTAAGTTTGTACTTTTAAGATTCTCATTTAGCTGTGAGATCTTAGGTCTCAAATATAATAATGATAGTTGTATTTTTTCATAAGGAGATAACAGATTCGATATTCATAGCTCTAAATTACAAAGTACGACTCAATATGAACTTTTTAGTTAGTTTTTTTTCTGCTTACTTTGCACGCTAAATCTCAAAATCAAGTAATATAATTTTTTTGGTTCGATTTTTTTTATCTGCTTACCTTGCACGCTAAGAGTAATTTAGATAAGTGACACTCTTGGCGTGAGAACTACAAGCACAAACTTTTTCTAATTCCTTAATCATCAATAGGTGCAAAACACCTCAAATCACCTATTATTAGGTACAAATCAATTACCCGTACCAGCATGTTCTATCCAACTCCATATCACCACTTACTCCCTCCAGGCGAGCAGCTGAGCAGTGACGGTGGTTGCGAGGCGTGTCCGCGCGGCACGTGGCGCTCCACCGGCTCGGGCGCGGCGTGCGCGTCCTGCCCGCCCGGCACCACCACACCACTGCCCGGAGCTTCCTCAGCAGACCAGTGCTCGTTGCCCGTGTGTAGACCTGGTGAGTGATGCTTTGTGACTTGGATTACACGAATATAAGGTCCCCTTGCCGAGGACGAGGTGAATGCGACAGTGAACCTCGTACCTACCCCCGGCCATAGGCAGATGTTGAGGACGCTCCAGTGGTTTAAGCCGGTAAAAGTCCAGCACACCCCCTTCGTCAATCCCCTGATATAGGGACCAGTACCTGAGAATTTCCACTGGGATACAAAAAAAAACTAAAAAAGTATAAGGTCAAAGTGGAAAAGCTAATACCAAAGAAAGCTCCTCTCTTTACCGCCTTAGTGAAGACGAAAGTCGTGTTTGATCTTATGAGATAACAACGTCGAGACTCTTTGTCTTTCAAATGCAATCTACTACAGCATAGTTATAATAAACCCCTGTCAAAACCAGGCATAAAATAAACTCCTTGTCACTCACAAAACGTCTACAAAATTACAAATTGCCTTCAAAACAATTCTCGAAATGTTAAAATACTTCAATATCAGAATTCCGATTTTCGGAACTTAAGGAATTTCTTGTAATCCAATCTCTTGTTACTGAATGTCGGTTACTCTTTTAAGATATCGATTGTGCTGGCCTAGTTATCATAATATATTTAATTAATTAAGGTCGACTGTCCTGTTGGTCTAGTGTTTAGTGGCCCTGACTGCTATTTATTATTGAATATTTATTCATCTTTAATTTTATTTATTTCAGGTTCATATCTGAACGTGACCCTGAACACTTGCGTGCAATGCAGGAAGGGAACTTACCAATCAGAAGCTCAACAGACAGTCTGTGTTCCTTGCCCGATCAACACCAGCACGAGAGGACCTGGCGCTGTAAGTTAAACTAACACTTGTTAATTTCTAAACAACTTCTAATATAATAAAAATTGGAATTGGAATAACTTCTGAAAATTAGATCCAAGAAGATTTTGGTATCGGGAAATCTATTTCAAGGCATATTTTCGAAGATATAATGTCCTAAAATAATCCAAAAAGTAAAAAAAACATCCCATCCAAAAATTTATACCTATACTTTACATACGTAGTTTAAAACGTACATTACTTCGAAACCTTATTAAATATTCCCTATATATGAACACATTATTTTAATACAATGAATACATTATCCCATTAACAGACTGCGGAGTCGGATTGCACAAATCCATGCGAGATGAGCGGCCCAGAGATGCATTGTGATGTTAATGCGTATTGCCTTTTGATACCCGAAACGAGCGAGTTCAAGTGCCAATGCAAGCCAGGGTTCAACGGAACTGGAAAAGTCTGTATAGGTAAGATCATATTATTAACCTCTATTATGTTTTATGTAGTAATTTATCTACAATATGTATGTAAGTATGTTTATCAGTTGTTTAGTACTCATTATACAAGCTCTGCTTGGTTTGACACTAGATGGCGTTGTGTGAAAGTCGGGGAATGTTGATATATTTTTTATGGACTAAATATAATTGTCGGTACAGGCCTGGTTGGTATATTGGTAGATTTTTGATGGCATGAACATTGAACAGTAAATGCTTTTAAATTGAAAATGTGACGCAAATAAGAGGAATATTTCAGTAAGCTATTGAATTTGAATTAATTATATTTCACTTGTACCAATCGACCTTCGTGTCGCCTAAACGTCACCCGAAATTTGATTACGTTTAATTGATAATTTGTATTCATTGCGAAGAATTCTGTAGTCGGAATTAATTCAAATTGAGAGGCTTTTGATTTCTGACAAAACGCAAATTTGTACAGATTTGTCACGCGCTTGGTACACATTTTGGCTGTGGTATTCTTGAAAGGCGTCATGGATTTGATTTAATGAAGTTCTGTCTCATAGTTTATAACAAATGATTATACCTTTTTTTGTTCTGATTCCTCAATCATTGGTAGTTAACCTATTAGGTGGAAAATATGGTATCCTCTCTTAAAAACTGCGGAAGTTTCTATAGCCGAATATCTTGTACTTCTATTAATGTAAAGGACATCTGGAAATACCATACTGCCACTCTGATTCTTACAATTATTATGACTTAAGCGAAGTTTGAACAAACATGATTGTGCAAACTAAGTTTGCCGCATGTGGACCCAGGATAGGGTATACTTACAGGTCGGCAACGGTCTTTCCTTTTCCAAATCTTCATCTTATGCATCTTCCATCACCCTACCCATCTTACAAGACCAAAAACATTCCTCCACAAACCAGCTCTAAATACCTTCATATACTTCCAGACGTGTGCCTAGAGTACTGCGACAACGGCGGCGAGTGCGTGAAGGACGCGCGCGGCGAGCCGTCGTGCCGCTGCACTGGCTCGTTCACCGGCCGCCACTGCCGCGAGAAGAGCGAGTTCGCCTACATCGCCAGTGGGGTCGCGGGAGGAGTCATATTTATTATATTCTTAGTGCTGCTCGTATGGATGATTTGTGCCAGGTTAGTAAATATTCCATATTGGATGCCAGGTTATTATCACTCGTGGCTCTTGAGAGAGACATGAAAGAAGAGTAGGGAGGCCTACGCCCGGCAGTGGGACATTTCAGGCTTGTAAAAATAATAGATATTTATCCACTCTCGCACATTTATCACTCGTGGCTCTTGAGAAAGATATAAAAGAAGAGTAGGGAGGCCTACGCCCAGCAGTGGGACATCTCAGGCTAGTAAAAATAATAATAATATTTATATAATATTTTTAATGGTCTTGCAGTTTAAAAAGGTTTGGACAAGTATCATGATTTTTGTCTGATCTTTTTACAGTTTTACCGATCTCTTACTTTGAGGTCGTGTAATACATGTGTGTCTTTGTCGCTAACTACTAATTTCGATTCTATGGCTTAGTTATATTTCTATGAAGCGATAGAAAGTTGATACAATGAACGTTTAGCAACTTAAGTGCAATAAGATTTGCGAGAGATTGCAAAAAAAGATTTTAGAACACAATTAAATATAATCGGATTAACCTGTAACTAAAAAATAACCCGATTACAAGGTTTTTTGTAACATCTAGGGAAATTCGGACTGTAATAAAATAAAATAATACGAAAACAAAATTCAAGTAAGCCTACGTAACAGTGTACGGCATTAACCCCGTAATACATTAAATAACCGAAAATGGGTTATTTAACTCAATTTTCAGGAAGGTTGTTATTAATGGATTTTAAACGTTTCGATTAAATTTTTCGTATACATGAAATATTTAAGCCCAGTAACTCAATTTCATGAAGCTTGATTATTATGCAGCGGGATTTTAATGAATCTCATCCGAGTTATTTTAAAGGCAGTAAACAACCTGAGGCTCCGATTTATTAAGAGTAATAAATTGTTTCTATAATAGAGATATGTCAATTGAGATACTTTAACTGTACTCAATTGATGACTGCGTTTTCACCTAGAACAGTTCAGTAGCGAGAGTGGTGTTTCATAGGCACCCATAGAATCGCTTAATTTACCTAGCCTAACATAAACATCTACAGATTAAGCAGTTCTAATTAGGTTTAAAGAATTTATTTATTTCTTATAAGAACATACAAGGTTCACTTAAAATGAGATACAATGAACTTAACATTACAATAACATTGTGCCTCTGGGGCTAACATTACTTTGACTTCACAAATTCTCGTAATTTATTTTTGAATGTGTGGATAGTGTCGCACTCTTTGACTTCTTTTCTTTTCTTTTCTTCTTCAATTGTATAGTTGATATCTGTTGCATTCCTGGTAGAAACATCTTTATAACACAACACTAATAAACATCATAATACAAATTTCCATTACACCCACAGATCAACAAAGAAGAAGGAACCAAAGAAGACATTAACACCAGCGATCGATCAAAACGGTTCCCAAGTGAACTTCTACTACGGAGCGCACACACCGTACGCGGAATCCATCGCTCCGTCCCACCACTCCACATACGCACATTACTACGACGACGAAGAAGACGGCTGGGAGATGCCCAACTTTTATAACGAGACTTATATGAAGGAAAGCCTACATAACGGTATGAATGGTAAAATGAACAGCCTGGCGCGGTCTAACGCGAGTATATACGGAACCAAAGAGGATCTATATGATAGACTGAAGAGGCACGCGTACCCCGGTAAGAAAGGTCAGTATTTGGCACTTAGATTTGTGCGCACTTGTTTTGTTTTTTGTTAGAATGCAGCTTTGCACGGATGGCTTGTAGAGTTCGGTTGTGGGTTTTTTTTTGAGTTTGTTAGCGCTGAATAAATATTTTGGGAAAATATATTATACATTTTTTTATTAAATATTTTGAATTTTTCTTTTTTGTTTAGCGTTAATTAAACATATTTTGGAGAAAATATGCTATTCATTTTTTAAATAAATATTTTGAATTTTCGCTTCTTTGTTTGGCGCTAACAATTATGGATTTTTTTGACATCATATTAATGGAATTTTATAAATAATATCACACTGCGCTATTTTATTAAACTACTACTACAACGTATTATGTATTTATCTAACGAACCATACAATTGGGTTTTTTAATATTATCCATGTAGTCAGAAATCGGAAACGTTTTAATTTTTCAGTATTCTTATCATATTATTTACTACTAACTCACAAAATAATCTTAAGTAGTCTGTTTATTAATAGATATTTACAACTGAATGACGTCAAACTTATAAATTACTAAACTAATGTAAAACAATGCATGATGTAAATAAACATAGCAATGAACAACAAAAATTCCACTTGTACACACAAACAACATTATCGGTCATTGGGACGAACGTATTACACAGATAGTACAGATACGTCGATGATGAAATCCTAACGAAAATATACTTCTTTCTTACAGATAAGAGTGACAGCGACAGTGAAGGTCAATAAGTAACAAGGTACTGCGTTTTGTCGTATTCTGGTCAATCTTACATAATATTTCGTACTAGTTTCAATTCTCGGCGTTCACAAGTCAAGCTATTGTACATGTACTACGGTACAGGTTTGTACCACACTACAACGCTCGCGACGGACCGAGACACAGTATGTTATTGTAGAATGTCTATTAGCTTTATTAAGATTTTTAGTTATAACTGTTTATTAACACACTCACTGTTTTAATTACAGCCCCCACCAAATATATTTAAAACATTCGTCACAAAGTCAAAAGTTTTATATTTTTATACGTAACAGGCGTTGCATTATATCAAACAGTGAATGTGTTGATGTTCTAAAGTAAATGTTATGATCGACAGACAAATGCTCAAGTACTATAAGGCGATCGCCATATCCGAAGCAGGGAAGTACTATCAACGAATTATGTAAAAATACATTCCAACAACATTCCGATTTATAATCGTGTAAATATATTTTATAAAATATTTTTTGTATATTTTTGTAGAACTCAGTTATTTTATTGTAATGTTAGTAATAATTGAGCTAAAAGGGCAATTCATCGGATCAAAATTCGGTGAAGCCCAAACACCCTGTGACCGCATCAAAAGACTTGGTCTTTTTGTTTAGTTATTTACACTGAACATTAAAACGGGGAAGACAGCACATTATTACTAACATAAGAATAGTTAGGTAAATATAAATGAACGGTTTATGTTTGTATTATAAACTGGACTGTATTATTATAATTGACGTGAATGAATGAATGAATGAACGTGAATTGTATAGAATGATATTTTATAATAATCACGTGAGTATATGGGACATGTATTATATATACGTTTTGTATTAAAGTATTTTTAAGCTGATATAATTTATAGTAAATATTCTTCCTAACACAATATTGGACCGTACAGGATCGTTCGTAACAAATGTATGAGTATTAGAACTAGGAATAGGTCTAGACATATATCCGTTGTGTACGTACCTAAATGTTATAAAATACTCAAAGAATCTTCAGCGGGTGGTCAATATTCCATCACAATCTTTTACCACATTAGTGATTACATTAATAGATATTTTTTTACAAAAAATAACGAAATAAATTTAATACTTATATTTATTATGGATTTTATTTTATTCCTATAACCTTTGACAACCTACATGAATCCTGAAGTCTAAAAAATCCTACCACTACTAAGGTAAGACTTGCAGTTGTCGCAAGCTCCCTAGATGGCGCCCTACAGGGCATTGATCGTCTTCACTACTGCTAAAAGCTAAAAAAGGTAGTGATACGCCCTCTGAAATACATAAAACCTTTCTGAAGAATTCTCCATTCATAATAGGTATGATAACCAAAAACACATTGATGCTTCAAGAGTAATATGTGAAGTAATGGTATCATACTCCACTTTAAATATAACATCTACAAATTTCTATACCTACTTACATAATTACCTAATTACCCAAATTCCTTACACTTTGTTACTAAGACTGACTAATAAGGTCAGTTAGAGGTCACTGAACCTATTACTTCTTCAATACTACTCAAGAAATTAATAGAATAAAATATTTCCTGTTGATATGGAGTTTAAGATTACATTGACACTCATTGTTGTCTCTTTAAAAAGTTGTTTGTTCTTGTTATCGGAAAGATAAAAAACATCGCCTGACATCTACGAAAATATATATTTTTTTCTATTTATATCTGCGCAAAAAATATATTACTCATAATCGTAAGATAAAACATTAAATACAGTTATTGTATTAGCCTACATAATGATTCAAATACTGGGCTCCAAACCCTTTCTTCTACCTTTGCGATTTCTTACCATCTGCACCTCTGATTTGAGTAACTTGAGGTTCCTTTATTTCGTCTGAGGACGGTAATTTACCTACTGATATTATGACAATGATGACGAATTGAGCTCACTAACTTCGACGCTGTCGATCTTTAATGCTATATTATCTTTTCTGACGTATCCAAAGGTAATGCTGTTTAGACATTGTTCAGTAGATTCGTACAAAACCTTAATAAGAATTCTCGATTGCTGTTGATAGATATCATTAATTCTGGCAATTTCCAATTCTGCCAACAATAAATATATTCGGCACTTATCAAAGTACATTTACTACATAACAACAGCAGATAATACTAATAGTACTATAAAGTATTGTAATCTGAAATCTGAACCTAAAATAACACCACCAGCAGAGTGGTCGTAAACATTTTTATCTCTATTATCTATAGAATTATTGCTGTTGCTTTCAATGACGAACAACACACCTGTTTATACGCTAATATGTTAATATGCGTTATTTGTCAATTATAATTAAGAATTAAAGCAAAAACCAATTTATAATGAAATCTCCGGTATTTAAAACTATGCCAATGTGTATTGACTTCTGACAGATACAAAAAAAATAATAAAACGGTGCCATACCATCTGTTTCCAATTTAGCCTAGCAACTTCAACTGATTGGACAATTTATTCCTAGAACACTTCTGAAAAAAATGCAACAATAGACAGTCTGCTGTTGCTAAGAGACTAATTTATTGGTAACAATTTAAACATATCAAGGAGTCTTAACACATTTGGCCTTGATCTTGATCGAGAAGCAAATTATAAACGATTGTCTTTAAAGTTTTGTTTACGTGAATTCTTAAGTTTTTCAACAAAGAACGCTATATACAACTAGAAAGAAAACTATATACAACAACTATTTCATAGTTTTCTATAAAGATAATTTTGTTTCTACCTTTGATTCTCCTACAAACATACTGTGTACACTATCTACAGTTAATACCTACAACAATAACTACAATACGATACACCAAGGTCTAAGAAAAAAAAATCTATATTAAAAATATAATTTATTCATAAGACTTCAGCACAGCCAATACATCAACCACAATTTTCGTTACGTAATTTCTAAAGTAAACAAATTACAATGTAAAATACTTAAACAACTTAAATTACTTGGAGTATTTGTTTTGGAAATCCTTCATGTACTTACTAACATAAGAATAGTTAGGTAAATATAAATGAACGGTTTATGTTTGTATTATAAACTGGACTGTATTATTATAATTGACGTGAATGAATGAATGAATGAACGTGAATTGTATAGAATGATATTTTATAATAATCACGTGAGTATATGGGACATGTATTATATATACGTTTTGTATTAAAGTATTTTTAAGCTGATATAATTTATAGTAAATATTCTTCCTAACACAATATTGGACCGTACAGGATCGTTCGTAACAAATGTATGAGTATTAGAACTAGGAATAGGTCTAGACATATATCCGTTGTGTACGTACCTAAATGTTATAAAATACTCAAAGAATCTTCAGCGGGTGGTCAATATTCCATCACAATCTTTTACCACATTAGTGATTACATTAATAGATATTTTTTTACAAAAAATAACGAAATAAATTTAATACTTATATTTATTATGGATTTTATTTTATTCCTATAACCTTTGACAACCTACATGAATCCTGAAGTCTAAAAAATCCTACCACTACTAAGGTAAGACTTGCAGTTGTCGCAAGCTCCCTAGATGGCGCCCTACAGGGCATTGATCGTCTTCACTACTGCTAAAAGCTAAAAAAGGTAGTGATACGCCCTCTGAAATACATAAAACCTTTCTGAAGAATTCTCCATTCATAATAGGTATGATAACCAAAAACACATTGATGCTTCAAGAGTAATATGTGAAGTAATGGTATCATACTCCACTTTAAATATAACATCTACAAATTTCTATACCTACTTACATAATTACCTAATTACCCAAATTCCTTACACTTTGTTACTAAGACTGACTAATAAGGTCAGTTAGAGGTCACTGAACCTATTACTTCTTCAATACTACTCAAGAAATTAATAGAATAAAATATTTCCTGTTGATATGGAGTTTAAGATTACATTGACACTCATTGTTGTCTCTTTAAAAAGTTGTTTGTTCTTGTTATCGGAAAGATAAAAAACATCGCCTGACATCTACGAAAATATATATTTTTTTCTATTTATATCTGCGCAAAAAATATATTACTCATAATCGTAAGATAAAACATTAAATACAGTTATTGTATTAGCCTACATAATGATTCAAATACTGGGCTCCAAACCCTTTCTTCTACCTTTGCGATTTCTTACCATCTGCACCTCTGATTTGAGTAACTTGAGGTTCCTTTATTTCGTCTGAGGACGGTAATTTACCTACTGATATTATGACAATGATGACGAATTGAGCTCACTAACTTCGACGCTGTCGATCTTTAATGCTATATTATCTTTTCTGACGTATCCAAAGGTAATGCTGTTTAGACATTGTTCAGTAGATTCGTACAAAACCTTAATAAGAATTCTCGATTGCTGTTGATAGATATCATTAATTCTGGCAATTTCCAATTCTGCCAACAATAAATATATTCGGCACTTATCAAAGTACATTTACTACATAACAACAGCAGATAATACTAATAGTACTATAAAGTATTGTAATCTGAAATCTGAACCTAAAATAACACCACCAGCAGAGTGGTCGTAAACATTTTTATCTCTATTATCTATAGAATTATTGCTGTTGCTTTCAATGACGAACAACACACCTGTTTATACGCTAATATGTTAATATGCGTTATTTGTCAATTATAATTAAGAATTAAAGCAAAAACCAATTTATAATGAAATCTCCGGTATTTAAAACTATGCCAATGTGTATTGACTTCTGACAGATACAAAAAAAATAATAAAACGGTGCCATACCATCTGTTTCCAATTTAGCCTAGCAACTTCAACTGATTGGACAATTTATTCCTAGAACACTTCTGAAAAAAATGCAACAATAGACAGTCTGCTGTTGCTAAGAGACTAATTTATTGGTAACAATTTAAACATATCAAGGAGTCTTAACACATTTGGCCTTGATCTTGATCGAGAAGCAAATTATAAACGATTGTCTTTAAAGTTTTGTTTACGTGAATTCTTAAGTTTTTCAACAAAGAACGCTATATACAACTAGAAAGAAAACTATATACAACAACTATTTCATAGTTTTCTATAAAGATAATTTTGTTTCTACCTTTGATTCTCCTACAAACATACTGTGTACACTATCTACAGTTAATACCTACAACAATAACTACAATACGATACACCAAGGTCTAAGAAAAAAAAATCTATATTAAAAATATAATTTATTCATAAGACTTCAGCACAGCCAATACATCAACCACAATTTTCGTTACGTAATTTCTAAAGTAAACAAATTACAATGTAAAATACTTAAACAACTTAAATTACTTGGAGTATTTGTTTTGGAAATCCTTCATGTACTTCGCGAGGATTTCTGCTTCCTCGTATGATACGGCATTGTAGATCGAAGCACGGATGCCGCCGACGTTTCTGGAGGAAAAAAAATGTTAAATAAAGAGGTGTTAGCTTCAAAATAAATGTTTCAGAGAGTTTTTTCTCTAGCCTATAGTGTCCTACTGGCCTTTCTCCGATGCCTTAACCAGTACCAACTTGTACCAGCACTTGCATTATGAGTTTAATTATTCAAGCTATCTTTTCCTGTGCCCACGAAAATCGGCCTGTTTACAGAAGAATACACAAGAAGTTCGCATTTTCGTCATATAAGCTACGCCATAGGCTTTATAAACATATTAATGAATAATAACAAAATATAGTTTCTTATCAATAGAACAACAGTTTCCTATCTACTTGTGGACTATACTGTAATTTTTCATCCAAATACAATCAAGTGTGGAATGCGGTAACTCCGACATTTAATCATAGAGTTTTATAGCGTATGCGTTATACAACCAATCAAATTATCAACGAAAGGCGCGAGATACTTTCTTGAAAACGTTAATATATTGGTTTTAAGTTTATCTCCTTAGTTTGAATCAAAACCAAGAAGAAAAAGACAACCCAAGGTGTATAACGAACTAATTTTCCTTTTTTTTTAGAACGTGTAATAAGAACGTGTACCAACCTGTGTCCCTTCAACTGAATAAGGTTCAACGCCTCAGCTCCCTTCAGGAACTCCTTTTCCAAATCCTCATTGGGTGGAGAACCGATTCTGAACGGTACATTCATCTTGCTTCTCGCACTCTTCGCGACTGGTGCTGAATAGAATCCGTTTGATGCGTCTATAATGCCGTAAATTAAGTTAGCTTTCTTTGTGGCCCGTTCTTCCATACCCGCGACTCCACCGTTCCTTTCTACCCATTCTAATACTCTTCCCATTACGTAGATTCTGTAAAAAAGAATATTGGGGATGGATTTACCTTCGACAATTTGGGATAGATTGGATGAATGGTTTGAACAAGCATTGCAAGGCCATTGTTACCCAGCAGTTACCCAATTCTGATGAATGATTACCGAGTGGAGTTTACTAAATGCTATACAACATCGCGACCAACTGAGACGATGTTTTAGACTGTATTTTGTAGTACTGAATAGACTGACTTAACCTAGTACTGGATAGAGCTGCAAAGAAGCTTATTCTGGAAGCCTAGCTGTGAGATATATATTAACTGTCTCGTTTGCTATCTCTTTCGAAAAAATATTTAAATATAAATCATAATAGGTTTGTAGGGTAAGTTTAATTTTTGTACCATATTACAAGACGTAGGTATGACATTCTTTTCGTCAATCTAACTGACCTAACCTAATTGACCTATACCAGTTAAGTACCGAATATTCCACTGCTTATCAATAATATCTTATTAGTAACCATTTACCGAAATTATCACCGGAACGTCTTGTACCTACATTGAAACACCGCTTCGTTGATAAAACTAAACTTATTAAATTAATCTAGTTGCCGAGCAAATTGATAAGGAACAGTCGTTTGGTACTATGTTGATAACAATCTATAGTTTATTTCAAGGCAGCTGCGTGGGGAAAACCCGTAATTATCTCAAATTTATGAGAGATAGTTGATTCTACGACAATTCTTCTTTAATAATTGATAATATTTAAAAATAGTTTTTCTTACTTAGCGTGGCGATAAAAAATCACATGATGCTAATATGCTATTGATAAGATTATAGGTGTTTATGGCAGAAGATAAACTAAGAAATAGGTTACTTCCCCTCACTCAACATTCCCCAAACGTATTGTCAAACATTTAAAGAAATCAAACTTACGCAAACATGGGCGGTGTGTTCAGAATAGACTCGGCCTTAGCGTTGGCCGTCCAGTCGAATAGGGACGGGCATATCGGCAGGGCCTGGTTCAGCAGATCTTCTCTAACGATAGCTAGAGCCACACCGGCCGTACCAATGTTCTTTTGGGCACCACCGTATATAACTCCAAACTGGAAATATAAAAAGGGAAAAAAAATCTAGATTGTTAACTTCATTGCGAATGTGTGATGCCTTAAACAAAGAAAAATGGAAAAAGAAGAGCCCTTTTCTGGAGAAGGGGCGATAAGAGATGTTAATCATAAAATGGATGTCTTTGTGCATTAGAAATGAATGTCTGTGAAACCCCCCATGGCTGAAGGTTTAAATTCCTTACTGCAGAACATTTTTATTATTTTGTCTGTATCTTGAAAATTGATGAAAACCAATTTTTTAAAAGTTAAAAGGCCCACGCTCGCGCGCAAATTTTGAACGTATAAAATCCGCAATTGCTGTGATTTTCTCTAACAATATTTTCATAATTATATCAGGCTACATATGGTGCTATTTTACTCCCAAATATGGCTTCTCTTTTTACTATGATGGTACTCATTCATGATCTTTCATCAAGTATCGAAATCAACAATAACAATTTCATAATAATTTTGTTTTTACAAAGGTTATCTGTGTAAGTCGTATCAATTGAGAGCATAGCTGGTTTTAATTAGATGCGGTCAGTGTGACTCGTGACTCATGGAGAAACTGATAACATTGTTTTCTGATCGACGACTGAAATAAAGGCGACTAATGAAAGTTATTTATCATAACTATATTTAATGTATCAGGGGATTTGGGAAATACTAAGATATTTAAGGGCACTCAGGCGTTGCATGGACACTCCCGGCTTATTGATAAGTTTATTTATACGAATATTAGATTGATAGATAGAATATTCTTTATTGTGCACCACATGAAAAACAGATTTGACAAAAGCAAAAGTTACATGGTGCCATAATGGGCGGTTTGATGGCTAAGAGCGATCTCTTACAGACAGCCTTGGGATGGACTTGGTACTGATGGAGTAACATTTGTGTCACATATATTGACGGTTCTTGGTCAAAAAATCCCCTCAGATATCATTAGAAGCTTAATATATTATCACTATTTTATTTAAAGAATTTTTTCTTACCTTAGATACATCGAATTTTCTAGACATAATATTCGAAGACATATCAGCTACTAATGGTACTCCTTTCGTGTCAGGAATAAAATCGAACTCGACACCTGAAAATAAAAAATATATTAAAGTAGTTCAAAATCTCATTCTGACTAGAACTCAAAATAGATCGTAATTAATGAGATCGTAAGTAACTAAATATTTGATATCACACAAACCCTTTGTTACATAAAGGCAGGGATAACTGAAAAGAGATCTTTAACATACAGTGTGACACTAGCATACACCAAATATGTCAATTACACCATAAGTATCCAGTTTATTGCATGCCTAATCATTAATAAATCCAAATCAAAAAATGAAAAGGTGTTTATTCAAATGAGGCTACAAGACTCTGAACATCAAGATTAATAAGTTATAGACAGCACCCCATTGGCCACCCTTCATCGCTTCCTGTGCTACAAAAATTACAGTCTACTGCATACAATGAGTGCATATTCAACAAATCAACACCACATAATTATTATGTCTACTCATTCAATAATACACTGAGGTATTAGACAATACTATTAACTATTATACTAATATTGTATGTATCTACTATCTACCTAAGATACAAACATTCAGGCCTTGTGTTTGATATTTCAATGTGTGTTATCAAGTTGTGTGCTAATGCAATAAGCAAAATATATTTCATGCTTTTGTTAACTACATAATGGCAAGAGGATAGATTTTTGCCTTGAAATGGGTCACTAGACAAAGAAGGTATTATGTACTTTATGGTACTGGCTGAATACAGTGTACTAGATTTTTTTCTTTCATTGTATGTAAATCATTTAGTTTTAAAACCAAATACTTTGTTTCCAATACAAGCAAGCATAATTTTATTTGTCTTTGGTAAAATATGAAACTACTTAGAACAGGGATAAGTATTGGAGTTTTGTTACTCAACACTATCATTTATAGGTCAATAAGATAGCAATGTTTGGTTTAAATAGTGAAAATCATGCTACACTTACAAGCATGACATAGCACAAAGAACATACTGTAAATATACTATAGTTAAAAATCATTCTGCAGTATGTATTACTTTCTTCATTGAACTAAAGAGGTCACACTTTTATCATTCATTTGTATTTAGAACATAAATTAAAAACAAATAACAAGCAGGAGAACAAAGAACACAAATACAGATAACAAATGATTCCATACTTGATAAATTATTTGTAAATCATAGATAATAGTTATTGTTATTAAATAATTACCATGGATAGTCTCGTTGGCACAAATGTGTACATATGAGGCATTAGGGTCCAAGTTCCATTTTGACTGATCAGGAATTTCAACATAGCGGTCTGTGGGAGGCAGGACTAGGTTCACCTTGCCGTATTTCTTTGCTTCTTTCGCTGCCTTTAGTGACCAGTCACCTAAAATTAGAAAAATACAAATGCTACAGTAAAGTTACATCAAATAGAGAGATGTAAGATCATATGAGAAGAAAAAAAAACAATCTGGAATTTTTCACATGCAGTAGATAGTTTGAAGATATGATAGGGTAAAATTATAATTATTTATTAAATATTTTTTTTAAGTTAAGAAAAAAAAATCCGAAAGCAGAACACTAAGAGAGTTACAGGAAATATGTAGTACATAAAATATAATTATATTCACTTTAAAAAATATTCTTCTTTAAATTTGTAATAAATATTTACCACGAGATAAGCTAAAGTAAAGAATGAATACTTAAATAACAAAAGTCTATATATAGTTACCGGTAACGACGTAGTCTGCCGTTCCTGTCCTTGACATCAAGTTAAGGGGAATTGCTGCGAATTGAGCCGTGCCTCCTCCAGCCAGGAACAGAATTTTATAGTTATCCGGAACATTTCTAACAAAAATATTTTGTTAAACATTGGCATCGGTACAGTTATTAACATTGTACTGATGATTTATGACTGAAAATGATTGAACGACACAAGTTCCTCCAACACTTAAGTGTTTTTAAGAAAGGGAAATCTAAGAGTTACATTAATCTAAATCTTTTCATTTACAACCAAAGCATACATTGGTCAAATTAAAATAAGTTTGTTTTGAGTGTTTTCAACATATCAATGAAAGTGTCAATGTCAAACAGTCAAACCAAAAATTGACATTCAATTCGTTCATTCAAAATTTTTATTTTTTTGAAAGTTTTGCGCTTGTCTCCGCATATGCTAGAGTACCTACGCAAATAATGCAATATTATTTGCATGCTGTGCACGATAGTGTCGACTGAGAACCGTGACCTATATGTTGTAATTACACATAAAATTATATTATGTGTTTATTGAGGAATGTTTTCTAGTTCTAATAAATATTTGTCTAATAAAAAAATGAATTTTTAATCGTAAAAAATGTGTAGGTAAAGTTAAAACGTTTAGCTTTAATTTTATTTAGAAGTAAAATAAAGGATGTATTATGTATTATATTTCAACAACAACCAAAATAATATTCAGGTATTATGGTTTTGTAGGTAGAAGTGAAATTAAACTTAGCTTTGACAAAATACTTACAGCAATCTTCTTACAAGAGCTTGCACTTCTAAATTAAACTTCATATATGGCTTTGATCTATGGCTCATTTCCATCAAACTTATGGATGAACCATCAAAATTCGTAAGTTCATTCTTCATTATTTCGTACACCTGACAAGAAAATAATTAATTCAGACTCACGTTTCATCAATTAAAATGCAACTAATTTATAAAATAATACTGTGGTACTTACTTCTTCAGGCAACTTTGCCGGTCCAGCACCAAAGTTATGTACTTTTGGCATTTTAGTTTATTTTTTATAATTTGCACAAATAAGAATGTAGCCGCACAGTTGATTGTACCGATTTATCGCGTGATACTGTGTCGCACTTCACTCGCAGGGCTTGTCGCGGTGTTTCCACTCAAACTGAATCGCTGGGTTATCGCCCTGCCTTTATTATGCGGCGCTGACCGGTTTGCCGGCACTGAGCACATGATGAACAACGTTCATTCGTGCGCAAAACATAACATTTAATTTGCGCACCACTGTGCACTCGACTCAATTACTTACAAAATTTTAGACAATAAAAAATGTTTATTTAAGATCGATCATAAAAAGTAGGTATCCAATACATCTTAGTGGGTAGACGCGTCGTGTGAACATTTAATATTATGCAATCGTCACAGTGCTCTCAGAAGCTCTGTCATTACAAGGATTAAAAACGAAATAGCGTTTGTAAACATAATCGTACTATTATCATTTGCATACTCACTCCGTTTGCCAACCTAATAACCTATCTAAGCGATCAAGGTCACGCCATTATACCTTCATGTGTTATTCAAACGACTGCGCGATGCACACCTACGCAGTCAAATACACACACTTTTATCTGCATGACATCCTAAATATGCCAAACTGGTTATCCTGCTCCTGTGTCCTAAACGTCCTAATAAAGATAGGAACAGGAATTTTGCCCGGCAATTGAAATTATTATTATGTCTTTCCGGCTCTGAAGTTAAATACTATACTGTTATAGGAATAATAGTCATTCTGGATGGGTTTTGATAGTCTTGTGTTGATAAACAAATTATATACTAATCTGAGGCGTCGTGGGAAAAGTCCCATTTTAACAACTACAAAACCTTAATACATCCAAGTACGCTTTTAGTAACCTAATTTTATACATAACATAAAATTAGGTTACTAAAAGCCATAATTAACCATTGAAATTTTGCTTGTGCGTGTGTATGGTCAACGAACCTAAGTTCTATCTAGGTGAATGAGACACTAGAAGGGTCTTATCATTGAAATATCCACGCTATGTATTGAATTGTTTAATTATTCCTAAATACAAATGTACGACAATTCACACACGATTTCAAGTACCTCAGCGAATTTCTTATAATTTCTAAACTAATGATATATTTATTATCGCGAACCTTCCATTGCTACCGAATACTAAAGCATCTCCGGCAATGGTCAATCGTTTTAATTCTAACACAAAAGAGTAATATTTAAGTATATAAGATGGTAAATGATAACTATTTGCTTCTAATATTGCTTTAATAGGTTCTAAACTCAAGGCAATAATAGTTAGTAACTAGCCTGAATTAATACAAATTACTATTACACACCGCAGTGGCAAGTGTGCATTTTTTTCAGGCGTTTAGTAACTTCCATTTGGTTAGTTGAAAAATCTTTGGCTTTAAGAATTAAACTAGGTTTGCTGAATTAGTTGCGGATCAGGAAATGCTAAAATCATACTTGAAACGGCTATATTATTTTGTACCTAACCTTAGTGTAAAATAAATAAATTATTGTTTGGCCTATTTACGTATCAGTAAAATTTTATTATGATTATGATTTTATAATGTTGTCAAGTTGAAAACATAAAAAGTAATGGAATTTAAAAATTATGCGGACAGCTGTCAAAGAACTAGGCTTTATTGAAGTATCTCTCTATAGTGCGTTTCACTAAAGAGTTCCCTTCGCCGTTATGTTGGTAGCGCATAATTGAGTGTGGCCAGGTAATGATGATTATATTACCTAATAATCGGGGAAAGTCTTTTCGCATTACAGTATGTATGAACTTGTAATAAAATCTTTCTCTCTCTAATAAAATTAGAATTTGGAATTATGTTCTTTATAATTATTTTTTTAAAATAACTTTCAATTATACCAACGAGCTAGATACAAATACTATAGCCAAAGAGATTTTATTACAAGTTCATACATACTATAATGCGAAAAAACTTTTTCCCGACCTAATATTTTGATGTAGTTATGTAATAGATTATATATTTATATACAGGGTGTAATGAAACGACTATAACGATCGTGAAGGGGCATATGTAGTCTCGTGTTACAAACACATTGCCGTGACTTTTACTTCGATACGCGATTATGATTTTTCCCCGTTCAAATTAATTCATAATGCTAAATTTCCCCACCGTTATTAGTGGCCACACTGAACATATGATAAAGTTCGGGTCATGACCTGAACTCAAGAATGGCCGCTAGCGCAAGCGCAAGTGTTTGATACTTTGATCATATCGCCAAAAATACAGTTGCAAATCAATTTCAACTTTACTGGTAACGACACAAGGTTAAACACTTCACGTAAATTATCCCAAAATTGTATGCTATTTATTGAATTTATTTTCTATTTTCTACAAGTTTACGGCGGTATCTTCGTTGTGAGCCGTGAGCTGACATTATTAATTGAACAGTCATTTTGTATTTATCTACCACAAAATAATATCAATACTACACTAGGTAGTAGTACGACAAACGATACGATGATTAATAAGTTGTTTTCGAAATATCAAAGATCAAGAATTGTCGATCGTGCTACTCCGTCAGCTGGCGATCGAGAATTCGTAACAATGACTACTTGGGAGATCTCGTCAACGGTTTCGACATACAAACTCTCTACTACTACTACTTGACCTCTGTTTACCTGGTCCTTGCAATACAATTCTAACCAAAAATAATAACTATGAGAAAGGAACGTAGGTATGAAATTCACTTGACTAGTCTAGGTATGTTTAGCGAGTCGTTAAAGTCGCAATAATTATTTTGATTTTATTTGTGTGTGTGCGATGATAACAATGTTAATGGTACTTACAGGTGTATGTAGGTGGCCAGCAACCTGGTATTCCGGGAATTTACGTGCGTAATAAAGCTACCACTTATAATTGTAAATTTTGTTTATCGTGCTTGACTTTAACATTCCTCTGAACCGTTTAATCACATTTCTTAATGTAACACTGATACTTTCACACCTGTACTGGCTTTAAGACTCGCCTTAACACTCACAATTTGGCTCGTTATGTGAAGATGATGCTAGTAATACTTGTACCGACGGCATTGTTACACCACTCGCAAACAACATTGCGCGTCAAACTTCCTTCGGACACTTGATATTGAAATAAGTTACGTTAGAGTACGCCATAACTTCTCGCGAAAAACTTATAACTATTCGGAGATCTTATCGACACAAATTTATACACGAGACTGATGTCGGGACAAGGATGATCAATAGTCATCGATGGCAAAGAAATAACGATGTTTAGCTGGAAAACAACAAGCAATCGTACGTCTTGTCGGAAGCGCTTTCTACACGAGACTGAGTGTCGTCAGTGTCGCTCGGCCGCCCGGCCGGTCGGCGGCATCATCAAAGGAATCCGCGGTAGTTGTGCACGCGCCGAAAGGGCTGGCGGTTCCTTTGACATAAAATAAATAACATTATTTTTTGTCATTTTATTTTATTTTGGACTGGTCGGCTCCTTTGAAGCAATAGTACAATAGATCACATAGATGCCGCGGTGGTGTGGAGTATTGTCAGTGTTATGAAATTTTGCCGAGTTTTGGGGAGAATTTTGCGTTAGATGGATGGAACAAAAATTAATAACTTTAACAGTTTTTGATATTGACCTCCAAAAATACGTTTTCTGGTATTTAGATTGATAGTAGTATACGCCTGTTCAGGATCGTTATAGTAGTTTTCTTACACCCTGTATATCTTTTTTACATTAAAAATGATTACCTAACATTATAAATGGGGTGTATAACATATTTATACAAATAAAACTCATGTTATTTAACTGTAATAATTGTTTATTTGCAACAACAATATTACTTTTTCGAATAACTATGCTCGTGTAAATGCCCAACACCGGATATAATACTGCTATCACTATCTCCAGTGTCACTATAGTCAGAAGTGTCATTTTTGTATCGATTTCATTTTTCATTTCATGAAACAGTTTAGTAAGAGTTGGTAGCTCTTTCTTTACAACATAAAATTCATGAATTTTATGACGTAATGCACAAAGCTCAAAATCGTCCAGCTTAACCCTTTTTCTCTAGGACAATGCTTTCCTGGAGTTGAAATTTCGGTTGCTGTACTGGCAGCAACCTCACCTTCTTTGGTAATTTTTGAAACAGTTTTTTCAGATATCTAAAACAAACAAAATTATTACATAATAGTGGGTTAAAAGTCTTTTTAACGAAATTAAAATTATTGAAGGAAGTTTATAGAACATAGCTGTTAGATACCTGGTATATTAAACATTTCGACATCTTTTTTTGTGATATGTATAACTCTTTTAAAATTTAATTTACTTTAATAATGAGCAATAAATAATAAATGAAAACTTAACAAATACAGTAACATAGTATTTATTTCATAAAATTGTCGTCTCTGGTTGTATGCAACAATTTCAAGAATGTATACTTCATAATATAAAAATGTGCACATACAATATCACGACATACCAACGGGGTAGCAATGGGGAATAGCATAAAGTTCTGGTAACCCTATATTACAAACCTGTCATGGTAGCGACGCGGAGTCTCACACGTTCTAATGGAATTATTGGTTCCTTGTTACGTTTTTCTCTTCCACAAAATGATTTTACTTTCAACACCAACTCTCTTTCACTACTTTTAGGGGTCTTCGGCATGATTAACACCGTAAAACAATTAAAAAACACTGATGCGTTAAAGCGTTTGACGTACTTGACAGTAGTTGACAGCCGGTAGTACCAACAAAACGGCGAAGGGAACTCTTTCGTGAAACGCACTATAAATTTTAGCGCTTAAGTTACAGTGATCGACTTCAAATATCTATTACGGATTTTGACTGCCAAACCAATACTCAAATTCTCGTATTCCGATTTATGGATAAAATAAATAACCAAACAACAATAAACCGTCTGCAATCTACTTACCAATTATAAAATTGAATAAAATGACAAATTTTATAAAAAAATACGGCTTATTCAACGTAATAAAATAAAATAATGTCCAAGAATATGGTACTTTATTTTATGCACTGGCAGCCCAGTCTGCAAATCAGAATGAAGTTCGTTCACTTCGGTCATTGTATCATTCATTCCATAGCTTGTCTGTCTGTCTTCGTCTTCGATTTTCACTTACTTAAGTAAGGGTAGGGGGTTACTTTGTACTTTGTTATTAATATACGGAAACGAGGTTTTATTATAAATAACAACCTGCAATATCTAAACTGTGTTGTTAAAATAGTGCAAAGGATATGCCTCCAGTAAAGGATGATTCAATAGCAGAAACAAATTGTTTGGAAATAATAAACATTGTCGAGAAGAGTCCCGCTAAGAGTACTCTTGTGGATGTAAGAGCTTGTAACAAGCCTGTAGCTAAGGTAAGAATCTCTTATGTATATAACTTAAAGTTTAAGTTTAGTTATTTTTAATAATAAATGATTGCCTTGCTGAAAGTATCGATCTTATTCTGACTTCTCAGTTCGATGGGGTTTCGCTACAAATGGGACTTGTGGTAATTTACGTTACAAATACAACTTGGTCACTGATAGTACCTATTTCTAGTTCATTTGTTTTTTACTGAACTAAACTTTTATTCAACACACATTCACTATGATAGCTAGTAGAACTCGCACGGAATAAAAAACGAAGCTACTTAACAAAATTATATCAGCATGTTATGTAGTTTTTTACACACTTTCTCATGAAGTATTTCTACGGTTGCCTAGAATTACATGGTAGTTTTTTCAAATGCACCAAGGTTTCTTTTGTATAAAGTTGAAACACTTTCACTTAGTTTACACCTGTTAATTTAGTTTAAGAACATCAAAATTAGAGTTAATTAGTTCCATAAAGACAAGTAAGACAGTAGATAGTAGATACACTTCCTAAAGCAGTAATAAAATAGTAAATATTTTTTTAACTATTAGGAAAAAAAGGTTTGTGGAACCAACTTTTAAAAGTATGTGTCTAAAAAGTTTACTTTTCCTAAAAGCTATGGTTGTATAAGTTAATACTATTTGGTTAGAGTGGTACTTAAAAAAGTTACAAGTAAAAAGTTCAATTGCAAACCTTAAGTAAGCACAAGAACTCGGTGTTTTTAATTTATTAGACATGTTATTGCCAACAATAAAAAAAATAACTTATGAAATCTAGCAGAATATTAGAAAAAAGACCTGTAGAATGCTACTTTCTTTTTGTACATGTTCTTTTTTCGAATCTGATAATTTTCTTTAGGAATGCCAAGATTGATCACAGACAATGAAAATTAGCAATTTATTGTTTAAAACCGTGTTTTGTATTGTTATCTGATTACATATACATTGATACACATTCATTTCTTATCTATAACAATAAATCTAGCCATATCATACATTGACATATTAAGTATTTTAAATTGGTCTACTGAAAGACCGCAGTTGTAAAAATGTACCTTTACTGAATCTTAAGATGTATCTTTAATTATAGGCCCCCATCCCATTCCATTTAAATAGAATATATTAAATACTGCAGTAAGTAAAATATTTAAAGATATTCTTTTACTATACAGCACTAAGTTTAAGGAACAAAAATAATTTGACTATTTAGGTTCCAAATTATGGCATCTTATTTTTGGCCATGGCATTTAAGAGTTTCTTAAAATACTAGACATTATTTCAGTAGATTGTAGAGCAAAACTGTAATAATCATGTCCAAAATTGTTTAAGCACAATTCCATAGACTATTCCCTGATCAATCCTGGACATGTTGTTATAAAGGTCTGATAAGGTTTGTATCAATCTAATAAACCTCATTTATGTTAATCCCAATGGATAAGATAGCAAAGCTTTCCTGTAGGTAAACAATATCTATCTATATTTGTGTATGGAAACAAATGTATGTGTTACAGCCAAAGTGATTAATCTAGATATTATGGATACTGTCTAGCTATTATGAATAATATCTACTCAATTTGGATAAAGTGATAATTCACACAAAATAATCACATTAACTAGCTATTATACATAATATCTTCAAAGAATTGGATAAAGTGATAAAACAAGTGGATATTCGTTTAAGAATAAATTTGTATTTCAATTTTCCTTAAGCATACATATCAGAAAGATTATTTTAACAATTAAAATAACATAAGATAATATTTTCACCTCAATAAACATAGATTTTAACAAATAAAAAAAAAAACCTAACCTCACCTAATTTAGGTTAGGTTAGGTTTTTTTTTAGGCAGGAGTGTGGATATCAAATGAACATTATACCTTTTGATCATTAGCGCAAATGTTGATAGCAAATAAATATTCGACGAACTGAAAATTATGTCAAACGACATTATACAAAGTGATGATTTTCTTAAACGTGGTTCGATTGAGTAATATTATATCAAACGTTGTTCGATCAAACAAGGGTGAACCTAAGATAAAGACCGTATTATTACTTTGGCTAACTTTGACACGATATTATGAAGAATAACTAGATAATGTGATTAATTTATTACACTGTCTAGTGAATTTAGCTATTATCCATAATGACTAGTCATTATGTATAATCGCTCATTAATCACTATGACTGTAACATATGTATACTCATTGCTCTAGTTCGTAGTAACAATGACAACCAATAATATGCCTTAGATAAATCATTTGTCGACATTAGACATCTATTTTGGTAGTAAACCATGAACAGTGATGTAATTGATTAAATCACAACATTATGAACTCAATAACTCTTTATTCAGGAAGACATTAATATAATTAATTTTCTTTTTTTACTATATTTGGCTACTATACCCATATAACTGGCCCCACCCCGTTACCATGCAACATAGACTGGTATTTTATGCTTATATTAAAAGTTAATTAAAATTCAATACTTTATTAGAAAGTTATAGTTTACATAATACCACTTTAAATAAATCAGATGAGAGAACGAGAGAAATATAAATATGTAATACCTATTTGTCACAAGACATTTCAAACTTTTAATTTAAAATTAGAAATCTTTTAGTGAATTTTGTAAGGCTTTGATAAATAGGCAGGAATTAAAAAAAAACTATTACACTTGCCAGATTTATATTTTGCATTTTAAATCATTTACTCTGAGTTAATATTATGCTAGGTGCGCCATGTCGCGGTATTCCACACAAATACACAATTAGGAACTCAAAAGTACGTAAGCAGTATTTATAATTAAGAATGTAAACTTGCAAACAAAACATCCTGTGAAACAGCGCACATTTCCAATTATATTTTAAACTGACGTTTCGGAATTGTTTTTGATTCCTTTCAGAAGTTCTATCGACATTTGATTAATATTTTCGACTTTTTGAAATTCCCTTAAATATGTAGCACGTGCCCTTTATCGGTGTAGTTTTGTAAAATTCACTTCTCAAAAAACGCAGGTTTATTCGAAATGCTGAACTTAGTGTGATGCGAAATTTAGACGAAATACTGAATCGTCCTCACAGGCATGATTTTGACCTCAAACATGATGTACATCAAATTCTCTAATCATAAAAACGATTTACACAGAGTAATCTTGAAACTACTATTCCGATTCTGAAGATTCTGTGACTAATAGCAACCCATGTTATTCCTTAGAGCCATAACCCATTCAAAAGTCATCTTCCAAAAGTATGATAGGCCTAGTCACTTAAAACCACATGTTTACCGCGTTCTAAGTAACCTTTTCTACCCTTCTCAGTACAACCTGTGAGCTCTATATTTGGAATTGGCATTTAGTCTTCCGGTTTTCTACACGCATACAGCGATGCGCTAGTCCACAGCAGAAAGTTGCTTCACGCCAATTCCCGATAGAGCGTAGGTAACCCGGTCAATCTTGTGGCCTAGACAATAATCGGCGTACTTCTACGTAGTAGCTCATCTCGTTATAAACAGCTGCGGGTTCACGCAGGAACCTACTGATTTATTAGAGTATGACAAGTCCCGCTCCATCTGGTTCGTGGAACCCTCAACGAAATTAATCAGAAATATACAAAAAGAAGGAATAAGAACAGTGTTTTGCACTGCGGGAGACAAAAAGAGGTGGTTAGATAAAGGAGCTATAGCAAAACCATTAACAACTAAGTTAGTTCCAGTTGCCTGGCACCATGGAAAGTAACGTATGACTGTTCAAAAGGAATAAAAAGTACAATAAACATTGTCCTCGTCTGCGTATGCCCTTAAAAATAAGTAAGACAGTCAATCAACGACCCCTTGATATGAACAAACGGGCCACAGTAAACTTGGTTATGTGCGCTCTTCACAATTAATGTTTACCAATGACATCATACCATCAAATTAAAACCACACTTGAAACCATGACATAAGTGCAAGTTACTTTTGTAGTGTTAGTTACCGGCTAAGTTAACTGTAGTCATTCTTAGCGTTATGCTTCGCTGACTGTCATGTAACATCCTTATCTTTTGAATGTAGTCGAAAGTGTTACATTATTGCTAAATATTTTCGTTGGAGTATTATTGCTTAATTGTAGCATTTTTTTAGTGTATGGCTTTTTGTAATGTGTATTAAATAATATTTTGTGTTATAAAATGTTGTCTAATTTGGAGTCTATTGATTTGCTTGACACACCTGGAAATTCTTCAATAAATTATTAAAGTTTGTTTTGTCATCTTTAGTATTATTTAATGGATGTTCCATCGAGTATAATGAATTTGAATTTCTCTGTGAATCGACAGCGACAACGACTTCATAACGTGTGTCTTTTCACTTTTTTTTTCTCGCGCCAGTCGAGACACGCGCTTCTGCCGTTAAACGCATTCGGAATCATTTGGTAGTGAGGTAGCGACCTGGCACAGGTGTACGACGCCACTGTAGTGACCGACCAATCCGCCTTTTGCACATTTTGTTATTTTGTTGTTGTATAATGTTTTAATGCATCCTTTTTTGTTTCTTTGCAACTTTCAGTGTTAAGGTTCAGTGCATCATGTTGTGGGCAGCTGATTTTTATGTTATTTGTGTATACGATTATGTTATGTAAAATGCACAGGACTGTATAGTTTTGGAGTGTGCCTCTATGTAGTGCATGTGTTGATATCGCACCAGAGTAGCGTGGAGCATCATGACTAATTCACAGGTATGGTTTTTGTTTCATTGCACATATTATTTTGTTGTACACGTATTTAGATGTTCAATAGATTTGCTTGTCATGCTGATGTGGGAATAAAAAGTGAGAGTACTATGGGAAATGGTTTGCTATACAGGCGAGTAACATTGTGTTACATCTATGATATTTAAGTTCAGACAAAATTACAAATTACTTTATTTAGAACTAATACAATGGATAAGACCATAATTATTACGACTTAGGTATCTGTTCAATATTCAACGCGATATGCGTATGCAACGTGATATAAGTATGGACAACAGCTTAATGATGCATTATAAATCGTAATCCTTATTTGTAATTGAAGCGTATATTAGTCGGAACACCTAGAGCTGTGTTTAATGATCTATCGTACATATATACTACATAATTATTGTACTAAGTACTGAAGAAAGTGATGGCAGAGTAATCATTAGATTTCCCTGTATTAATTACTTTTTATAAGTATTTCTTCTTTTTATAAGAACAAGTGGAGAGAGAAATGCCGATGAAAAATAAATAAAAAAACGTATCTAAATATCACAAAACAAACTCCATTTCAGTAATATAAAATAATATTAAATACCCATTTATCCTCGCCTTTGATTCTAGAACACGATGCAATTTATTTACAAACAAAAAATTAAATATTTACGCATTTTCTTGTGCTGAAATTATTCCAGAGGAAATAACATCCATTCATCCAGATGCAAATAAGATCAGACCGACATTCATGTATAAGAATGAAGATCAAAACCAAGAAAATTATGAGCTGTCCGAATTAAATGGTTTTGCGATCTGTTTTTTACCCTTTTGGGAAAATTCAAAGAGTCTCAATGAAAGTTCATGCAATTTTTGTATAAAACTATATTGAAGAGTTCAAAAACATTTAAAAAAAGTCTGAAGATTTTTCTCCAATTCGCCCTAAGTACCGTATCCCGATCGTTTCTTCAAAGATTACTAATTTTATAAAGCCTCCAACGATATTTGTACACAATGAAAGTATAGAATTCGAATGGCGGTGCCGTCCCTTCTTTTGATAACAGCACGTGTTAAAAAATCCGTTACTTTTGTTTTTTTTCAGCCAGTTTTGTTTTGTTTTTGAAACATCTCCATAAAAAAGGGTTATGTTCTACGTCAGGTCAGCCTTTAAAGCCAATCAACAAAGACTCATTTTTATACCAAAAGGTCTTAGTGCGGTTAAGTTATGCCCAAAAGTTCATTTTAATTCTGTTATGACGACAACTCCTTTATGTTTCGACAAGTTTGATATCTCAAGACTACCCTCCATCCAAAAAGGCGTTATAGTCTCCTTTGGGATATTACCACTGAATTTTGCCCTTCCCATTATTAGGCACTTTTGCAGTTTTATCTTTTTTCCCCACGAGTTGTCACAGTTCGTTATTATTCCAAATGTAGATATAATCATAAATTAAGCAAATCGTTTACAAACACAATGGATAGATGTTCTATTTCACACCAAACTCATCTTTACTTTCATGTCAAAACAATTATTAAACCATGTTTCCTTTTCTCTTCTAATGTGAGACAAGAATTCGGAAATTTTGTTCCCAGATTGATGTTTGTATTTTTGTATCTTGATCTGTGCGCTCATATAACTAGATATGTAAGGGGAGGGCGTCAATAAAGTGGGTTATCGGGTTATGTCTAATAAACACATCAATTAAAAATATGTCAGTACGTATGTTTGTTCTCAATTGCACATTGTGAATGGATGGAATTTCTGTTTTTCCCGATAGGCTGATATCAACGCTTGTAGTCGATTGAAATTACTTCAGTTTTAGTCATTTACCATTTCCAACTTGAGTCAGAATTCATATTGCGATGTGTAGAATGTTTATCTTGGTAGAAACTTACCAAAAAAACTGGTTCCATAGTTAAAATATGTATCTAAACGAGGAAACAAAAATGAAACGTATAGGAAAGTACTACTTACCTACTAAAACTCGATCACGGCAATCACTTTGCAATCAATCATTATTAACATTTTAATATTTTAGCCTCATTGCTCCACTTACAATGTGGAGCGTGTGTTCTGTTGATATTAATAATCCGTTACGCAATTATGGTGATTGCTCTTAATTCCCGCGGCACTTCTCTCTACGCATCATAAACAATTTAAAAAGCTGTTTTCTTTTTAAGCCTTTTAAATTCGAACTAAAGAACCTCTTTCTTAAAGTCCCGTTTATTTTGCGCCATTTATTTTTAATCATTCCTTTGGTCTTAACGATATAGTATGTTAGTTTGGAGATATTTAATTCTTTGCTACTTTACTTTATCATCAGACAAACAATTGGCAATAAAAAGGAAAGGTCGCATAAATCACCCTATTAACAGATTTTTAAATTCATCAAAATGCCATATTTAATATGCCATTATGCTAGAAACTCTATAATTAAATACAAAGACGCAGTAGTAATAGTTTTAAATTGTTTATGGATGTTGTAAATTTTTATTGCAAGACTAGTTTTGCCATCAATTTCACCGCCGTTCAAGACAGTTTAAAAAGAGAGTTCTTAATAAATTCAATCTTGCGTTCTTAATTCAAATGATTGTTTTTTTTTCTTACGAATATTCCAATTAAGTTTTATTTCCTTGTTTAAATCATTGGTTATTAAGGACTAGCCGTTAGAATGTTGTTATTTTCTCTTGTTGCGTGTGTATACAATGTCCAAATGTCTAACATAATAATTACAAATAGTAATTCTAATTCCCAACTTCATTACTGTCAATCTATTTTGATATACATTTGACATAAGTGATTAAGCCAAAAAAGTTGATAAGTTTCAATTTCATGATAGCAACACTTGTCGACATAAATTTTCAATTCAGTGAGTTTTCAGTAGCTCGTTCTTGTATTTAATCTTAAATACATCATGTAGGTTATTAACCTGTCTTGTAACGTACTGAAAAACATTGTCTTTATTTTTTACAGTTGAATTATTGAACTAATAATCGGTGTAATCAATTCGATACTGTCATCCACATTTTACAATCTTTTTTATATCAATTTAAATTCGTTATACATTTCATTACATTTTACAAGTCTGATAGTTCTCAAATTTAGTATACGTATCCCTGTTACGATTTTAAAAAAATTGCGTCAAATAAGACTATAAATTCACAATTTTGTTTTTAGATTTATTAAAAGTCTTAATTATAATCCCTCATTTGTTGCATTTTTACAATCTTTTTCTACAATACTTTCTTAGGACAGTACCTAATATGATCATCCAATAAGTTCTACTGGTACGCTAAACTCGTCATACTTACCCTCGATTTCTGGAAGGGTGATCAATAGAATCTGCTGTCAAATCACCTGATCACAACTGTGAGGTTGACCATAAAATTTTTAACTAATTACGTATACCGCGAGGGCTGGTTCGAGGTGGCGCAGGACAGAAAGACATGGAAGGATCTGGGGGAGGCCTTTGCTCAGCAGTGGGTCACTATAGGCTAGAAAAAAAAATCACAGAGTTTGGCATGAGTTTTGACGGATGAACAACAAATAGTGTTGATCATCGTTTGAGAATCTAGGGGTTACTCTTTAAAGTAATACCAAACCCTAATAGATATCTTCAATGTCATATACATGTATGATAGTACTTACATAGTAGTCATAAAAGTATAAATAACAAACAAATAATGACGTCTTTGTTTCTCTCGCAAATGATGAAATCATTTATTTATTGATCGTCTATAACTTCCGAGGTGCCTGTTACATTCATACGTTACGTATTATTTTATTGGTCTAATAAAACAGTTATTTGTTATTGATGTGTACATTACACGACGTAAAAAAAGACAACAAATTATTTTTATAAAGAAGGTGTAGTTTATTATTATAAATCTATTCGAGCTATTTATCCGACATATAACTTATACGTCAATTTTTTTAGGTTAACGATAGCTGTCAAAAACGTTACAACAACAACACAAAATTTGCTTACATTCACAGCTCTATATTAATATACATCTTTTAACATATAAAATAATATTTCAGGTATGGTTCCGTGGCGTGAGAAGCTCCAAATTCCGCCATGTATACGGTGTACCGTTCAAACGCGAGCGTTGCTATGACAACATTAAGATCACTAGGAATGCGCATGATTCTAATTTCTGCGCTGTCAACCCTAAGTTCGTTGCCATAGTAACGGAGGTGGCCGGCGGAGGAGCCTTCCTTGTACTACCGTTGGATAATGTAAGTATAATATGACTACTATATATTTTAACTTTAAGTCCCGCCAAAGCTTCGCACGGGAGCAATACTGATGTATTATACATATAAAACGTTCCTCTTGAAACATTCTAGCTATCAAAAAACTGCATCAAAATCCATAAGCGTACATAGGGACAAAAAGACAGCGGGAAGCGACTTTGTTTCATAATATATACTGTTTTTTTAGCTTAATTTATATTAAAAGTAATCCTGACTGTAATTACAAATTACTTATAACCAGTTTTGATACTAGATTTAAACAAGCCAGACAAAAATTAGCTCGATAAAAATGGTTGAGTGATTCGTTAAATAAAAATATCTGTGGGGGCATTAAATAACGGTTGATATCGCAGACCCCAGTGCTGGAATCCTATCCGCACGATGACTTATTAGTTCGAAACATGAGAACTCGACTCATCATTGGAATATACGTTTTTGTTTTGTTTTCGTCTATTGTAATTGAGATTATGATTGATGATAATATATTGTTATATGGAATGTAGATGAAGACAGATGTTACTACTGTAATATACTGTCTGTATGTTTTTAATTATGTTTGTGAGATAATCTACGAGTTCTTTTTATCTCAATAATGTTTTTGTGACTACGTCGTGGGCAAATGCATTTTCTAGCAAACCACGTAAAAACGGAGTTTTTTTTGGAGATGGAGTCAATATAATGATTATAGTATTCAGTCAATAAAAAACCGAGTTTTACAGAAAATAAACAGGCTTTGGTTGTTAGTCGGTATCACTCCTGACAAATTGGTCGTGGCACTTCAGGTGTTGGGGCAAGCTGGCTGTAAATCCGTACATATTACTGCTAGTAATGTCACCTATTTAATAGTAAAACTAGATTTCTAAGAAAAATACCATTATACCACAAAATACGAAAGGATAAGGGGTTTCCAAAACTCCTAATGGCATATAAATCCCCCTTAGATGAATTCACCCGTGAAATGTTCGGGCCATCGATCGCAGCCCGTTTACTCGAGACCAATATTTATGCTGTTTCACGGCACGGCGCCCTATTTCGTGGCCCCATAAACTGTGTACCCCGAGAATGTCTACATAAGTAGGTTAGGCTTAAGCAAGTAAGGATTAGGGTAAATTTGGGAGTGAATAGTGACTGGGGAATAAAGTAAGGTAACGCTAATGTGATCAAGTATTTTATTTTTAACGACTCCCGCACCAAGGCATATAATCCTTGTGCCGCGGGGGGGTTTCACAGACATTCAATTCACATCCACAAAGACACTCGGACTCAGTACAAGTATTAGGGGATCGCACAAATTCTTGTCCTATGCGGGGATAGAACTCGCGACACTTCAGGCACATTGGTAATTAGCGTATTGCTCTGACAAATATTTTGATTAGTAGGTATAATCAACGGAATAGAAAAGTACAGTCAATAGTCGTTTTCGACTCCGTACAGTCTGTTAGTTCGATGCCCTAGAGAAATTATAAGCAATTTGTTGCAGTAATACAAAGCGGAATAAATAAGTTGATTGTGTGCAATTTAATATGATAACATGATAAGTTATTACGTTATTGAATAATTTTACAATTGGCATCCGATTCCTATCACGACAATCTTCAAGATTATTTACGTTTAAGGATCTTATCTATGTATTTATATACCTCCTCGTAGGTATTTAAAATTTATTAATTCTTAAATACCTAAGTGACTCAGAGATAGCCCAAAAAATGGCAATGCCGGCCTTTTTAGTGGCTGTGACGGTATACTAGGAGTTTAAAAAGATTCTGTTTAATTTTCATACCAAATATGATGCCCTCTTTACCAGAGGCATTTCAAGCCTACTTCATAACATCCTTTGAAATTGAATAGTGCATTATTTGGGTGCATATCAAGATAACAAGTTTCAACATTTCCCACCGTCTCGCCAAGCTGCAAGCGATGCAACTGTTGCAACGTAATTGTTTGAGCGGTCATTTCACCGTCCGATGGCAAACGATATGCCCTGTGTATATTACATATGAAACTCGTTATTTTAATTACTTATTTACAAATCTTATTGTCTGAGCGGTGACTCAACGCGGAGTGTCAAACGATTGAATAGGTAATGAAAGCTGTGGACTCACGATGTGATTATTGTAATAAAAATTATACAATAGATAGTTTCTAATTTGGATATTTTGCTAGTAGTTGTGTTTATATAACACTATAATAAAATAACTCATGATATATGGTCACGCCGAACTAGATAACAAACAATATGTAACAAATCATTGCTTCGAATTATGAAACTTTTCCAATGCTTGTTTGTTACCTAAAGCATAACTACAGCAATAAAACATTTTGCCAGACAGCTCTCAAAACAAAATTAGAAACATTCTATTCGACAGAAAACGAGTTTGGTATAATTATAATAATTTCTATTTCAGACTGGACGATTGGATTTTAACGCGAGCCGTGTGACCGGCCACAAAGGCCCCGTGCTCGACATCAAGTGGAATCCTTTCAATGATAATATCATTGCCTCATGCTCCGATGATTGCACGGTAATTTTGTTTGTGCCAATTTTTTCCCCTATATTTTTTCATAGCAACAATTTGTTCATATGTTCATACAGCTTCATAGTAATTGATGTGTGGTACTCGGGATGTTCCATTCGAACAATTTCTCGCTTTTTGTCGATATGAAAGCGTGTAGCCTGGTTGTCAATATATTATTATATCTAGCCATATTATTATGGTGTACGAGCATTGATTCCATTATCTTATCCGGCATAAGTAGCTGTTGTATACATTGTATTGATCGCTGTTTGATTTAGCGGAATTATTGCGAGTTATTTTGTGTCATTTTATGAAATCATTTATAGTAATTTTGTATAAAATGTATTTTGGAAAACCCCGTTCATTTTGAATCTCGCTTTTGTACACTGGTATAAACGACTTTCTTAAATAGTCTGTTCTCCAAAATAGATTGGAATATTGTATACTTCTAAACCATTTTGTGGGAATAATACTTAATGAAAGTGCATTATAAAAAAAAATTGAAATAATTCGTTCTTTTCCGCGATCAGAAAAGAAAG
Organism: Chrysodeixis includens; assembly: GCA_941860345.1. Lineage (NCBI taxonomy): Eukaryota > Metazoa > Arthropoda > Insecta > Lepidoptera > Noctuidae > Chrysodeixis > Chrysodeixis includens. The sequence continues at coordinate 3,536,695 of OW796094.1, forward strand.
AAATAATCATTTATTTGCGTATGGTACATATTGAAATGGTATTTAAATTAATTTCGGGGCCTATTAAATACTTTGTATAATTACAAAATATATGAATCAATTTAAATCAGGTGACCGTGTCAATTCTAAACGTAATTATGTCTATGTAAAATTCTTCCACGATTATTATAATGCGGTAATGAGTCACCGATTAATTTGCCTAATTGCTTGACTTACGGGCACTTATCTCAGGTGTTAATTATCATATTTCCGTTCCGTCTTCATTTACATTTGTCTTATGTAAGTCTACTTTTTATTATTATAACAGTTGTCTAACGATCATAGATACAACATTTTTTTCCACACCTGATGGCTTTAGCTGGATTAGATTAATATCAGCTTCTGTATTAAAAAATACTTTACTAGCTGCGCCTGCGCAGATGTGAATAAAAATTACTGTTTTCATTGTTTTGTCGTAAAAGGTGTAAAGAAAATGCTCTTATATTCCTGTTGTTACTATTATAATCCTTACCAAAACATTATTGTATCTCTTTATCGTGGTGGAGGTTTAAACTTTGGTTGCAACTCCGCTTTTGAATGTCTACTGCTACGAAAATATAATAATTTCTTTATATTCTCATCATCAATACACAGTATAAAGTAAAATATAGCACTATATAGAAACTGGTGTCTGTTTTAGGACCTGTAGTATCCATTTGCCAAGTGATAGTATTTACCCTTAGATACTAAAGTCGGCGAGATATCCTCTAAAAAACGTACTAAACAGAAATAGTTAAGCTCCTATTTATAAGGGAAGATATATAGCTCAAAAGTGACGTACTCTATCTCCATCTTATATCCAGGTGAAGCTATGGCACATCCCGGACGGCGGGCTGTCGATGCACCTGACGGAGTGGCTGGTGGAGCTGCACGGCCACAAGCGCCGCGTCGCGTACATCGAGTGGCATCCCGCCGCCGAGAACATACTGCTCAGCGCTGGATTTGATTACTTGGTGAGTATTACATTTATCACATTTTTGTAGCTTTAAAAATATGCGTGTGTTTCGTTTTCGACCTTATTTAGACACTTAACACATTTAGATTTTCAAACGAACTGTACACAATCGAATTCAATGAATTACTGTTGTTCTATCAGGTATCAAAATAAGCTTGACACCTGGTATAGTTAAAACATACGAAGCACCAATTCCTACATGTCATAGATGACACTTTGTAAATCGGTTTGTGCTAACTGACTTCTGATGCTGACTGTACACAGTTTAGGAGTGTCTTTGAGTTAATTCTTAATTTAGCTCCTACTTATCAGACTGCACTACCTTCTACCCGGGGTGTGGGACCCGGAAAGCTTGTTTTTAGTTCTTAAATACATACGCATCTCTGGTGTAAATGTAGTAGTCCCATATTATCTATCTGCCATAAAATCTGCATTATCAATCAATTTAATATCACGTGTCGATTAAAATCGAGTCACAATGTTCATTCCCGTACTCCTCCGAAACGGCTTGACCGCATCTCTTGAAATTTTGTGTGTAATATCGGGTAAGTTTGAGAACTATCTATTTTTTATCCCCGATTTTTTGTCAATTTATTTTTCGCTAGACTATGCGTCCCAAGTCGCGGGCAACAGCTTGTTTTATTACATACTTGCATCTGTAGACATTTTTGTGTTCAATATAAAATTCTATGTAACTATTTCACCCGCGACATAGTATACTATCATTACATTTGCTCGTGTCTCGCCGGCTATTAAACATTGACCTCCTAACAGACCACTAACTAATGGCTGTAGATAACATGGCTATGAATTATTAACTTAATACACAAATTAGGTTAACAGCTGTTTCTGAGTAATAGTTCTCAATTCATATGTTTATACTACGTATGTATTGAAACGTATTGTTAATCATTGTTATTGAAGTAATTTGAATATGTGTTACCATTTCAATTACTCACTTACTACGATACGTTTTTTTCTTTTATTTAATTTAAGCCTCGATTTCTGATACAGTTGTCAAACCTACTGATCCTCATTGTGATCAATTGAGCAAAAGATAGCATCCGCCTAAAATAACATTTGAAAGGTGATTAATTGTGTCGATCGGCCTTTCAAAAAGCGGGGATACCTACATCCTAAATGTATAGTTTTATTTATAAGATAAATTTTCCGGTTATAAAAAAGTTGTATCTAAAACTTAAAGTATGAAACAATATGTCAGCGTTTAATTTATTAAATAGAACAGCATACCCAGTGATCACGCTTAAATTATTAGATAAAAATGATCAATCTAAATACACACCTATTAAAAAATAATATTATATTTAAAAGAATAAATTTTAACGATCAAGTTGATGTACGCTTACGTGTAACATGCTACAGAATCAGATATCATCTTTAAAAAGCCATATCATTAGACTTAGCTCATTTTGTATAACTAATAAAATACTTAAGTACTAATAAAAGCAATAAGTTCGACATCTTCACACGATTTGTTATGTTTTATATACACTTTCATAATCGCGTTTACTGATACATAGATGATAGAACATTGGTAAGGTATATCCGACGGTCACGCAATATTCAATGTGTGCGATCCATTTGAATGCTAGCGTGTCTCTTTACAATCGAAGCAAGAAGTATTCGCGACAGTACCGTTTGTAATTCTGTTATTTAAATCAGTTCGAGTAGAATGGTTTAAAAATTACGTTAATATACCGCGAAGTTTGGTTATCATTTAATTTTGTTCTGTACCTGGTTCTAATTTGTTTGTATTTAGAAATATATAATTATGTTTATCAGTTGTCTACAATTTACTATTGTATACTTAATTTGAGAGAAGCATTGTAGGAAATAAAAATAAGAATTCCGTTAAAACAACCTGCTTTTCAAAGAGCCAGTATTTTGTATTAAGCCTGTTTTATAGCCTACAGGGAGAGCACCTGTGCACTATAATAGGTCCTGCGCCTCTAGCCAATTTCGGGCAAGGCGGCTAGTGCTAGACATCAGCCTCACATTACCTTGAATAGTTACGTATTGTGTTCAGATAAAGTATCTACCTCCACGAATAACCTAGCCTCGTTTCTGATGTTATCTAAACCTTGATCTTGTGTTGTTATCGCACTTACTTGTCTAACTTCGTAATTGATCGTATTGTTGTGATGTCATTTTTAATAGACTCAGATTTGTTTTGATACACTTTAAATTGGAATGTGAGAAGTTCAATTTAGACTTGTTGTTGCTTGTATTTTTCTTATAGATATGGTAGTAAATACACTTTTAAATGGGTTATGTAGTATGTACATGAACCAAATAAACAGTAAACAATATGTTTTGAATATATTTTTAATTTATTAAAGTCCTTTGTTATTTACTATTTTGTTATAAAATCTTAGAATACTTATTTATTTTACTAATGCTGACAATATGGCTGAGTATTCTCTAATATGATTAAATGCCATTGAAAACTGATGCTAAGAAAAACATTTACATCAAGTAGGTCTAGGGTATGATTTTCAATAAATCTGTAAAGTGTTTGTGTATAATAAAGAATAAATGACTGTCCTGTCTAAAGTCTGATCTAAAGATTAGTGGCCCTGACTGCTGTACCAGAGGTTGTCAGAGGCTGTATCCAGGGGGAATGTTTGTGTGACGAGCACGATCATTTGTTCTGTGTCTGGTTGTAATTTAACTAAAATTTGTATGTATTTACTTATTCAACTTATACGACAACTGATAAACATACTTATATGTTTATCAGTTATCTAGTACTCATAATACAAGCTCTGTTTAATTTGAGACTAGATGGCGTTGCCTAAAAGTCGGAAATACTATTATTATAAATAAATAAATAAACTTTTCTAATACATTTCATTAAATCTCCAGATCTTCGTGTGGGACGTGGGTAAAGGCGAGGCGGTGAAGGTGATCGACTGCCACACTGACGTGATCTACTGCATGTCGTTCAACCGCGACGGCTCCCTGTTGGCTACGACGAGCAAGGACAAGAAGCTGCGAGTTATCGAGCCTAGGAGGGGGATTGTTTTATCTGTAAGTGTCTGTGAGATTTATTTTGTACTGGGAGAGCCTGAGAGAGTTCCTAGAGCAGGAAATAACCTCATAAGTATATAATCTTGTGCTATATTTATTTCTGAATTTTGCTCATTCCACGAAAAATGCCTATCATTCTTGTTATTGTACGTTTCCGCCAACAGCAATATACAAAATTGTTTACAAAGCAAAAAAGTTTTGTAAGTGATTCAGAAACGTAACTTGATTTTGACTTTAAGGTTTTATTGATGTAGTGTATTTGCCCATTTTAACCTTACATTAGAATTTATTAAAACATATCCTCCGAATCAACTCATACATCTATTATTATTTATTAATTTATCAAACAAAAAAGGTACAAACTGTTTACTGGTACAATTATCAAAAAATCGCCAAACTGTAAGACAGTCTGTCTGTGTGTCTTTCATTTACATTGTTTAATTTACACTACATGCACCCTGTACCCTTACATGTTTTCCTTGTATCACAACTATAACACTATACTAATCTACCATTCTGTTCACAGGAAGGCCCCTGCCACCTCGGTACTAAAGCCTCAAAGTGCACGTTCCTGGGCGGGTCGGGCAAGGTCCTGACCACGGGGTTCTCCCGCTACAGCGACCGCCAGTACGCCGTGTGGGACCAGCACGACCTCGACAAGCCGCTCGTCTGCGAGACCATCGACAGCTCGTCGGGAGTCGTGTTCCCGTATTATGATTATGATACTAACATGGTGAGTTGGTAGGCTTTTTAACTGTTACCTGATGAATAGCAAAAAATATCAAACGTGGGATACGCATACGTTTCATGGTGGTTCAGGAATCAGTAGTCAGTAAGAGTCTGACACTACCCACATCTTCTCCCTAGGAGGTGGGTGTCCATTTAGTCAGTAAGAGTGACGCTATCCAATTTTTTTCTAGAGGAGGTAGGTATCTCGAGGCGGTGGTTACCAGAAATAAAAAATGTTCTACGACTTTCACACAACGCCTTATCTGAGCGAAGCTCGTATTACTAGCACTAGACAACTAATAAAAAAGCAATTCATACAATTATTTTACCTCTGTCTAGGTATACCTTGCGGGCAAGGGGGACGGGAACATTCGTTACTACGAGGTGGTCGATGAACCGCCATACGTGCACTTCCTCAACCAGTTCCTATCGGGAAACCCACAGGTAAACTATCTACCTTTATACACACAATTTTATTTAATGTTTATCAATATTTGGTCACGCTCGTTACGGAAAATAAGTTTTTCCATAGGTATTTATTTGTTACTTAACAATTTTATATTTTCTCCAATTTTCTTGAAACATTGATTAACACAAAAATGGTGTTTTACACATCTGTGGTTCATCAATCAATCGCATAAGTAATATCTGATTTTAGTTTAAATTTGTGTAAAATGGCAATATTTTTAATAATCTTAAGTATTCCTCCTTTATCCCTATTTAATATCTACGTATTAACTATTGCAGCGCGGACTAGGCTTCATGCCGAAGCGTGGCGTGAGCACGGCGTCGTGTGAGGTGTTCCGGTTCTACAAGCTGCACACGTCGCGCGGCCTCTGCGAACCTATCTCCATGATCGTGCCGCGCAAGTCCGACTGCTTTCAGGTATTATATTATCTTTAGAAGTTAAGTAAGAATAAAATGTAGTCTTGAATTTTTAGCGAAAATCATACAGGTTATCAAAATGCCTATTATTGTTAGTGTCTCACTAATAACCAAAAGCTTTCTCCTTTCTCCACTTATTCTTGTCTATGACTCGCAGCCAGTTTTGCATAATTATTATATAAGAGTAACTTATAGAGTTTGTTGCCGGTTCTTCCCCATAAGAATGACATTTGGAAAGTGCCTAAAGGCCTAATCGAAATAAAAACATTTTGATTTAGCGCAAAAGCGCGGAGTTCCATATAGAAGCTTCCCTAAAACAAAATACGTGGTTGTTTTTAACGACATTGAGTACAATAAGGCGTTGTTTCGCAGGAGGACCTGTACCCGGACACGGCGGCCCCGCTGCCCGCGCTGTCGGCCAAGGACTGGCTCAGCGGGATGAACGCGCCGCCGCTACTCATCAGCATGAAGACTGGTAGGTTTCTTATTACACACTGTATAAAAACCTGAAAGATGCCTTTAAAAGTATTAAGATGTCACTTTTTATTATAGTTTTCATTACTCCCTCCAATTCATGTATAATAACATTAATTACAGACAAAATTTCTGACGATATGGTATAGTATTTTACAATAGCGCTATGTCTGTCGTTGTCAAATAATCGGTTTCAACTACTATCACTACAGCAGCATAGTAGCTCAAGCTATCTGTGAATAACCGGCTTTTTCCATTCATAAACAAAAATAAATAATGTCTACTGACCAATTATAGTGCACAAGCGTGTGCGCAAACAGGTGCACTTTCTGTTCCTTTACTCTTATAGCCCTATGGGTCGGGAATTTGAAACGACCGGAGAGAGATCAGGCGCAGGAACTACATTTTTACGTGCCTTCCAAAATACGGAAATCGTAAACTATTTTTAGCATTTTTCTCAGTATATAAGTATGTAATTCTCATATTTATGTTTAGGTGTAACGATCTCGACGCACAAGCCCCGCGGCAGCAACAAGGACGCGCCGGCCCTGCAGGCGCAGGACGCCAACAACCGCAAGAAGTTCGCGTTCCTCTCGCGCGAGACCACGCCCGACTACCGCCCGCTCGCCACCTGGGCCAGCGAACACATCAACAACCATAGCGAACCCGAACAGGTATCACCATACCGGCATTATCATCTGTAATTATGTAATTTGGAACTAGACTCTGAACATATTTTGCAGAATCTTAGCTTTAATGTACCTATTTCCATAACGGCAGATAAAAAATGTAAAAAAAAGTATTAAACCTAACCAGACCAAAATAATTACCGACATTAAGGTGGCAAACACTGATTTTATTTTTCTTAGCAAGATTCTTTTATTTAGGATACAGTCACATATTAGTTAGTTTAAATTGTTTCCACTAACACAATAGTACCTCTTTTACGAACCATACCAAAGACTTACAACAAGACTTTTTCAATCATATTCAATTCCTACATATTTTTAAACAATACTTATTCTCAGCAGGTACAAGTAAACGAGAAGTCGCAGAAGACGAGCGCGAACCAGAACACGAAGTTCCACCAGCTGCAGAAGATGTTCGGCAAGCAGACCGGCGACGCCGAGCCCGTGCCGCTCTACAAACAGATCAACCAGGGAGACGTGTTCAGTACTGAGCATGAGGTGAGGCCACAGCTTTACGTTTTGACGGGCCTGTTGGTCTAGTGGTTAGTGACCCTGACTGCTAAGCCGGAGGTCGTTGGTTCGATTCCCACCTAGGACAAATGTTTGTGTGATGAGCACGATCATTTGTTCTGTGTCTGGGTGTGATTTATTTATAATATTATGTATATGTTACAGCCAAAGTAATTAATCTAGATATTATACATAATGACTAGTCATTATGAATAATATCTACTCAATTTAGATAAAGTGATAATTCACACAAAATTAATCACATTAACTAGCTATTATACATAATATCTTCAAAGAATTAGATAAAGTGATAAATAAGTAGATATTCGTTTAAGAATGAATTTGTATTTAAATTTTCCTTAAGCATACATATCAGAAAGATTATTTTAACAATTAAAATAACATAAGATAATATTTTCACCTCAATAAACATAGACATTATAAAAAAAAAAAAAAAAAAACCTAACCTCACCTAATTTAGGTTAGGTTAGGTTTTTTTTTAGGCAGGAGTGTGGATATCAAATGAACATTATACCTTTTGATCATTAGCGCAAATGTTGATATAGCAAATAAATATTCGACGAACTGAAAATTATGTCAAACGACATTATACAAAGTGATGATTTTCTTAAACGTTGTTCGATTGAGTAATATTATATCAAACGTTGTTCGATCAAACATGGGTGAACCTAAGATAAAGACCGTATTATTACTTTGGCTAACTTTGACACGATATTATGAATAATAACTAGATAATGTGATTAATTTATTACACTGTCTAGTGAATTTAGCTATTATCCATAATGACTAGTCATTATGGATAATAGCTTATTAATCACTATGACTGTAACATATACATTTAGAAATATATAAGTATGATTATCAGCTGTCTGATTACCATAACACAAGCTCTGCTTAGCTTGGGATCAGATGGCCGTGTGTGGACATTGTCCCAAGATATTTATATTTACCTAAGGATTTTCTCTATATAGTAAGATAGTATATGAATACGCATAGGACATCACCCAAATATATTGGCTTCAAAACTTCTCCGTCACGGCAGATTTCAGAAGGCTGAAAAGAAAATTACCCAGAGACTTGCTAATCTAATTGATTCACTGAGTGGAGGCACCATGGTGTGCTTACCTGGACGTTCCATTTTTCACATTAAGCTAAAAATACTGATAAATGTCTTAAAAAAAACCATAGGCAGTAAAAGAAAAAAAAATATAGTAAGAGATTCTAGCCCATAAGCGGGATCGATAGTCTTTGTGAAGTCATTACACAATTTCAAACCTACGAGCTGTTTCGTTTGTCGCCGTTGTGACAATTCTTATAATTATGTGCTTGATCTCTCGCTCTCGAATAGCTGTTACAAGTCCTAACGATAGTGTAATTGTATAATTGTCACCATATTTCACTTGACATTGTGGCAGACATTATAGCACCTAAAGGAGATATAATAATATGCACTATGTTGTCCTTAAATACGTTTGTCTCGACATTCCGCTAGCGGCTATTTATTTAGATGTTTCCTAAGCATTGTTAATCAAAGTATTTATTAACCTTCCAGTTACGCCTCGCATTCAACCGCCAAGGTGAGGAGTTGAGGATCGTGAAGCGGCAGCTGCAGAACAGTCAGCAGCGAGTGCGCGAACTCGAACAACTGGTCGCCGCGCTACAGGCGCGCCTGCAACGCGACACCTCATAAACCCACGCTACGAGTACACACATCCCAACTCTGACGTCACGCCCGCAAGATGGCGGACCGACCATATTCTCTATTTAAAATGCTTGTAAAACGACGATCAAGCTTTAAGCACTTGATCTGTTCTCAGCCTTTAATATTTAATTGTATTTTAGGGTTTAGTTGTCATTCCCTAGTCTAAATCACTTCTTAATGTGACAAATGTTGCAGTACTAATGTTGGAGTAAGATATACATAGGATAAGACGCGTTGACGCGCAAGTGATGGCGGGCTTGCTCAAGCCTGCGTAAGGTAAGCTCTGTATAAAGAGGAACTAGGATTTTTCTTCGTAATTACGTGGTATTGGATACCAAGCCTGTAGTGCCGTTACTCTAAGATTATACAATCTTCAAGTATAGCTTTTATAAGGACCTTTAGCTATACTCATTATAGCAGTTTTTCTATTATTTTAAATTCTTATTGCTTTCCATTTTTTGGGTATGTTTTAATGTATTTTGATAATCAGAAGTATCGGTTTTATATATGGGATCAAAATTAATCATTCCAAAATGTATGTTATTAGGCTTTTTGGCAGCTGCTTGACGTCTTGTCTGTGTGTTCGCTAAAGACAGATTCGCGAGGCCTAATCTATATTAAAATTGCAATCAATGCTTTCTTTTTTAGAAAGGAAATGTGATAAAACCATGACATTCTACATAAATGTTCATGTCACAAATTGTTTAATGTTTTTTATTCTTATTATTACTTTTGTATGTTGTGATTTATTATACTGACTTTACAATTATTATGTTTCTGCGATCAAAACCAGGGTTATGATTTTTTATAATTAATTTTGACATGTTATGTGATTTTATGATCTACTGGCCTACGATCAAACTACTATCACAATACAAGTTGTATCGCTTTTGTAAGATAGATTTGAACTATTTGTGTTACTAAGGCTGATCTCGTGAAGCACTTATTATAAAGCACATAATAATATTGTTCCCAGTTTTACGATTAAGTTGACATCTTGTTTGTTGGTGATTATTTTAATAGTCTGATTTATGTAATAGTGTTACCTGTTATTTTGTAATTGTGTTTGTATTTTCTTTGTAAACAATTTTATGACGATTAAGCATTTAATGTCATGATGATAATGTATTTTTCTGTAATGTGAATTGAATGTACAAAAAAGTAACCTGAACTTTTTATGTACGGACATCGTTAGATTTCTAAGCTAGCATAGCATAGGTGCTAGTTGTTCTCAAAAGACTATTAACCTGTTTAGTTTGCACAACATAATGCCAATATTAAAATATTTTAGTTTCTGTGTCCACTACCTATCGTGGCACTAATGAGGCTATAGATATTATGTACTTCACCATTTTGATGAAAAAATCAGTGAATAATGGGATTGTATCCACCAATGTTTTGTATCTTCATAGCTTGCCTATAATCGTGATCGTTCATTACAATTTAAAGGCTTTAATATATGTACTTGTATTTTTAATCAAAATGAATTGAAAAAAGCCTAAAACGTTATGGAAAATATCGGAAATTACGTTACATTCCATTTTCAGTATAAACGCATAATGTTAGTGTAAGTGAAAATGAAAGTATTATTGTGCATTAGCTGATTTAATTACTTGGCTAAGTCGGTGTTAATATTTATTATTATGTATTTTTATATCATGCTTGTGTAGCACAAATTTTCAATAAATGTTTGGATAGTATTCAATGCCTTTTTTTATTTAGACCTCTATACTCCATTTGTTTAGGTAATTAACTAAATGTAAACAATCTTGGCGTTACTTTTTAACCAAAAAAATAATTTAAAATATAGATATTACCACTTACAAATCAAATATCTATAGTTTTAGAAAATCTGAATGTATTTCAAGTTATAAAAAGTATTTTACATTTTTCAAGATCACATTTTGTATAAAAGACATACCAAAATTGTTTACATTTAGTTAATTACCTAAACAAATGGAGTATACTTCCATATCCATATTTTTAAACTTTTAAACAGCAAATATACACAAAGCAGGTTTCTCATAAAATAATAAAATTAAATAAACTTTTAAATTACAATTACTAACCTCTCTAGATCTTACGTGAGGAAAAAGCGGCCTATGCCTGTCTTTTCCAAAATATTTCATGTAATGGTTTAAAAAAACACCAAAAAGATTTCATGGAAAATGTTTATTGTACAAAAAGCATGTATAGTTACAATATTTCAGATCATTATATTATTACCTTCCAGTCAGTCATTTAACAGAAACTAAAGTACAAGAAGACAACATAAAAATATATATAAAAAAAATGTTTACTATAAAAGTAACAATTATGTAAATAATTATATCATCTCGGATACTCTTTTTAACATAATATTCTAGTTAAATGCAATTGGACGGATAAAAATATGATAATATTAGTTTTAAAAATATATGTTTGTACATATAGTAGTAAGGCATAAAGTGATGTTAAACCCATTCAACAAACTTTCTTAAAAGTTATTTTGTAACTTTTCTACTTTACATATTTAATTCTTAACTAAATATACCTAAAATCATTAATAGACTAAAAAACTGAGAACACACACTCAATATCTGTAGAATATTTTTTATACTGCCTGAAAAAATTAAGTCAATTATTTATAAAAGCTAGATGTGGCACACATTCACACCAAACAAAAGTAAAAAAGAAATAGTTTTTCAGGACATTAATCATTTTAACATTCTCATATTCAAAATAAATTATTGTAAAAACCGATGAGAAAGATTACATGATTGACACAAACAATTTATTGATTAACTGTATACTTTGACACAACTCAATATAACTTATCTTTTAAACCTTATACTGCCTTTGAAGTACAAAATGACAAAAGTCATTCACAAATACAGAACAATGCTTAAAAAGATAAGGTAGGGAAGCATTTCAGTATTCAGGTAAGTAATAGAAACTATTTTACATAAGTATTAGAAGATAAATCATTCAATATCATCTCATAAAATGAAACATTTGACGATGAAGAGTGTCAATAAGACAATAGCGGATGTCTTTAAGGTAGTGCCAGCATTACATCCGTCTGTGCTACAGGTATATATACATGTCCGGTACTCCAGTTTGTCTCCGGGTTGCTGTACATAGTTGCAGTAGTTCCCCAAGTCTAATGATGAGCAATATCTTTTTGTGCTGATTCCACCTGAAAATATTATGGAGCGTTAATTCCAAACGTTTAATAACAGCTTAATTAGAAAGACAAGAATCTTCATTAGCTCAAATTGTTAGTTCGCCAAAACATGTAAAGCAAAAATTTTCTGATTTTGTCATCAATATATTACATGGAAAGCTTAATATTAATAGAAATTGCTTGTTATATTACTATGTTATTGAATATGTGTAATACTTACCATTAAACAGTCCCAACCAAGTTAGTGAACCTATTTAGTGCCCAGTGCTGTGAAACTTAAATACCCAGTGCATAAATACAGTGAAATGTTGTTAGTAACATAGTTCATTAGCACTAATATCACTCATAAACATTGATCAAAATATTGTTAATGTTTTAGAACAAGCAAGATTTTTGAAAAAATATGTTTTGTTATTAAAAACAAGAATCATTTTTAATATTTTAAACAATGTTTATGAATAGTTCATTTTAAAAGATATGACATAATAATGATGCCTTCTTAAATCTCTTAGTATTTACAAAATACAATTGCTGAAATCATCCGAGACTCCCTCTTTTTGCAATGTTTAAAAGCAAAAGCGAACAGCCTTAACTTGTGTTAGTATAAACCTGTAAGTTTAATGCAGTATCGAGCCTCGAAGACATGCTCGCAAGACGCCGGCTGCAGAATCCCACCGTCTAGCTTCATGAGACCATCACCACATTCCATAGTTGATGAAGAGTTGCACTGATAGCAGTCTAACGCTACTCCTAAGTTAGTAGGCAAGGTGGTTTTAATATTTAAGGATTAGTTATATACCAGATGAACAATTATTAAAGAATAGAAACAAAAAGAAACTTAAAGAAACAAAAGTAAGTCTTACAAAATAAACATAAATTAATGCTGTGACATACATAATAATATAATTTATTATTACACTAATAATATTAGCTTTGTTTTCTCTTTCGTAGTGTGATTGTAAGCCTCTAAAGAGATAAGAAACAACAGTTGCAGAAGGAAATATAGTTGTTGTTAAGATAAATAAGAATGCATGTAATGTTTCAACTGCCACTAAGTTCCACAATTAGTATTCTAAAGCGTAACCTATGCATCACAAGTAACCATTGTTGCCCGTAACAAGACAAGTTAGGTACTATTCTTATCTTGTTCTATACCCTGAGTGTTGACTTCTCACCTTCGTATCTCCCAACATGTTTTATACAGTACTGAGCGTTATGTATCGTCGCGCAATCAACGGGCACTAAGTCAACATCGTTCTCTAAAAACTCATTGCACTGAAACGGATTATTCGAGTCCGTCCCAGAACACTGGTAGCATTCTATGGAATAAACTAAAAAACCAAAACAAATAAATGAAAATAACAAAAACAATTAACAATAATCAAAGAAACAACGCCCTAAAACTTTTACCTGATTTTAAAGTTGCAAACGTTACGCAAAGGTAGAGAAAAACTTTTTCTGGCACGCTCTTCATGTTTACTGTGTTATTTTATTCATGAAATTTGTAATGTATTTGATAATTTATGAGCTTTAGTGAAAATAAATAAAAGGAACTAGCGTAACAAGTACACACAGTAACGGCTTCAATCGATAGCTGTCAAACTTTGCTAAAGTTGAAGCTGTCAATTAAGTTCCAAGTTTGATAAAACATTATGTTTAGCATTACGACAACCCGCTCATGTGGGTTAGGAACATAGGTATAGAATGTGTAAGAAAATGTTTTAATATATTGTGAAGTTTTATGATATATTAAATATCATATTTGTTGTACTTAATATGAAATGATCGCCATCAAAAATTAGTAATATGGCAACACCGGATCAGGTAGTATTTAATTTATCTTTCAGCAAAGTGTGCAAGGGCGGATCCAGTTTTGACGCCAGGAGGGGGTCACATAGTCGTAATCAAGTCAAAAACTTACAATTTAATTTTGATAACAAGTTAAAAGTAGGCAATTTATTAATGTACATAAGTACTGTAGTTAAAAATTTATTCGTTATTGTCCACTTTAAAAATTAACACATAATTTTATTGAACAGAAACAATACTTAATAAGAAATATCCACATTTATAACTAAATTTATGTAACTAAAAACCACGCCACCACTACCACGCTGAATGGCAATGCCAATTCTTTGCGCGAAATACAGTCCAGCCTTCTGATCACGGGTGGAGTCGACCAAGCGCTTAGCGAGTTCCTTATACAGAGCTCGTGCACCCAGCCCTCATGTCCCAAGCGTCTCAACCCCAAAGGGCTCAAAAATATATTAAGGTAAGGCCCGTAAGGTTATTATATTTTCACTTTAGGGTTTCCGCAGCTCCAGCAGCAGCGCCAGGCACACATAATTACTTGTGCATGTACATATTGCCATCTTCTCTGATATCTAGTAATAATGTGTAACTACTCAGTAGCTAGTTATTTTACAGTTTTAATGTCTTTGTTACTGTATTCGCTTTTTGCGATCAAAACGCTTATTTCAAGCTGAGGCTTGAATGGGTACGAATTTTGGGCCACTATCATCTCTTGAATCTTTTTTATGAATGATATCAATCTCTAGAGAAGACAATCCATATTACGGTTCGTTTTTCAAAAATGGTTTTCCCAAAAAAAATTAGCAGGGTCAATAAAATCGATCTTTTGATTTTTTGATTTTGATTTCTAATTTACCCGTTTTTATGCGGGTATTTGGTAAACTAAGTATAAAGTTATTGGAGTATTTTCTCAATATACCCAATAACCGATCTTTGTCTTATTCTACGAGGTCGGTATCTATCGCATCTTCGTTAAATTACAAGAGATAGAAATATTTTTCTCGGTAAAAGTTAAACTATCGTTACCTACTAATCTGAGCAAAAATCCCTAGTTCTAAAATATTACGGCCTACTAAAACTTCTTAACGAAACTGAAACTATCTGGCAAAGCGTGATAAGTAATGATTAAGATTTTGGAATTTAGTAGCACACTTAATTTGTAGCGGAGAAATCACATTACTAATTCCTACAGAAAAACTTCCTCAAGAAATTTACAATGGCTTTACTTAATCAGACTACATTCTGAACCGGAATCAAAAACAGAAGGCAAATTAAGACGCCTAGCGGTCGAGGATTCTTTGGTTGGAGGACGGTGGTGGCTCCGCCTTGGCTGCCACTGCAAAATTTTTCACGCCGAATCTATTTCTGCCGCGACAGTCTTGACCTCAGTGACCATGTCTCCCGCAAAAGTGGCAGCTGCCGCGAAACGAAGTAGCGCTTCTAAAGCGTTTTCCATCCAAATCGGATGAACCAGTGTCTTCGTTACGACGAAAATGTCTATTTAGTCTAAAAACACGAAAAGTAAACTTACTGGCTTTTGTTAGGAGAAAGTTTGTTTTTGAGTTAGGTTAGGTTTGGTTTTTAGTTAGGTTAGGTTTGGTTTTTACTTAGGTTAGGTTAGGTTTTGTTTCTGAGTTAGGTTAGGTTAGGTTTGGTTTTTAGTTAGGTTAGGTTAGGTTTGGTTTTTAGTTAGGTTAGGTTAGGTTTGTTTCTGAGTTAGGTTAGGTTAGGTTTGGTATTTAGTTAGGTTAAGTTAGGTTTGGGTTTTAGTTAGGTTAGGTTAGGTTTGGTTTTTAGTTAGGTTAGGTTAGGTTTGTTTCTGAGTTAGGTTAGGTTAGGTTTGGTTTTTAGTTAGGTTAGGTTAGGTTTGGTTTTTAGTTCGGTTAGGTTAGGTTTGTTTCTGAGTAAGGTTAGGTTAGGTTTGGTATTTAGTTAGGTTAGGTTAGGTTTGGTTTTTAGTTAGGTTAGGTTAGGTTTGGTTTGTAGTTAGGTTAGGTTAGGTTTGTTTCTGAGTTAGGTTAGGTTAGGTTTGTTTCTGAGTTAGGTTAGGTTAGGTTTAGTTTTTAGTTAGATTAGGTTAGGTTTGATTCTGAGTTAGGTTAGGTTAGGTTTGGATTTTAGTTAGGTTAGGTTAGGTTTGGTTTTTAGTTAGGTTAGGTTAGGGTTTGGTTTTTAGTTAGGTTAGGTTAAGGTTAGGTTTTTAGTTAGGTTAGGTTGGTTTGGTTTTTAGTTGGGTTAGGTTAGGTTAGGTTTGGTTTTTAGTTAGGTTAGGTTAAAACCAAACCTAACCTAACCTAACTCAGAAACAAACCTAACCTAACCTAACTACAAACCAAACCTAACCTAACCTAACTAAAAACCAAACCTAACCTAACCTAACTAAAAACCAAACCTAACCTAACCTAACCCAACTAAAAACCAAGAGGAAGCGACGGTGGCAGCCACCTATGCCAGCGTGACCGCCAACCACAATGCGGCACACGCAAAGGCAGGCCCAACGCGGGAAAACGCTGCATTCGGTGGTTGTCACCGCCAAGGATGAATTGGAAACGGGTGAAAGTGTGCACGAAAGGATAAGAATGGCTGTGGAAGCAAAAGAGGGATGGATAGAAGTGAGGAATGTGAGGAAAGCTAAGGATAGGAAGGTTGTGATAGGGTTAAGTACCAAGGCGGACAGGGACAAGTTAAAGAGAAAGCTCGAGAGTCAGAAGGAGCACTTAAACGTGGAAGAGGTACCGAACAAGGACCCTCTCTTGGTTTTGAAGGGAGTGCTCAGCGTCCACTCCAACGACGAATTACTGAAGGCCCTACGAAACCAAAACCAAGAGACGTTTCGGAATCTTGAAGATGGAGACGACAGGGTACACGTTTGGTACCGGAAGAAAGCGCGAAACCCCCACACATGCCATGTTGTGGTGAGCACGTCTCCGGCTATATGGCAGAGAGTGGTCGCAGCGAAGGAAGTTCGCATAGACCTGCAGCGAATACATGCTGAGGACCAGTCCCCGCTGGTTCAGTGCACACGTTGCCTGGCATATGGCCACGGAAAGCGATTCTGCACTGAGCCGGCGGATCTGTGTAGCCACTGTAGCGGACCGCATCTTAAGGCAGACTGTGCGGACTTCCTCGCTGGATCGCCGCCGAAATGCCGGAACTGCACCGAAGAGCAACTTGGCAATGTAGTGCACAACACCTTCGACTCGACTTGTCCTGTAAGAAAGAAGTGGGATGCCCTGGCTCGCTCAACGGTAGCGTATTGCTAAAGTTAAAACCACCGCACAAAGGTAACGGGTAAAGCGGCCTCTGTGGTGAACAACCCGCATCTGAATCTGTCTCAGCATCTCGTGTTGAGCACCACCAACAAAAGGCTTGCTAAAGACCATACCGAAAACGGGGCAGTGGAAAATTGGTGACAATCTTCCAACAAACTATGATGTCCAAATATTGTTATAATATTTCCTGGAACACCATAACCGTTAGCAAAACACTAGGCAAAACGCATAGCGAACCAATAAGGGCATCCCACCCCTTGGTACAACAAAAGATGATGTATGAATGATGTATGAATGATGTATGTATGTATGAATGTATGAAGGATGAAAGAGTAAAAAGACTGCTAGAATTTGAAAGGGTAAGTAGTGAAGGAGCACGAAAGAATAAGTATGAAAATGAAGAGTAAGTAGAGAGAACGAATATGAATGAGAAGGCATAAAAATCTAGATAGTGAGTATAAAATTTACATAGCAAATATGTACGCAAGTATTAAGAGTAGAACAAACTAGTATAAAAGTTATAAAGTATATTGGAAAAGTATAATATATGTAAAATAATAATATAAAAATTAGTATAAATTAAAAAAGTTTAATAAACAGTATAACATAGAAGAGTATAAATAGAGAAGAGTATAAAATATGTAAAATAGCAAAACCAGAAGAAACAAATAGAATAAATATTGATCGCGCAAACACAGGCTCCGATCATGTTGGAGGTACTCGAAACAGGAGTGTGGTTTTAGTCGGTAAGAGTCCGGCACTACTAAAAAAAAAAAAAAAAACTAAAAACCAAACCAACCTAACCTAACTAAAAACCTAACCTAACCTAACCTAACTAAAAACCAAACCTAACCTAACCTAACTAAAATCCAAACCTAACCTAACCTAACTCAGAATCAAACCTAACCTAATCTAACTAAAAACTAAACCTAACCTAACCTAACTCAGAAACAAACCTAACCTAACTAAAACCCAAACCTAACCTAACCTAACTCAGAAACAAACCTAACCTAACTCAGAAACAAACCTAACCTAACCTAACTAAAAACCAAACCTAACCTAACCTAACTAAAAACCAAACCTAACCTAACCTAACTACAAACCAAACCTAATCTAACCTAACCAAAAACCAAACCTAACCTAACTCAGAAACAAACCTAACCTAACCTAACTACAAACCAAACCTAACCTAACCTTACTAAAAACCAAACCTAACCTAACCTAACTAAATACCAACCTAACCTAACCTTACTCAGAAACAAACCTAACCTAACCTAACTACAAACCAAACCTAACCTAACCTTACTAAAAACCAAACCTAACCTAACCTAACTAAAAACCAAACCTAACCTAACCTAACTAAAAACCAAACCTAACCTAACCTAACCCAACTAAAAACCAAACCTAACCTAACCTAACTAAAATCCAAACCTAACCTAACCTAACTCAGAATCAAACCTAACCTAATCTAACTAAAAACTAAACCTAACCTAACCTAACTCAGAAACAAACCTAACCTAACTAAAACCCAAACCTAACCTAACCTAACTCAGAAACAAACCTAACCTAACTCAGAAACAAACCTAACCTAACCTAACTAAAAACCAAACCTAACCTAACCTAACTAAAAACCAAACCTAACCTAACCTAACTACAAACCAAACCTAATCTAACCTAACCAAAAACCAAACCTAACCTAACTCAGAAACAAACCTAACCTAACCTAACTACAAACCAAACCTAACCTAACCTTACTAAAAACCAAACCTAACCTAACCTAACTAAATACCAACCTAACCTAACCTTACTCAGAAACAAACCTAACCTAACCTAACTACAAACCAAACCTAACCTAACCTTACTAAAAACCAAACCTAACCTAACCTAACTAAAAACCAAACCTAACCTAACCTAACTAAAAACCAAACCTAACCTAACCTAACCCAACTAAAAACCAAACCTAACCTAACCTAACTAAAAACCAAACCTAACCTAACCTAACTAAAAACCAAACCTAACCTAACCTAACTAAAACCCAAACCTAACCTAACCTAACTAAAAACCAAACCTAACCTAACCTAACTCAGAAACAAACCTAACCTAACCTAACTACAAACCAAACCTAACTAAAAACCAAATCTAACCTAACCTAACTAAAAACCAAACCTAACTAAAACCCAAACCTAACCTAACCTAACTAAAAACCAAACCTAACCTAACCTAACTCAGAAACAAACCTAACCTAACCTAACTAAAACCAAACCTAACCACACCTAACTAAAACCCAAACCTAACCTAACCTAACTAAAAACCAAACCTAACCTAACCTAACTCAGAAACAAACCTAACCTAACCTAACTAAAAACCAAACCTAACCACACCTAACTAAAACCCAAACCTAACCTAACCTAACTAAAAACCAAACCTAACCTAACCTAACTCAGAAACAAACCTAACCTAACCTAACTACAAACCAAACATTTTTTTTTTTTTGGTAAATCGGGGGAATCCTCATGGACACCCGCGACCCCGGGGGGAGCCGCGGGTAGTGTCAGACTCTTACTGACTTAACCTCAACCGCTGTGCTACGTCATCCGCGTTTTTGTGTCGGTCATGGCAGCGCATAGTACTACTTCATGCACAACTACAAACCAAACCTAACCTAACCTAACCTAACTCAGAAACAAACCTAACCTAACTAAAACCCAAACCTAACCTAACCTAACTAAAAACCAAACCTAACCTAACCTAACTCAGAAACAAACCTAACCTAACCTAACTACAAACCAAACCTAACTAAAAACCAAATCTAACCTAACCTAACTAAAAACCAAACCTAACTAAAACCCAAACCTAACCTAACCTAACTAAAAACCAAACCTAACCTAACCTAACTCAGAAACAAACCTAACCTAACCTAACTACAAACCAAACCTAACCTAACCTAACCTAACTAAAACCCAAACCTAACCTAACCTAACTAAAAACCAAACCTAACCTAACCTAACTCAGAAACAAACCTAACCTAACCTAACTAAAAACCAAACCTAACCACACCTAACTAAAACCCAAACCTAACCTAACCTAACTAAAAACCAAACCTAACCTAACCTAACTCAGAAACAAACCTAACCTAACCTAACTACAAACCAAACATTTTTTTTTTTTTGGTAAATCGGGGGAATCCTCATGGACACCCGCGACCCCGGGGGGAGCCGCGGGTAGTGTCAGACTCTTACTGACTTAACCTCAACCGCTGTGCTACGTCATCCGCGTTTTTGTGTCGGTCATGGCAGCGCATAGTACTACTTCATGCACAACTACAAACCAAACCTAACCTAACCTAACCTAACTCAGAAACAAACCTAACCTAACTACAAACCAAACCTAACCTAACCTAACTAAAAACCAAACCTAAAAGTACGAGAGGCTCGGAAGCGAGAACTTGTATGACAGTGGATTGGCAAAAAAGTCTCCAATAATGTTGGAGGACGACAGTTTAGAAAAACAGAAAAAAAAAAACCAAACCTAACCTAACCTAACTAAATACCAAACCTAACCTAACCTAACTCAGAAACAAACCTAACCTAACCTAACTACAAACCAAACCTAACCTAACCTAACTAAAAACCAAACCTAACCTAACCTAACTACAAACCAAACCTAACCTAACCTAACTAAAACCCAAACCTAACCTAACCTAACTAAAAACCAAACCTAACCTAACCTAACTCAGAAACAAACCTAACCTAACCTAACTACAAACCAAACCTAACTAAAAACCAAATCTAACCTAACCTAACTAAAAACCAAACCTAACTAAAAACCAAACCTAACTAAAACCCAAACCTAACCTAACCTAACTAAAAACCAAACCTAACCTAACCTAACTCAGAAACAAACCTAACCTAACTACAAACCAAACCTAACCTAACCTAACCTAACTAAAAACCAAACCTAACCTAACCTAACTAAATACCAAACCTAACCTAACCTAACTCAGAAACAAACCTAACCTAACCTAACTAAAACCAAACCTAACCACACCTAACTAAAACCCAAACCTAACCTAACCTAACTAAAAACCAAACCTAACCTAACCTAACTCAGAAACAAACCTAACCTAACCTAACTAAAAACCAAACCTAACCACACCTAACTAAAACCCAAACCTAACCTAACCTAACTAAAAACCAAACCTAACCTAACCTAACTCAGAAACAAACCTAACCTAACCTAACTACAAACCAAACATTTTTTTTTTTTTGGTAAATCGGGGGAATCCTCATGGACACCCGCGACCCCGGGGGGAGCCGCGGGTAGTGTCAGACTCTTACTGACTTAACCTCAACCGCTGTGCTACGTCATCCGCGTTTTTGTGTCGGTCATGGCAGCGCATAGTACTACTTCATGCACAACTACAAACCAAACCTAACCTAACCTAACCTAACTCAGAAACAAACCTAACCTAACTACAAACCAAACCTAACCTAACCTAACTAAAAACCAAACCTAAAAGTACGAGAGGCTCGGAAGCGAGAACTTGTATGACAGTGGATTGGCAAAAAAGTCTCCAATAATGTTGGAGGACGACAGTTTAGAAAAACAGAAAAAAAAAAACCAAACCTAACCTAACCTAACTAAATACCAAACCTAACCTAACCTAACTCAGAAACAAACCTAACCTAACCTAACTACAAACCAAACCTAACCTAACCTAACTAAAAACCAAACCTAACCTAACCTAACTACAAACCAAACCTAACCTAACCTAACTAAAAACCAAACCTAACCTAACCTAACTCAGAAACAAACCTAACCTAACATAACTACAAACCAAACCTAACTAAAGTAAACTTGGATCTCTCAAGGAATCTTGCCATTGCACAGAGATAGCAGGGAACAGGCAAAGCCAGCGATCACCATCTGGTATATTCACTTCAGGGTTTTTTTTTATTCGATTGCCATAATTGCATTTCAGTAGAGCTCTCTTTGCAATCCAACTGAAATTTGAAAATGTGGTCAAAATTATCTTGAATCCTCGAAAGTTTTGCGAACGTTGATATCAGCGTTTTTTTTATTGCCAGCCATGATATTTGGTCCGGCTTGACATTCGTCAGACAGATTGCTGCACGCCCCATTGACAGAATGGGTTAGAGCAGAAGTAGAGTAGAATTGAATCGATCCCTTTTATCAGTTTCTGCTTAATTATCATTTCGCTAAATTCTGATTCAGGTTCATCAGGGTCTTAGTTGACTAATTTTATGGGTCCATCCTGAACAGGTTCACGAGATGTCATATTTTCAGCAATTTTTCCGAAAATTGCTTCCATACCGGACGAAAATGACATCATTTGCTCCATTATTTGATTATTTGGTTCGTTTAGCATTGGCAGATCTGGTCCAGATACACAACTTCATTTACAGCGTCAGGCTACGACATTGTTTTAAAAAAATCCCAAAGGTCTTCACACAATAGCTTTGTTTATTTCAATTTTATTAACAGAAAATAATTTCTTTGATTAATATTTTGGTACTTTATTAACAACAATAGTAATTAAGTTAAAACACACGCACTGGAATAATGAGAAACTGATTACTGACCATTTCTTGTAATTCATGATTTTGTTGCAACAATTTTGAAAACTATAATTTATTTTTACCTAAGTATATCTATATATTTTTAGTTATACACATTGTAGGTAAAAATAAATTTTAGTTTTTTAAGTTAGAACTATATTAAAGTTCAGTCGTTCCGATTCCGACTGCGATTAGGTCTAGCTAGACTACATAGTCGACATCGCGCGCAAGTATGGCGCGGTAAAATTCAAACTTTCGATGCATTCGTCCCCAAAAGTTTGCCAGTATACATTACATGAAATTAATTAAATATTGCAGGTACATATGTAGGTAGTTACATAAAATTTGTATGGTGACAAAATATATATCAATTAGTGAATTGGTCCACCTAAGTCCTGGAACAAGCTCAGGGGGGGGGGTCATGACCCCCCTGACCCTCCCCCTGGATCCGCCCTTGAAAGTGTGCCTTTACATTTTTTTAATGAGCCTAAAAATTATTCCGGGTTCTTTAGTTGTTCTGGGTACGGACCGTCCCCACGCACGTGTCACGGTTTCGAGGTTACGTATATACGTTCATTGAATGCTTGAGGAAGGCTGTGAGGGTCTAATCTAGAGACTCCTAAACTTTTTTCCCATAGTCCACTCTCGAATTCATCTTTAAATAATTTTACAACCCGAAAAGATAAATTCTATTATTGTTAAAATGAATTCCACCCGCGTAGAGGGCACACGCAGGACACGGCGCAAGATGATATGTTTGACTTTCGCGCGCTAAACACACCTTGCGCCCATCCTTACCTTTGCTAAAGCCATGGAATAGCTAGCGCATGTGTTGGGCGCTCCGCTTAGCTTTGTACATGTAGAGCAGCGTTGGTTAATTAATGAATTATAAAAGAGAAGATGCCTAAAGAGTAAGTGGGCCAATTAAAAAAGTGATTTCATCCACCTTGCTTGCAGATTGTAGACTCCATCTTTTGTCACGCTTATGAAACCTCTGACGAGTCTTTGGTGGACATCTCGTCGAGGTCTAAGCTATATTAAAATACTACAGTGTGCCTGAGCCCATCCAAAGAGTTGAATTAAATTTTGTTTTGTATGATATCAATAAAATTTACTTACGACGATAATGAGGAAATGGGGTTAAATTTAAAACCAAACAATAATTAAAAATGTCTTATTCAGAATTTATTTATTTCCAGATTGTTTCAAATTCACAATAAGTTTATATAAAAAATATTTAAGTTTATATAATAATAAAGGAATACCAATGAATTGCATCATTGCTGTTAAGATATCTAATATAATACAAGCTACGGACGTCTAAGAGTCGTTACGTTATAAATCCGAATCTTACATTCATTTATTTAATATACACAGACATCTTTCATAAACATTCATTCTTCAATTTTCAAAACACCTAGACGTAATAATCACAATATGCATGAGCTGACCTTAACTCATGTAAACTTAATTTGTACATTATAATTCTATTTTAAATGCATAACTTAGTTTTTATCTAATTATAGGCAGTTTGCAAGTTCTATAATATTATTGTCATTAGATACTTAAAGCTATGATTTTAATATTATATTCATCGTGGAATGTAATGTTACATATCAAAATTAGGTATCTAAATAGAACAAGTAAATATTTCGTTTGACATGATACTTATACATATTTAAGTATAAAATAGATTGAATGGATGTAAGTAGTAATTTATTGGCACTTGTTTTACCACAGAAAAGGAATATAGTATGTAGGGGTATGTCTAGAGTGTATTAACGGCTTTTGAATCTGATCTCTTTTAAATCTATTGCTTTATTAGGAAATAAAGAAACAAAAGTTAGAGACCAGTTCTGCTAGCACGTAAATATTCGATTTGAATCCGGACATACCCCAACATGAGATAAAAAGTATCAGAGTATTAGAGAATAGTCTTACATTTAGAATAAAGTATACGAACGCCGATTTCTTTTACAACATTGTATAGATTTCGATGTCATGCAACATACATCTTACATACATACAATATGTGTATAGTTATACAATAGTATTTGTATTAAGAGACAGTGACAGTGAGGTAAGTTAGTTGCTGAGATGAGGCCGCAGAGGTAAGGAGCCCTCCACCCAGAAGTTGGGCCGCTGTATCATGGTCTGCCAGAGAGTCACTTCTTTGCCCGTGCTGTCCATCCAGTTTACGTTGGCACCCATGTATGTACCTGGTAAGAAAATGCGTTGTTACTATTTTATTTAGGAGCATGGCTCAATTTTTTAATTAAAGGAGAAAATTAACTTTATTTCACTTTTTAAGAATTTGACCTATCAACTAAATACCAAAATTATGTAAGCCATTTTTCTAAGGGGTCGTGACTGTATTTGTTCATTTTTATATTGTATTTAATTAATAGTCAATTTAGTATGTACGTTTGCCCAGCACGGCCCCTCAGAATTTGCATTTATGGTGTACACCATTGCAATGTACTCGCCTCTAGCAGTATATGTACCGATTTCTTTTTCAATGTACCTCTATACTTTTGAAGAAATATGCAAAAAAAGGTGGCCGTGCCAGCCAAACGCTTTCAGCACGGCCCCCATGTAACTTGAATAATACATACCGTATTAACAAATGTCTATAACTCAAGAAATGTACTCTATTAATACGTTATATGTGCCGCAACAGTTATTGTGAATTCATAATAACAAATAATATATAGATGTGGATAAGGGGCCGTGCTGGAAAAAAACATTTTAAGAAATATCTAAAAAAGACAAAACATACTTAGCCAAAAACTATTAAAAAATAATTGATGTTTAGCAAGTAACATATGTACCGCATTGATTTCTCATACAACTTGTTATATTGTGAAAAATAAATCTATTTTAGTTCATTCAGCACGGCCCTCTATAGTTGCCTATATCTTTTTAAATAAGCCGTGTATGTTTACAAAATTCGACTTCCTGAATAATATATAGGAGTACATTCCTTTCAACTAAATTGCAATTCTGCTGTATCAATACTTTAGAAGATAAATTCAATCTAAAATATACATACATTAAAACTGATGGGGTGACCATGATTTCATATATTTGGTAGGTAGGTACATAAATGTTCTATATTTATGTACTTATATTAATTAAATTATGTGACTACATTGAAATAAACATTTTTTTTACCCGACTGTACCAGAAGGACGGTAAGGTTTTTCGAGTGAATGAATGTAGATATGTAGCAACCTTCATTTCTTTGGCACGCTTTGTAGTCTAAACGGCTTTATTAATTTCAACTTGAGAGATGTCGTTGGATTCGTCTTAATTGTGAGAATGACACAGGGTAGGTATACACCGTGACTTTTAGGTCGTTTTAGAAAAGCAGCCCAGTTCATGTATCCAATGACTAGTAAACGATTATAATAAAAAAAATATGTTTTTTTAAGATTTGAATGAATAAAAATATTATTCATTATTATGACACAAGGCAGTCTTACGAACACTCTGTAGTGAGCGCGGTCCGAGCCTTGTGCCAAAGGGGCCGCGCGGGCGGCGCGGCGGCGTCTTATCATAGGTCATTCACCTTAGCGTAAAACAGCTGTCTTACTATTGCAATCATAATGTTCGCAGTAAGTATGTAGCATGTATCTTCAACAGTTTTATACGTAAACATTTTTAACAGGATGTTTCATATTTCCAATGTATTATTTATTTTTTTCATGCATATTATTTTAATTAATGATAAAAAAATTATATTCGCGCCTAGAGGTATTTTATGACGGATACACTGTGTGGACGACTTTTTTAAAACGACCTAAAAATCACGGTGTATAAAAATAAAAATAACTGATTCTTGGCGTCAAGTAGGTAATTAATCGTTTTCTTTTCCTCAAAGCCTATCTAGTGGGATAATATATTAAATAAACGAATTTCTAAGTGCTAGGCTAAGCTTTAACTTACGGTTCGGCTCGCGTGGTAGAAATAAAAAATATATAAAGCGTGCTTATAACCTTCCCCTAGAAAAAACACAACTTATAATATGTTTAAATAAATGTTATTCAGAATGAGAAATGCTAAAAAAAAAACAAAATATTCAATGTTTCTCAAAGTTTAAAATTTGTCCGCTATTGGGTAATTTATTTAAATAATTATGTGTTTATTCATTACATCTTAAAAAATAATCATTAAGTATAATAATATATTATCAGTTAATTTTGTTTGCTCTGTAGTGTTATTGAGACATAGGTTGTTATTCCATGTAAACGAACTAATCTGTGAAATGTAATGAATCTGTGATTTTATTGTAATGTATGATTTTTAAGACTTTGAGCTATGTAGTCTTAGCGACACTAACTTGACACTTGTACGATTATCGACCTATTATGTATAAGTACCTAGTTATCGTTTATACAACGTTGATAAAAGCGAGAGGCATTAAATGAAACCACATATTCTGTATATCATTATAAGGCTACACAACAAAAATCAAATCAATGTAAGCAATAGTTTAGTCACAGGATATTTTTTTTAGTTTTTTTTTTAGTTTGAACATGCTGTATCTTCCTGATTAGGTGACTAAGTTTTATAGGCATAGTTATCTAGTTGGCTCCGGTTGGGTCCGAAACTAGTCGGGCTATCCCGATAAATACGCGTGAGTAAACCGTTATAACGTTTTAAGTATGAATCATCCTCACGAAAGTTATTATAAAAATATTGCTTACATTGATTTGATTTTTGTTGTGTAGCCTTATAATGATATACAGAATATGTGGTTTCATTTAATGCCTCTCGCTTTTATCAACGTTGTATAGTTTACCATATTGTTGATTTGTTTATTTTATTAAAGATTTACTCAATTTAAGCAGTATTTTTTATCCTATTTTCATGTAGAATCATGGTCACCCCATCAGTTTTAATGTATGTATATTTTAGATTGAATTTATCTTCTAAAGTATTGATACAGCAGAATTGCAATTTAGTTGAAAGGAATGTACTCCTATATATTATTCAGGAAGTCGAATTTTGTAAACATACACGGCTTATTTAAAAAGATATAGGCAACTATAGAGGGCCGTGCTGAATGAACTAAAATAGATTTATTTTTCACAATATAACAAGTTGTATGAGAAATCAATGCGGTACATATGTTACTTGCTAAACATCAATTATTTTTTAATAGTTTTTGGCTAAGTATGTTTTGTCTTTTTTAGATATTTCTTAAAATGTTTTTTTCCAGCACGGCCCCTTATCCACATCTATATATTATTTGTTATTATGAATTCACAATAACTGTTGCGGCACATATAACGTATTAATAGAGTACATTTCTTGAGTTATAGACATTTGTTAATACGGTATGTATTATTCAAGTTACATGGGGGCCGTGCTGAAAGCGTTTGGCTGGCACGGCCACCTTTTTTTGCATATTTCTTCAAAAGTATAGAGGTACATTGAAAAAGAAATCGGTACATATACTGCTAGAGGCGAGTACATTGCAATGGTGTACACCATAAATGCAAATTCTGAGGGGCCGTGCTGGGCAAACGTACATAATTTAGTTAGTTACGACATAAATAGGTTACATTTTTTTTTAAACTGATTTAGCTCAGAATCATAAGGTAGTGCATAAGTGAAGTATAAGAGGGAGGGCTTTGCCCAGCAGTGGAGCAACAGGCTTTTAATAATAATAAAAAAAAGACGTGTGGCATTCGGAGACTGCCGCGGTATAGCTATTGCATAGAATTTTTATCAACTTATGTAATTATAACTATTATAACATTAATTATTATAGATACAACCAAGACCACTTAGAGGCGAGTTGCTAAACTAAAGAGACAAGCGTGATATTTCAAAAAGCCATTAAAAGTTCTGCTACTCATCGGTAGATGGCAAAACTAAAAAGTACCTATCACTGCTGTGTCAATCGGAGTGAGGGGTGTTAGGTTATTTTCGTTACGGAATTTTTTGGTTCCGTCGATTGGCCGCCCATGAAGTCGTTGGAGGCGAGGCGGTCGCGGTCCCACAGGCTGAGCTCCAGTATAAGTAGGTGTATGAGTGTTGAGTGCGTACCGGTGCCGAGCGAGAGGCGCACGCCGCCCATGAAGTCGTTGGAGGCGAGGCGGTCGCGGTCCCACAGGCTGAGCTCCAGTATAAGTAGGTGTATGAGTGTTGAGTGCGTACCGGTGCCGAGCGAGAGGCGCACGCCGCCCATGAAGTCGTTGGAGGCGAGGCGGTCGCGGTCCCACAGGCTGAGCTCCAGTATAAGTAGGTGTATGAGTGTTGAGTGCGTACCGGTGCCGAGCGAGAGGCGCACGCCGCCCATGAAGTCGTTGGAGGCGAGGCGGTCGCGGTCCCACAGGCTGAGCTCCAGTATAAGTAGGTGTATGAGTGTTGAGTGCGTACCGGTGCCGAGCGAGAGGCGCACGCCGCCCATGAAGTCGTTGGAGGCGAGGCGGTCGCGGTCCCACAGGCTGAGCTCCAGTATAAGTAGGTGTATGAGTGTTGAGTGCGTACCGGTGCCGAGCGAGAGGCGCACGCCGCCCATGAAGTCGTTGGAGGCGAGGCGGTCGCGGTCCCACAGGCTGAGCTCCAGTATAAGTAGGTGTATGAGTGTTGAGTGCGTACCGGTGCCGAGCGAGAGGCGCACGCCGCCCATGAAGTCGTTGGAGGCGAGGCGGTCGCGGTCCCACAGGCTGAGCTCCAGTATAAGTAGGTGTATGAGTGTTGAGTGCGTACCGGTGCCGAGCGAGAGGCGCACGCCGCCCATGAAGTCGTTGGAGGCGAGGCGGTCGCGGTCCCACAGGCTGAGCTCCAGTATAAGTAGGTGTATGAGTGTTGAGTGCGTACCGGTGCCGAGCGAGAGGCGCACGCCGCCCATGAAGTCGTTGGAGGCGAGGCGGTCGCGGTCCCACAGGCTGAGCTCCAGTATAAGTAGGTGTATGAGTGTTGAGTGCGTACCGGTGCCGAGCGAGAGGCGCACGCCGCCCATGAAGTCGTTGGAGGCGAGGCGGTCGCGGTCCCACAGGCTGAGCTCCAGTATAAGTAGGTGTATGAGTGTTGAGTGCGTACCGGTGCCGAGCGAGAGGCGCACGCCGCCCATGAAGTCGTTGGAGGCGAGGCGGTCGCGGTCCCACAGGCTGAGCTCCAGTATAAGTAGGTGTATGAGTGTTGAGTGCGTACCGGTGCCGAGCGAGAGGCGCACGCCGCCCATGAAGTCGTTGGAGGCGAGGCGGTCGCGGTCCCACAGGCTGAGCTCCAGTATAAGTAGGTGTATGAGTGTTGAGTGCGTACCGGTGCCGAGCGAGAGGCGCACGCCGCCCATGAAGTCGTTGGAGGCGAGGCGGTCGCGGTCCCACAGGCTGAGCTCCAGTATAAGTAGGTGTATGAGTGTTGAGTGCGTACCGGTGCCGAGCGAGAGGCGCACGCCGCCCATGAAGTCGTTGGAGGCGAGGCGGTCGCGGTCCCACAGGCTGAGCTCCAGTATAAGTAGGTGTATGAGTGTTGAGTGCGTACCGGTGCCGAGCGAGAGGCGCACGCCGCCCATGAAGTCGTTGGAGGCGAGGCGGTCGCGGTCCCACAGGCTGAGCTCCAGTATAAGTAGGTGTATGAGTGTTGAGTGCGTACCGGTGCCGAGCGAGAGGCGCACGCCGCCCATGAAGTCGTTGGAGGCGAGGCGGTCGCGGTCCCACAGGCTGAGCTCCAGTATAAGTAGGTGTATGAGTGTTGAGTGCGTACCGGTGCCGAGCGAGAGGCGCACGCCGCCCATGAAGTCGTTGGAGGCGAGGCGGTCGCGGTCCCACAGGCTGAGCTCCAGTATAAGTAGGTGTATGAGTGTTGAGTGCGTACCGGTGCCGAGCGAGAGGCGCACGCCGCCCATGAAGTCGTTGGAGGCGAGGCGGTCGCGGTCCCACAGGCTGAGCTCCAGTATAAGTAGGTGTATGAGTGTTGAGTGCGTACCGGTGCCGAGCGAGAGGCGCACGCCGCCCATGAAGTCGTTGGAGGCGAGGCGGTCGCGGTCCCACAGGCTGAGCTCCAGTATAAGTAGGTGTATGAGTGTTGAGTGCGTACCGGTGCCGAGCGAGAGGCGCACGCCGCCCATGAAGTCGTTGGAGGCGAGGCGGTCGCGGTCCCACAGGCTGAGCTCCAGTATAAGTAGGTGTATGAGTGTTGAGTGCGTACCGGTGCCGAGCGAGAGGCGCACGCCGCCCATGAAGTCGTTGGAGGCGAGGCGGTCGCGGTCCCACAGGCTGAGCTCCAGTATAAGTAGGTGTATGAGTGTTGAGTGCGTACCGGTGCCGAGCGAGAGGCGCACGCCGCCCATGAAGTCGTTGGAGGCGAGGCGGTCGCGGTCCCACAGGCTGAGCTCCAGTATAAGTAGGTGTATGAGTGTTGAGTGCGTACCGGTGCCGAGCGAGAGGCGCACGCCGCCCATGAAGTCGTTGGAGGCGAGGCGGTCGCGGTCCCACAGGCTGAGCTCCAGTATAAGTAGGTGTATGAGTGTTGAGTGCGTACCGGTGCCGAGCGAGAGGCGCACGCCGCCCATGAAGTCGTTGGAGGCGAGGCGGTCGCGGTCCCACAGGCTGAGCTCCAGTATAAGTAGGTGTATGAGTGTTGAGTGCGTACCGGTGCCGAGCGAGAGGCGCACGCCGCCCATGAAGTCGTTGGAGGCGAGGCGGTCGCGGTCCCACAGGCTGAGCTCCAGTATAAGTAGGTGTATGAGTGTTGAGTGCGTACCGGTGCCGAGCGAGAGGCGCACGCCGCCCATGAAGTCGTTGGAGGCGAGGCGGTCGCGGTCCCACAGGCTGAGCTCCAGTATAAGTAGGTGTATGAGTGTTGAGTGCGTACCGGTGCCGAGCGAGAGGCGCACGCCGCCCATGAAGTCGTTGGAGGCGAGGCGGTCGCGGTCCCACAGGCTGAGCTCCAGTATAAGTAGGTGTATGAGTGTTGAGTGCGTACCGGTGCCGAGCGAGAGGCGCAAGCCGCCCATGAAGTCGTTGGAGGCGAGGCGGTCGCGGTCCCACAGGCTGAGCTCCAGTATAAGTAGGTGTATGAGTGTTGAGTGCGTACCGGTGCCGAGCGAGAGGCGCACGCCGCCCATGAAGTCGTTGGAGGCGAGGCGGTCGCGGTCCCACAGGCTGAGCTCCAGTATAAGTAGGTGTATGAGTGTTGAGTGCGTACCGGTGCCGAGCGAGAGGCGCACGCCGCCCATGAAGTCGTTGGAGGCGAGGCGGTCGCGGTCCCACAGGCTGAGCTCCAGTATAAGTAGGTGTATGAGTGTTGAGTGCGTACCGGTGCCGAGCGAGAGGCGCACGCCGCCCATGAAGTCGTTGGAGGCGAGGCGGTCGCGGTCCCACAGGCTGAGCTCCAGTATAAGTAGGTGTATGAGTGTTGAGTGCGTACCGGTGCCGAGCGAGAGGCGCACGCCGCCCATGAAGTCGTTGGAGGCGAGGCGGTCGCGGTCCCACAGGCTGAGCTCCAGTATAAGTAGGTGTATGAGTGTTGAGTGCGTACCGGTGCCGAGCGAGAGGCGCACGCCGCCCATGAAGTCGTTGGAGGCGAGGCGGTCGCGGTCCCACAGGCTGAGCTCCAGTATAAGTAGGTGTATGAGTGTTGAGTGCGTACCGGTGCCGAGCGAGAGGCGCACGCCGCCCATGAAGTCGTTGGAGGCGAGGCGGTCGCGGTCCCACAGGCTGAGCTCCAGTATAAGTAGGTGTATGAGTGTTGAGTGCGTACCGGTGCCGAGCGAGAGGCGCACGCCGCCCATGAAGTCGTTGGAGGCGAGGCGGTCGCGGTCCCACAGGCTGAGCTCCAGTATAAGTAGGTGTATGAGTGTTGAGTGCGTACCGGTGCCGAGCGAGAGGCGCACGCCGCCCATGAAGTCGTTGGAGGCGAGGC
The DNA here is from genome assembly GCA_941860345.1 of Chrysodeixis includens. Taxonomy (NCBI): domain Eukaryota; kingdom Metazoa; phylum Arthropoda; class Insecta; order Lepidoptera; family Noctuidae; genus Chrysodeixis; species Chrysodeixis includens. Next base: position 3,569,461 of record OW796094.1, read on the forward strand.
GGTCGCGGTCCCACAGGCTGAGCTCCAGTATAAGTAGGTGTATGAGTGTTGAGTGCGTACCGGTGCCGAGCGAGAGGCGCACGCCGCCCATGAAGTCGTTGGAGGCGAGGCGGTCGCGGTCCCACAGGCTGAGCTCCAGTATAAGTAGGTGTATGAGTGTTGAGTGCGTACCGGTGCCGAGCGAGAGGCGCACGCCGCCCATGAAGTCGTTGGAGGCGAGGCGGTCGCGGTCCCACAGGCTGAGCTCCAGTATAAGTAGGTGTATGAGTGTTGAGTGCGTACCGGTGCCGAGCGAGAGGCGCACGCCGCCCATGAAGTCGTTGGAGGCGAGGCGGTCGCGGTCCCACAGGCTGAGCTCCAGTATAAGTAGGTGTATGAGTGTTGAGTGCGTACCGGTGCCGAGCGAGAGGCGCACGCCGCCCATGAAGTCGTTGGAGGCGAGGCGGTCGCGGTCCCACAGGCTGAGCTCGAGCGCGCGCGCCGCCAGCTCGTGCGGCGCCACGCCGCGGTACGTGAAGGCGTGCTCCCAGCGCGGCGCCAGCGTGCGCCGGCACACGCCCGTCTTCTGCTTCGCCAGCCGCCCGCGCTCCGGCAACAGGTAACTACGGAACACACACACATCATCACATATCTGTCCACCTTTTTTTAATTTTGGACTTTTTGAAGTTCGTTTATTTTAACAACATATATTGTAATATCGTTGTTACCTCTTGCAGAAGACATCGGCCAGTCCGTTGGGTTTGGTGGCGACGAGGTTCTTGGCCTCCTTGACGAGCACGTGCAGCGTGCCGGTGCCGCGCGCGTCCGCCTCCAGCTTCAGCCCGATGATCAGGTCGCCGCGACTGCCGTGCTGCTCGTCGAACTGCTCGGTCTGCGATACAACAGCATACGAGGGTAAGATATAAGTTGTGCTTAAGAGAAGGGTACGACAAAATAAAAACTGATGATGACACAATCTTGTCGTGTTACACGATGTTAAAAGAAGAATAGATTTCAGGACTCTCCCGATCTTATATTCTGTTTCATAGAGACATTAAAGCAAGCTTTCGACAATTTACCTCACCTATTCTCAGGCAATAAACCATCACTAGAATAAGTAAATAATAAATTCTGTGATACTGGATTGAAGACCAAAAGTGTCAGTATCAGGATCTCCATAGTCTTCTTTTCGTGGCCTTAGTACTTCTTTCGGTTAATCAGGCGTCCAACAAGGTAGTAGCTTTTCCCCCGTGCATAAAGGTGCATGAGGTGTGTAGACTGTGTGGACTATAGACTGTGTAGAGTGTAGGTACTGACCCGTTCGTGCAGCTTGTACCAGCTGGGCGCGGGGTCGTCGAACACGACGTCGGCCAGCGGCAGCGTGACCTCGCCGAGGAAGTCGTTGCGGCCGAACATGTCTGCGTGCCACACGCTGAGCCACAGTGTCCGCGCGGACAGCGAGGCCAGCGGCTGCACGAACGACAGCGTCTCCTCGAACACGGGGCTGAGCGTGTTCTTCTTCACCTTCGTCTTCCTCTTGCCAGCTTTGGACTTGTCCGGTAACAAGTACACCTGGGGATAAAATAAACACCATATTATGTACTGTTGAAGTTAGTCTTCAGAGTGACGTTATAAGTCCTGATCGGATATAGACGCTTGAAAGTAAATAAGAATCTAAAAACAGTGCATCAATGCATAATCATGAGCATCAACTTCTCTAACAACTTCAAATGATGATTTTAGTATCTCTTGACTGTATTTAAATGTTTGCCGAACCCTGGGGAGTAAAAGTAAGACCATAGGAATTGTGAAAGAACCCCTTATCTATTTCTTACTGTGTTGGTAAGCCCCCTTAAGTGTGAACCAAATATAACAAAATCGAATCCTTACCCCGTCTATATTTAAAACTCCTTAGACATTTCCAATCATCAAAACCTTAATTTAGTTTAAAGTGACGTACCTTAACATAAGGATCGGATCTGTTCCTCTTGGCGTCGACGGGCGCGAGGTCGCGGCACCGCTTGACGCCCACTTCGAGCGCGCCGAGGCGGTAGTTGTACAGCAGTGACACCTGCACCTCGCCGCGGACCGTCACGTTAGCGCGCGTGCCCTCGCCCGCGCCTGAGTATACCGACGCCATGGATTCTGAACGAGCCTGGAAATAAAGAATATATTATATTAATACTAGCTGTTGGCCGCGACATAGTTTGCGAAAAAAAAATGATTTTGGGCAATTCTTAGACCTACTGAGGCATAAAGTAAAATTTCAAGAGGATCGGACCAACCGTTTCGGAGGAGTACGGTAACTAACATAGTGACATGGAAATTTTACAGAAGACTAAAAACAAAAACTGAGATGAATTGAGAAGTTCTTCCTTTCACATGCCGTTGGTTAAAAATGAAGTATGGGGCACTTGCTTGGCAGGCAGAAGACTATGTATTTTTGTTGCAAGAGGGTCATATAGAGTGGTTCGTGAATGAAGACATTAGGAATGAAGAAACTAAATTCTGTATTTACATAAACAACATGTGTCAAGAGGTCAGGGAGGCAAAAAGATACCATAGTATTTAGCCAAAAACTCAAAGAACGTTCTGTATTTTACATGTCTATCTTAGTGATAATTAATAGAAGTGTTTCCTATAGCGACAAACATTAAAAAAACGTGAGAATTGGACAATGATGTGAAAAGCACCGACACAATCACAACACACATTGTTTATTGATTGGTGAAAATATACGCTATTCAGTGTTCAGGCAACAATCGTGAACGTGGAAATGTCTAAAAGACGTTTCCTTTTTACATACAAAGATTATTAATTATTTACAATAGTAAAACAACTAATTTGTATGTTAATATATTGTTATTTGACGCGAGCATTTAAATACTAATGAATTAGGATAGTTTAGAAATGTTCAAACAAATATTGCTCAAAAGTTAAAAATACATACCTCGATTTGAGTTAGGACAGTATTAGAATTGTTCGAAAGAATATTAACAAGTTTTATTATGTAACTCTCCTTTAGTACCTTTCACACTTGTAAACACCACTAAGTCAACTAACTAACTTTTAAAAACGCATTTTTTTCCTAAAAACTACTACAAAGTTCCAATTTTTGATAGTCTACACGTTTAACACAGTATTAAAAACTCACCGGCCTCACATAGGAATCATTTGAATTCGACGTATTCGTTCTATAAATAAAACTTTGTATGTGTTTGTTTCTGCGTACATTTTTCACTGATACGTGATTACAACTGAGCAGGAGTTTGTAATTACGGCTTACCAACCACACGGCACGATGTTTTTGTTTGGTTGCATTATCTGTCACACCGTCACACGATGCTAACATTCTTGCAATACTTGGTTGACTTGTTTGTTACACAGTTTAGGACGCTTTAGGATAATACTTTTTAATATTCTACTGTGTTTGCCTAAAGTATGCTAATTAGGCGTTACCCAAGCAAGCGTATCCTACTAATATAATAAATGTGTATGTGGTGAGTTGGATGGATATGTTACTCTTTCACGATCAAACGGCTAGATCAATTTTGATAAAATTTGATACGGAGTATAAAACAAATGGTAATAGAATATATTTTAATCTAAGATTTCAGCTAACTCACTTCCAATTTCCGCATGAAAGTCAGTTATAGTTGCTAAAACGTTAACGTAGGATTTTGGGGCTGAAAACCAATTGATAGTTTTAAACACATAGTCAGAAGCAAAATCTAATACAGGAAAAATGACAATATTTCATAAAGTATCATTTACCTGAACACTAGTTTATTTTAAACGACAATAAGTTTTCCTTACATTTACAGAGATGAACAATTACAAATTGGACATGGTTACGAAATCGTGTCAGAGTTACGCTTTTGGTAATGACTTCATTTCATCGAATATCGTATAATTGCGGTTTTAATTAGTGTCATTGTAAAGCGGTTTCGGTATTTTTAACCCGATAGAGCAAGGAGGAGAAATTTAAAATTGATAGTTGAGTTTTAATTAGCAGTTTGATTTTAAAACCTTTTATCTGAAAGATCAACTCAAAAATACGATTGCTTAAGATTTAAACAATTAATAAAATTCATTAACCATAAAAAATACATAGGTTTTACCTATCATACACACAGGTACCTACCACAAATAAAATTCGCATAAATAGAACAAAAATCGAAAAACTAAACACCTAAGCAATTCTATATTATGAGGATAACCATGGAAATCCACATAACAAACATTTCCCATGCCTTGTTATTTTAATTCAATTCCCTTATGTGAAACAATGGGAAAAAAATGTGGTCCACTTAAGCTGCGCCCACGCAATCTTAGGAGCATGTCCAGAGTGGGCGCTGTCTCATTTTTATACCATACCGAGTTACAAACGTTTATGTCAAGTTACCTTAACAAGATCAGGAAACATATTTATTGGTTAATAGATCATTTAATATAATAGCTAATGTTAGTTGTTCCTTTTTGATTAAGGATTATGAATGATTGTTTCAAGTTCCTGTTCTTAAGTGGTTGTTGGAATGTTTAGTTTTGGGTGCCTAATTTATGCAAGAGGCAATTTAATTTTACAAATCTGGGGAGATATTATGTTTGATAACTAAATCTCGGCAATTATTCGAGTGGTTTTGCTAATATTATTAATAAAATCGTATAATCGTAAAAGGCAGGGAGAGATTTAATCATATGTGGTTAGAGTCGAGAAGAATAGTTAATGAATGAAGTGACAATAGTCCGCCAACTCCGTAAAGCAGCTTAAAAATATGCAAGCATATACTTAATTCTTGTTATGACATTCGGAGAACCTGTTTAGCGTCTTAACTAAGTGTTATATGGCATAAGCCACTTAAAATGGACTAATCTTATGAAGTAACAACATAGTCGGATAAAGACAGATTAGGATTAACTGCGTACTGCCGTAGATGTAATGAAGCAATCAATGTCCAATCGTTCATTTAAAGCATGTTATAATACTTGTGTAACATCTTACAGTCTTTATACATGTAGTACTTAAAGTAAAAGATAATAATACGGAATTAGGTGCTTTATTCGCTGGAATGTTTCCAGAATAAAGGCCACATAGAACAGTAATTCCAACCAGAGTGCAGTGCGCCAATCGGGTCGTAAAACTGATAATGAAAGGCACGATAGCCATTCTAAATTGTATGCCAATAATTGTGTCGTCACTGCAAGTGGAACATATCGTTTGTTCAACATACCGCGTCTTGTGCGTAGTAAATAGCCGCTTTTCTAAAACATTGCGTGACACAGACTAACTTTAACGGTACCACTAAAGTACGTGTGTTAGGTACTAGATTTTATTTTACTTAGAAGGTGAACGTATCATGTAAGCGGCCCAAACGGTCACATATGGCATTGAGTAATAACATTTTATCAGCCTACACCACGGCTCTATATAAGGGATTTATATTACAACATTTCGGTGTTAGCCGCGATAGGCCGAGCCCAGTGCACATGTTTTTGTTTCGTACTGCCATACAACATGGTTTTGTTTTGATTCGTTACTTATCTACATGATAAGGCAGGCTATTGACAAGCGTTGATAAATTAATTATAGCGTAGCAGGAATAATAAGTGATTGCTAATTAATGTACGCCGTCCTTGAAAGCAAACGGCCTGGTGGCAAATCATTTGAACGATAAAAATAATCATTACCTACAGTAAGGACTTGCTTATTCCTATTCAGTGTCCTATTGCGATTTTAATTGAACAATTCAGTAAAAACTACCAGAATTATTTCAAGAATTTGTCATACGTATTAAATTAGAAATGTTCGTCAAGCACCCTGCGTGAGCACAACGCTCAGGTATTCGCTCAAGTAAACGTTTTGCAAAGCCTCGTTGTTCGAGCGCCATGTTGCAAGACGCAGTAATATAATACAATGGCCAACGCGGTCATCGAGACAATACTCCTACACTTACTAACACACCCATGTATTTAGGTCCTTAACCCCGCGGCGTATGGTTGCTTTTTGCTTAAAGACAAACGGTTCTAAAACCACACAGACGTGGACACATTTATGCGACACGGTTAATGTAAAATGTAGGTGATTCACGGTTACGGAAAAGACCAAAATATTGATTGTTTGTCTCTTGTTCTATTTTGCATATTTCGTGAAACAAAAGAATAGAATTTATGAATAAGTATGTAAGTTTAAGGCTGAAACTAACATTCGAACCACCTTGACACATTTTGGAATGTTCAAGCCTGTGTAATACTTACGAAGAAGAGAACGTAAGAGAAGCTTTATTGTTTATACCAAGTACTTATTATAACATACCTGTAGTCCACTCCTGTTGAGGGAGTACCTATCCCGGTCGAGCAAGTCCCGCTCGTGCGGCAGCGGCGAGTTGGAGCGCCTCGGCAGCGTCGCATGGTTGGGCGACACCGCGTCCGACATGTACACCTCATCTGGAAACAAGGCAAACAACCGTTATCTACCGCTGCATACTAAAATAACACGTAAAAACCGTGCAAATAGGTCGTCAATAACATGATGTAATTAACTCTAAATATGTCAGGACTAGTATAAATTGCGTTGTTTTATCGACGCAGGAATTTAGAGAATTATTTGTATGTGCTAAATTTCAAGTAGGGATGCCCCATTTAATTTTATTTCAGTATTTTATTAGGTTAAAATAGTGTAGTGTAGATTATTTGATACAGAGGTAAAGAGCTAGAGGTCAAGTTGATCAAACAGCGAGTGAGAAAAGAAATCATCCAGAAATTAAAATCTAAAATTGTGCTGATTAATCCCCAAAAATAGTACTAGGAACTCAGTATTTAGCAAAAGATGTGATAACAATACTTCAGTGCATAGTTTTAGTTAGTATTGAAATATTTGTGATAGAAGACAGCGCGTGCCTATATTCGTACGTAATACCGGTACCCTCGTTCTTGAGTTCTAGCCATTCGTCGGGCTTCACTAACCGGCACCTCTTGCCTCTCGTCAAAGTGTTATCACACCACTCCAAAGACTTCAAGAAAGAGTCGCGACACGACAAAATCTCTCGAATGAATGGGATTTTCTCACCAGATTTTAGGGAAGACCTCTGACCGTTGCTGTCCGAGTCCTGTGACGATTCACACGGAGACGATTTAACTTTCTTTACGCAGTAGCTTTGTGAGCTTAAAGTGACAGTGCTCGCGTTTCGTTCAGAGGCTAAGAGAAGCGTTGTGGTAGAAGCAGAACACTCATCGTCTATTGGCTTTGTGATAATCAGCGAAGGTATACTTGATTCCCGCACCGTGACACTAGGTCTAAATGTGTCATGATGGAGTGTGTAACTTCGACCAGTGGGCCCCACGAGGGCCGAGGATGGGTTGTCTACACGCGAGTCGTGATCGTCGTTAGAACGGCCATTGCAACACAGACACCGACGCAAAAACGAACCGAGAGTCATTTTCTTATCACTTTGCACAACGTCCCTGCGGTAAACATCGATTGGTTTATAAGTCCCCACACTTAATTGTCCTGAACTTTTATGTTTTGTCGCCAAATAACTGGGTTCTGATTTATAACTGATTGAATAAACCATTATTTAAACGATATGAAACAGTGAAACACGACTGCATGTCACTGAACTAAATCACTATATTGTAATTCCACATAAAATCCGTTTTTATCGTATCCTACATGTCATGGTCGTTTCCTGTTGTTTCATGTAGTTAGTACCTACGCATTATTATGGTGGTACTAAATACAGCGGGCACAGAGTGAGCGATGTTAATTTATGTTCACTCATCTGCAGGATCGAATGACATCTGCAGAGGTCCCGAGACCCTGCAGGCTGTGTGAGCGAAGCCGAACTGACTATGATTTATGCTTAATTTAACACAGTGGGACGTTATTTTTAGTACGGTTAGCATAATAAATGTGTCATGCTATGGGGAATTTAGCTTTAACAAGAGTTTTATGAATTTCTTTACGGTTACACAAAAACAATTACGTTTATACAATACTATTAAGCAGTTAAAGTAGACGTTTCTTTTATATTCTAAACTATTAGGAAAGTTTACTCTATGGTAACTGAGGAAAATTCGAGAATAAATGAATTTAGGATATTGGTAAACAAGATTTACCGTCGAGCGATTTGTGATGCGGTATGTCAATAGTGCTCCAACGCAGCGATTTCACAGGTTTTTCTGTATCACAGGTACCAACATACAGGGATTTAGAAGATTTCAAAATGTTCCTTTTCTGCGTCAAGTTCAGCGCAGGCAATGAAGATTTGCAATCTTCTTCCTCAAATGTTATAGGCTGCCGAATGCACGATTTAGTGTTTAATGATAACGTTGATCTATTTGCTGATGATTTAACATTGTGCAACGAGCAGCCAATGTAACTGGATTCAGAATTATCATGGTTATTATCGGTTTGTACACTAACACTGCTGCTACTAATACTTTCATTATTTTCATCCACTGTTATACTTGAAATTTGATTCCTTTCACTGTCAATTTCCTTGTTTTGTTTTTCTTCATTTATTTCTGTGGCTACAGAACACTCGCAGATTTTAATATCTTTGTCGTTTGAATGCAATTGAACTGTTGTATCAAATTGTATCGGTATTTCTTCAGTGATTAGTGGACTTATTTCGACATCAACATCTATTTCATCTTCGATATTTGGAGGTTCAGGCGAGTTACTTGGTTCAACGTGGATTTCAACACAATGTTTTCCATTATCAGTAACTATTTTATTTTCTATCTTCTTAGCAGCTTTATAGTTCTTGCTTATTTTTTGTTTGAGTGGAACTATCTTCGGTTTTGCAATTTCTGAGGCCAGTATTGAGTAAAGTTTAAATTGCCGTCGGTTATTCTGCCGGATCTCCGATAAGGTCAAATCTTTTTCATTATCGTCTTTTTCAACTAAAAAACAATTCCAACAAGAAACTTTCACATCTTTATTTTTTTGCATACCACTGGACTCACAAGCACTTTTAATAATCATTGTAAACTTGTTTATATTTATTTGGAACCAATATCTTATCCCTGTGGGAATGTGCGCTAGACTAAACCTCTCTGATGTTGTCAATTGTTTAAATGAGCTGAGAATCTAGTTTATTCCATGATGCATTGTAATTAATATTCAGTACTTAAGATAAAAAATGTTGCGCAACGACATTTAACATTTAGTCCAGTTTTGAAATGTTATGTAATCGCGATTGGGGACAACCTTTAAAGTATTTTTGTACCTGGTAGATAAGATCAGAATAGATTACATGCGAAATCGTCTTTTAATCAATTAAAAAGATTAAAAGAAAAAACAAAGAAGCAAATAAGTTTTTGTTTAAAAAATGTAAGCGCTGAGTCCGATAGTGGTCACACCGGTTTGACGAACGACGGACTGGCAGCTAATTATAGTTGATGGCGGGTCACAAGTTCATTCGAATTAGTCCCAATCTTGGTTTGCATCATTGTACCTATGGGTATGTACTTCTAAAAAGGTATTTGTACAGATACACAGACTGAAATTCACTGCTGGTTAATATTAGTAAACACAGAATCTTGTTATTGTATGCGTTCATTTTATGATACATATTATAATAATCGGATACCGTTTTGACCATGCAGTATTACTGCTATTATTTAATAATGCCATGAAACCGGAACTATCTCTTTTAGTTTCCCACACAGGTGTAATGTTCACTTTCATTCACAGTTCAGTTTTGATCAACAAATTCTATTTTACCAAAACTTGTGAGTAAAAAGTACTTTAGTACATTGTAGTAAGGTTGAAATTTGAATGTTTTAAGAGGAATTAAAAACAATGCTGTATTACGAATGCGTGGACATGCTGACATAGTCATTGTTCGCATAATGTCCACAGTGCTGTGTGGCAGGTCCAAAACGATGTCATTGCCACTAGAATGTTGCTCTCTCTGACAGATACCTTTCTAATCGTGTACGAAATCATTCAACTCATCAATCAGGCTCTCGTTATTATACAAACAGTTCGAGACTTATTTCGTAAGAGTAAATATTGCGCTGTATGATGAACAATGTAGGTTTAAATATGTTTATTTAGCACTAGGCATGTACGTATGTACGTATTATTGTATCATCAAGGTTATTGTTTACCACGATGAGCACCAAAAACTAATTGAGAATATCTTATCAATGGTTTGTGTTGTGTACCTTAATGAAGGTGCGGGCAAAATCTAGTCACCTCTACATTTACGGGCTAATGACAAACGAGTAATCATTTGTTGTTTTAAATTGTTATTGAGGTTAGCTCACAGAAGCACTGTTTAGCGTCAATAACGTTCGCCCGTCATAACTTCAAAAACGTCTATTTATAATGACGTTTTGTTTTCTGATAAAATAAACGAGCAAATAAATAAACAATATGTTTGACTAAAATGCATGCCAAATTAAGCGTTACTAACGAAATGGAAAAATTTGCAAATTCACGTGAGAAACGAGCAGAAACAACTATCGAGCCGTGGTTGCAGTTTGTTCTCATGAGCCAACAGTGTATATTCACTTTCCATTATTCGATTACAACAGTTGTAAAGCGAGAAATAAACCGTGCGATTATAGTGGTCGATATGCAAACTCAATGTTTGTACAGCTTGGTACACAGCGATTAACAACGCGACGATTTGTGTTTATTGTCTCAAGTCCATGTGTTCAGATATCTGGTGCGTTTTAGATTTCATCAGAGAAATTCTTTCACAAGAATACCTTTAGAATTGCCTTATTCCTAGAACAGATTAGGCCATAGATACGGAAATGAATAAATACGCTCCGATAATAAATAAATATTCCACGACTTTCACACAACGCCATCTAGTCTCAAACTTAGCAGAGCTTGTATTATGAGTACTAGACAACTAATAAACATACTTATATACTTCTAAGTACATACATATAACAGATAAATTACACTCAATCGTGCTCATCACACAAACATTTTGTGTATAGCAGTAAGGGCCACCACTAGACCAACAGTCCAGTCGATAATATAGCTAGACAATCTTCATAACTTGCATTCATGGGTACTCAATACATGGGTAAGTTATTGACGACATACAGGAAAAGACACACGGAAATATAAAGGTATTTCTTATTACGATCATCGTTCATTGATTAATTCTCTTACGTTCATCAATTGTTCAGGTAAACAACGACTGATTTCACAACGCATTCTTGTCAAGTCTTACATGATGTGAGCTTAGACTTAAATAAACAAGCATTGTCGGATACTTGCAATGGGATTAGTAAAATAATTTCATCACCTATCTCCACGCATAGCATTAATGGATTGAATAAACAACTCATGAAGTAACCCTGGCCTGGTATCGCAATTGACCTTAAGTTAAGTAGACATATGTAATTACTACAAATACAATTGTAGTTAAGTCAAAGCCTTATGAATAGGATATAAATACTATGATGAAACAGCGTCTAAGATTAGAATAACGATATGACTTAACTGGTAATAAAATACAATACAAGTATAAAAATGTTACATTGTGAATACAATACTGGCAAAGCATTCAATTGCAGTTGCAATAGGCAATAGCTTAGAAATCTGTTACGCGATTAAGCCTATCGCCATTATAGGAATTGCAAAAGTTGGAATAAAAGAGTTTCATAAAGAAAATCACGAATAAATTTTAGCAATCTTAAGTTACTGAAGAATTAAATAACATATCCTTATTGAAAAAGAGTGATGAACAGTGTACCTAATATGGTGGTTGATGTTATTGTAAGCAAGGCTTTAGAAAATTCTAGGTAATACAAATCTTGATATGGGTCTAAACTTGTCAAATTACATCATTCTTTACCGGCCTGTTCAACTCCGGTGGTCAAACAAGTTTCGTTGGCATTCTAAAAAGTATTCATGATCAATTTTGTAGGGGTACAAACTGGCACATAACACTAAGTCAGTAAAAAAACAAGGATGAAGAATGCTCAGGGGACTGGAACAAGATTCGCAAAAAAATAACCTGTGATTTACGTTTACTTACCAAAACTGGTTTATTGTAAAATATATATTCGTTTTACGCTTTTTATAGTGTAACTAACGATGTTAAGTGTTATTAGACAAGGACTGTACTACCGATCGAATGCAAGCTTATATTTACGTCTTACGGATTATACCTTAGTTATCAATGACTCATTTGAATGTATTATCAGTATTTAGATACGATTAACAATCACTGTCTAAAGGAGGAACTAAAATCACAAAATGTATGATGACTCACTTAGTTATTGCGTTGCATTTTCACTTCAATTCTAAAATTTGTTCTAAAAATACTTAACCGTTATTTCTCGTTCGTTTATACGTATTATTCGTTTTGTTTCGAGGTGAAGGGCTGTTTAGCTAGCCTTAAGGAAAAGTATCAAAGTATCAAGGACGGCAAATGTCGTCAGTTTCTAGTAGTTAAATTTACACGAGTTTTTATTGCGTATAGCACTAGTAATTTCTACGTATCGGGTTTTAATCTAATGCTATCGAAGTATCGACGTTATCGTATGCGTGGCGCGTAGCATTAACGTACTCGTACGACGTTAGCATCGTGAGTGACGTCATTAGCAGTCACGTTAGTTAACTGCCTTGACCCTGAGTTTAGAAGAGATGGGTATTCTTCATTGCTAAAGGAAGTGGTTTACCGTCACGATTTAGCTTCTGAATCAAGAATTAGAAGCTCCTGTTTAAATTCTAAGAAACTGTAACTCAAATTGTCTGCTAATAAATGCACACAGATTCGAATTAAATAGTTTAACAGGAAAACACATTTATAATTGAGATTATAATACAAAAAGTAAGATCACAAAAAGTTAAATAGAAAAGCATACGGTTCGCAATGAGAAACCGGAACGTTAGCACATAACTCAATGCCCATATTTCTACATTAGATACGATTATCATGACGTCTAGTCGAGAGAGGGTTTCTCTTTTCTTAATGAGAATGTTTGTAAACACTCCCATACAATGTGATACGAACAATGAACGTACGAAACTTAGGTACTCTAATTAGATAAATGGATGATGGAACGTTTGCGATATAGCAATTCAATGAGTATGATCACATTCCAACGTATTAAAAGATGACGTATCGAGAACAAAATCGTTGAAAAGAATTAGGATTTTTATAGCGGTTTATTACAATGAAAGCATTTTTCTCGTTAAAATAGAGCTAAGTAAGCAATTGCCCTTCTGTGACCTATTTGGTGAATGTTAGATGCTCAGTACTATTTTAGATTCCACTGTTTACTGTGTTGTGAAACACATATGAGTTTAGACAATCTGTGTACGTTCAACTTGGAAAACATTAGCACTTATTTACGATTTATCTTGCAAGCTTCAATGTTTACGATTACCGCTCACGCACGATTCACCGTTTTATGGCAAAAGTACCAAATTTGCAAAGCCTCTACGCTTTGATGTGGCCTCTATTGAAAATAGTTTTATTGTTAGAGTCTTTTCAAGGTTTGATTTGTTGATAAACATTCAAAATTTCCTCCATTATCTGATATGAAAATACTTTTGCTGATAAGGGAAATTGTTGCGATAACTTTAGTTCCTTGAAAGTTATGAAGAAACGAAAGCAATGCAGATATGTAGCGTTCAAAAATGCATAGTAATATTACAGTTTAACATTACTCACACGTACATTTTTGAATTAGATTAATTTATGCGAGTTATTATCAAGCTCTCGCGCAAAAACATGTTTAAAAAGCGAGTATTTGGAAAATTCCTGGCTTTAATTACCTAAGGTTTGCTTACAATTATTTAATTAGCAAAAACTTTAAAATCTTACGCTGAGTGGCTGTCGAGCCTAACTGATTCCGTACGTCGGTAACATTCAAAGTTATGCCTATTTTACTTTACAATCTCAGTGTAATGACTTAATTAGATTAATAGTATCTCATAAACAATGAATTCGCAGCCATGAGAGGAAGGGAATGAACTCAAAGTGCGGAATACGAATTGTTCGCGATTAATACAGTTAAGAGCCAAACCGAACTTAAAAGTACAGTTGTTAATCCGCGAAGCATGTCCAAATAAATGATAGGAAGCGAAAAACACAAGTACATGTAATACAAATTGTAAGAATTAAATATAGATAAATACATAACTGGTAATGGAAATCATGTAAATTAGACTAAGACTTAGTGTTTATTTATAACACCGCACGTAATGATTTTTCTGTTTAGAAAATGTATGTTTTGCCCGATGTAAACATTTATTATTGTTCATGCAAGTTGTTGATTTTGTTATTCGAATTCTTAAACAGGCAATATGTAGAACAGTCGCGGTAGGAGGAAAACTGTTAAAGATGTTAATTATAAAAATAATTAAGATAGCACTATTTTAAATGGCGATAAGAGCGAATAGATTTTAAATGTCAGTATATAAAAGTTTGAGGTAAAATAAAAACAAGGAAACAATTCACAAAACATTGAATGTTAAGATTGTTAAAGTGGTCTAGTGCATGTCGTTGAAGTCTTTCATTCGTGTCGCTGTCTATCTGTCAGTCTGTCTACTGAGTACATACTATCTATATTTCTTAAGCCTGTGTAAATGGCATTCGCGTTGTTGTAACTAAGATTCGTCTGTCATTACGTTGTTAATTGTTTTATAGTGGTCTGTTCACGTTTTTGTGATGTAAGAATGCTATAATGATTATTTCCGATTATTTTGGGAGTGTTGTTATTTATTTCGCTATTCGTTAAATTATTTTCTTTATATTGAGCTTAATATCTAAATCGGAATATGCTAGGATTAAAAAAATCTACCCAAGACACGTTGAATTTTATGTGCGCGCTGATATTTACTTGGCTGACTGACGGCCATAAATAAAATCAACAGCTACGTACGTACACAAACACGAAAGGCCTACAAACCCAATATCACAGTTACTGTATAAAAATAAAGCGACACAATATTTGTAAACAGAATGCCAGCAGCACAGCTAGTACATCTAACTTGCAGTGCACATTAACGACAGCGCAGCATCAGATAGAAAGTAAGACATAAACATGGATGAATGTAGTTTTCCCATGCCGAGAAAGTGGTCGCACAACAAACCTTAGCATCCATCAACGTCTTACAAAAATTACGTACTACTCGTTATTATTCATAGTTTAGTGCTAAGAAAGTTGTAACAACTGATGTACGCAACATTACGCAACTGTGATGATACCTCGCGAGATTTTAAAAACGAAATTATCTCAAATTACATGTCATTTGTTTTATGAGAACCTTTAACCTGCGGACTGTTTCCCAGGTAGAGTAAAATCGCGTGATTTCTTCTATTCAATCAACAATGATAGAAAGCTAATAGGTTATTGTGTATTAATAACTGTTATTAATTGATTATATCCGTCTAACGTGTGATTATACACCGTGTAACATAATTAACGCACATCCTGAAACTACTTTGTTCAGAATCGATAACAGAATCCATTTCATTAATAAAAATAAATATTTTTTTTTACCAAAAAAATATTTAGAAATAATTAAATTGTAGACACTATTTTCATAAAGCACTCGAAGTAAACGAAAATGAGCCTTAAGTCGATGCAATAAGGCTTTAGCAATTCACAGCGGTTCACACTTTCAAACACACACACAAGTTCACACTTTCAAACACTAACAAAGATACATAAAAAGGACCGCCGAAATACGTAATACAATAGGAAAGAGCGAGACAGCCGCGCGCGGCGCCCGCGTGGCTCGCGGCCATTGTCATTAGTCATCGGCCGATCGTTATCAGTGAATGTTTGTCATTTTTTAGGTTAAATTTTGAAACAGTGAACATTTTGAAACAGTGAAAAGGGACATTCTAGTGTTAAGTGAATTGCGACAACAATTGCGTAAACGAGCTTTTAAGTGCATAGAACAAGGTGGTGGACATTTTGAAAGTGTTTTAAAAACAGGACGCCGCACTATGGGACCAACCGGTATTTTCCATCTCAAAAATCGATAACTCTGTTGTTTAGTGACTTTTCGTCTTGAATTTTTTTTCACGTGTTTAGGAATATCCACGGAATGAAAATAATTAAACATCATGATTAAAAAAGTTATATATTGTTTGTAAAAAAATTACAAAGATACGGTTATACGAAATTTTATACAAAGTTATATTTAAATAGCAATAAAAGTTACACTTATGCTTAAAATAAATTTAAAATTAGATTACTAGATTGGAACAAATAGTTAAATGATTAAATATTTAGAACAAATATCGCTTATCCTATTCATCACTTTCTATTTCCAACAATTCTTTAGCTTCATCAAACAATTCTTTGGAAATTATAAAACTTGGTCTATTTATGCTAGATATGTAAGGATCAGATGTATATAACAAAATATGAAGATCGTCTACGTTTGTCGCGGATTTGGAACACTTCCTGGCGTGATGTAGCCTAAATTTCTTGTAATCTTTATTTCGGGCTTCCTGAGCATCTTCGGATAATTGTCCTGTAGGCAAAACTGCGTAATGCTCTATTATTTTACATAAGTAACGCCTATGGCATGTAGTACCAGTTATATTTACTAACATATAATTGTGCGGTTGTCAATGCATATTGACCAATTTTTCTGCGTTTATAGGTAATCCCGATGACATAGTTTGAAGAATTACATATAATCTCTTGATCAATTCTTCATCAATTTCGGTTATCTCTGCAGAACATTGGTAATTTTGGAAAAATCTCCTTGCTGTATTTCCATCATTGCGATTACCGGAGCCTTGACGAGGTTTATCAATATTTTTCTTGTCTTCTTTAAGTTGTCTGTTTTCTGGAGTTGTTGCAGACCACTTCTTAAAACCTAAATTATAAGAAATATGGAGGATCATTTCCATAAATCTTATCCATGCGTGTAGTGTCGATAATCCGTATTTAAACGCATTTTCATTTTCAACTCTCGTTGCAACTTTTAGAAGATCATACATACATTTGTCTGGGAGTTGCTCCACAAACAGTGCAAGTTGCACTAGATAACGTGTTTGTTAACACTTGAGCAACTTTCCCATCAATCATTGTCATAAACAGTTCATGTTTATGACAATAAGAGTTGGAATCAATTGATTAATTTTGGCTTCAATTTCAGTGACAAACGATGTAGTTTTTTCGGGTGTTTCCTTTGCAAATTCTATTGAAATTGGTCTGCAATATCTAACAGATGAGCAAGTAGTGTTCTGCCACACAACTGCAGAAGTTTCTTCGTCTACTAGTCGTAGTGGTACAAGGGACACTATAAACAAATTAGCATCCGATATTTGTTCGTTTTCTTCAGTTAGAGTTTATTTTATTTACTTTGCCCGGAAGATCCATCACACCCCCATTTAGTGAACAGCTTGAGGCTATTGTAATTTATCGATCCTGACTTTAAAATAGAATATTGTAATAAAAACAAGAATTGTATTTTTCGGCGATTTATCTCCCGACTGACGTTATTGCTTCTAAAACCCACTTGCGCAAAAAACGCGCAAGATTTTTTTGATGCATCATATTACTGAATAGTTAAGGTCTCTAATAAAGTGATTAACTTGACACCGGCAGCTTTCGGCAACAACGAAAACTCCAATTGAAATAAACGAAAAAAAAAATTTCTTTGGTTAACTTCAAAAATGTAAAAAAAATAAAAAAACTGTTTTGTTTTGACAAAACCAAATGTGGTTGTAAAGTGTACATTTTAAGCTATCTAATGATGTATAACACTAATATGCTTCCTTGGAAAACTTCCGAATAATTTTGAGTTGAACTTCCATAACGATAATTTAATTGGCATGAAAATATTTATGCCCAATGTTTGAGCTTAAATTTACACTCGTAAAACTAAGTTATTGTATTTTTTTTTGTCATTTATTATAAGTTCCATCTTTTAAGAGTACAAAATCATACAGAAAACTATGGATTTACGACTTTTGTCAAAACCATTTATGAGATGGAAAACACTGTTTGGTCCCATAGTGCGCCGTCGTATGAGTGCCGATTAATTTTAAACATGTAAGTTTCTCATTGTTTAATTTTTATGATTAATATCTTTTAAACACGCCGCCTTTGTTTAGGTACCTATCAAGTTCATCTCTATCAGCATTTCAATAACAATAACTTACGGTTATTAAAATCATTCATACTAAACAATTCTAATAATAAACATAAACAATTTTATGCAAAGACGTCATAGTATTTACGTACATAAGAATGTAGATAATCTCTTTAGGTTTTCAAATTGGTTTTAAGGGTTTTACTTTTCGTATGTTATGATTTTATGAACTTATGATAGCAGGTATTGGAGAAGCCGCGCGGGTTGCGAGACCTCCACTTTTGTGCGTCTGTGTGCGCGCGTAACGTATTGAGCAATAGGGCGCCCACGCGTTTTGTCAATTATTTGTACAAATTATTCTGACAATATGTAATAAAAACAAATATGATAAAAATGTTTCAATACATTAATTGTGGCTAAAAAAGGATATTCTTTTTGGGGTGTCTGTGGATGTGCGTTATTTCCGTTACACGTTGTATATGCGTGTAATACGAGAATTAGACAGAAAACATGCACTTACTGTACGGATTTAGTTTTTAAAATCAATTATATACTATCTAAAAATAGTATTGCCTGGAAACAGAACGTGAAGGTAATATAATTAATCAGATCAAACGCAGCCTTGTAGGCCCGTTTAGTTGCGATATTATAAAACAAAAAGAGCTTAAACAAGCCTCGTAAAGGGAGCTTGCTAAGATTTATGGAGTTGAACAGAAAGTTACGACACACACTATCTCTGATTGGTCTGAGATAACACGACGCGTGGGTGTAAACACGTTTCGTAATGCCATGTCAACAGGCGACGACATTTTTACAATTAACATGCGCGACTGTTAACAGAACACGTACTGGAGCAACGCAATACGTTACACTTACAATGAAATTAACGATCTGTAGTAAAATGAACTACGAATGTCTTCTTTGACATAGTATGTAATGATTGGTAGAGAAATAATTTTTTTGGAGAAGGAAACAGTAATAAACAACACATTTGGTTATTTGATTTCAATTGTCTAAGAAAAAACAAAGAAAAGTAACATGCAATTCAATTCACACATTCAATTCATCGAATATTCAAATATTTTCATTCGATTTAAATGAGTAAACATTAAATATCTAATATCTCGTGTTGATATACGTATGTTATTATGCAGTTTTATAGTTGTTTAGAAATCAAATGATGCAGTAATTTGCGTGTTTCGAAAGTATTATTTCCATAACATAAAAGTCGATTTATCGAATGATGTAGGCTAACAAGTAACAAGCAAACCAGTTTCGTTAGTTATCAATATTTATTTTATGGCTTGTTAATTCTTGTGAAAATCGTTCGAATACCTAAGGTCGGTAACAGTTCTGGGAACGTCAATAAATAAGAATAAATCGGTTTTAGCAAGAAGTCGAACTAATCGCGATTGGCGACCGGTGATCAAATTAAGGAGATGCAAACACTTTACATTGTACATTTACGACAGAATGCAAGCGAGACTCTTAGCTAAGTGACGTTTTAAATGTCTATTCCTCTGTAGATTTTATGTGACAGTGACAAAGATAGTATGACAACTAATGGCATGCATGACATTTTGCTGTGCGTTGTTCTTGTACAGGTGTTACAGAATATTTGTGTGCCATTTTTCCTTCTCCATTTACCACACCTGGTTGGATCTTAAGAATAACAGTCTGTTTTACGCGAAGGCTTTTATTGTTTGAGAATGAATCATCCGATGTTGTTGCGTCATTCGGACGCGAGCACCGGTCGGCCTCGCCGTGATCTGCAGTTTTAGATTATATTTTCCTAACAGAAATAGCAGAGATTTACTTAGATTGCCTTAGATTAACGTCTGAGTGAACATCGTAGTTTGTAGTTACTTTGTTATTAAATTGTTATTTATAGACATGATGATTATGATATTCGTAATATAGTTACCACTGAATTGGTAGTACATATTGATCAATTATTTTTAGGATTTCAGCAAGATAATGCTTTGATATTTTACTTCTAAAAAGGTTAAAAACTAACCACTTAAAATGGGATGCATAGACCCAGTGTGAAGTGTAAGCAGATGCAGGGAGATTGCAGCGATATTCTCAAGTATTTTAACAGCAAAAACTGCAGCTAAGATTGGCTAAGAACGTGCTTTTCTTACCGATGTCTTCACCACGCTAATATAAACACAACATTGTTTACGTTTCCAGTACAAGTGACGCCATTACTGTGTGTATTGGACCACGCTTCGTGGCCACCCCTCTATAATTTTCTTACTTTTCTTCATCCCACATCCTTCCTCTTTGAGATAGATTATACAAGCGAAACAGTTATAAGCTGTAGTTACGAACAAATTAAGAGTTCTAACAGTAAAATTAAATTAATTGATGGATTTTACTCATATCGTTGGCCTATTTCACCCATAAACCAGATTTAAGTGATTTTCATTCCTATTTGCATGAGATTCGAGTATTGTTATTTCTTTAAGACTCGAATATGGATATGATTAAATACTTGAGCGCCCTGATACGTCACGTTACTCTATTGTTCGAGCGATACAGCACGTCAGACGTGCTTTAAGTACGATAATCAACCTTAATACAATAAAATAAAGACGATATCCATCAATTTCAGAGCTATTTGGTGCAGGGAATTTAACAACACCTCATAAACGTAAGACTGATGCAGTTGTGGAAGCGAGATGACGCTCTACACGGCGTTGAGTGGTGTCTCGCTTTAATATTGTTATAGTCTTGTTTTAAGAGTTAGTAGGCCTTCTGTTCTCGGTCTTGATTGTCACGACTATACAATATCACAATGGTCTTTGTGCCCGACCTTTCATTGGCTCCGGCATTTCGGCTAGCTCGGGATCGTGACAAATGTCGCCTTGATCGGGTTTGGAACTCAATACGATATTAATTTGTATTTACTTACGTGAGGTATTAATGTATGTAAGAAATAGCCAAACAATAGTGGAGAATTAGAGTTACTGTTGTTGTAATATTAATTTCGAACCTTATCATGCCTAAGGTCGTTTAAATGATAGTAAGTCCTATAACGCTAATGCTAGATCTGAGTAAGTTTAATAAGATACTGTACAATCTTACAAAATGATTAATGTCAAAAAAAATAAACAATTAAATAAATGCATTTGCCTCAAACAAGCATTAGGAATATATAATATTCAGCGTTAGGAAATACCTTAAAAATAAATTAGCCACTTCTTTAAGACAAGTTTGTGACGAAAACATTTAAGAAAGTCGTCCGTATCTTAGATCATAACTCATGGCTATACATGTATGACCACTTCCTACTCGTCCGGTGGTCCCACCTTCACCAACAATATCAACATTTCGTAACACCAACTCATTACCAATTACGATGAGCTTATTACAATTTAACCGTAATTATAGCATTTTTTATCCGCATACCTGCGGCATATCGCAAGAAATATACAAAGTGAAAGCATACTATGTCGATAAAGTCATCGACAACAATTGGTCACATGGTATCGGTAAAAAATCTATCGCGGCCGTGCACAATGGTTCCGAGTTTCATTTCTCTGTGACATGACATGTGTGTACTGTTTATCCGTATGACATGGATAACAATCAAGTTGTTTAGATTTTATGTGAGCAGCCGACACATTTTTATAGAGCAGACATAAAACGCTTGAACGCGTCGACCGATTAGGCGAAATATCACATTGTAAAATATCTAATCTTGAATTAGCATCATAAAAACAAATCAATATCGTTTTGATCTTTCGGATAATTCTGAAAAAACTGATAAACTTTATTTAAATTTTGCTCATTTGTCGACAAATCTGCATAATTATATTATACAAGTTTATCTCTATTATCTGATTTCAGAACGGGTTGTTTGACAAATAGTTAAAACGCTAACCTGGGAGCTAAAATAGTCTAGATCCGTGATAATTATTACCGAACCGAGCTCAATTTATATACCTATAGAATGGAAATTCATAACATGACGCAATATAATTTTATTAGGTGTGTTAAATGCAACGTCTGATTCCTATCTACTTATCTATTGTACAGTCGTTTTATTTTCCGTCCTTTTAATCTTTGTATTTAAAATGTCACCTTTTATTGCGCGTTAATAATCTAAATAAGCAGGAACCAAACAACGTTTATATTTATTTCTATTAAAATAAAGAGCGAACTAATTATAAGATAAGATTGTTATATCTAAAGATCTTTTTTATACATTTATCAAATTATTCAACGATGCCTCGCTGTGGGGCAAAGACTGCCAAAGACTTCATTTCCATTCCTTTACTTCGACACGAATAAATACGTCTTAAACAGTACATTTATTAAGTAATTACTATATTAAATTCTCAGTATCTTAATCACAATTTGAACATGTTTGGCAGTGGTATACTCAAGCAGTTGGGTAAACAAACTGGCTCGCAGAACAATATGTGGCTACAATGACACGTTTGTTATTAGTGTTTCAAATCTGTGTTTCCGTTGTAAACATAACATGACTGTGTAGTGTGTAGGATTCTGTATTGAAAGTCTGGGATCTACATATTGATTACGGATAGTACGGATGTATAATTAATGTGTATTATTAAATGTAACAGATTATAGTAACTTGGAATTAATTGCATCAGCTCTTTAGTTTTCAGGTTTGGCTCAATGAAGCAGAGGTTTTGACTATTGGTACCTACAATTATTTTAAGTCTTTACGTGTTATATGTTTTGTATCTTGTAACAACAGAAAATCAAGAAATCATGAACCATATCCAACAATACTCATTGAAACGATTGTTAACACAAAATGTTGATATCTATCTTTCAACAGCTCAAAATAAATCTACAGCACATTCTAGAAAGAAATCGATGTCGGTCAGGTAAGGGAAATCTGTGCATTGTTCTGTAACCCAAAGGTATGAATGAATTGGAGTGTCGTACCTTGCAACCGGACGAAGCAGTGGCCACTGTGCGCAGTCACCGTGACACCAGTGTTGAGTAAGAAGCAAGATACCACGCCATACCATGCGCACTCATTTACTTATTACTTTGAGTACGATTGTAGGTTGTGAAGAACAATGGATTTGTTTCGTCATAGCTTGTTGATATAGAAATGAGTTGTACGAATGTCAATTGTCATCTTAAGTGATTTGGAAATATTAAGCGCTCTTGAATCTGACTGACTGAAGTGTAATTTTTGCTAGGAAGTAAATTGTATCAAATGGGAGGCTTAAGAACTTCGTTGTAAAGTCCGATAAGTATGGATACATTGCATATTCATTGATTCAATGTAAATTATAAACTAATATAATTATTGATAATATATGGAAGAATTTCAGTAATTGCTCAATTCATTTACACCGGCGTTTGTTAGGCCGTGAATCGTAATGAATTACAACACTGATGAGATTCATGATGGTAACATCTATAACAAGCATGTTACAATACATTGACGAACGAAATACTAACAAAATTTAAAAGGACTACGATAATTTAGTTATGCCGATTTATGTCAATACGAAGCTTCAAGCATACTTCAAGGCTAGCCATATTGTTTTAATATTCTCTCCACGAACAACTTTGCTAGTCCACAATAATACGTCAACGTGCCTTTTAAACAAGCTTCTTATTATTTATATTTGCTGATACACAGGTGACATTTTATTATTTTATTTGCTTACAATCTCGAAATTTAAATTTTGAATAGATCGAAATATGCAGTCATTTAGTTTATTGATTACAAATCATTGCAAACTGGAATTTTATATTTCGAACGGATCTAAAAATTAAATTATATTATTGTAGTTTTCTTTTTTCTCCTTTACAGCCTCATTTTTATATTTTTAATTTAAGAATTTACCAACCATAAATATATAAATTAAATTATTAAAATCTCAATTCAAAAAGTTTTTATGGTATTAATAATTTCATTTAGATATATATTTTAAAACTCAAATATAAAAATCAGAATGTAAATAAATGTATTAAGAATGTTATGATGTGTCATAGCCAGACACTAATCGAATTAAATTTTACATTATAATAAGATTAGTGTCGATTGGATATATATTATTTATATCAAAATGTTAAAGTTAACAGTATATTTATACCTCAAAAGTATCTAACATAATCGAACATTGTATAGAAATTAATGATTTCTTTGACTCAGCTATTGATGTTAACTGCGATGAGTGTTACTGTTACTAGATTATTACTATTTAATTTGATCGACGAATGAATATAAGAAAACTCGTAACGAGTTACAGTTTCGATAAATGGTATCAGTGACTAATATCACCGTCAATAAGCATACAGTCACGTGCATACTATACCAGCGATTAATACATTTGTGTTTGTATTAAACTTCGTCGTACCTTTACGTTTCTGCGGGCACAGCTTTGCTTTCATTGCCTAAGGCCGCGGCAAAGGCCACGCTTTAAAAAGGATACCTAAGTTGTAAGTACTATGACGTCAAACTCAATCAATTGCTTACCGAATCAAGCGAGAATTGGACACATAATACGTTTGTTGTATTTAGGACAAGGCCAGAGTTTTCGCTGCTAAAACAGTACTTTGTAAGTTAATAAGAATAGGTGAATGGTAAGTACGGTATAGTTTGCATTCGCCCGCCATAGACTGATTACGTCCGATAAGCCGGAAACATTGTTTAAACAGGTTTTTGAAGTTTTGAAAGGTGTTACTTAGGTTACGTATGAACTCAAGTGTAAAAGTTTGTTATGAAATCTATTTAAATATGCTAATTTCAGCGATGTTTAGCTTTGTGATAAGTTTAATTTATACGTTCGTACTAGTTTACGCTCTGTGGTTCGTGGAAAACAAAATGTGTAATCAGTATCATGCGAGAGGCACGGCAATCTGTCTAGATTTTTATTTATTTTACAAATAAGCAGTATATAGATGAAATAATATACTCTTAAATAGCGTCGAAAACGTCCAAATTGATATCAATCAGGTTGTGAACAATATTAGTAATGAAATAAGTTTAGTATAGCCACTTTACAATATTTGTTTATACTGAGCTATTACAATCATCGTGTGGGGTCAATTTCCAAAAAAGGAGGTTAAGAAAATGTTAATTTTACTTGGCACTTGTTGGAGCGAAAGTTAAAATTTCACTTGAACCAGTACCAATCAAAACTAAGAGGTTAACAACAACGTTTATTTCGTTAAATTCCCTTAATTGGTAATCGTTTTGATTTATCACTTTTTGGCACTTACACATCCATCATGTGATATTTAGTATATTAATAGGAAGGTAAGGAGTATTTTTTACAGTACACCGAAAGATTTATAGTAATAAGCAAAGAAACGGAATCTAAACTATAATATTTTGTCGTCCACACGTAGTTTAATTGTTATAAAAACAGAAAAGCGACGGATACAATCTGGCCATTACTAAGCAACGCCTGAATTACGAAAACCATTAAAACCTCATGTGTCTTATGGGTTATGACCAATGGAAACATCTTGTACCAATGAGGAAGCATTAAGGTCAGCTGGCGAGGAATGCAAGAACGGAGAAATGTTCTATCTAAACAGTTAGGCCTACTTTTGTGGACGGTACCGACCGTGACGCGACAGAAAACAAAATGGCTTACCTAATGACGCGGTGAATTCATAAAGCATCGTAGATTGTGGCTGAAGATTTCACGATACCCATTAAAAATGTCTGGAAGCTATATTTCATAAGGAAAGTAGTTCTTACAATGGTTAACAAGGAACTAGTCCATTAAACTCAAATGAGGCGTGTTAAGTTGTAAACATGAAGTAATTAATTCACACCTTACGTAACTCATCAAATATTTTGCCAATAATTACTGGTAGAAGCAATTTTGAAGTCTTCATGAATTTTGTGCAATCCATAAACGCATTGCTCGTGGTACAAACATTAACACAATTCGGGGAATTCAAGTCATTTGCGAGCTATTAAAGCATTGCGCATTTAGATACCCATCGCTAATGATTATTACTTCATTTGTTTTGAGGTAGGAAAACGATTAGAGATACCCCTGCATTCCCAGAAACCATAACAGCCAAGTGAATGTAATCATTGTATCACAAACTTCATATTTACAAATTGCTCTTTAGTGTATCGCCGTCTCTGTTACTCTAACGTGAAATGTGGAGACAAGTAGATATTTTATGTCACTAGATGGTGTCGTTTGAAAATACGGCTGTTTAATAGACCATAAAAATTGCGTGTAGACATTTGACTATTCTTACTGCAGCTGTCAGGTGTTTCAAAGATAGATGGTTGAGACTGTAATATCTCAAAACCGGACAAAGAAATTAGACCAGCTTAAATATAAATCAAGATCGGTTATGCAAATAGGAAGTGACCACTTCCTATGGCATTCACTGATGTGTTTTAATCAACTCATACGTAATCATAATATAGATCGATACAGACGAGTTTAAAAAATAAAATGTGATGTAAGAGCGAAATAATAAGCGAATAATAATTGACTTTCCATTCATCTAGGCTTTCCCTGCTTTATGAGATAGTTTCTAGTCTAATAAATAGCGTATTGGATATTTGCAGACTGCTTTAGTTTTAAATTGTGTAATTTCAGATTTGAATTTATTCATCTAGTTGACTAAAATATTTGTGATACAGTCATGATGTACGATAGCTGGCCATACCTATTTGTTTTTTGGATAAGGCTGTTTCCTGGGCTACTATTGTACCTAAAAGTGTACTTTAGATGCAATCTAGGTCATAGCCAGTTTTGGATGCACACCAAAAGATTTGTATTAAGACCCGTGAAGGTATTGACTAAGTAGGATTGAGTTGTAATTGCAATCAATTTAATATCGGAAACTTTACTGATAGTGTGAAAATGATATCTGATGTCTATATAAATAATATAATTATAAATAATTATAAATAATATAATTATAAATAATAAATAAATAATAATAAAATAATAAATTTGAACTTTCTCCTATCATATAAGTATATCTTAATCTTTAATATTGAGTATTAATCCGTATTATCATACTGTTCACGTGCAAGAACCCTGTTCTTTACTGACATACTGACATTAATTGCATCATTTGTAAATAAAAAGGCCATCATTTTTTACCCTACTAATATTATACACGCGAAAGTTTGTAAGTATAGACGGATGGATGTTTGTAACTCTTTCACGCTGAAACGGCTAGATCAATTTGGATGACTTTTGGCATGGAGTTAACTGACTCCCGGATGTAACATAAAGGCTACTTTTTAACAGACTGCGTTAGAGAGGGTTAATATTTTTGCTGGTATAACCGACATCACGCGGGCGAAGTCATGTGCCACAGCTAGTAAGGTTATAAAAGATAGAAGAGTATTACGTCAGAGTCGGAGTCTATACAAAAATGTGAATAAAAGTAAATTATTTTTACATTTAAGTATTCGAAAAGTGACTTCGTTGTGCCTTAGATTCCACACATTTTCCGTAACCGCGGAGACTCGGAGAATGGTATGTGGCCAGTGCAGTGAAGTTGAACGTGACATTAAAACCAATGAGTTGCACGTTGCGATGAATTCGCAGATTGAGTACGTCACTATAGGTATACAGAACATACATGTAATCTGTTTTCTTGTAAGAAAGCTGAATTATCTTCTTTTATCGGACTGCGTCAGAAGCAGTGTCAAACGGATTTTGACATATGAGATGAGATGACATTATTCGCAAGAATGGTGGTAACAGATTGTTACATACATTTTTAAAATGGCCATCCACTCCATCTCCAAAAAATATAATAATATTGGTATTTAAGTATACGTAGATAATATTATTTCTTTAACAAAAACATTGTTATATTACCTATGTTCTCAGTGAGGATTTTGTTTGTTCAATAATCTATAACAATAATAATCACGGTCGTGCTTATTTAAAAAAAAAGAGTATATTGTGTTGCTTATTCATGGTGCAATAAGATTTTAAATGTAAAAAAGATAGTACGTTTTCTTATCGTTGATACTAAAATTGCATATTGCAATAAAAAGATACTATCGACCATTCATGAGAGAATATAATTTTATTCACAATCTTCAGTACTAGAAGTTGATGGGAGAACAGTCACGCAATACTAAAGTGGGTTAAAGAAACGTGTAACAATGATACTCGTAGTTAGTAAACGCGAGTGATTTGCTTAGGTCATGGACACTAGAGTCATGGGAAAACAAAGGAGGTTCGACGTTTCAGGCAATTGAAGTCAACTGGGGGTTTACCGTAGCCTCTTCAAGTAATATAATTGTAGTTGTGGAAACGTGACAGCGCAATACACGTAATGCGGCATCTCTTTTCCCCAACTGCAATAAATACTTTAAAAACTGGTGAACTTTACAGTACTTGCTTCCTGACTCAAAGGAACTGGCTGACATTGAAATCGAATGTTTAAATATCGAGACTTATATTCAAATATAACTGGTACGTTTAGTTTTATTGTCTCTTAAGCAAAACATAAGGTGCGTATTGTTATAGCAGGTCGGTATTGAATAAACAAAGCGAGCTTTTATATGTATATTGTTTTAGTTTATCAGAATGACATAACTGCATAACGTGGTCTGTTCACCAGACAATTACCAGACAGGTTTAACAAGGGCTTCAGAATCAGAAAAATGTTATAGGCGATGTAATACAAACAGAAATATTTCAGTTCATTCTAAGCTCGATATATGAACAATAGCTTATAATATTGAGGCTTAAACAGTTCCTTAAACGGTGGATATTTATTCATAGCCATTACTATTAGTCATGATTGTCCGATTATAGGGCAAAGGTCCCTTTCGGTCTATTTGGTAAAATCGTGCTATGCCATCTTAAGAATTAGTCAAGCTTCCCTCGCCATCTCACTCTGGCATCCATAGCCATATGAGTTTCATAGTTATTTAAAATGTTTCCTTAACATTTAATTAAAAGAATGTCTCATTCATGTCACTAAGTGTGAGTGAAAATAACTTTTTAAATGGTTTAGAAAGTACAATTCATCATTCTATTAACGAGCCTGATAATTAGCTTCTTTACGTAACATGGCGTATTTTAATTAACTTTTAGCTGTTAATAGGTGTTTAAACAATCGTGACAATTCATTTCAAAGGTCTATTGTCTTTTTTTGGATTCCACAACATGGTAAATTGTATGACAAACGAAACCTCTAACATGTATGAAGTTAGATTTTTAATTGTATTCTCGAGAATGACTTTAGACAAAGTGCAGTAATATTTTATGTTGGTTTCTGTTTTTCTCATGACCTTAGCATGTGGAGTCAGGACATGTAATAAACTACGAAGTAACTGGTTTATTTTTGTAGAACTGGGATGTAAATAACAGTTTACGGTAACGAGATTCGTATAATTATATCGCGAATATTTGTAGTTTAATTTCGTAAGCGAAATAATCCAGAAATAGCACATCCCTGTCGTTAGTAAAAATTTAATTACCAAACAAAGTACTACAAACTACATCTGATCAATATTATCAATCTGAGATTGTATGTATGTCAGAATGTTTGTCAACTCTTCACTCACAAACGGCTTGATCAATCTTCACAAAATTCTGTATGACTATGAAGGTAGCTTACACCTTAGTTTAACTTATAGGATATGTACGGCAAGGAAATTTCCGCGGGTAACACTAGAGCGCAAAAAAGGTACCTACTAGTTTCCACAGTGTGGTGCAATAAAAGGTACTAATAATAAGTTAATTAAAAGAGAGTTCTTACCTTGCAGACTGGGTGCGGAGGCCGGCGCAGCTGGTGGCGGCTGCAGCGGCGTCGGTGGCGGGCGTCGTCGTCGCGGCGCGTGCAGGCCGGGCGCGGAGGCCGCGCGCGTCGCCGTGCGGAACCCGGGCGCGCGGTACCGAGCCGACTTCACCGGGCCTGCTGGCACTGTGTTCGTGCCAGTGATGGATGGTAGGCGAGGAAGAGAACCAGCGCGTTGCTCTTCTTCCGACTATAACAAAATTTTGTTTGATGTATTTTGCTGGTTGATGAAAGGCTTGAATTTGAGAAATTAAGCAAATTAATAAAAATCATTTTGTATGTCTGACACTAATTATATTTTTCGCAAAAGCTCTATTGTATAATGGACTAGGTTATCAAAGTATAAATAACGGAATGCTGTATCGTTGAATCAAGTAAGATTCTGAAGATGAGCAAGTTTCGTAAAGAAATATGGAATTTTACTTAATCCCCTAGATACTTTAACTAGCTTTATTTACAAATTACCTGCCTTAGTCATTACACATTATAGGATTAACCTTTACAGCTATTAGTAAAAAAAACGACAGCTAATTAGATCGATTAAATAATTATGTAATTAATTACACAATCTTTTATCCAACACTTAAAACAATGAGGCATAAGTGTACTCCCTACAGTAATAACTATTTATCAGCTGTTCATAATATACGTTATCATCCATAAATGACGCTGGTTCAGCGTTAATCGAAAAGCGATTTATTAAACATTCTTAATTGACATAAATTGTTATGTGACAGTATTCTTCATCTTAAAAGCATTAGTCAGTAATTGGACGCGCGTGGGTTATCTACAGAACGTCTTGTTTTTATACATATACATGTTAGTATGTATGTGTTACGAAGTTGTATGTTACATTGAATATCACGTACGTTGTATCTTAACTGCACTACAGAGATAATACTACCTAGTAGTATTACACACGATCAATTAGTCAATATTTTTTTGCAAATAAAAATCTAAATATATAGAATCTTCTTTATATTAAAAACTTTACATATCTGGAATTAATTACTAAAATCACTCACTATGAATGATTCTTTTACAAAGTGACTGTTATACTACTACAATTGTATTATGAACAATAATATTCTGTTTTACAATTTAAGTGTCATATGTATTACTATGGAATTTTCAAACTTAATAAGTTTACATACAATATTTCAATTTGAAGTACCCATTGTTTGACTTGATTACTTATAACAAGTACTTCAGTTAGTTAAATATTAGCCTTAGTATAGATAAACTGAAGAAGTTACGGTTAGTATCTTGATAAATAGACCTTGAATATCGTTTGTACAAAGATATTAATATTAATGTTATTGTAAAAACATTAGCAGTACAGAAAACATACAGGTTATTAAATCGTGGAAATTTATATCCCAGTCGTGTTTTCTTAATGACTGTAGCATTTATGTAGCTATGCGTTTCACACATATTTTTATCGTTTACTAGGATGTTATTTGATCATTAGACTGCTATGTACTAGTATATACGTACTATTTTGTACGCATTGAACACAGGTTAAATTCTCGTAATATTTATCAAGTCTGGGTATTTTTATATTTGAAAGCCATTCTTGATTCTGTAAATGTCCATTTCATAATCAAAACGGCCTTTTAAAGAATAAAACCTGTGTAAACAAACTGCACTGAGATTATTTGTG
The DNA here is from genome assembly GCA_941860345.1 of Chrysodeixis includens. Taxonomy (NCBI): domain Eukaryota; kingdom Metazoa; phylum Arthropoda; class Insecta; order Lepidoptera; family Noctuidae; genus Chrysodeixis; species Chrysodeixis includens. The sequence goes on from OW796094.1 coordinate 3,600,909, forward strand.
TTTCTTTCGGATGTTGTTGACTTGTGTTGTGATGGTAAACAGAGAGCACCGTATGCGTGTAAACTTAACTGCACTGCACGCCTCGCCGCTTATCAGTCAAATATATATTTATTTACAAGCCTGCCTTATCTCTGATGCATGTAACTATCTCGCTTAGAAACTTCTATAACGATTCTCGTGCGCGGAATGGTACATGACATTGACATTTTCGAAATATTTGAAGTAAATAGATATCGTGTGGCCATGATATGAATCGTTATCGATACATGTATTTTATTCGTGCGCTATCTAAGTTATTTTATTTATTATCTATGCATTAGAGAAATTTTGTAATTGTGTGAGTTTGATGTGTTGAGTGACAGATTGCGTGTTATTGTCAGTAGGTTGATGCTGTAAAATATAGTTTTGTATAAGTTGAATGGTACGTTACCTCAGCATCTGGTGCGGAGGCGCGTCGTCTTCCTCGCCACAGTCTATCCTCACTGCCACCGATCGCACCACAACTCCTCGAGTGCGACTTCTGCGCGGCCAGATCTGCACCAGCCGGCGACCTCCGAGACTCACTGCCCACACCACCCAACGTACCCCGGGAATCGGCAGCTAGTAGCGCCGATTCGAAACTACCGCGCCACGAAAACCGCTCACTATCACTCGCGACACTACCCCTGCTCGCTGTGGGCTCTAGTATATCATGTGATCGACTTCGGGCTAACGCTCCTGGCTCGGATGCACTGTCATCATCGGTGCTGGGTGACGCACCGCCTGATACTTCGTGCATGAGGGCCACCAGCCTGCCGCCGATGTGTCGCATCACTTTGCCGAACATGGGTGGCGAGCCCTCTCCGGCGCGGCCTAGCGTGGCCGCCAGCCTGCGGTACGCGCCCACCGCGTCGCGTTCTAACGATCCCGCGTCATTGCTGCCTTTATCAAACTCATCAATTATCTCGCGGCAACTATCCGAGATCTGTTTTCTTAGCGCGGATCTGTTAGCCGCCGTACCCTCTAGGTCGGACCCCGCGTAATCGGACGAGTCATATGAATCACTCCACGTGTCTTCGCTCGATAAGTATTCGACTATTTCACGTACTTCCTCGTCGCGTATACCCGGAACTGTTTTCATTAATCTCGTTAATTCGCTTTCAAAATATAATAACTGAGGTGGTTTAGGGGGGCGGGAACTTTCTGAATTAGATGACGCCGGTGTTGATGTTCGCACGTTGGTAGTGTGCACCATTTGTTTGAAAAACTGACGCATTTTTGTCATCATTAGATTGGTTTCTTCGTCAGATGACCAATTATTAAAGCTATCTTTACGTACTAGCGGTGTTTGAGGCGGGCGGGACGTCGGTGGACCTTCTACACGTTCCTCGATGTCAGGTCGGATTTCTTCGATTATTTCTTCTAATTCTATTTTAGGTTCATGAGATCTTGTAAAATCAGAACTAGAATCTCCATTTCTTAGTAGGTCATCGCAGCTGCCGACGAACCCGCTATCCCTACTAGTTTGTTTTTTAGATTCAGATAGTTCAGATCCAAGCGGTGGGAATTCCGGTCGGGGTGACAACCTGCCGTCTTCACCCTCGGAAACAGATCTAGTGTCGTCGCGCGTCTCCTCGGTGAACTCAGCTGATTGTCGGCGTTCGTCGGCGGGCGAGCCGCGCGGCTTTTTGTTTTGCTTCTTTCTTTTGGACTCGCCTTGCATGTCGAGCCTCTCAGAGGAGTCGTGCCTGTCCTCTGTTTCTGTGCTGGATGCGTCGGACACTTCTTGGTTATCTTGTGAGGGCTCGTCACCCGTTAATAAGTTATCGAGTGAGTTGGAATGTGATCTAGGAGTCCCTCGGGCACGAACTAACCTTTTTCTACGTTGTTCAGGGCTCTGCCTGCCCTCACTATCACTTCCGACGCTTCCCGATCCGTCGGAATCCCGCCTTTCTTGATTAAATCCCATGAAGCCTGACAGAAAGTATTTTTCCAACCGCGACGACACAAGTTCATCACTATCACCACTTCTTTTAGGTTGCTCGTTATCCACAATAGATTCACCACCCTCACTACACACACTCGATGTTTCCGACACTGCTTCCTCATCGTCACGAATATTCCTGCCGTCACCCAAACCGAAGAAAAAGTATTTCTCTAACTCCGTAGCGGATATAGGCCGCGGTTTTTTTACAGTTTGTTCCGTTTCGCTTTCTTCGCAACTTTCTTCGACAATAGTGTGTAAAGTGAAGTCTATGGAACGTCTGCAGTAGGCGAAGTCCTCGCCCCGCATAGGTAGCGAGGCCTCATCCCCGGAATCCGAGTCGGAGGGTGAGGTGGCCTCGTCCTCGTTGTGGCTGACGTCCTCGACCCACGAGTCGTCGTCTGCGAGCCCCTCCTCGAGGCACACGACCGCCGAGAGAGTGTCGGCATTGCTAACAACAGTCACTCCGCCCGAAGGCTGCGGTGTTTCGTCGTCGGATATTCGTTCGTCAGATTCGTCTTGTTGTGAATCCGGGTTGAGCTCCGATTCACTCTGTGAATTGGTGTGGTGCACTATGATGTCTTGCATGAGCTGCGTCGTGTCTGAGGTGACGACGGAGACGCGGTCGTGCGTTATCATAACGCAGCTAGTGAAGCGCGCGGGCCCGTCCGCACGAGCCGTACGCGAGCGGCAAACTGTTGTCGCGGCAGGTGCGCACGCGCTCCCCTCCGCCTCCGAGCAAACCGGCCTGACGCCATGCATTTTCTCCTCCTCTTGGTCCTCCATTAATTCTTTCTTCAATAGTTCACTGAGAGTGCGTTCGATACCTTTAAACAGGTCTATTTTTTCTGCGGGCGATGAACTTGTGTTATCGTGACTGGGCTCAGGAGAAGGTGATAATTTAGTTAATGAGTCGGGTGGTAATTCTAAAGAAGTTAATTCATTATTATGATGATTCTCGTTAGCTAATTCTACCGAGAATTTTACTTTCATGTCTGACAGTGAGTCGTAGTCCGTGTTTTCAGATGATATACTTTGATATCGATTAACGTCACTATCTGTGTTGTTTTTCTTATCTAAATCGTTGCTACTCGAGCTACAACTTGCATTAAAACTATTGAATTTTTCACACGTTTCACTTTGTAACATATTTTCGTCACAAAACTTGAAAAAGTTCGATTGTTTGATTTCTCCATGATTGCTGTCTTCATCGCTATTATTTTCGTACGGTATAACGGAATACTCTTCTGTAAAGTTAACCGAATCCAAAAGCACAATGTTTGAAGTTTCGCTGATTTGTGAAAAACTTTCATTTGAACTGCCACTGACGTTCATTTCGTTTTCCCTAACCACTTCGACTGCAATTCGTTCTAGACTATCCGATTTTTTATCGACGAAGGAATCATCACAATCTATGCCACTGCTGTCCGCATTATCTTCCATGTCGGATGACGAGTCTGCCGGGTTAACCACAAACACTCGCGAGAACCGTCCGGCGCCGCCGCCCCCGGAGTCGTCCGAGTCCTCATCGGACGTGGCTGGCTCTTCAGGGGCGCCACTGGTGAGGTCATAACTTCTCCGCGCGACTCCCTGCTCGGAGTCGCTGGACTCGGCGGACTCGTTGGACGAAGGATATGCTTTCTCCGCCTCTAGGTGATCCGGCATGGCATTTGCTGAATCCGATAACAACGACAATGAGTCCTCCTCGGCAATCACCTTGATACCGACTGGCGGTTCATGTTCAACTGGCCGTTCGATGTTCTTATCGTCGTTATCGTTATCGCGGGGCTCCGGCGCTTGTGACGCTTCGGACTGTATTGCCTTATCTGTCCTTTCGACGGTGGTCATCTCGAGTTTATACATATGCGGCGGTGCAGAGGCGGAAGCGGTGGCGGTGGCGGCGGCGGTGACGGCGACGGCTGCGGCCGTTGTGAGGCGCGCGAGGGTTGCGGCATCTAGAGGCGCTAGGCCGGGATAAGTGTTCCAGTGTGGAGTGGGTGGTGTTTGCGTGGGGAAGGCGAGCAAAGCCGGCCAGAGAGCGGCGGGCACGGGTACGGGCACTGGCACGGGGACCGCGACGATACGGGGCTCGGCGCCGCAGGAGCAGGGTCGCGGGCAGGCCTGGGGCGCGTGCTTAGTGCTCGGTGGAGGGATGGGTTGCGCCGCCGACGCGCCCGGCTCGAAGTAGTCCCAATCGCAGTCGTCGGGCGCGGGCGGCGCGGCCGAGGAGGCCGTTGATGACGAGTCCTCCGTGTCTTCGCGACACGACGAGTCTGAGCTCAGAAATACGAGGCGGTAGTCCTCGGGACGCATGCGACCGGCCTCCGGTTCGCTAACTTCGCCCGGTTCACTGCTGACGCCCCACTCTGAAAAAGAAAGAATTTCGATTATTCATTTGCTACGACAGTGTTTTAAATTATAGTTAAGATTTACTTGAAGATTATTTAAGGTATGCATAAAAATAATTATTTATGAGAAAAACGCAGCAAAAATCATATTCATTAAAACCATTATTTTTATTAAATCTCATACAAAACATGTAGGTACAATAAAACAAAAAGAGTAACTTTAATTTTTATTTCCATTTCGCTCGCCCGGTAAAGTTTTCTGCTCGTAATAAAACACGTTAAACGGGTAACTTAAAACCAGTTCTAAAACTTGTATAGAATACATACAATAACCTGTTATACGAGTGTGTATGTATTATTTTATGCATGTTTTATTTGTTAAGACTTGAAACAATAACGCCTGCAGCTTTTTCACGCGCAATAAGTTATCGCCTTGTTACGTGCTCAGCGCGGTGCGCACGGCGGCGTTTGCGGTAATGGCGGCGACAGACTGGTAGCCAGTTGTGTAATCTCGCCTCATACCGCTGTGTCCATAATGAATACGTCATAGTTCAATAGGGGTAGCCAGGAACACTAGACATATACCACGAGGTACACTAATAGCCTTACGAAACCTTTCTTACGCATTACGACAGTACATTACATTGGCGCCTGTCGGCAATAATTACTACGGATTAACAAGTTGCTGACTGGATAAAGAAACTAACAAAAGAACGTAAATAAAATGTAATATTTAAATCAGCTCATAATTGTAAAACTGGCCTACTCAAAGACATAACACCTGAGTAGTGAATATGGAATACCTAACAAGACAAAAAATCATGATTGCACAAGAAGTACTGCATTAACAAAATAAAAAAAAACTATTAAATAATAGGCCGCAACAAAGATTTCTATTACACTTAACCTAGTATTTAGAAATTACGTAGGTAATAGGATACCTAACACAAAATCATTCACACAAAAAACAATTGACGGAACAATAGGAATAGAAATAGACCAGACCAAACAGTCCGGAATGTCATGTTTGATATTACAATCATGCAAATATTGAATCTGTAGAAAGCACAACGGATGGGTGGCCTGCAGGCGCAACGCCGCGCGTGTCGTGGTCGTGAGTCGAAAGCGATGTTACACGAACCTATAGATCTTATAGCCGTAAATAAGAATTATACTTAACAAATATGTTCTTAAATGTCTTTACATGACAATTATAGAGATAGTACAAAAGCTAACGAGCTGTAAGGATCTTTTGGCACGTGGATGACATTAACATGGGGCGATGGTGTGGATAATCGAAACAAAAACACAACTCAACATTCTGTCAAAACTGATGGTTTTTCACATAATATGACGGGGTTTCCGATTTCGGCTATTTGGCAAAAGATTTTTGTAGCATTATAAAGGCGACCGTGACGTTTTCCTATGCGTCAGCTGAACTTCGAAATTCTAGGAAAACAATATCAACCTGTCAGGTTTTACATGGGAATTGAGCGCAGGATATTAATAGATTTTATCGTAAAGTAATTGCAGTGAACTGACATCAGTATTGTGCGTTAGTTGGCGACCCGTAACGGTCGGTTCAAGTTTTTTGAATAGTAATTATGTTATCAGATTTAAAGAGGAAATTATCAGTGATTGGTATTGTACTAACTAAACCTAAGTTGTCGATTTTAAAACAAAGGAAATTATTAGTAATATAAATATCTAGAATGTTTTATAATTACTTCTTTCTAACATCAAATAGTCAATCAATATCGCGTGATTAGTGAATGAAATTGTGTTATCTAGTAATATTTTGTTTTATCTAATCGGTGCACGGTGCTCGGACTGAAAATACTCTTTATCTCTACTTAGTTTAATCGAGAATTTCGTAGAAATGCCTAAAAAGGAATGCTTCCGCTGTACATATTTTGTTTGCTTTGTTTTGATTGTCGATTAAACAGACTCAAACAAAAACCATGGGTTAGGGAGCTCCACTGACAAGGACGCAAGATTAACTTTACAATACAGAAACACTCCTAAAAAGTTTAGTTTAATTGCTTTAAAACATAAATATGGTTAGTATTTTAAGTATTGCGAGCACTTCTTTTGTTTTCCATCAATACAAAACAAATTACTACATAGTATAAAACAAAGTCGCATTCTTTGTTCTCATGTCCCTTCGATCTTTAAAACTACGCAACAGATTTTGATGCGGTTTTTTTAATAGATAGAGTGATTCAAGAGAAATGTATTAATCCATCAGCATTTCACTCATCATTCCATAAGATTATAAACCTAAGTGTACATAATCGCGTCACGTGTCTTATCTGCTAAGCTAATCTTTAAGTGTTCTATAATTGTTTAAGAATACACGCTACCACCTTTTAAAGAACAACATGCACATGATCTGAATGTAATTACTATAATGTATGTGTTTGTGTGCTATTAGGGGCAGAGCACACGCGATACTTTTTGCTGTAATTGATTATTTACAAGTACTGTATTTATTTAGACGTATATTTATATATCTGGCTGTGAAAGTTATGGTTTTCATCGGATAATTGTCGTCGTTAGATAGTAAGGTTTTTGTAGAAATTACATTGTATATGCTGTGCGCAACATTAAATGGGATTTAGATATTTTTGTGCATATTTATTGCATTACCATTACTGCTTTGTCCAATAGAATTACACCTTCTAGCTTAAGTGGTTTTTTATGCTCATCAACTATCTTGTAATTGATAGATACAATAATTCACTTTCCATATTCGTCTTATTTTTACCTATCTTTACTTGGCTTGCCATTTAAACTGGTAAACTACTAAGGATATGATTGAATCATGCGGGTATTCGTCTGCTTAATACTCCGGGTATTGAGTCACATTCAAGCTTAAATAACTTATAAGAGCTAGTCTAAGTCTTACCACAGGTCTTACTGGCTAAAGAACTATCAGTTGCTACAACTTACAAGGGCTGCATAGTGCATACCATTTGCGATGCTGCCGACCTCACGACGGAATGAGACCGTGAAGATACATATCTTTACGCTCTTGTTACGTAATTATGTAAACGCAATGAAAACATTGCCCTCCTTTAAATATTATCGCTGTCGACAATGCCGAAGGTTTAGTATTGACTGTGGCAAGTATTTATCACTATTACCTAAATCACAAACGGATCAACGCCTTCTTTCTATTATCTTATACTCTTAGAAGTGACATGTACCTTACTTTCTTGCAGTATTACAGTAGCAAGGTAGTATTTATTATCGAATTCTCTAGCTAAGAAAGGAAGATGGCGCTCTGTGTGATTTGTTCGTGGATGCAGACGCATTAAACAAAGCCTCGCTCATATAACTACGCCATTTCTACTATAAGAGATGGTGGTAGGGCCCCAGGATACTAACAACTACCAAACAACTTAACAGATATTGCATTTGTGTAACAACAAACTGTTAATAATTACTACAACTACATTCAACATTTTACATATCGTACAACTGCAATGGCGTCATAAAATTTTCGAAAATTGATCAATGATAATAGTAACGAACATAACGGATATTAAATTTGCGGTAACTGCAGCTGCCGGTTAATAACTGGCCAGGGAAAATAATCTTAATGACCGTAATCGCCAAAAGCTGTAATATAAAATTGTTCAGCAAGAAGCAAGTAGACCCATTGAGAAACGACAAACGGAAATGATAATGGGTGTACGTATACCGTATTTTGTACATAGCTAGTTCAATGAGACTCTCATTTCTTTGAGAGTATTTGTAGTAATCATCGTTGTTGATATCATTAGATGTGAGTCATGGAATGTAAAAATGGTCTTGAATTGGTTTTAGAGAGAATCTTTTGACATTCTTAGATTTGTAGTTTCCAATCTAAAAAAGTTTGTTTAAGGTTGCATTCCATGCGTACAATAGTCGGCTTATATTGTAACTCCTATATAAGCTAGTACCATTATAAACAATTTGTGTAATTGTAAATTTAAATTAATATAACCACAGCCTTATACAACGTATTTACGCACTTACTGTGCGATTGAAATAGAACTCGTCATCAATTGTAATATAATCAATGGAACGTGATTTGTTGAACACAAAGATAAGAATACCATAGTAAACGTTCATGTATTACTAGAAACCTCGTTGAAATCAATCAAATAGAACTAGATCGGTGCACTGTTGGACATAGGCCGTGACATAGGCTTTTGTTTGGGTATCCTAGTGGAATTCTACCGTCTGGTGAATGACGGGGAGCATCATCATCATTAGCTTATCGCAGTCCACAGCTGGACATGGGCCTCTCCAAGTGCATGCCACTGAGATCTGTTTTCAGCCACTCGCATCCAGTACAGGGGGGCATTTAAACATTGAATCACTGGAGCGACCTCATCTGCCTATAGCCGGCGACCCAGCAGGAGCTTCCCAAACAAAACTTGTTCCAAAATACTCGTTAGGTCGTTCCCTAGTTTCAAACTAAATATTATTGGACTTTCTGATGAAACTCACAGCAGGAGTAATCTGGATAGCTATAATGGCAACAGCTCGCCCACTATTACATGCGACTTATTATCGATGACAAGCAGTCTGGGGAATTGTGGGTGTTTAACTTACTGTGTGTCTGCTACTATTACTAGTTTGACAAATGCGTTTAATATGAGTATAAATAAAAGCACTAAGTGTCGGTGTAAGGATGATAACCAAAAACATTAAAATAGCTATGAATTTTGTTGTAACTATCTCAAAGATTCAGACCTACTCATTATTTTCCTATAGATGGTGCTGTTATTTTATTTTGGTGTGCCCAGTATTTTACCACAAAAGAAGATTCAGAAAAGCTAAACAAATTCAAGTGCCTCCTAGATTCACAGTGTCATAGAACCGCTGCAGCACCGTTAAGGATCATATCCTGACAAAGGCCAGCGGTTATGTACGAGGAAACTATTACCGCCACATTAAATTCACTTTGTATTTATTAATTACATTTAAATGAGACGACATAAATCTTTGAATAACAAGTTAACCGTTAAGTGCTTCGGATGTCAGTATTCGCTACGGTCTCTCTCACTTCCTGCGACGTTGATACGTTAAATTGCTTGGAATTATAGGTTACTTCTTTAATTGTGACGTTTTCTAGTTATTTACAGTTACATTGTGTTTGTTTATTGAAAGAAAGATTTGATTGTACTTAATTACAATAAAATGTAGTTTATTGCCAATATTTTCAAACCAAGAGAGGAAAACTTAACATTTTAATTTATCCTACAATGTCCATTAAAATGATTTCATTATTTATTTGTGTTTTTGTTGCAAGGATTTTGATACCAGATGGTAGGTGTTAAAAGGTTGAAATGCCTTTGCCCAAAAAAATCTAAGACCTTTATCAATAGAGGTTCGACGAAAAACGTCGAGGTTACTCCAAGTAGGGAATAAACGCCATCAATCGGATGGCCTCATTGTAATCAAATCAACATTCAAACGGACAATGAAAGTAAGAGTCGGGCATACGTTGGCGCCGGCTCAAGGCTCCGGTTGCTCAATACGTCGCACGTGGGATGCGAGGAGGCAGCGAGGCCGTACCAGATACACTTCGTACATGTCCTTATCATAACCGAGGTAGGTTTCCATTTCGGAAAGATTAAAGCTATTAGGATATCCGCTTTCAACCTTAAACTTTAACAGCAACTAGGGGTCTACCACTACCAACCAAAGAAAGACAATTGCAGTTGTGGAAGACAGGCGTAGCTCTATGCTTCGCAAGCCAGTCCCACAGCTGCACATTTTCAGAGGCAGTCGAATGGCACCTGAATAAGCAAATTGCCTTGTGTAAATATTAAAAGAAAACGAATATATTCTTTCAACAAAACTAATTGAATAGGTGCAAGATGTCAGGTTGAACCAAGAAGTGATACAGCTTTAATTACTGGTGTGTTGAACATAGTTTCAAGCCTAACGATCTAGATTCGAAAAGTTGCAGAAAACCCACGCTCTGTTACGTTGACGTAAGCCTGCTTCCAACACTTCCTTGAAAGGATGGTGATAAATATAAATAATGTTGATTGAGGAAGAAAAATAATCAATATTTTTGTTTTTGCCCACTTGTTATGGTCCTTCCGAGTCGTGTACACCTCTATTTGAACAAATAAAATCTGTTTTTGCTACCCTATTGGTGCATTGTACCCTAGCGTGTAAACTAGCCGTAAGTCATCAAACAATGACAATAGAATCATTATGAATTGTGCTATGGCCCTTTCACACCGTTGCTAATGACGTCTCATTCACCAATCGAAGTAATACAGGCAATTGAGACCTACGGGACTCCCACCGTCTAATACTTGAATTGTCCCTCGATTATGTTTAAGTGAGGAAATTAGTTATTAAAATAATGCCTTCTTTTTAATCAGCCTAGCCCTTTCCTTAGCTATTTTAAGTAAGCTTGCTAAGTAGCAACCAGCATACTGTGAGCCGCAAAAAATATGGACATGATGTTTTGAGACGAAGTAAATGCCGAATAAACGTATGATGTTTTCTTGTTTACAAAGGTTAACATTCAATTTAGCCATTAAATTAAAAATAAAAGGGTCTCAATTTCGTAGTATCGGTTCCTTACATCTTCGCATTTTTTAAGGAAAAAACCTAAGTCATAATGTAACTTTCCGATATGCAAGATGATTTTGGTTATCCCTTAGTGATTCATCAAAGTTTGAGGTTTTAGGAACTTTTGGAAATAAATAATAATTAGTACGTCGGCAAACTACAGAGACATCTAGATACCTACATTCTCTCGTTCGGCACTTACTTTATTTTTACTTGTACTATTCATTTCAGTTTTCCTATTCAGTTCATCCTGGCTAATGGGCCACTTAAAACTGCTTTCACCGTAATAGCAGGTAGTCCACTAACGCTCTTTTATATTTAAACCCAGATTGAGCCGAAACAACTAGTTTGTAATTGCAGGATGCCAAGTTTTTATCTACCGAAATCATACCCAAAATATGACTTGCTACTAGTCACATATCAAAACGGCTAAGACATTGATTTAATTTCCCAGGCTACATTGCCGATACGTTTCGGTGGCTTAGGTATCCGTAAAGTTTCGAGCCTAAGTTTACCAGCGTTTCTGTCTTCGGTCCATAGCACTGAGAAATTGACCAGAGAAATCTTAGGGTCTTCTCTGGTTGATTTTCAGATTCTTTGCATGACCGAGGCAGTAAATAGCTGGAAATTGTCTTGCCCGGGCTCGGATCTTCCCGAACAACGTTCTTCCCAGAGACAGTGGGACGTGCCGCTTTGTAGTTTGATACGGAATGAATTAATTGATACGTCAACCAATACTGCAGAGCGCGCTCGTCTTTTGGCTGTGGGAGAATGGGAATCGGGTCTCTGGTTACAGGCACTTCCGTCAACCAACGTCGGTACGATGTTGGACAACAATACTTTCAGGCTCGCCGTTAGCTTGCGATTAGGTGTACCATGTGTCGTGTCTCATCTCTGTCAATGCGGTGAAAGAGTCGACTGCCTTGGCCATCATGGCTTGTCCTGCGGCAGGAGCGCGGGGCGCATACCGCGACACGCAAGTATTAATGACATTATTCGTCGTGCTCTTGTCACTGCTGGTGTACCTGCTGTTCTAGAACCGAACGGTTTGGTACGCAGCGATGGTAAGAGACCTGACGGGATGTCTTTACTTCCCTGGAAATTGGGCCGGCCTTTGGTGTGGGACGCAACGTGCGTCGACACCCTTGCGCCGTCCCATGTTCTAAGTTCGGCGGTCGCGCCCGGCGCTGCTGCTGGAGCTGCGGAAACCCTAAAGCGACGAAAATATAATAACCTTACGGGCAATTATATTTTTGAGCCCTTTGGGGTTGAAACGCTTGGGCCATGGGGACCGGGTGCACGAGCTCTGTATAAGGAACTCGCTAAGCGCTTGGTCGACTCCACCCGTGATCAGAGGGCTGGACTGTATTTCGCGCAAAGAATTGGTATTGCCATTCAGCGTGGTAGTGCGGCCAGTCTCCTGGGCACGTTTCCCGCCATTGACGGAGATGAGGATATTTTTTTCGACGCTTTGTAAATATGTAATTTTTTTAGTTACATAAGTTTAGTCATAAATGTAGTTATTTCTTGTTTTAGTATTGTTTCTGTTAAATAAAGATAAATATATTTCAGAGGGCCAATAGCTCTTGGAATGTTGCCGGAGAGACACCGCCTTAAGCTACGTTGTTCGCTGTCTCGCTTTCATAGCCTCAAAGTCTGACTTTAGGAAGTGTTGATAGTTGGCTCCATGTCATCCAATTGAACCGTCAGGTCTATCCTATTGTTTCATAAAACGCTGAACACTATAATGTGGATCAGATGTTATCGATAGACTTTCTAGCGTTGTGGACCGAACTTATCTGCCTATTAACGCTCCGATGCCTTAGATAGTTCTGAACCAGTGGGGTTTTATGGTGCGCCATATTTCAACACTAAAACGCACTGGATTTTAAACTTGCATCATAAATTATTTAATTAACACGAGCTTATTTCCATTTTGATAACACATTGTACAAATTATAGTACATAGATGGTATTTCAAACAGCTGTATACTGCAGCTTAAAGTCTAGATCCATTGAATGCAGATGTAACGACTAACTGTAATAAGAATGAATTGAAATTGTTCAAAAGGTTATTGGTTATCTTGACCATAACTTTGTAAGGACTATAAGTGAGCCTCATTTACGATACAAAACGAAGGCTTCGGAACATCATACGCTATACAAAGCACTAAAAATGATATCAAAGACAATAGACCTATGCATTTCGAGCTCCAATAATATTGTTATTGGTAGTATTCCGGCAATAACCTTTGAGATTGTTCGCTGCCTATTCGAAATGCTTCCAGTCGTGAACGTTTACGAGCTGATATGATCGTGCGAGACGGACTACGGTTATTGGTAGTGCAACGCCATCGCCGTGAGAAGTACTGCTGGATGGGTGTTACTGTACTTTACTTGATATGCCGTGTCTTTGGAACTTGTATTTATCTTATTGAAGAAGTAAATATTTTTATATCAGGGAATTGTTTTCTTATCATCAGGAAACTGGTAAACAAAGGCTTGTGACATCGTCAAAGGAACTGGTTTATGATTAATTGATTTCAATCTACATGGAACTACATATAATTGTCTATAAATAGATGGCGTTGTAGGCATGTTGAGGAATATTTATTTATTAAATAAGCGGGTATTCCCAATCATCCGGAACAATCTTATGGTTTTGTACAATAAATGCATGCTTCTAAGCAGTAAAAGTCGCAGACACTAAATCGCGCGCGGCATACCGTTCCATCGAAAAGAAGAAGAGTCACATATAAATATCATTAAAGAATAAATTGATAAAGTCTAGTTATTTCAAATTATTCGTAAATATAATTTTATCTTTATGCTTTGTGGTACTTCTAATTACTTGTTACATAATCTTGCACATAAGTTAATATCACACATTCGCATACAAACAAGTGTAAGTTATGAAAACCACAACTCACGCTGTCGATAGACACTAGCTATGGTCAGTTGGACACCAATTAAGTAAAAGAAAACGCGTATTTCTTGTGTATAAGAAAACATAATGAATAATCAATTGATGAGAGATATCACATTTTCCCAAAGACATTACACGATCAGTGACGAGATAAACTTAGCTGGTTACACTTTGTGATGGACGGATTTATGTAATTTAAGGCTCCATAGCATGTTATACATCTGTATTAATATTATAAAGAGGTTAATTTGTGAGGTTGTGACGTTGTTGGCGGTAATCTCAGGACGTACAGAGGTAGTTTAGGAAATAACTTGAACTATAGAATGATTAGAATGCCATGTTCCTCGTGAATATTATAAGCTATATTTTACCTAAAACAAAGGTGCTTCTAGTGTAAGATTAAACATAGTTACGCCATTTAGAAAGACATACACTCAAAAGTATATTTAAAAAAAAAACAACAGTATTATTTACTACTCACGCGAAGACTCTGATAGTCCGATCTAGGACCAATATAGAGAAAATACTTGAGCGACAAGTTTTTTATCATAAAACATAGATTTTTGATGCTAAAGCAATTAAATGTAAGCAAGAAGTGTGTTTCTTGACCATCATATTTGTAACGGTAGTTTTTAATATCTGGGAAAACGTAAGCCATGACTCATTTTACCACGAAAGAAACTAAAATTTTATACCTGTATTTGTTTTATGAAGCATTACTATGATCATCAGAACTTGTTAATAGGATGTCGAATCGCATAATGTTCATAACAACATAAGTAGGTCTTAAACGCATCTTGATAGCTTAAGGTGAAGCTTTAATAACTTTAATACATATTACCTTATAGAAATCGATCGTGCACCAATACACCACGTTCAGTAAACTGGTGATATTATATTATGTTTTACTACACGTTTTACTTTATAACAAAAACGACCCTTAATAGTTGAGTTCCACGAACATCTTCAACAGACCGTTACGTTAACGGTTATGGGATGTATGATACAATGTTGCCATTATAATTCAGAAAACACCACGTTTGCTTTGAAAATACTAGAAACTTTTTGGAGCAGGTTTTAGAATATTATGTTCTTTATTGTGAAGTTTTAGCTAAGTTTACAATTGTTTTGGATAAAAGAGCCTCTTTTATATGGTTAACAAGAGGCTTTGTTTTAAACCTTTGTTCCATACTTACGTTGTACAAAAATAACACGTTTCTCAGATTTCATTTTGTTTACATTATAAATAAGTAATATATGGTTTGATTGCTCAATTATTTCATTAATGATTAATAAATTGTTCAAGCAACGTTGTGGTTCTTAGTTTTTCTATCAATTTGCTGATTACGTTTGATTGTTTTTGGTTTATGACTTAATCAAGTTAAGTCATAACAGTTATCACGATATTGGATAAGTTTACAAATATGGCATAATTGTTAAGTAAATTTTAAGTTTTATAAAGGTGGTATTACATGACTCGAATATTCTAAAATTAAATCTAAAATAACGGAACTAAGAACTCAACGGCCAAGACAATGATAATCATCATTGTTTTTTTTTGCCACATAATTTACAGACGACATACTAATAGGCTGGCTAGAACCTTGACTAAAAACATTGAGATTTTTTTTTCATTGTATACAGCTTCAATTAACTCGTAATGATAAAAAATACAAAATAAACGTCCGATGGCTAGACTTTTAGTTTTTATAGAGGCATAGTCGTGTCGGTCTTAGGAACAATAACCCGATAGAAGCCAGGCAAGTTCGGAACCTTACGTCATCATCAGCCCATGCCGAATTGATTCTACTTATTTGAGTTAGCATGAAATAGAACGGTTGCGGTCGAACAGAAAAAAAAGTTACATTATTTTTAAATTTCGAATTAACTAGCCTATGATATTTTGTATCATAAGAATCTTCACACAAAAAAGGTTTTGACCTTTTTGTTTTAACAAAAGTTTCACCTACGCCTACCGTGCGAAAGGAGGTTGTGCAATTTGATAGTAAGTCTAATCCATTAAAACGCTTATCGGTATCCAATTACCAATTACTAAGACATAATCCGCAGTTACTTACCTATTTCGTAGCTGTATTGTTAGGGCTTCCTTGTAAGGTTTCGCCTCAGAGTTCACAACACGAATTTTCGAAAACACTAACAGTTTATGTTGCTAACTGTTTAAAGTTTCTGACTGAAAGTTTTGGTTTAAGTTGGTATATTATCACGTACACTTGTTATAGAACACATTGTCACTGTACACAGGGGTTTTGGATATTTTTGTTTATTTTTTTTGTTGTGTTTTTTGTGTGGTGGTGTGCGGAGCTGTCGCGGGGCTGAGCGAGCAAGCGGATGTGCGGAGCCTAGCCGGCCGGCCGACTGTTGCGCTCGCCCGACAGTGCTGCGCCCCTACTCGATTGTTTACACCGTCGAGTTTTTATCGACATTACGACTTGTTAAGTTGTAGTTATGAACTATGAAGTAACACTTGTTTAGGTTGATAATTTGATTGTTTGTTTTTGTCTAAGTGGAAGGTATCGACTTCGATTAGTTTAATTATTGTTATTACATTTGGAATAACTCCAGTTTTTTTATTAACATCAAACGTTTTTTTTTCTGTGTTCAGGTTTCATTAATGTTAAGACAAAGTCAAATTCTTATTCCTTTGAAGTACCTCGTAAAAAGTACTTATTGCGTATACGTTAAGGCTTGACTACAAAGACAATAAATGATTTATTGTTTAGATGCAATTGTGTAAATAAAATGCACAATAATAATAAGTTCATCGATAGTAAATATCGACTTTTACGCGTACTAACAACGTGACTCACCTCGCGTCTCAACGCCAACAACAAAACGTTTCTCAGATTCAAAATGACGTAAGTGACCGGTAACGAGTCGACAAAAACGCTTACCTCTGCCGAGGGCCAAAGCACAAAACAAAAAACACTCGGAAAGCACCTGGCGCTTACGACCAGTGGGGATTGGGACCGTCCGAACAATGAACTTGCACTGGCGAACTAGACCAAACACCGCGACCACTTGTATATGGAACAAGTCAACTTAAAAAAAGAATAGTTGTTCTTTAAAAGTGTAGGTACGTAGGAGGTACCCTGCAGTCTATATACACCCACACTCGCGTCACAGTTAACCGAGGACACAGCTTAAAAACTTAACTGTTACGATGTCACAGTTTCCTACTGACAAATCTCACAAAGCGTGAATGCTTAATGTTTTTCAGACAAAAACGACTTACAATTCAAGAATATAAGGAGTTTTTGTAACTTTTTTTATTAGTTATGTAAAGACGAACCTTGTGGCGTTTGGAGGTCATGAAATCAAATTAATAGTGAACGATGCAACAAAAAGTACTATTAAATTAATGTTACTTATTATTGCTTGTATCATCCTTGTAAAACGTTAAATAAGACGAGCGGAATTAAATAATAATATACCTAAGTTATCAATTATTAGAAGTGCTAGACTTTTTACAAAAGAACCTATAGTTTCTTCATTCCCGTGCATTGTCTTGTTGCCGAATAAAAGACATCAACGATCTATTCAGAACTGCGAGGTGTGAAAAATATTTGCGTATCTTTAATTAATTTAAATGACTTGCGTATACAATGACTAGAGGATTAATTTTAATATGAGAAGCTTTTTTACCTACCAAATCATGCAATTATTTTGCTACTTAATAATTTTAGCGTCGAAAGTTGAAACAGTGTAAAACTTTAAGTCAGAAGATATTGAATTAAAGACTTAATTATTTATTTTAAATTCATTTAAGCTTTAACACAAAAAAATAACAACAAATACTTTATGAAAATCATCACAATAAAAAACTATTCAAAACCTTATTTTTATTTCTATTCTTCAGACAGACAAAATGGCGTCACATGGCATATCCTTGATAACCTAACACAGATTCCGTAAAACCTTCATCACCTTTGTCAAGATACAATTATCTTAATACGTCATTTAAAACTATACTATGGAGTATATAGTATGGTGTATGGCATTGACATTACACAGAACCCACACGCAACCCACAGCTGGCAGACTGCACTTCCGTTCGTATTGTCCCCACGGGAAGTTGTACCTGTGTTTTAGGGAAAGAAAACCTGCTTTTATGGACTTTAAATTTCATTTTATAGCCTTTTTGTGTTGGTTAACAGTTGTGTGATTCGATTGCTTTAGTAGATTTTTTGGTTTTTAGGAATGGGTAGGAATATACGTGTAACAGACTGATGTATTGTCAATTACTGGAATATAAATGTTTTAAAACTTTCGCGACTTGTACACATGTTTTAGACAACAAACGGGTCTTATTCGCGATGTAATTCGAATTATTTCGACGTTTCGTCGGGACAAAAGAAATTTCTAATTACATAGCGAATAAGACTAAAATACTGGAAGTTGAGTTAAGAATAAGTTTAATTTTTATACAAATACAATAAATGCAAAATAAAGACTCCATGCAGCCTATGAGGATCGAATAATCTTTAAATGATAAATGTAGCTGCACACACTACACAGTTTTAATTTAAAACCAACAAACAATGATTAAGATGCAAATTAAAAGTATCTACTGCAAGCGTAATGCATTTATGCATTATGAGTATTTGTTTATGAATATGATTACAAGCTTCAGATTTCAAAACAATTGTAGTCAGCTCTTGTAGAAAAATGTAAAGTAAAACGGAGTTATACTACTCGATACTTCTAATAAAGAAAGAGAAAAATAATTGTATGTTTATTTGTTTAGTTTATACCCTTTCGACAAAAACGAGAATCAATGCATGTTTGAACCACTACTCTTGGTTCTACAAGCAACGCCATCTATGATTAATATTATACAACTTTGCAGCCGGTCTTACCGCTTATGCGCTTAGTAACTGGTTCTTACTTTAATAGATGGCACTGTGTTCGACAACCATAATTATCACATGACTACCTCAAAATGTCTCAATTTCATAAGTAGGTAATTGCAACTCATTATGGATAAGCAATAGAAAATAGTTAAAGGAATTTGAAATGTTTATTTGTAGTCTCCAGTTATCACGAACAACGCCATCTACAATTGTATGGCGTAAATGTATCACATGAGCCTTTCTACCTAGACATACAGATGTCGCTAGGTGCTTGCTGAACTGTTTTTATGTACATTTACTGAATTCATAATAAAGTCAGTACACAAGAGAAATGTAGTTTGATCTTTATAATATAAGTTATTTATAAATTAAGCTGAGTTCGTTAGGGTGTATGGCTTTAGTTAACCACTTTTATTTGCCACAAATTCCTAGTATGTTTTTATTGTTTACTAATAATTTCGTTTAGTGATATACTTTTGTGGCAATACGTTAATCTCATATAGCAAATTATGTTTAGTCACAGTTATTAAGATAGGCATACAAACTTAGTATGTAATATTCATAGGCCTCATAAACAAAATTCGACATTTCCATTTACGCTGCCTTTGAGAAAATGTTATTAATCCTTAATGACTTAAAAGCTACAATTTTCTATATTAAGGTACTTATGTATAAATATAGAAATACATGTGAAATCAAACAAACGTTTTATTTTTATCAGTAGGGAAATCGGAATGTTTTATATCCATTACGTAGTAGGACGTGCATAAAAATACCTATAAAGCAGTAGGTAATATCTGTTCATTGCGATTATGCAAATAGTACAATGTCACTAAATTGCATTTTAATATCCTTGATGCAATTACAGGCTGTCATACATGTACTTACCTCAGTAGGTAAGAATTGACTAGTGTTAACTATCAACATAAATGCAGCAATATTTTTGTAGTTTAACTAGCGACTCTAAGCGAGTCGCTTCGCTTCGCATGGGTTCAATACTAATATATGATACACATAAACAAACTATACAAAAAACCACATTAAAATCCATTACGTAGTTTAAAAAATCTGAACGTACATAGCGATAGACAGTCGCGGACAGACTTTATTTTAAACTATGTATTAAAGTACAAAGGAATTATTATATTTATTCTACATAGGCCGTAGTGTCTTGTTCAAAACTGGTCTATACAACAATATTCGAAAGGTAGTCATGTGAAAGGAGAATGGTGAAACTAGTGAAATATGCTCGGTAAGATAATGCATTCCAAGTTGATCCTACCAGAAAAACCGGAATGCGAAAATAAATGCTCAAATCAATTAATTGTTCTGAATTGATTTTCCATCGGATTTAAAACTATAGAAAACGAACGGATATCTCTTTTAACAAGTTGTGGGAACAATTCTAACATGTCTGATTTCTCTCAATGTTACTGACTGGGCCCAAATAATGGCACCCACAACAAATCACTGTCCTTCTTTGTAAACCTTTACACCTACATTCAAATATCTTACAATGTCATGCCAATCACATAAATACTTACTCTTATGGCGAACCTTACTTGTTGATGCAGCAAAATCTATTTTAATTCTACAATTATTTCCATAGCAGTTTCAGTCACGTGTTTAATTAACGTGCTGACTTTGAAGATTACGATTTTGCATAAATATTAGCTCGGACTCTACACACTGACTTAGTTCTATGTGTGCTGTACTCTCTTTACTATTTAACAGTATTCGTCGCAAGATTTGCACGTGACGAAGGAATGAGTTGCTTAGTAACAATGCAGTGTACAAACATTTTTAATGTATTATACAAAACTGTTACAGCTTCTACATAAGTTAGTAACATAATTTCGTATTATTTCCTTGTAATTAATCATACGCTCTCTCTGTAAATCTTGACGCTAAGTTGAGCACGCTTGTTGCGTTTACAACACCAAATGCGTTTGGTAAAATGGTTTTGGATGTTGTAATGGACACTTATGATTAAACGAAACTGGTCAATTATAAAGGACTAGCTGTCCCCGACTTTGCTCGAGTGAATTTTGAATTGAACTGCATAACCTTTACCCCCTCTGACGCAGCCGGTTAAAAAGTGTAATTATAAATTAAGAAGCATATATGTTAATCGAGGGTGTCAGCTGACTCCATACTAAATTTCATCTAAATTGATCCAGCCGTTTGAGCTTGAAAGAGTAACAAACATCCATCCATCCATACTCACAAACTTTCACATTTATTATATTAGTAGGATGCATTTATTTGTATGACTGGATGTTGGACTGCTTTATATTACTGTGGGAAATGTTTATTGGATATATTTCCGACCTTAACTAATTTGTGCTGGGGCCAGCTTCCAGTGTCATCCGATACAGTTAAATTACATTTTACACTTTAAATATGAACTACACTAGTAACTAACCCTACACATTTATTTTATTAGATTAGATTGATTCTCTCACTGTCTGTTTGATCATGGGAAAATGATTTAACTCCTGTGCATGAATCAATGCTAACAGCCGGGAGGCAAATTATTTTATTGCAACCTATAAATTGAAATTGCAAAATTAAGTCAACATTTATAATCAAATTCCTTAAATATTTTAGTTAAGCCTTGAAAGCCGTCGTTCAATGTAAAAAATACTTAAAATTTCACAATTGTATAAAAGTAAGCGAATTCCTTTCAGTAAGAATGGAATGAAAAGGCGATGTACCCATGTATTGTTTCAGTTCTACGTATGTCGATACCCGATATTATCTTTATGGCTTTATATTTTATCAGGTGACTCAGTCGTAATCCGTACTTGAAAAGTAAATAAATAAGAGAAGTAACAAACAATACATTTTTACAGGTTTTCTATTTTCACCTGAACCATTTCTGGTCAAGAGTTTCCAGACTTTTCCCGTTACTGCGTATTTAATTATCATTACAGAGATTTATCTTACTCAGTGTTACTTTAACTTACAAATCAAACAGCCAATCAACTGCTCTCATTATATTTAGTCAGCACAATACATATTTAATGATACATTTACGCAACAAGTCACACGGCATATGCAAATACTGATTCTATAATGATATTCATTTCCTGCGCCAACTATAATGAAACAAATAATGTCAATGACAATAAGCACTACATTTTCTTAGACCAGCCTTGACTATAGCAATTATGTGTGATACTACGTAAACAAATGCTCTATACGTAGTAATTTCACGTGTCTATGCAAATAACCGTTATTTAGTATTTAGGTCGTAGACTAAACATGACAGAACAATAATAATTACCTATATTAGGTTAAAACCGTTTGCGATAATTTTGTATTTGTTAAGTTCTGTTCACGAGATGTGTAGCGCGAGATAACTTGATCTATTGTCGTGGTTGTAACAGGATCTCTAGCTGTACATAGAATATTTAAAGGTATCTTTTGGAACGTACTGCCAAGATACGGTTCAAGCGAAAATTATCTACAGAATACTAATATTATTTCATGGTAAACAGACGCTGACTGCAATAAGTAAACTGGCTCAGAATTATCAGTTTTTCGTGAACACGATGATTAAGAAAAACCTCGAAATTGTTGACTCTGTTAAAAATACCACTTCGTTACGCAGTTTATTAGTTTTTGTGGCATCATGATGATATAAATTATCTAATACGATTACACTTATGTAACAGAGAATCAACATTGTAATACGATTTAAGTCCTATGATTACAAAAATATTTGCTTTTTAAAGGTCATGTTCAAAAACTTCCCACTATTCTGAGACGATACTTCGTTCTCATAAACACTAAACAAGGATCAAACGTATATTATAATAACGCGATATTAGTATATAACCTTAAGGAAAACGATGCATGTTCTAGATAGAGTAGAGCAAGTACACGGTACATACCTGGGTTTGCTGGCGTCCTTCTTCGCCTCGCCGAAGCTCGTCTAACAACAGTCGACACGAGAGAGTCCATCTCACTGCCGGAGTCCCACCGGGACCTCTGCGGCGCCGGCCTGGACAGCCGGCCATCATCCTCCGTGTCCCTATCACTACTAGTCGGCGGCAAGTTAGACTCGTCACTCTCGGTAGGAGGCTCCACTTTAACACTATTAAACACACCGATCATACTAACATCGCGAATATCGTCCGCACACGTAAAAGGATGGGTCAAAGTTCGTCGTATGTTGCTCTTCCTATGCTTAACTTTCACTGACCCCTCAGATAGCGAGCGCTTTCCGTTCAGCTTGCTGTTGCTGTCTGTTTTTACGTCCCCTCTAGTGCATTTCAAATCGGATGGCGATAGGGATTTCTTTCTAGAGTTTCGCCTTTTGTTACATCTTTTTTGTCTGCTTGATTCTCTTGTTGTCTGCATGGTTACATTGATGATTGCTGAAACAAAAGAAATTGATTTGTTAGTTTATGTTAATTCCTGCTTAAACTCTTATTACGAATTAATTTACACTTTAATAATATATAGTCAAGTTATATTTACAGTCTCTGTGAACAAATTGAATCATGATTGTAACCTATTTCTCGACCTATGTTCAAGAGATTATTTCCTATCAATATTCCCGTATCATAACCTGGATATAAAAGTGCAAACAAAACATATTAGTTGCTTATCACGTTATCATATAGGAAGAGAGGGGCTCATTTTTAGGTCAGCTGATAGACAAGCAAACTTTGTTGACTTTTAATATCCGATACATTTAACTGGACATTTTTTGTGTTTAGTTTATCTTTGTACACTGTAACATTTACAAGAAGAACAGTTGGGTAAAAAGGTTCTTCTAGATACTCTTTACGACATTTAAGAAATAAACCAGCGATAGCTCACGTTCATTACAGTATAGAAAAGTCTGTACAGTATCATCGTTCTTTTAGGATAATGATTAATATTCGATATACTATTATACTGAATAAAATGTCAGGCAAGTGTTTCTTAACTTCTAGTGAAGCTGAAATAAACAGAAGTATAATTGCTTTATAGTAATTATTTAGTAGTAATCATTTACAAACTTCTAATATAACTTGGCTGATATTCTAACAATCGCTATGCACAACTTCATATTCTAAAAGTAAAAGACCCGCGTAAAAACTCAGCCATTGCCAACTACATATTCAGTAGGCATTACCTTGTTTTTGTATCATGTAAGAGGTTTTGCAAGAAGCGATTATATTTAAACTAGGTAATAATTTTAACGTCATACTACATAATTCTAGCTAGATGCCCTCGGCGACTGTTATCTCAAGCGTAGAATTACGTTTTTTCAGGCCATAAAAACTTCAGTATTCTTTCAATTTACCAAAAGATGTTTGTTCAAGAGCAGAACATTAAAAAATAGAAAGAAAAAGTACTTTATTTTATTACTGGATTTAATATATTTTTACGAATAAATTTTAATAAGAATGACACAATAAAAATATTATCGCAAATCATTAAACTTTTAATTAATTTAAATGCATACCGTAATGATATTTTTTTAAGCAATTAAATACGTTTTGCAGCTTATTCGAGGTTATTTTTTGCATAGTCGATTGTTGTATGGACAACTTCAATGTAATTAAATTATAATGAGTACTTATAAAATAAATGACGATCTCATAAAATCAGACTGTGCTATGGTAAATAATACATTCAGAGTTTTAAACAACTTTTCCTTAATTTAGTTAAATTAAAACGGGGATTGTTGGACAATGTATTAATTAATAATTACAGCATTTACATAGCATTTCACAAATCTCAAACCATCATTATCTAAGCAAACAAACAAAATAAAGAAGGAAAGCCTAATAATTAACAGATAAACTATCAAAAGATTAAGATATGTCCGCATTCAATAAATTACAATGCCAGTAATATTTTAAATTAACGTTGAAAATAAATACCTCGACTGAACGCAACCGCAAACCAAAGAAACGTTATCTACACTGCATAGTTCGTATCACAATTTCGTATTTCACTAAACAAACGCACGACCGCACAGATAATATTTATAATGCGTTATTAAAGAAACTATCACGAATACACGACACAGATAAAATTGTTGACGTTATTTTGGCGCGAGTAGCCATATTGTTTTAAAAACGGGCGAAGGCATCGCGTATTCTGCCAAGCTATTTTATGTTCTTCGCGCGCCCGCGGCTGACTCGATGCGACTGTATCGCGCGGTACTACGGACTGAACTGCCTTTGCCGTTTCTGTCTGCAGTATACAGTACCTACGTCAGTAAGATCTAAGTGAATTATTTTTGTGTAAATTAAGCGCGAAAAACTTTTGTGAGTAATCTATTCTCACAGAATCTGCCATTATGAAAATCCAATTTAATTTTACATAATATCATTATCAAAACAGATTTACAATATTATAAGAGTTGTCCTATAAAATGGCTTATGTAATAAAAATATTAAACAATTTTGGAATTTTGAAAGGTACGAAACATTTCGAAATCATTACTTGTAGAAAACCTTTTAAAGTTGGTTGACATTTAAATCATATAAATTCTACGAGTCGATTTCATTAGATTGTTACACGCCAAAAGCAAATAGATATAGATCAGAATTGTTTATTATTTAGGACCATAGTTCAGACAAAATAAACTTAAATACAACTAGAATTTTATACAGGGTCTATTTCAACGACATTGTGATTTGTAATGCCTTTGAATTTTTAATGCTTACAGAAAAAAAAACTTTCAAAGGTTTCAAAGAGGTCATAGTTGTTTTTTTTTTTCTGTGAAACCTTTTTTGTTGCCTGTTCATTTGTAGAAGTCGATGGAGAATGAAGAAAAAACATCAGATCTCTTTTGTTTTTAGAACTTCTTTTATTTTTGTTGGAATAGGTATTATAATTTAAAGGACTATTTTTAGTTTCCTTAATTTTGAACAAGGTGTACTTTAGGTACTATATAAACTGTCTGCCGCGATGATTAATCTTAAAACTACAAGAGGAGAGATTAGTGGTTTTGAAGTATTTACTTTAATCAACTTGAACAAATACTGTCACATACCTAACTATATAAAAACAAGACGTAAATCTTATCTTTGTTTAAAAACATGACATTTGTATTAATCGAAAATCCTTCCGTATTGTTGAAGTACTTAACAGAAGAATGACAGTCATTTACAATTTCAGAAATACGCCTAAGTAGAGTAAAATGTTTATTTTCAAAGAACTGCACTATCATCTGTAGTGTTATTGAATAAGGCGGTGTATTGACGTATTTTTATCAAAACTTATCACCTCTTAAATTTGCACAGTTGCAATTGTAGAAACAAGACGGCTTATACTCCGTATATAGCATTGTCTTTCTCCGATAACTACAAAAGTTTTAGTTGAGGAGGTGTAGGCAGGCTTTCTGCAATATGATGTGGTACGGTCGTTTAATCAAGGAAGCTGGTGATATCAGTAAATATAATATACAGCTAAATTGTTTACCATTTCAGAAGATTTGCCCAAGTAGAGCAAAATATTTATTTTCATAAAAGTACACTATCTGCAGTGTTATTGACGCATTTCTACCAGCACCTATCACCTCTTAAATTTGAATTGTAGTGGTGGATGCGAGACGTCATATAGTCCGTATAGAGCACTGACTCTCTCCCACACTGCAACTGTCATATTTCAAGAGGCTCAATGCAATATGATGTGGTACGGCACGGTCGTTACATCAAGGAAGCTGTCGATATCACAGCTATACAGTTAAATCGTTTACCATTTAATACGCAATTTCATCGAGACTCGACCGTTGACCCGAATTACGTGACTGCGAAATATTGGATACTTCATTTTGTATTGTTAAATATTGATAAAGACTTGTTCTTACAGACTTATTGGTAGGTATCGGTGATCAAGCTTGGTATGTGTGCCAACCCTAGACTGGCAAGTTAATATGTAATGTTTTATTCATAGTCTCTGCTATAATAAGTGGTTTTAACTACGTGTATGCTGAAATAATAAATACTCTTCTTCTCCTTGCCTTGTTTCCAATATCCAACTAAAGAGATTAGCAAAATCATCCCTTCTACTCGCTATCACAGAATAATCCTTTTTTCCTCATATAAAATAATGACAAACTAAGCATGATTATTATTTAATAATCAGTGCAGCAATCAATGATATACGATGACACTTGATTGTAATTCTATAAATTTAATTAAGGCATTAACTCTTTAGATAAAAGTACGTATATACGTACGTACATCTATAAACTAAGTAATGTATGAAAGGTCTATTTTACTATTTGTTCCATTTAGAAGTAAATTCGCATTGCGTTATTGTTTTTACATAATTATAAAGGTATGTCTTAACAACAATTTCCTAAATAATAATATGCAATACGATACCATAGTAAAAATACTTGGATAAGCAAATAAAATGCTTTTTAATCGAATGTTGACCCGAATCGCAATATATTGTGAAAGACTTACATGTGTAAAAAGATACGTGATAATAATGTTCTTACGATCAAAATGTTAAATTAAGAAATTATTACGTGTGTAAGAATTAATAACTGTAGGCACAAATAATGGAAAATCGTGTTCTCGTAAGATATTTTTTTTGTTGTGCCTTGGAGCCTAGACTACTATTATAAGTGATGGTAAACCCATTATCCCTGGTCTCTGGACTATGAAGACTTTTCTGTAACAGGTGAGTTGTGGGAGCGAGAAGTCGCTACACGGAATGTAGAGCACTATCTCTCTTTTACAAAGGTAAATGGCAGTGCTATAGGAAAAACACAGATTATTTCACCACCTAACAGACCGAGAAACACATAACCCTTTACAAACATTCCACAGCAAACGTTTTAAATAAATTACTTGAAACGAGACGTATTGAAATGCATCGCAGTAATAACATTTAAAAGTTAAATGAAAGAGAAATCGTTTACGGGTATGTCAATGGTAGACGTACGAGATTAAGGTAATTTTCCTTATTAATCATGTCATTAGAATATGGAGTTGATGTTGAATTGTGTTTAGTTTCTCTCCTTTGAGATGGAATGAAGGGAGAGTGGTGTAGAGGTCATTACTGCAGAACGAAGTGCGGATTCGTTCCGCGCACCTTTGTATGTGTTTTGAACTTTCTGTATGCCAATTGAATGGTTTTGAGATGTTAAACACCGAACTTTGCAAACAGATTTTTTTTCGAAAGGAGAGACTGTTTGGAATCTCATGTTTTAATTACGAAATTCTAGTCCTCAGTTTTAGAAGTATTGGAGCATAACCAAAATAAGGCAAAACTTTTGCGATAATAACATATTGAACATATAAGAACTGGATATATACTTTGAAGAAGACGTGACCATGCATAAACTGTACGTAAAACAAATCAGGTAGTTGTAATCAGTCTTTCATGGTATGTGGAAAAATCTACACCGTTTTTTCCACGAGTTTTATTTGCTTAAATAAAAAGAAACGGTACACCCTACTTGCATAGTATAATTTAAACTGTACACCAGCATATACTATTTCCTGTATTAAAAAACAATACTTATCACTAACTGTTGAATCACTTCTCTCTTAAAATTTTATCATTATCAAGTCAACCTGAAATCACCCACTGCTGTTTACAGGCCTTACCATTTACCAATATTCAAACATATTGGATTCACGACTAATAACAGTTATCTGGACTTTAAAAGAGACAGGTACCCCTGAGTTTGTTTCGACATTTCTTCTCAGGGTAGTCAGAAAAAGTCGAATCCAGCGAGCTCGAAACATATTTAAGACATGTAAAAGTGATATAATTATCCTACTTACAGAATAAATGATTTCATTTCATCTAGCACATCTTTTAGCCAGATATTATCAATCTAACAACCTTTCAATATATTAAATCTCTATTCAAAGGTCGGTTAAGATTAAATATCATCGTAAAATCATAATATTTGGAGTCAATACGGGTGCTGTTTTGCAATTTCGCTAACTTTTCCTCCTAGCGCGTCTCACACAGATATTTTCAATCAAACAAGCTTAACAACATCTTCAATTTCATTACATGACTATTCAGAGGCCTGTACAGATAAAATAGCATCGTAAAGTCATAACACTCATAACATTTGTCGCGTAACACTCTCACACCTGACAAGGGCTGGAGCATTGCTACTCGGATAACGGACATCCACATACAATATAGAATCATGTTATCTAACGGACGACGTTCAGGTTACCTCATCTGTCTTCCATAACTATCACTTATACCGTACTAGCTGTGCCCCGCAGTGTTACCTGTGGTGTAACAGATAATACTGAAAAGTTCACTCTTTTAAAAGTTACGATACTTGGTAAATGAGTAGGTACTAAAATGTGTATTTAATTGTAACTTCATATTACATTTGACTCGTACAAGAGTTAACAATGACAATGAGCGAGTTTTAAACAATAACCGGCAGCTTAATACACAGCGTGATTGCTTAGGCATCCCAAAGTAATGTTATTTGATGATGATAGAGTTGTGTTGACCTAGGATTCCGCATTCCTTCAAGCCAAATTTTGTTAAAAATGATCGGGTCATTTAGGGGTGAAGAAGTAACATACAAACAACCCGTTCAAGAACTGTCTTTCCAGTATAGAATATTGATAGGAATAGAGAGTGATATTGCTCTAGAACTTCACATCCACCATTCAATCCTACAATTACGTAACGAAACGTTCATCAAACAAGTTCATTTCACAGTTATGTCGATAATTACCATGGGGAATGCGCGACAAGTTCAACTTCCCATAACAGTGTCGTTCCCATGCTAAGACAATGGGAACGTTATCATATTATCTGTACATTGACTAGATTGTAGATACTGTAGGGCGTGGAGCAGCATAATGATAGGGCTGATACATGTGGAGGAATATGGAATACATATCTGGCTTTGTTTAGTTTTGTGATTGATTTGATATTAGTTGCGAATTATTAGCGGTGTTAGGTAAGTTGCAAATGCGAAACTATAGCTAACATTATGTGATTTCGCTGTTAAAATGATGTTTTGATCTTGCCCTCTGTCCTTCACATTTTTTAACAGCAAACACAAAATATTCTATAGTGAAGTACCTATTTCCGTTGACGGTTTTACAAATTCTATCGCTCTTTTCATATTTTTCTTGATTGGATCTATGAAACCCTATTGTTTTTTTCGTAAATTCTTATTACTAAGCCCGTTTGCATAAAGCAAATTTAGGCCATCCCAGTAAGTTACATCTGTGAATGGTGATTTACTCATAAATGTAGCAAAGCATATATCAATATTGATTGACATCGACAGTTACACAATGGTCAATATTTATAATGACACCTCTCTTTTCAAAC
Source organism: Chrysodeixis includens (assembly GCA_941860345.1). NCBI lineage: Eukaryota > Metazoa > Arthropoda > Insecta > Lepidoptera > Noctuidae > Chrysodeixis > Chrysodeixis includens. The sequence continues at coordinate 3,630,903 of OW796094.1, forward strand.
CTAAGGTTAAATGAAAGTTGTAAAGATGGCAGGTAAATATAAAATTGATTGTTTACAGTGCGCACGTGTTTGCCTTTGGGTCAAACGAGAGCATTGTTTCTGGGGTGGAACTGATATCTCTTTCTATGTGAAATGAACAGACTAAATGTACTTTTGTATCAACCTAGCTTTTTTTATCTTTTGAATTTGTTTAATTTTCTCTGCTATCAAAAACAAAGGATAAAACAAACCTCCTTTCACTGAAATTAAATCAGAATAAGCAGCTAATTATTTTGTCATTAACATAAAAATGTACACAAAGAGAAGGCATTTTGTTTGCCTTAACATTATCAGAATAGAATACTCTTTATTGCACACCGTAGTTATCTATAGATATATTATTAATTTACTATATGAAAAATAATGAATTATATACAGCAATAATATTACTGCAAAACCGAACACAACCATTCCAAGAATTTACTCTGAAGTGCAAGAACAATAAATACTAGTTTTTTAAGGAATGCACACTTCGAACTGGCGCCTAAGGCATGCGATTCCATCGGCAAGGCAAACTAGTGAGATTTATCGCAACGAGTTCCGTTATTGACTTGTGAACTAGCGGGTTCATAAGTCAGTAGCAAACAGTAAGTAGATGTGCTATGACTGACACGAATATAATTATACTAGCGACCTGCCCTAGCTTCGCACGGGTGAAATACTGATGTATTATACATATATTATAAACCTTCCTCTTGAATCACTCTATCTATTTAAAAAACCGCTTCAAAATCCGTTGCGTTTTAAAGATTTAAGCGAACAGACAGACAGCGACAGCGACTTTGTTTTATACTATGTAGTGATGATTCAATTATCTTGTTTTCGAATGAATTAAGTACTTAAATGTTGTCTACAATTGTAGAGTCGTGTTAGTCGTCGTACACGCTTTGACAAAACCTAAGTTACGTATATTTTTTTCTGAGCTTGGTTTAGTAACTTTTTTAACGAATAACGTACAAAATCTAGTCTCAAACATACATTTTAGTGAAGGTGTCTTACTGTGATTTTCCGTGCAAACAATTTAGCAATTTACTTACATTCCTGTGTAGAAATCCGACACATTACATCTCACAGCAAATAAATTATATTAGAAATATGACTCCGGACGCCGACGTCTATAAAACTGTGTGTTTTTGCAGTTGAAGACGAAATCATCGCTTATTTCATCGTCCATTACCTATGTACGAAACATGCATCAAAGTAATTATGTGGTAGCGAGAGGAAATTCTTACAACACTAGATGAGCATAAAAGTGATGGGACACGCTTCCTTAATCGATAAAATTTACGTTAATTTCTTAAACTATTGACAAACATTTTCGTTTTGTATCGTAAGCAATGTAAACCTTTAAAGTAAAGCACGAGCATTTGTCAAATCGCTCCAATATTTCAAAAGCCACGGCTAGACAGACGAACAAAGCCTTAAAACCATAACCTTTTCTTTTGTGTTCGTTTCAAAAAGGCGTACTACTAAAGTTTCGCCGGCACTGAAGTCGCGTCCCACTTACAAAACGTAAGATCGGTACTTACTTGGACGACTTGCCAGCAAGCTATGTAGGACAGGCGAACGGCCGACTAGACGGGTACAAGTATACAGGGTGTTATGAAAATATGAAGAAATAACGCAATGAGCTAATTAAAGATATACGCTGTATACGTTGATGGAGTGGCCAGTATACATTATGGATCTTGATTAAAATGTAACACTAGATCTAGATCGGGTTGTGTAAACATGTTTTCGACTGCGGTACAGCAAAAAACGAGCATCGATCATAACTTGTTATAAGCGCTACTATTGCTAGTAAGTGTCGGATTAAGTTTTGATTAAATTTATCTATACTAATATTATAAAGCTGAAGAGTTTGTTTGTTTGTTTGTTTGTTTGAACGCGCTAATCTCAGGAACTACTGGTTCGAATCGAAAAATTCTTTTTGTGTTGAATAGACCATTTATCGAGGAAGGCTTTAGGCTATATAATATCACGTTGCAACTATTAGGAGCGAAGAAATAATGGTAAATGTGTAAAAAACGGGGAAAAATTTTCATCCTTGAGGGCTTCTGTTGCGTGCGCTGCGAAAACGGTTCAAGATACGCACAATATATGTATGTAAGAATTATTCCTATTGAAATGATCTAAAAAAAAGTCCGCGACAGTATATGTCTATCTTTTAAGATAAACTCACTAGAACCGTTTTTATGATAACCAAATTCGATCGAAATTAATGCATCAACGCACAGCCCAAACTACTGAACGGATCGGGCTGAAATTTGGCATGCAGGTAGATGTTATGACGTAGGTATCCGCTAAGAAAGGATTTTGATAAATTTTACCCCCAAGGGGATAAAATAGGGGATGAAATTTTTTATGAAACTTTGTCAAAATTAAACCGATCGGGCTGAGACTTTACATGCACATAGGTACTATAACGTAGGCATCCGCTAAGAAAGATTTTGATAAATTCCACACATAAGGGGATGAAATAGGGGATGTTTGTAGAAATCTTCTTAGATTTTTGACTAGCCATGACTATAAACAAGTCTCAGGGGCAAACTCTCAAATTTGCGGGTATTGACTTGAGAGAACATTGCTTCTCTCATGGGCAGTTCTATGTTGCTTGCTCATGAGTAAGTTCTCCCAGTAGCTTGATAGGTTTAGCGCCAAATGACAAATTAGTTAAGAATATTGTGTACAAGGAAGTTTTGTAGGCCCTAATTTTTACAATAACTTGCTAAACAATAATACTTCTTAACGCGTGCGAAGCCGCGGGTAAAAGCTAGTTATTTATAATGCGCATGTAAAATTATGCTATTGTATTGAAAAAAAGAAAGTCAGCAGTTTCTTTATTTGCGTAATTGAATTCGCACAAAATAATCTAATACATAATCTTTTGGATTTAATACAGAAAGTGTTTCAATTACAGCCATTTTATAAAATCTATCTAGGATTATTGATATAGATCTCATTGTGGTCGCGAAAGTGGAACAAAATACGAATGATCTCAAAATGGTAAGCGTCATGTTTTTGTAGTCACGACTTTATTTATGTTGTCAATCAATCTTTTATATAACCGTCTTTCATATGTAAGTAAAGTCATTATAAACTGTTAGAGCTTGGTGAGACCTTTCAAACGCTTTTTCAAAGTCTACAAACAGTTAATTTAATAAGTGCTTCAATAATCAACTCTATTCCAGTCCATGAAAGTTCAATATGTGTCGGTATAGACATTATTATACCTACACTTGTTTATCGAACAATTACTATTTGCAATAAGTTATAATTGAATTGATCGATGGCACAGTCAATCTAAGGTCGCCCTCCTTTTTACAAAATTGACCCGAAATTATCTCGTACGTAGAGTATCTTCTAGTACGGTTTAAATTAAAAAGAACCTGCGTAGGACGGAGTCAATTTAGAAATACGGTTAACTGTGATGTTTACTCACAAAAACACTAACGATTCTCGTACACTCAATTTTACAAACTCGTCGTGCACTGTGTGTCTTACAAGGCCTAAGGGAAAGAGACCATGGCACGAAAACGCAAGGATTACAATCTACAACAAAAGTAGAAACTGCAAACCGTTACATAATCTTAATAATATAATCTATTGATTCATACTGACATTGAGACCGTAGCGAAGTGTGAAGACCGTGGCAACAGATCAACAGATCAAATTATTGTTTACTTATAAACAGTTTTTGTGTCACGATCGTACGTCAGTAGTCTTTGTTTGAAGAATTCACTTCCTATGTCTAAAGACGGTTTTCCTATAATTGTTAATTTTACTCGCACACAAAGAGGGAGTTGTTGAAACAACTTTCTCATAGTTATGCTGAGGAAAATGGCGTCACTTTGGTCTGTGGCCCCTCCGTGCGGTAGACGGACGTCATGGGATAATATCTGATGAATTAAGTGCATTTATATAAGGTATAAAGAATCATACACAGTGTCTGATTTACAATTCTTGCATTGGTTTATTAACGATGTCTACTTAAGATGAGCTGTGTTTTGAAAAGTAAAAGCACTTTCAGCATATACATATTTTTTTTGCCTTTTATAACCCTAAGACCTTTTTCTCATTTCCAAAATGTGTTTTCTTTTATTCATTTCAGCATGCACAATTTCGTGATTTATACCACCTTCATTAAATAGCACAACTTTTCAAACTTTGATTGAAATGCCACCGGTATCATACACAATATAGATAAGTCTCAGTAATATGAATCTATAATTAAAACTCCGTCCTTCCCTACCTCTTTCCTCTAATGAATATGTATAGCATATAAGGTCATTACGGTAGCAATTAACAGCAGTAATTGCTTCACTAGTCTGAGCAAAGGGCAACTTACCTATTATACCAGTATAAATAATGATAGGGGACCTATAATCACCGCTAGAAGTAAAACTATCGTTGTGGAAGAGAGAGACGCCGCTTCACGCTTTGTAGTGCTGTCTCCCTTCCACAACTCCCCCCAACCCTTATTATGTCTATCATATTGTGTCTATCACGTATTATTTTACAAAAGAAAGTATGTGAAATGCAAACCAGGTATTCATACTCAAATGCGGTAGGTATTTCCTTATATGTGATATGCAAACAACCAGAACGATCGCGTTTTAAATTATGAGGCTGATGCAACAGTTATATCATTAAAATGTACAACATTTATTAGACTATTAACACTCTTAAAATTAAAGGGGAATTTAAACATACCTTACGTGGGACTCATAACGTACCTGTACAACTTCGTACTTGTAGGATCAGAATTAAAAGGAAACCGTAATAAGAGTAGCGTCCGTTTAAAACCGTTTTAGTTCATCTAAGATTAAGGCAGTAGGTAATTAATCAAGTTTTATTTTTTGCACTATATTAACCTTGAAAATAGTCTGCCTAATTATAAATCTCGTCCATGCGTAAAAAGCAAATAAAAACACAATTATAAACTTCGACGTGCATTTGATCCGTAAATGTCATTCTCACGATTAATTGACGTGTCTATTAGTGAACGGAAATTTTGAGCTATATTATAGCAATGTTAGTTGCAGTAGCAAACCGGTCTTAAATGATTCGGAGAATAGTTTACACTTTGAGGATACAGAGGTCGTCTTTAGTTAATGCGAATCTCAGGTTTTGAGAATATTCAAATCATTTGAGACTCGGTAGTTTCAAACACATTTATAAGTAGGTAATTTTGCAAAAATAGGACCATTATAAAACTCCTAATATTCACAATATTTCTATGTTGAACACAATAGCTATTTAGTAGAATTATCCATAGGATTATTAAGTCAAGCGACGAAAGACCAGTGAAACATTTCACTTTTACCCTAATGCGATTTAGGAGGAAATTGTAAGTAACTACGCGTGTAAAGTTTTAAAACCTTAAAAGTGTATTCGTAACAGGTTGTATGTCCAGTCCAGCCTTGTGCCAGTAACAGATAAATGACAATTAACGATTTCCTGCGCTCAAACATACCTGTACGTTAGCTAACGTATATCACCGGCGCCGGCGCACCTTTCTATATGAAGCTTGGGTAAAGACTACTATTAACCTGATGACCGGTATAAAATTCTCGATTCGGAGAGCGATACTTATATTAAACGACTCGCCGTTGCAAGTACTTGCATTGATGAGGTTTTTTATTACAACTTTAACAATAAACCAGTCAATGAGATTACAGAATCGGAAGCATATTTTAGTGCTGATTGTTATTGCAATATCTTGTGACATAATCTCTTAGCTAGTTCCTCTAGTCAGGTCTAGGGGTATACAACCTCCTTTTAGAACTCCAAGTTCCATTTGCGGAAGCGAGATGCTGCTGTACGCCGTGTAGAGCTCCGTCTCGCTTTTACAAGTTATACAGTCATACTTGCAGTGTAGTAAGCCTCTGGCTGAAATGGTATCTTGCACAATTGACAAGTTACAAACAATGTAAATAAAACGCTGAACAAGACTATAGGCTATTAAATCAAACTGATAATTTTAGACTTGTTATGTTCAACGGTGTCGTTTTGACGAATATACGACCTGGATTACTGATAAATAAGCTTTGAGATGTAGATACGTACTTAGAATGGACCTGATGTGTTTTTTTGTAGGAACATGAACATATTGAAGTCTCGAAGCTTTGTTACAGTTGTTTTATGTTATTAGCAACGGATGTCGCATTCGTTATTGTAAGAGTTTGCCGTCGCGTCAGCTCATGATTAAGGACTCTGGTTGGGTCCGAAACTAGTCGGGAATTCCCGATAAATACGGGTGAGTAAACCGTATAATTTGACAACCATGAATCCCGTTAAGAAAGTTATTATAATAGCTTGTAAAATTCTGGCACAACTTGCGTACCTACAAGCCAGATTAAGTTGTGAAAAGGAGTTTTTATACTAAGATCCATCTCTTTCCGATTCTTAATGTTTCTAACACAAAGACCTCAGGTGTTCTATAATTATCGACGTAATGGTTTGTTTACTAGTTCCTTAATTAGTAAGACTACACAAGATAAGGAAAACATGTCGGAAGCGGACGGTATCTGTAGCAATGTCATAGTCCTGTGAACTTTTTTATGAGCGATGTAAGAAGACTTGAAGTAAATATCTTTGCATTATTTCCTTCCTTCCTTTTACATTTTATGCATTACATAGCGACCCACACTAATTCATTGCTTAAGAGATACTGGATACCCAATGTGACAGGTATCTCACCTTCAGCCAGGGTCACGCAGAGCAAGCGCGCAGAGGGAGCGAACCCGTGACTCTGGCTTAGGTAGTAGAAGGGGCCCGGGGTGTTTTTAGTCGGTGGGAGTCCGACATATCCCCACTGTGCCCTCAGCGTGGGTTGAAGTCTGAAATTAGCGTTTCACCCCGGAAAAAGAAGAAAACATAACCCTCCTTCTGGCGCAGTCCTCAAAGAAGGTACATCACTTCACCTCGCTTCCACAGACAGTATTGTTTTTGACAATACCGGTAAAATATGGCCGAAGTATGTGAGTAAATCTAAAACAACAGCTGTACATACTATAGTAACAGAAATATGTAGAGAAAATTTCAAGGTACATTCCGTGAATTCATATTTATTTATCTGGTATTGAAATCGGGTATCTTTACGCAACTGATGTTATTTCAGCAGGTATCTTACATACTTATAAGTTGCTTTATAGAGTAAGTCTGTTCGAGGAAACTGTTGCAAAATATTTACAATCTTATCGTATGTCATTCACTATATGGTTAACTACTGTTTTACAAGTTTCCATTACTACCTAGTCTTGTGGTTTATCTAAGTACCTTATACTACAAAAGGTAACGGAATTAGTATAGGAAGTATTATTAGTATTTGATCTTTTAAATTCTGCTTTTTAAGTACGCTAGCTTAAGAAAGTTAATGTTAGTTTATGAAAATGTAAACCTTCTAGACTAGGTAAGACTTCTTCACTACATAGTAAAAAACGTCGCTTTCCGCTGTCTCTCTATCCCTATAGATCTATGACTGTCTATGCATAATTCTGTAAATCTACGCAATGGAGTGCAGTTTTTTTAATAGTTATGTAATAAATCAGTATTGCACCCATAGGAAGCTGGGGCGGATTGTTGGTTATCAAATAAATCTCTTTTCGATCCTAATTGAAGATAATTTGATGAATGCATTTTGGATACAGCTCATCATGATGATGTCAGATGTGAATAACTTCAGACAATTATACAATACACTTTAGTGTAGGTTTAAGGTCACTAATGCCTTATAGTAATGCTAAACAGTCTGGCACTTACCACGCATAGAATTTTTAATAGAAGATATTTTTAATAGAAGACTTTTTTCGTATGCCAATTTTACTGCATATTTTAATTACATTTATATCGTAGGTGTCTGTTTCTTCCGGGCATATAAGGAAGACAAGAAGGCAAATATCTGAATTTGTGTTAACTAATATATAAAATTTCCATGTCAAAATGTTAGTTGACGTACTCCTCCGAAGCGATTCTCATGAAATTTTGTATATGCATTCGGTAGGTCCGAGAATCGGCTAATATTTATTTTTCCTCGCTATTTTTTGTCGCGGACAACAGCTAGTTATTTTATACATTTTTATTTTATCTGGAGTCCGACACCGACTCCTTTCCGTTACATTCAAAGTAAACTTTAATCACAGCAATTATATGCAGGTCACGGTCCAAAAAGTAAAGAAAAGCTTGTCCAAAACAGATGCGTGTTAAGCCCACACTAGTATTGTTCCATAGACATTGCCTTGATCCACGGTCGCCTCTCTAAATACAAGCAAGGTTGCAGGCTCATTAAAAAATAATTAATAAGTGAACAAGATTGGCAAACAGTGAAGGTATTATTTCCTTGCATTGAGGTAACACTATAATTGCAGAACAATTATTTATGAAGTATTGTCCTTCTCCAAAAAATTGTACTCTCTATTTTTAGTATGGCTGCTCAAATTGCCAAGCTATTAATAACGAATGCGTGATGCGAGTTAATTTTTCATTTTCTTAAACTATTATGGGCTGTGCAAAATCTTGGACTGCTTTGAGTCTCCTTGAATTGGTTCTTTTTTTTGGTTTTCAATTCGATGTTGCAATTTTACTCTGGAACTAAACCGAATCGAGCGAAATTACTCGATAGTTCCAACGCCAGTACCAGGTTTTAGTGATCAATTCGATTGAAACAGAACTCGATTCTGTCTGGAGTAAGCCTACAGGTTCCCAAGTGTAGGAAGAAATAATAAACTGGAAGTTGTAGTAATACCTAAGCTTAGCAAAAGGTAAAACCTAATCACATATTACTAACTACGACGAACATTGAAATAAGACCAGCATTTACTGTAAGTATTAATTATAGCATTAACACAGGCGCGAGAAAGTGGAAACGCTTTCCCTGGTGCAAGAACTTCTTGAATGGGTATTGGTTTTATAATAAAATGTAAATTAGCATTGCTTATAACTAACATGAGGTTTCCAAGCTTGACAATTTTCTCTCTGTAAAATTTAATATATGGGAAACAACATTCTAATCGGTTAAATGTTTACTTATAAAATACCTTTTGCATCCAGTCTTGAGTTGAATATATTTTACAACTATAGAATTAAATGAGTTTCTAAATGATCTAGGTTTTTTGATTATTTTTGGCTAGCCCAATAAATCACCCGAATGAGCATGTGCGACATCTTCGGGTTAGATCCCTGCATAGGACAAGCATTTGAGCAGCCTGCAAAACGCTTTGTTTGTTAAATTATATACTCTTTACCTCTTTTAAACATACACAAATTCATTGACGGATGACGCTTCTCACCATCATCATCGTCCATCATCAGCCCTTATCCCATTTGACTTGGGGTCGGTTCAATAAATTTTATTCTTCCAATTTCTCTTATCAGACATCACACTGTCATTTACTCATTTACGGATACAGGCCTACTACTGAATTTTAATTGATGAAAGAAAACGTTCACAAAAATAAACATAAACAAAACACTACAGACCCTTTATTATGGCTAAGTTTATTGCCACACAAAGCCATGATGTTAATGCGAATACAGTAACTTTACGTCACATGAGTACGCATATGGAATTCGCATTAGGTAGGTAAATGTCCTTAATTTAGCCTCGTACATCTAGTTTTTCATACACACCAGGTTTTGTATCATTATCTTGATTATACTGGCTTACATCGGCCTTACTTTCCACAGTAATGTGCTAATGTGGCGGATGTTCTGCATGCTCCCGATAATCTTAAACGTTTTTTCTAACATTATTATGCTGTCAGAATACTGTCGGAAAACCACTGGTAGGATCACTAATCAACTGTCAAGTAAATAGAGCAAATTACAACATCCTATTAAATCTCGCTAAGAGTTAAGCAAAAAGTTGGCGGCAACGTCGTAAAAGATTTCCTAGCCTTTTAGACTTGTCTTAGATCTTTTGCCACATGACATTCATAGGATTGTCTTTGTCAGATTGTACCAGCTTTGCTAATGCCACCGCTCTTGACATTAGGGTTAGGTGAAGTGATTGTACATCCAGTATCCACATTTTGTCAAATGTATACCGTCCTTTTTTGGCTAAGAATGTATCTTGTGTATTTTGTTTCAATACATTGAGTATAAGCCTCTATAATGAACAGCGAATTTGACACCTATTATAAGTTTTAAGGCAGTGATTAGATATTAAAGTAACCTACACACTGCACTGGTTTTTGCTCCCACGAGACTAAATCATTCTGGCTGATGAACTATTTTGTAACCTAAGTCGTTAAGTATCGGCGCCAAAGTTGCCGACGCAATAATCGTACCATGACTATCACATTACAACATTAGTTTAGTTTCTTACGCTTCACTTGATAATAAAATATGTTATTTTAATTATATCTGCCGAACTTGTCGCCAAGGTTACTCAGAACTCTGTGAGAACGGGCCCAAGCGAATGGATCCTGTTTCAGAGATTGCCAGTTGATCTTTCGAATTCCAATGCATTTAAAAATGGTGTAAATGTTATTAATGTGACATTTGGTATTTTATATGCAGACTATTAATTAACATAGACGTAAACATTAATTTAATAATTACAACTTGTGATTTTTTAAGTGCTTAAATGTTAAATCCTTTTATAGGTTTCCCAAATGTAACATTACATAGAGTTGCAATAAACAGATTACTTGTTATTCAGCAACAAACAGCAGAACCTACTTAAATAACAAATGAAGCGTTTTGTCCCTTCTTATAATGAATATCCCTCAAACATTAAGGTCAGATCGTGACGATCAGCAAGTTATAAATACCAGGTTAACAGCACCGCGTAGGCGGTTCGCCTTGCCGAACTTGTCACGTAGAAAGCCTGAGACAAAGGTCTGTCAAGCTATTTGCGTAACTACCAATCTGCATGTCTAATAAACGCTTTCAGGTATTGCGTTGATTGATCGTAATGTTATGCAAAGCAGGTTCAAAGAGCAAACGGTTTTAGATTGTGCCCTTATTGTTATGGCCACGTTTTAACAAGTGCAAGAACTTAAATTGCTTTTGGTGTTGATGAAATTTCGAGACCGTTGCCTAAAATCATGACAGGTTTTGAAATTTTACGTCCGTTTGTTGCTTAAAATTATGACAACCAATAAATTGAGCCAAAATATTTGAAAGCTCTTGTTTCTTTCAATGAACTTGGTTTCACAATTTTCCTTTTCTTTCGTACTACATCATTTATTTATATGAGCAGTGTCAAAAATAACTTGTATTGCGTGAGATTATCGATCAGCCTTATGCACCTGTAAATTAGGAAACTTGACGGTAAACAAATCCGCGACAGGTAATTGGGAAAAATATTACTCGCAATATTTACGATTCAAGTCATGTTTCCTAAAATTAAATGCATTTATAAGTAATTCCAGTATCAACATATCTTTTCTACTGTGATTGTAATGTTAAAATTCGCTTTTCATTAAGAAGTAAGTATACCATATCCGTACAATACGGTACCGAAATGCATTATTTTCTGACATAACACGGGCCGTGATAGACGAGCAGATTGCGCAATAAATATGTAAATGTAATACTTCCATGTTCCTTTCACACTTTAGTCATTAGTATTATTCTAAATTGGAAAATTATGGTGTACAAGAAGTCTTAAAAGAACGTAAAAGTGTTACGTATGCAGATCTCTGACCTAAATGTATTGTAAAGCGAAGTTTTTATGTACTCTTTTGTTAGGTATAATTATATTTTACGCTTGGTTTCAGTGGTGAACATCATATGAATGAAGTCAATCCGACTTGAATACAGAAGATTTTGAATTTTGAATGATTATTTTTAGAGGATGATGAGTGAAATATAGAAGACGTAGTGGCCTTGCGGTTCCGAATATTTATTTATTTTATTTTTATTTATTTATTTATTAAAACTTAATCTACCATTACAGCATTATATGTGTACACGTGATGCAAGTTCGATCCCCAGTGCAGGCAAGTACTAATGTGACTTTTTCTTTTTACCCGACTGCCAAGGAAGGGTTATGTTTTTCGCGCGTATCTTGTATGTATGTATGTATGAGCATAATATTCTTTATTACCTCATTTCTTCGAAACGGCTTGATGGATTTCGACAATCAGGGCATCGTTGGATTCGTCTTAATTACCCAAGTGTTCTTAGGTATGTGACGTCAAACAAAAACCAACATGGCGGCCGTGAGGCGCCGTAGATAGAAAAAAAAAATATTTGCTACAATATGGGTATCAAATTAAAGAGCTCATCATGACGATTCCAAAATGGTATATCACTGACATATAGAAAAAAAATACTATGTGCAATTGTTTCTTTACTATCCAAACTAAATACTCGTATATTATGCGACGCGATTGACTAGTGGTTTCTGAACTTAAAAGTGAAAAGTGATAATAAAAGTACGTCTAAACTAAATTATTTACAATGAATTTATTTATAAATAAAGGACTAGCGACCCGCCCTCGCTTTGCTGAACGTTAAATAGGGAATATCTTGGTATTGGATGGTTATTATATCTTGTGTAGAGGTTTAGATTGATGAACTCGAATTTTACTTGTGTGTTCGTCTTTTAAAGCTTTAATAAAGCAAATTTCTACGGGCTTAGAATTATAGGATCAATATAAAGTAAGTACTAGACGTGCGTATCATTATCATCAGCCTATCGCAGTCCACTGCTGGACATAGGCCTCTCCCAGAGAGTTTCATAACGTTTAGAAAATAACCCTGATTAACTGGACTGTTTTGATATTACCTTCTGGTATTTTAAAACAATTTGCCTCAGATTTAATTAGTCCGTCATTTGATTTATAATATTGATGATTTAAACGTTCAAGTCTGTTTTTGTTACAACCTAAACCCTTCCTTTAAGTTATGATATTACACTGCAAGAATTTGTAACAAGTAAGAACTAATGGAATACAATATCACTAGAAAAGTTTCACACAACGCCATCTAGTCTCAGACTAAGCAGAGCTTGTATTATAAAAAAAAATTACTTTATTGTTCCAGAAAGTAACACTATTCCAGTAAAATGAGCCCTAGACCCCACACTAGGATTCCCTGTGTCGTGGGGCCTAGTCTCTTACAGTTCAACCCAATCTCAATTATGAGTACTAGACAACTAATAAACACACTTATAATAAAACTAAGCAATGGATTTTGATGCGGATTTTTTTTAGATATGATAATGTTTTAACGCGCAAAACTGAGGCGGGTGGGTCGCTTCTCGCTGATGTATTAATAAGTATACCTCCTCCTGAGCATTATAAGAACTAACTAAGCGTTTTGTGTGCAAACAGCCACACATACACCTATAAGGTGTTTTAACTCTTTCTTAGCAGTCATGTATGTTAATATTTTGAAAAAGTTTTTTATCAATTTGCAATGCATGAATCAATATTAATATAATACAATGTAACTTACTACCACAATTACGGTTATGTTTCAGCCGCGGTTCGGTGCAAGTATGTCAAATTATAATATTATAGTACGTGACGGACTATTGTGGGTATAGCGCCTCGTGTACTATTCAGGTCGACCCGAATGGACGGCCTATGTTAATTAATATGACGTAGAAATCATTATACAATATTGTTGCTATTAAGAATCTTTGTTAAAAAGATATCAGTGGAACTAATTGTTGATTTCATGAACATAGAGCAAAGAGAACAACAGAAGCGGGTTTCTAGAAATCAGGATATGTAATTGTTTTAAAATCCGCAGTGCGCGATTTAGAAAAACAATTGCATGGTACAAGAGAGGGTTACACCCATTATGAATTGCAAAAAAAAATCGAATCGATGTCTCCGTCTAGGAGGAGTTCGCGAACAAAGAAGTGCAAAAGTGGACTGTAAAAGCTTCGCTCGCTTAAATAATACGAGTACTATTTAGCTATTTCGTGAAAGAAAACAGCAGTAGCATCCAAGATTTAAAATCTCATTTTATAGTCCGTTAAAGATCTCAGGGCTTAATAAAATATTCTCAGATATAAAACAAACAGGTAATGATTTCTACGAAACTCGTTCAATGTAAACCGTTATACCTACCTACAAATATTTTTAATTTTTCTCAGAATCGTTAAGACGCTGGATAATAAAAAGCTTTTACTGTAGTAATATTTTATTCGTTTAGGTCAAATCTTGCAAATTAAATTAACTTCTTGGTGTTTAATTTAGATGAACTATTGCATACTTTGGGATATTTGTTTGGTGACAATTCTGAATTCTTATGGTACTTAACAGTGGCACCGGTAAGAGGAAAACTTCGTGATAACCGGCTGCCATGGCTGACATGTCACGTGGAGAAAAGATGACCACGTGGTAAGGAAAGTGCTGGACATGAATGTGGATGGATATAGCGGAAGAGGACGACCAAAGAAACGGTGGGTGGATTGTGTGCAAGATGATATGGCTGCAAAGAGTGTCACTTGGCAGATGACGTCAGATAGTAACGTGTGAAAGAAGATATGCTGCGCCGACCCCAAATAATAACTGGAATAAGGGCAGGGGAATGATGATGAGGATGATCTGATGGTCTGGTCAGATGCACTGGTCTGATAGTAGAGCCAAAACGTTGCTATGGAAACTGTTATAAAAAGACGCAATTCCATCATGTTTAGGCTTGTTTTATTCCTCTTCACGAGTGCTTTGACCTCCCGTAATAAAAAAACGTGTAATTAAAAATATATTTAGGATAAAATCTAAAATTCTACATTATTTATATGTTAATAGGACGATGTTTTCAAAAATAAAGAACCGGTCAAGCGAGAATAGCAGATACATATGAATCTCCTTCCCATCCTGCACAAGCTGTTACTCGTAAGTGTCAATCGTATAGAACAGGTTATTCAGGTGCTTATAAAGACTAGTTTATATAACATTATTCGAAATTCAATAATAATATTACATTTTTTATGTAAAAAGTATAATTTTGTTTTAAAGAATGTAGAAATTCAAACTTGGCACTCGAATTTGGATGCAGCTGCTTAATAAGCAGATTTCGTGATTTAATTTTGAGAAAAAGCTGTTTTGTTTACATTTTTAGTCGATTTAAATGCATAATATAAAAAATATTGCAACATAATTTCATTGTTAATTCCACATTCTTGTATCAATTTCTAATTTCATTCTTAAAAAACAGTTTTCAAGTTTACACGGCTTATGTCACTTTGACTTTTTTTAATACATTTTTTTGCTCGTCTCATGCCGTTAAAAGGTGGTAGTGCCCACCAGTATGCACTTCACTTACGTGTGGGCATAAACCGGTCACATGAGCCTCGTTTATTTAGTTTTATTATGATTTAACACAACCACAGATAAATAAATATACCTTAACATTCCCACAATGCCATCCAGTCTCAAATTAAGTATACGAGAGTAACTTGTGTTATGAGTAGGTACCAGGCAACTTATAAACATACTTATACATTTCTAAATACATACATATTATAGATAAATTACACCCAGTCACAAAACAAATGATCGCTCACTCAAACATTTGTCCTGAATGAGAGTCCAACCCAAGACCGCCGGTATAGCAGTCAGGGCCACTAACCACTAGACCAACAGACCCATCAAAAGACAGATACTTCTGCTAATGCAGTTTGAGATGTGCTCCATAGGATATAATAGATTAACTTATATTTGTATACCGTTAGTGCAACTTAAAGTTTGAAATACTTATTTTACAGCTATTCCACTACAAATCATCAATCAATGCAAGATCATTTATTGAGATATGTAATTAATTACTTGTGCTAAGTAGAACGGTACCTTATAAAAACGTAAATTAGCAGACTAGTAAATCAATATCTAAAGTAACAGTTATCACGTATTTCTATAAGATGATAGAACCTGAAGTGACATAACACTTAAATTTGACCATTCCACTAGAACTCCATTTTCTCATGGACTTATGTACAGTTAAATGTGTACAGTGTACCATAAAATTTTGACTATGAACCTGGCAATTTGAAACTCTCATCTTTTAATTAAAATTATAGTCCAGTGAAGTAGCTAAGCCTGCGTCCAGGCTTAATACATCGAAACAAAAAAAAACATCATTTACTGTAGACTAAAATGTTCTACGTCGGGCAAGGGTTCCTCTAATCTTCGTTCAATTATCTCTCTCATGAGATGTGAACGAAAAAGAAATCTTTAACGCTCTATAATATTGAAAAACTTACATTTCCTAAAATGCAAAATAACATCACAATACAGTGAACTTATGCTACAAAACACTTACAACAACGTTCTTTGGTTCTAAGCAAGGATACTTCTTCATTTCACCCTAAGTAATCAACCCCTTTAAGGAGTTAGCTTAGAGCTTGCTAATGGCTTCCATGAATTAAACACTACGGCTTTACAAACTTGTTTACAATAAAACTGGATCAGAAGCTGTTGAACTTGCTAATTTAATGAGAGATCCATTAAGCACACGTCATAGTACTGTTGTAACAACTAAACCGCATATAATTTTCTGCAATGTTTGTTTATTTTCCAGCTGTTTCTTAGCTGTATCCCTATTTCCTGATCTAAATACAACGCTGGTCGGAATACAACCAGACATTTAAAGAACAAAGTATTTTGAACAATTGTAATTCAATTTAAATTGTGTAGTGATGCAATTTCCATTCTATCCATACTTTTGCTCTTAGTAACAGATGATTAAATCAAATCTTTGCAACTTGAACAGCTCACAGGTGATTAATACCTGTTCCACAAAGCGAAGTCGTTCTATAACTGTTAACACAAAATATCAGATATTTATATTCAAAGTTCGTAAAAATAAGACGGTGACTAAGTCAATCAAATTATTATTTAGCCGCCCCAGCTTCAGCAGTAAAATACTGATGTATTACACGTATAAACCTTCATCTTGCTTTACTCTATCTATTAAAAAACCGCTTTAAAATCCGTTGCGTAGTTTTAAAGGTTTAAACGTACATACAGACAGAGACTTTGCCTTTTTATGTGGTGAATACAATCATCACGAAGTCTTGTTTTGGCTCCACACTTCTGTGCTATTGTAATCCATAATTTCTACGAGAAAACATCTAAGGCCCGCCGATTTATGGCAAAACGAATCGTATAAGGAAAAAAATACGCTGATATTATAGATGGCAGTGCCACAATCTGCCGCGGTCCAATGGTCATAGTCTAGCCTCATGTGTGTGGCAGCGTGAGAGGCGAGGCGGCGGCGGGTGCAACGTCCTGCGCGCGCGCCGCTGACTCGCATACGTAATGCAGGCCCACTGGGCCCAGGCCCCGCACTAAGGGTCTGTGCTACTTACAGACGACGTACAGTTTTACTTTTATCGATAACTAAAATAATAACTGTGCTTGTTGACTTGAAAAACTTCTATCGTAACGGAAAACGAGTAGGTTTTATATTCTGAGCTAATGTTTTATACTTGTCTGAACTGTGTACCGTTTTAATTCATTTTTATGTGGAGATTAATTTTAATTTATAAGTGGTTTAAATTCTGTCAACTGTTTTGCAGTTAGTTTGATATAAATATACATGCAATTACGTTTGATAAGTTTAAATATTCATTTCAACTCCCACAACTATTAGGACTACTTATTATAATGGAAATCAATTACAGTAGTTAAAATAAACCGTTCATTGAATATTTAGGCCAAAATTTGGATAGTTACAAATTTTCTTTTATACATCTTGGTGTCTCTGTGAAAACCCCAGCGATACAAGGATTAAATTCCTTTCCTCAGTGAGGAAGTAAAAAAAAAAGATAAGTAATATAAAAAAAATAGTAGATAATTAAAGACATTATTTTTTTTTTACATACAACGATTTATTAATTTTACAGTAATATAGAGGGAATAATATACGAGATAGAATCTGATGTCAATTTCGTATCGAATACTCGAGGATAAATATTAGAAGGCGACGTAGTTGAGTGACCTTTTAATATTATGCACACGTTGGTGAAGGCGGAAAGATGTGTTGACCGTTTTGATGTTTAGTAATCAAAAGTTCCAGTTCTATTATAACTAAAGCGATTAAGTTGAGTATTACTGACCAATGTTATAAGATTTTCATGTGTACTTTATTGAATCTGTAGCGTAAAGTGCAAGAATAAAATTGCATGTGTTTGTGTAATGATAGTTTCATAAAAACATGTGAAAAATTGAGTTCTAATGTCTTCGCTTATGATGTTATAAACTATAAGCTTTTAGTTACTACAAGATACCGGACAAGGTCTCCCTTCAAAGTCAGGTTTTCAAAATAATAAATACACATGCATACTTATTATTATTTTTTATTTACCTACCGTAGAAATCACGTTTTATTCTTGTAGTAATCAAGAGCAGATTCTATAAAGAAAAGTCATATGTGTTAGAATAACTCGAGAAGTATACGTATTACATATTTTAAGTTCACGTGTCCAATTCGTCATGGCATGGCTGTTAGACCGTTATTGACAGAAGATGAATAACAATGATTTAATCTACATTTCTTATTTCATATTGAAATGGAATTGTATTTCGATCATATTTACTTTTATTGCTTTTTTATGTAACCTATTTTGTGACTCACAGCTGGGCAAAGGTCTCCACTTTCCGTCTGTGACTACTTTGTTCTGAGTTTTTTTTCTTAAAGGAGAGATCAAAGTCATCCCGCCATCGTTTCTACAGCCTACTTGAGCCTACCTTGTTTGTGGAATCCTGCCTTGGAAACACACTCATTCAATAAAAAAAGATATCACATCAATATTGTATTTTCTATGGGCCCTAGTTGCATGAATTAAAGTAATAAATAAATAATACACGTTGGAATCAAATACTTAACAATGTTAACTCATAGCACAGAATGAGCTAACAGCCTAACACTGAATAAGTTTATCGATTCCGATAATACATAACATAACAATAGAAATAATTATGTAACTGTGCAACAGTGATCTCTGGGGTATTGAGTGCAATCGTTACCTGTGAATGTGGCGATAGAAATGTAGAGCAAGAGCCTTTCATTGCTTTGTAAGCCGTAAAGTCAAAGGTAATACGACTATAAAACTATAACTGAAACAAACGATACTTCGAAAACGTATGACGTATGTATTACACTTCTGACGGGCCTGTTGGTCTAGTTGTTAGTGGCCCTGGCTGCTATACCGGAGGTCGTGGGTTCGATTCCTACCCACGACAAATGTTTGTGTGATTAGCACGAGTTGTGTGTCTGGCCCAAGTAATGATTGCTGCAGGATGTTCGTAAGAGTTACCGCAACCCTGGCACTCAAAGGACTCAGGTGGAACATAATGGGTTTTAGTCAGTAAAAGTCTGACACTCCCGCTGCACCCACAGCGGGCGGGGGTCACTCGATGATTTTCCACGACAAAAAGGCCTAAGTAATGATAAATTTCATTTTAAAAACTCGTCATCTTCTTGGAATTTGTCTTCAATGAGCATCAGAATTCTGAACGTCAAGGTCGGTTAATCTTTTTAGCTTTTATAGTCATCGACACGAAATGCTAGATCGAAATGCGTGACCAAATCTAATACGATAATAAATATGGATAAATATTTTTAAATAACATAAAGTGCTAAAATATTTCATGTTAGTAAACTATTATTTGGGTTTACGTTAAATATTGCTATTTGAAAGGTGAAAATTGTTTGTGCAAATATTTAAATTGTGTGATAAATATTTTTGTTGATCTCTGGTATAGAGTTTAGGTACAGCAAAGAGGTAAAAGATCACATGATATCGAACTCCAAATATTGCGATTCTGCTAAGAATATTATGTGTTCCGGATATCAATAAGTACCTAGGCAACAGGTATGTATTACCTACACATTAGAATATCAGTCTATTAATATACTACTACAAAAGTTGATATTTAAAGTAATTATAGACCTAAAAGGATGCTGCACAGCTTTTGGCACGTCGATGACATTAACATGGGCGCTGGTGTGCATATTCACAACAAGGATCAACTCAACTATCTGTCGCAAATTATTTTTCATAAAATATGACGGCAATACTTCCAACTTTGGCCACGTGTCAAAATATCCTTTTTTACTACTGTAACAGTCCAAAGTAAGTGGTCAATTGATCATCTCCAAACATGATACCAAGATATGGATACGTCAGTTTTCTATACTTCCATAGTTGCATAACATTATGTCACTTGCAAAAGCGATTTTATTTCATTTACATAAACACTGTAATACGTAAGTATCGTAAGCCTAGGTTTAATGTAGGAAACTATTATTATGACGGAAATTGTAAACTTAAGACAGATGACATGTACTTGTACGTACGTTATTTTATTTATTTTTTATAGCTTGAAAGTATTGGATTTTCCAGTGTGCATGCGTCATCGGTTCGGCTTGTCTGAATCACTGCATGAGGCTCTCATGTCGTTGAATTATTATGAACCTATTTGACAAGCAAGAGACATTATCTTAAAGTTCCTTGTACACTAACACTATGGGCATATGACTGAAATAAATTATTTGAATTTGAAATTATTGATAAGTCATTTTTTTAAGGATTTTTTTTCAAGAATTATAACACATTTTTGTTTGTTTTGGTATTACTTATTGATAGGTTTTGAATGTAGGTGTCAACCCCCTAACGGAGAATAGTCCATGAAGATTTCCACTGGGATACAAAGAAAAGGTGATCTGTATAAATTTAGTAGATGACGAATGATCCATAAAATCTTCTTATGCCCTTTGAGTAAAAAAGTCAGGATTGTGTTGTCAGATCTTAACTCAGACTCATTTAAGCCTTCAAGAATAACGAAACACAAGTTGAACTATTAAGTATGCCTAACGAACTCCACAAACATCTATCGCGCAATAACAATAGTTATAAATACGTCCTAGTTATTATCAATGATTAACTCTCTCTAGACCACTTACGAAACCTCTAACCTTTGCAAGTTTATATAACTACTACAAGACAAGCATGTTTCGTTGTACTGTGGGTTGTGGCCTACCGCCACGTCTTATTGTATGTTATTGCATTTGTAAGAGTGTGACAGTGCACTACACGGCATAGAGCGGCGTCTCTTTTCCACAACTACAATATTACTAAGGTATTAGTAGACCCTTAAGTGTTCACACAAATTTTTACAATACGGGACATCTACCACCTTGCCTTAAAGTAATATTTTTTTAACCTACTTCCGCGCTAAGAAATTTAATCCTTGCATCGCGGGGAGTTTCACAGACATTCAATTCACATGCTCAAAGACACCTAGACTCAGAACAAGCCTTTGTGGATCGCACAAATTCTTGTCCTACGCGGGAATCGAGTCCGCGGCAAGTTGCGTACAGTGGTAATTGACGTGGTGACCTATAGCACTCGGCTATCCGTGCACTGCACTGCGTGACAGCAGACTACACGATGGCTTCTTTCTTCCACGACTGCAATACCTTTAAACAGGTGATGGTATGGCCCTGTATTCGCAACTTCGCAGTATGCGGTCAATCCTATAGCTACATTAGCTGCTACCATCGCGCCTGCGCCGTGCCATGCCGATGGGATACTTTCGCAACACCTAGATACCGTAACGCACGATCGTCACGATTTGTATCATTTTTAATGGTTGTGTTGTTTTCAAAATTATTTTCGCAAGTACCGTTTAAGTAAATATACAATGTTGCAATTTAAACGTTTAAGTAGATTGCGTGAAGTTGAGATTGGGATTACGTGTTTTTGAGGTGCGAAAGGATGTCAATGGCAATAAATAGTTGAAATCAAAAGGGGGTGTTATGTAGGTTTCTATACATCAACTTAAATATACAACAATATGTAATAACCAGAGTATCAATATGACAAATAATCCGATTTAAATAAATTGCTAAGCTGACGTCAACATAAACGCTCATACGTAAAAGACCTTTTTTGCACCACATGCATATAAAAGTCCTTGAATATTTCTACAAATGGCGTTTATATTTTAGAAAATTAAACTTAACAAATACAACGCCAACACTCTCCTTAAACGGTTTATTTCTTTGTGTTGGTTCTGTAATCAATATTTATAGTGCATCGATACCAAAGGCGAATAAGCCAATGACTAATATGATGTCTGTGGTCATCGCTGGACTAAGCTGGACCAACCACCACCGCTTTAAGTGACATTGCCATTGTGGAAAAGAGACGCTGCTCTACCCTATGTAGTGTGTTGTCACGTTTCCACAACTGCAATATTTTTAATTTAAGAGATCGTGGTACAGTATGTGAGATATACATATTGTGTGGTTGCATGTTGTTTGCGTGTTGATAGCTCATTATTCTTTATGTTCTAACTGTGACGTCAGATCTCAGAGTTGATTTAGAATAGAAATTGGACACTGCTAATTAACTTGTTGGTATGAAGCGTTAATTAACAATTTTTTATTATTTTACAGTTAGACGCCAAAATAATTTACTTTTTTGCAATTATTTAAAAATAATTATTAAAATCCCTCTTCACTTTAGTTCAAGTTTCAAAAAACGTTTCCTTTGAAATTATCACGAGAATTTCAATTGGCCTAGTAATATGTGTTTACAATGAGAAAGAAAAACAAAAATAACTGATCTGATTTGACAATTAACCTCCTTATTCCTGCTCTAACTTGTTCACATATACACATTTTCTTTTACGTTCTTCAGGCACCATAGAGTCCTATTCAACCAAACACCCTAGTACCTACCTAGATAATGTTTCTGCGAGAGTATCCGACTCACTTGGAGTCAGGCTACAGAGCCTCAGTAAACAGCCTATAGGTAACATGTATGTGATACACGATAGCAATAAACTCTACCTTACTTAGACGACAACGTTGCAAGTATAATCGTGGATGTTTAATGTCACCATTGTTCGTTAAATACAAGCCTTTGTCCACTTCGCTTTACTCGAAGATGAAGGTTATCGATTCGTAAACATTGTACATCTAAGACTTCGTGTAACATCAGATAACTGGCAATACTGTATGTATGTATGTTGGTACGTAAATTGGTAGCCAATTGGTGCAGTTTATGTATGTGCGTAATTGCGTATAGGTCGTGGGATCGCTTTCAGATGGGACAATGACCTACAGATTTGTAGTGTTCAGTGCATGTAAGATTATTACGAATTGAAGTATCTAAACGAGAAAAATAACAGAAGTTATCATATTTAAATTAAAAAGGCATGAACTATTTATATTTAGCGATTAAACTGGAAGCTTTTGGTTGATAAAAAAGGAGTTTTTAGCTCACTCTTCATAATGAATCACTGCCCATGCATCCATACGAATTTAGATTAAAATCTAACTGTAAAATTAATAAACATATTATGTATCTAAAAGACTAATCCTTATTATAATTCATATTGATGTTTTGATGTTGGATCGAGCATAGAGCGCCGTGGTTTAATAATTTTACCGTTACCGATAGCTAAATGTAGCTGCTTATGATCAAAAATGTTATGTATCTACGTATTGACGGATATGGACATTATAATTAAGTATTAATCGCATCTAACTGTCTAAGTACCTATAAAAGATTACCTATGTTATGTAGTTACCTCTCTACGAATTAAATTTTAATATCGATTTAAGTAATTGGTACTTACTGTTGGCCTGCTAAGATATAATCCCCATTTAAGATCTTATAAATTAGAAGGCCTACCTAATCTTCGTTCATAGAATTTTGTTTGCTAAAATACGCCGTCTACCTGTTGACAGCCAACAAGACCTTAGCACGGCCCAAAAAGGATTAAAAAGACGATTCCGACACGATAAGATTCCGAGAAACATGCCTTTATAAGTAGGTGTAGGTTTCTACAAATTTAGAGGCGCTACATAGGTTTTTAAGCCTTTTGCCATTGGGCCTCGGTAGGTACTAAGACTGAAGAAATGGAATGTCAATCAAAACAACAAGAATTTATTATGGTAGAGGGACTTCACTTAGGTATATTGTACTCTTTGTATCTATGGAATTTATGCCTTCATGATGGCAAAGTTGGTGACACAACAAAGTAGGTAGGTATGTAAGTAAGTCGATACAATGAATAGGAAGCAACTTATACCACGAATAAAATGTAAATTAGACACTTAAGTTTTAGTAAGAACGTACATAATAATAATAGTATCGAAGAATTTATTGCGACAATTTATACAATTAAGTTTGATAGGTTTAAACAAAACTTACCCCAACTTGTTGTTCAGGTCGTCGGTCGTTGCAATCTTGATATTCAATACAAAATACAGGAATAGATCGTCTAAACAAACAACAGAAAAGCTACTTTCAATACATCGAGGACTTAAAATCTGGTTTCGCGATACCGCTATGCACTTGAGAAGTTTACGAACGCATACCTCGGCTGTTTCAAAACCGCGCACACTCTACCGCACTGTAAATGTTTAAAAAACTGTCTTGTTGTTCGTTGTGCTTAGAATACAATATAGTTCGTTTGACGGTGGCGTTCGTTCGATCGTTTTATCGTTGAACCGGTAGGACGGGGCGCGATACCTGCCGCAGACCCGTCGACTAATCGACTCCGACTGTCTCAGGGCACGTGTTTACATGAGGTCCATTCAATGTGTGCGTGCGAGAAGGCTTTGCTGCGCGCGAGTGGACTGTGTTGCCAACGCAATAAAGTTACCCGTTCTTAGGGACATTAGACTCGCTCGTTTTGCAACTTGGTATTGATTTGCAAAATAATTATGAAGTATAACTTGTTTATTAATGTGAAAGCGTCACTTTTATTTAAAAGGGAGTTTACACAAACGAAATAGTACATACATTGTCTGCAAAAGAATATCGTCTGATTTATCTGCTTATATCGAAGAATGAATATCGCCGATACCGACTCTTTAAATGTTTCATAATTAAATGAGCGGTCAAAAAATTAAACAGAAGTTTTAGTAACAAGAATACATTACAACAATAAGTAACTCATAAAATCCTAAAAGTTTTTTCTTTTTAGCTTAGAAATCCCCTACCCAAGATGTTTGTCCTTTTCTGTCATTATAAGACGTTTGGAAAAAGATAATAAAATACAAAAATCTAAACCACTTGATTTGACAAAAGAGCGCAAACACTACTTTCCTGTCCCTTTTGTCTCTAGCAGTAAAATGTAAATAAAACAAAAACAAACTGACACTCCACGACGGGTATTTTGTATCCCTCATGTTTTGTTTATTTTAATCAATTATGGTTACTTAACCATTGAGCTCTTTAACATGAAAATACCATAATATTGTAACAAAGGGCATCAACCATGTGACACCATAATTTTAAAATTCGTTTGCTGGCTTATTTTGAAGAAAGCGAGTTGAAATACGAACTTATCTGTGTGGTAATCAACTAATAACTCAACTAAAATACTCAACTAAAAATAAAATTAAATATCGGAATCCATGACCACTTGTAAAAAAGATGTCGATTACTCCATAATGATTTTATCTATTTACGTAGAAAGGAATAATTAAGCAATGGCAACACCGATATCTTTCAAGTGGACATGTACGCGCGTACGATACGAATTTTTTTGTTTGTACACAAAGGAGCTTTAATAAAGCACTGTTGTGAGGTATCCTTCGGGTTTAGTTTTATTTTCGGTTATTAATAGCCTACATACAGGTTTGACTTCTTGCGGGCACAGTACTAATGGCTGGATTTCTCAAAACATTCCAGTAAGTTTAATAATTATGTACCTTCCATTTTAAACAGCAAACGGGTTTATCCGGTTTAATTTCTGATGTCCAGTCGTTGTTCCAATTGATTACTCAACTAAATATATAATTCAGGACAGAATATATTTAATATTTGACGGCTTATGCTTAACATGATATAAGGAAGCAATGGTTTCTTTCTAAATCTAATGTAGAGCTGAATTAATTAAAGCAAACAAAGAATTATTGTTGAGATACAAAAAACCGTTAAATATATCTGATAGCTCTAGTCAGTGAATAGCTTTAGATCTCTTAGTCATATGAGTGAGACATGGTGCTATTCCATTTTGACAGGCATATTGTTGAACATTGAGAATCTGAATCATCACATTTGCCAGAGTTGTCTATGAACAGATAAGTAAGTGCCCCAATTTCAATAATTGTGTTGTTAAAAGTATTTAATGTGAATGTAAACCAACATAGAACAATTTCATTATACATAGACTTAGATGGCAAAGCATATTATATTTGTGTTATTAGAAGTGCTATGATTAATGTATGTATATTATTTTCGCCAGGATTCGAATAAAAGTCATATAATAATTTTTAGATTTATTTTATTTTCAATAACATAAAAATGTTATGTTTTTTCATTTTACACATTTTGAAATGAATTCAGTGGGTACCAACCTGATTGCTAAAATGTTCACATAGAGTTCAGAATATTAAATATGCTACAGTACAGTTTGGCTTTGCATTAACTTCAGAGTCATGGGTCGCATGTTACCTTATTTAGAATTCTTTTTCACTTATTTCCAAATGCTGCTTATATTTGTACGAGCACAAAATCTACTTCACAGCAGTTCATTATAATATTCAACAAAATATATAATATTGTAATCATTTACTTGCTTAGATGAATCATTCAATTCGATTTTTGATATTTTTTTTATAACGTGATATGCTATAAATTTTTTGTGATATTTTCAAATTTTTATATAAAGAAATTAGTTACTTTAAATTACCTAAAATAGGTATGTGTAAAAAATTACTATTTGGTCATACAAAAATCGATATGATGATCCATCCAACAGCAATATTCACTACAATAAATAGATCTAGCTAACTGGAATTGAAGGTCCCTTAAAATTATGTAATTTATGCTAAAGCTGTGATCAACTAGACACACAAACAGTTTGGGCCGAGCGCTGTCTCCACTCAACCACAAACAAATAACATTAAAAACTTGACTATTATTCGAAAACGAACTTTTTTGTTTGAATAATTGACCACGGCTTTGTATAATACTAATTTTATTGTTTTTCGTAATAGTTTGACCTAACTCTAAAGAGGCGTCCATATTCATAGCATGAAGTAAAGATGCGCAAATCATCAATTTACATAGGATTGTGGAAGAACCAACAGTTTCATATACAACTCTAAGGGTATTTCATAAACTGTTTATTAAGACTTGATTAACAGTAAGTAATGTTTGAAAATTTTACAATATCTAAATGAATAATGGTGTCGTACGATAATGATAAATTTTTCGGGAACTTAATTCCATTTAGAAACAATATTTGACAATTTGCGCTGCGCATTACTCTAAGTATATGTATGTATAAAAAAATCTTGACAATAGTTTCTTTTAATTGCGCATTAAGTACTTAAATATTTAAATGGAACCAAACATTTGAAAATACGTGAAATTAGATTTTGTCAATTCGATGCTCATCGCATTTTTTATTCCTATATGTATATATATTATATATACGAGTAAGTATAAATACTTTAAAATAATGTTTTTATCTATTTTAAATAAACTTTACTTTATAAGCACTTCATTATTATTGCTTGTTTGTGTATCTGAGGTGGGCATAACGAAACAAAAATAAGATGAGCATAGATGTAACATATTTTACTATAATGTTCTTATTTGCGGTTTGCACTTGTAAATAGAGAAACGTTTGAGAGCACAAATACAGTACTATCAACATTAACTTAGATGATAATATGAAATCTATAATAAATACAAAATTGCAAGCAAGATAAACTTGTGCTAATGTGACATATTACATGGTCAAGGAATCAAATTATAAATATTCTTACTTAATCAAACTCAAGTTAAGGAACATCTGTACAAAATAATTGCAATATCAAGGGACTAGTTCAATATTACTAATAAAAGGTCATTAATGCAAATAGAAGAACTGAAGACATTAATGATAGTGCTGCAAATACTGATAAGAGAGGGAATTGAAAGTATAGTAACAAGGAAGAGACTCAACATTTAGCTTAAGTGTTGGTAGCTTACTGTACTGGGCTCCAAACGCACGGACTTGTATAATAGGTATGGTAATTTTGTATTTACATGTAAAACCATGTGTAGATTTTTCTTTAATTTAGTAATACTATACTAAACTGGCCGTCATATAAGTATCTGCCATGTTCTTCTCCTATATATAACTAGGTAATATAATATTCTTATCTAAATTCATATTTACAAATAATACAGTTCATTACTATATAGAAATTAAAATATATTTCTATCATTCTTCGATTCACATAACGCAAAATAATTTAACAGAGTTCATTTTTGCACTCACATTTACAATATACTTTGTAACTAATTTGTTACCATTTATTTGTTGATTTAAAACAACTCATTTAGAATATATCACCCAAAAGCGAGTAGCGTTATACTCACGAATCCTATCATATCTTACCATTTAAAAATGCAGAATATGCGAAAACTTGAAGGAATATGTTTACAGTAAATGGCAATTGAACATTATAGTTCGCTCGCATCCAATAGGAACTATAAGATTCACAATGCCCCCGGACGGGCCGGCCGCGCTCGCCTTAGCCTATACGTACAAGGAGCCGCCCGGCCCCGCCCACAGTACACAAAACAACTAGCACAAATAAAATAACTCCTCTTTATTATTTACACCCGGTCAACTATTCACAAATTATGGACACAAATCAAAAAACTCTAATCGATTACAGTTATATCGAATAAGAAGTTGAATTATTAATGAAAATTTGTGTTACAGTTTATGCTAGAGTTTAGAATATTTAAAGGAGCTCAGTAGCGCCACCGTATGTGCGGCGGTGCGAGGAACTATACATGCACAACACCGCAGTGTCTATGGCCGTTCGCCTCCAATACTTTACTTATATACCTAATAAATGTTCTCCAACACCATTGTTTCAACAATCGATGTCTCGGCGCGCCGCTGTGTTCGGCACGGCAGGTCTCTTCGAACTTCTACGAGACGATAACACCTTTACAAGGTGACAGAGATTCTGGTAGTATCTACTGCTCGAATGCTCTGCGATATTGAACACAGCGGCGAGTGGAGAAGGAACTAAAATCTAATATCACAATATCGGGCTCCTGGCTTGAATGCGAGTTGAACAAGCGCCTAGTTTGACTCAGACGAACAAATCCCGGAACTTGTGTAACAAGCAAGTTACGTAGACGGAGTAGATATTATCGGAAGATTTTAATTTCATAAGAAGAACGACGAATTTAACTACGGTGGAAGATAATCGAAAAGTAACGATTTGATGTAAATTTTGCTAATTCCAGTTGTTTGTAATTTTGTTATAATTGACAATTCTATATGTAAACCCGTCTACGTACGTCTCGACAGGTTTCACTTGTCCCGGTAACCTGTCGCCGTTCACTCGAACAGTGCCAAAAGGTCATCGGAGGAGGGCGCTCTGGGCGGGTGACTTCCCGCCGATGACGATGACGACGGCGGCGTTGCTAGCAGCTCTCCAAGCGCTGGCGCGTCTAAGTACGACAGCAACTCCATCGGATCCACACTCGTCTCCGGCAATAACTGGAAAAATAATAACTACGTGATGGCAACTGTATATAAGGTATCTAAACTAAATACTTTTTACTGCTTAATGCATAGTATAATTTGCTTTTGCCTCTACATTTTCTGGAGATTTGTTGCTAACGAGTAATTGCTTTCTGAAAAAAACAATATCAAGTAACTCGAAATACTCACGTTGAGATTATCAGTGCCTTCCCCGTCTATAACAGCGGCGGGGTCAAAGTTTAGGTCTGCTGGGATGTCGACGTCGGTGAGCGAGTGGTGGTCGACTGACGGCGGTCCCGGCGTGTGCGACGACCCCGGCGTGTGCGCGCCGCCGCCGCCCGGCGTGTGGGCCGAGCCCGGCGTGTGCGGCGTGTGGGGAGTGTGCGGCATCTATACGATACATCAAAACACTGTTAATAGGAAGCTGGAGAATCGAAGACTTGAGATTCCTGGTAAGTACAATGTCGTACATTTGACTATAGTACGAAATCTGTAATTCTTTTACATACCTGATCGTTTAGACTCTTCTCCATTGCGTTGAGTGGGTCTAGTGAGTTGACGCTGTCGTTGAGATGCGACAGAGGTCCGTTCCCAGCGAACTCGTTGCTACCGGGTCCGTTGGTCATCCCGAAGTCGTAATTCTGATTGTTCGAACTTGAGTTTCTGTTTTGTCCGTTCTGGTTGTATGAGGAGATCATAGAGCCACTGGCGATTGTGTTCATATCAGGTGGGAGGTAAGGAGAGAGGGCTTGATTCATGTCCCAGTTGTTCATTGTAGGCATGTTCATAGAGCCCGGCGATACTGCCTTGCTTCGTTTTCCTAAGCTTCCATCGCTACTGTCTTCTTCTTGCTGCAAAGACAAAACACCATTATTAAAATCGTATTCAATTTTGTGTAATATGATGAGAATCCTTGCACAAAACCACATAGTAAGCTGTAGTAATTCTGTGCTCGGCTAGGATAAATACTTACCTTAATGCCAGTATTATTGGTGATCTTAGTCGCCTTCCAGTTTGCGCCGCTGTCGATTGTGACTTCGTCGACGTCAGAACTGTTCAACGTGTTGAGGATACCCCACATGTATTGGTCGACTTCTAATCCTTCTAGCTGTGCTGGTTTGCTGCAATACAAATATTACGTTAGTACATTGATAAATAATAACTCAAGATGATGATTGAAGTTTGAAAGATGAATGTGCTACTTACTTGCAAACCGGACATCTCCATGACCCTCGTTCACAGTTAAGTTGTAAATAAGACTCGAGATCAAAGCATTGTATGTGTTTGCATTCATGCCCACGTGCCGGTAGCGTGATCTTTTTAAATGTTATTGGACACTTCAGCGATACTTTTAAGGCTGTTTGTTCTATGCCGTCCCGGTCGTTAGCCGTGTTGGATCCATTGCTGCCATTCGTCGGCGTCTGGTTGAAGTTCATCTTAATCTTGGCGATGCAATGATCTGCTGTTAGCAGGCGCTTCCTTAATAAACCTTGCAGCACACTTCGTACGCTCGGCCGGTGGACTAATTGTAATACGAACAGGTGTGACTGCAAATAAACAAAATAATATTAGTCTTCTCTTGTTTCACCAAACTTAGCATCAAACTGTAATAGTAAAACTAGTATGATATAAGAATGTCTAAGTCTACTTACACAACAGCAGGCGGATACAGTAATTTGTATCGTGTTCCTGCCGGGTTGGCACACTTCTTTCAGGTACAATGGTTTGTGTGATGTTTTGTTCTCTCCTCTATCTATAACTAATGGAGTGGCGTTGACCGACACTTGAACACTCGCCGGCCAGTTAGTGTTCATCTGCCTATCCTCGTGGTGGAAGCATTTTAATTGTAACTCAAGGTCCGATCTGTAAACAATAATAGTTTGTTACATCCCTGTTCGAATATTCACTTAGGTTTTGTACAATTTTTGTATCACAAAAGTTATAAATATTTACCTCCATATTAACGTTGAATGGACCGTGGGTTTTAATTGAAATACATGATTGCTAACTGCTAAATTATGTTCTAATCTAAATGGTGGTAATATAATACCATCTCTTACGGGGAATGTTAACCGGAGCTCGTCATCTGAAAAGAAAGCGGTAATTAGTATACTTGTTCTTGTTTTAAGGGTAGGTAATAATCACAAGAGTAATTGATAATTTTCTTACTTTGCATGCCCATTTGTGGCTTCAGCTCATTGAAGTGCGGTTTTACATCGGCGTTGGGACTGATGTACGGAGGCATACTACTTGCAGGCGTAAGAGGTGGTGTGGGGTTGCCAGGAACAGGACTATGTTGGTAGCTCATGTTCGTTCGCATGGCAACTTCTTGTGCGAATTGCCCGCCGTATTGTCCCCCGTACTGCGCGTTACTGCTCTGGTGTTGTGGAAACTGGTTCGGAACTCCGCCGTTAAAGTATTGCCCTTGATTCGAGTAGGGCGGTGTCGACTGCCTCATTGTTCCTCTCATGGCTGCCCCGAAGTTCCCACTAGGTCCTAGGGCCTGTTGGGGTGGGTATTGTCCCTGAAAGCCCGGTCTGCCGCCATAACCAGCTGGGTACTGATTTGGTCCAAAGCCGGGTTGCGCATTTATGTATTGCGTTTTCCGCTGACCCATAAGCATTGTACCCGAAGGGTAAGGCGTATGTCGCCTTTGGTAACCCGGTCCCATTTTCGCCGAGCTGCCCATTTGTCCAGGCCCCATCTGTGAGGGCATCATATTGGCGTGCATGCCCATGTTAGCCATTTGCGCCATAGGGTTCATGCCATTCATGCCAGCGTTACCCATCTGGCCCATGCTGGTCATACCATTCATCCCTCCGTTGCCTCCCATCCCCATCCCGGTCATACCCGGGTTATGGCTGCGCTGTTGACCGTAGCCGTTCATCGCGCCATATTGGGGATTGCCCATAGTCATGTTGTTTTGCATCTGGAAAGTGAAAAAAAAATCGTACAGCGACCAATTGCATACGTGACTGATTTCACGTTGATTTATAGACTCTTGTAAACAGATCTTTAATGGGTGTCTTAACTAAATAAAGATTTTGGATTCGTCTCGAATGTGATTGTTGAATAAAGAACTTGAGTTAATGTTTTTTTCAGCTTAGAAAAGGATTAGTGGAGGTTTTATTACCTGCGAGAAAGGCTGCGAGTCCTGCATCGCGGCCGTGGTGGCCGCGGCGACCATTGCGGCGGTGGCGCCGAACTGCGCGTTCTCGCCGCCGCCGCTCATCGCGCCCGCACCGCCGGCGCACCCATAGCCGCTTCAAACAAATACCAACAATGTAAGTTACACATCAACATACTTTATCTTATCACCTCCTACAATTTGCGAAGTTAACCACACTAAAAGGTTATTTGTCACCATGAGAGTTAACGTATTTGGCATTTAATAGATTTTACTTCTTTATGTCAGTTTAGTCTGCAAGATTTACGCATTCTACAAAAAATAATCTGTTATTCTGAAATTTGAGTAGACTGCATTGTTTTGTTGCTGTCAATTTGATGATACGAAGTCAGTTTGTGCTTTGCCATGTTTATGAGCGTATCTTTTTCGATACTAATTACTTCTAATGCAGTAGATCGACTAGATACACATGTACGTATTAAATGTGAAATCGGTCCAGTTAATATTATTTCACTCACGATACAAGCAGTTTCTATTGCAAGCGGCCTTGCAGAATCGAACATTCCACACGTTAACGCTTCGATTATTAATAAACTCCGACTCAATATTCAACCCAAATTCTATCGACGCAAGATCTTTTTTAAAAGCTTTTATTTAACTTGCAATGTAAGGATATTTGTGTGTTCGGGTGAAATCTTTGAACTCAATTTTGAAGTAGATATAATCAACCGTTTGTGCTGAAATTTTGTGGACGCATTTTGTTTGGATGACAATATATGATAAGATATGTGACGTCATTCTAAATTCAATATGGCGGATCATACAAGATGTCAGAACAGTTACATTTAATCCACTTATACAATATGGGTATCAAATGAAAGGGCTTGTTAAGAGTGACTTGAAAAAGAATATGACGTCATTCTGAATCCAATATGGCGGACCATGCAGGATGGCGGAATAGTTACCTTTAGTCTACTTCTACAATATGGGTATCAAATGAAAGGGCTTGTTAAGAGTGACTAGAAAAAGAATATGACGTCATTCTGAATCCAATATGGCGGACCATGCAGGATGGCGGAATAGTTACCTTTAGTCTACTTCTACAATATGGGTATCAAATGAGAGGGCATTTTGAGAGTAATAATAACTTGAACAGACTGAGGAACCTAGCCAGCGATAACTAAAAAGTAAAAAATAAAAAAATTAAGTAAAAAAACTTTTTAAGAAAAAGCTTTTATTTAAACGCTCTAAAAAGTAGAAAATAAAATATTCCTTTTGGATTATACTAACAACTCCTCATTATACACAATTTATATATAATAATAAAAGCTTGTCGCGAGGTTTACATACCTATCAACATTCCTTTATATCATAATAATTTGTGGTAAATCGAGCGACAAGCTTTTATTATTATATATAAATTGTGTATAATGAGGAGTTGTTAGTATAATCCAAAAGGAATATTTTATTTTCTACTTTTTAGAGCGTTTAAATAAAAGCTTTTTCTTAAAAAGTTTTTTTACTTAATTTTTTTATTTAATACGCGCTGTGATTTTATTATTTTACTAACAATGAGAGAAAAAATCAATATGGACGTATAGTGACGCGTTGTAACCCCTGTGTTTCTCTCGGGATGTGTTTGATTTTTTGTACGGCGCCGGAGTGGGAGAACGATTCATGTGAACTGCTTTTGGGGCGAATTCCCGAGCCTTCCCGGAGCCCTTTCTAATAATTCCCATTCGACAAATGCACGACAAACACTCGCACGGGCTACCCATTGTTGCGAGCATCTGTAGTGGTGCAACAATATTGGCCCTTTGTGTTCGTGTATGAAATTATTTTAATGAATACACATTTACATGTGTGTGTATGTAGACTAACTGATTACGTGCGTTAAACTACTTCATTTAGTAGCGAATGACAACTTCTGATTTCACGTTTACAAATATAACGATGGTTGCTTTTACTTAATTAGAAAATTAATGTAAGTGTTTTTTGTTCAAAGCAAGGATTTTGGTTCAGAGGGTTTAATTAATATATCGTTTCTAACGTGTCATCAGTAAATGTCAGGTAATAATAAATGAAAGCGCGGCGGCGGATTGTAGATACTTTAAGTATTCTCGTAAATAGCTTAACAGATACTTAGTGGAGTCGACAACCAATAAACACGCGAGTCAACAACGCTCATCTCGACATCGTCTCTATTCATCGTCGCTGTAGATGATTTACAAGGGTCCTTCCTTAGGTAAACTTGGGCCGACCTACACTTCTTTTTATAGTTTTGTCTGGACCTTTTTTCTTTTTGCCGATCGAAATGTGTAAGCGACAAAAAATATGTGTTCTGTATCCTGGTGCACTTTTTGTTAAAGTGGTACCACATCCGAATAATCACTTACGGTCTGCTCAAAATATTTGGGATATTGAAAGCGAGCGGTCGTCTCTGCATTCTTTTGGGATAATTCTTAGAACGCCTTAACAAAGACTTATCTTTTGGCAAATGCGCCTGCACAGACGTAACGTCTACTTACAAAATGGTACTGTACCGACTTGAGGGTTAGCTTTGTGCACGGAATAATATGACACGATCTATTCGTGGGCGCGTTACACCCGTTCTTCGACATACGAAACTTCTAAATAAATCAATATGAATGAGTAGGTAAGCCGCTATTTCGAGAAGCTGGAAGGTGTTTGGCATAGTATTGAGAGATGTGCGAGTAACGCGTAGGTATTTTGATACATAGGCTGCAGTTAATTTTAGATTAGTGCGCAGACGTGTCGGATTCCTGGTTAATTGGCAGTCGAGATAATCGTGTATTGAATTCGACTGTTTGAAAATTGTACGTCCACTTTCTTATTTATAGCTTATTATAAAAGACTGTTGACATTTCTATTGTTAAAATGTACGGTACTTGTTTGAAATTCCATAAATAATTAGTTAAGCGTGTATAACTGGATGTTTAATTTTATTTGAAGTGAAGTGTTAAATAAGGCATTAATTGTGAGTCTCGTATAGATTACTATCGCGGTAGCGTGAAGTCGCGGCGTGTTTCACCCCTGTGTTTCGACGACAGTTGGTCACCCCCATTTAAATACCACTTCACATTGTGGCTTGTGCGCACACTGACATCATATAAAAGCGCTAACGTTAAAATTATTCGATCGATTTTGGTGTGAGGTCTCAGACTTTTGTTTTTGTACTAGTCTTCTTCCTATAATTGAAATCAATATTTATGTAATTTAATCAATTACGTCATGATTACATCAATGGAATAGAAATAGACGTAACTCAATTTAGTAGCTAAAATATAATATAAGAACAATTAGTTTATGATTTTTATACCACTGTCCGTGATAAGACAAAGCAATAAGTTTAATTACGCTTGCTATATCCATCTCGTTCTCATCAATTGACGCGGGGTCCGGAGAATGAATCATGCTTCAAGGAGCGGATTCCGGGGGTTTACAAATGGAGCCGAGCGTTCCGGGGTAAATACGGTACAATGAGCGGGGAAGGGTCGGTTACGTCGCCTAGGGTAAGTGGGGCCGGTCACGTCAATATGGGGCTTTATTACGGCGACGCTCCCGATAATAATTTGTTTGGATGTGATCATATTGAACCGAAAGAAATCATTGATTAACAACACGCATATTAACACGTAAACACGTGATAAGTCAATCGATATGACTGAAACAAGATTAGGTTAAAAAGTGCCAGTTACGATATTATAAAAACATTTGAGGTATCCTACATTCGGGCATGTCGCACGTGGTGTAATGTATGTTGTGTCAGTGCATCCGCCCCCTGTCGTCCCGCTCGCTTCGAACTGACGTTTTTTCCCACGATAACTTACAAACGGTTACAAATCTCTCATTTCTAACTTATAACAACCAAAAAGTTATTGTACTCATAGTTAACTATTAAAATTAACACTTTATTGTTTGATATTCAAAGTTATAAATTAAAATACATTTTCTACTGCTACCCTTGAAGTTAAGTAGACTTCCTGTGTTATATTCACACAATCTCGTTACCGGTCCCCATTTTATTATTATTTACTTATTGGTTTTGTATAGAGGCAGGCTGCCATCAACAATATGTCGTTTGTAAAGGTGACTACTAAACAAAGCCGTTGAGCGCTTCGACTTAGCACCTGCCCAGAATTTTTTATTTCATTGTAATATAACTCGATATAATAACTCATTAAGAAATGTTATTGGAACAGTATTTCATTAATAGAAATTCAAAGAAGTGATAGTTGAAATAATCATGGGAGAAAGTTATGTTCCTAACGTAAAACATGGATACTATTAAAATGAATCTTAACTGTTCGATGCTCTCGGTTGTGTTGCTAGTTTAAATGTTTTGTTTATTTGTGTTTATTGTAAGCGCTAAAGTGCAGTCACCGCGTGCATTCCCATTATATGGTTGTGTGAGTGAGTTTCGTAAATGTGTGCGTGCCTCTGCGGCTGTGTGAGTGCAATGAGGTGCGACTGTGTGAGTGCAGGGTGCCCTAAAGCGTTTGTGCGTGTGAATGGAGGAGCACATTTCATTTATAATTGCGGCGATGCGCGGTCGACAATGTCACACTTGTGTGTACTTTTTAAAGTTATGTTATGTTTATAGGAAAATACATTTCTTGGGAGTTTTAATTATAAATTGTTTGTTTTTTAAGAAACCATATGGATACATTTTGTTTGATTGTTAAATACGATATAAAAAATATATTTAATTGTACAGTAATTTTCACACTTGAATCGTAAGGTAGTTTAAGATATTTACGTAGATGGTGTATTTTTGATTTTATTGCTTGTTAACTACGATAAGGTGGCACAGGTAAGCCGAGTCACGTTTCAGCGTTTTGTTGAAATGTAAACAAACTTGTTCCGGATAAGATAAAAACAGTAAAGGCAGCCAAGTAGGTACCTAATACAAGTCAAGTACGTAAAGTTTTGGTAACTGATAACGAGAAAAAAAGCCTACTCATTATTTATCGCTTCAAAATGAGTCGCTGTATGAAAATATTGGCACTGTTTAATTTAGCAACGAAAAAGAAATAAGTGGCTATGGCATTAGTGCTGCGCATTCCATACTAGAAATCCAATTATGAGAGCAACAAACATTGTTTCGCCTGCTTACGATTAAATGCCTTTATTATGACGCTGTATTTCTACCTGACTAGCGCAAAATCAGTTTGTAATTTTTACATGAGATTTAAAAGAATATTTTTAGGGACTCACCTAGGGGCGTTGACTCTGTATCCAATGGTCCCTTGCAACGGGTTGTGTTTTCCACTATCGGGAGCTGGTGCTCCCCCGTAGGTGATGATTGAGCCCGCGTACCCGGCCGTACTATTGGAGTGCGCCGTCCTGCCGTTCCTAGGCACCCCCTGAAACACGATGCACCTGGTTTGTTGCGGTCCAAAAACATCGACGTCAGCTCGAAACTGACATTTTCTCCGTACGACATTAACTCCACAAGAAATCCATCGTTAGAGATTTTTTTCTCCAATATTGTACTCGTGTCAGTCGCGAGCGTACAGTCGTATTTTCTGTTATCGCGTATCGCGCGTAAATTTCGCTCCAGCCGTTCGTCGAACGTCAACAATCGACGAAACGTTCATCGTTTACCTTTGTGAATTTTCATCGTCGTCATCTATTTGTGAATTGCTTCTTGTCTTTCGATTCTAATGAGGTGGTATTAATTTAATTCTGTGTTCAATTTAAGCAACACTATTTTCTTATCACCACAAAATTCACTTTTTTCTGATCACATATTTTTATTAGCATTTTTTTAATTTTTCGTCACATTTCTTGTTCTGTCAACGATGAACGCTTCGCGAATACGTTCTGTCTTCGAATCAGCTGAGGCAAAATCCAGCGCGTACGTTTTTCGACAGGTGGTGATCTGG
The DNA here is from genome assembly GCA_941860345.1 of Chrysodeixis includens. Lineage (NCBI taxonomy): Eukaryota > Metazoa > Arthropoda > Insecta > Lepidoptera > Noctuidae > Chrysodeixis > Chrysodeixis includens. The sequence goes on from OW796094.1 coordinate 3,669,419, forward strand.
TTTTATACATTCCACGAGTTTTATTAAAATTTCCCTTTTTTAATTTAAATTTTCATATAAAAAATTACTGAAATGTCGAAAAAAATATTTTTTTCAAAACTCGTAGAAAGTAGTAAAATCAGCGTAAAAACTTTAGAAAAACACTTGTAATTACTTGAATGCCACTTTCACGTAACACAAATCTTGAATTCACTTTAGAAATAATTATTCATAATCCAATGTTGTCACTTAGAAGAAATCCTTTTTTGGTGGTCCACTTCACAGTTCGTCCAAAAATCCAAATTGTCACTAAACACAACTCATTAAAATCCAGATCCAGGGAGTAATGAGATCAAAACTTGTCACTGTGTTCCAATATTCGATAGCCAATAAGTTATCGTTCACTCACGAGTTCGACTTTGAAGTCACCGAAACATCATAGACGTGTTGCACGAGTGTCGACACCGACGTAACTGGCTACGACGGCGAACGACCGCGCATTCGACCGTCAAAGGTAACACTGGATGATGGCGATGGCGAGCCGGCGACGGTGAGTGAGAGGTTGCGGCGCGGGGCGCTCCCACCCCGCGCGACGTTGCCAGCTCGCCGCGATAAGTGGCGCACCCCCGCGTCCCCCGCTCGTAAGTCGTCGTCTCGGCACTCTGCGATCGGCCGTGTTCGGGCGCCATCGTCACCGTATCGGCTCTCTGCCCCACCCCGCGCGCTCGACGTTTTCACGTAACGGTCCTCAATCGAGCGCGATACTGCCACTGCGATAGTTGCAATGTTCTCCCGTCATTGCGATTTCAATGATCAAAGTAGAGCGCTATCGATACAACTCATAAATATTGCAATAAAAGGTCATTTTAGAAAATTACATTATTTAAATAATAATGAGCATGACATTAAATCAGCTCGTCTAATTCTCAGGTAGATATTAAGTATGAGAGTTTTTGCGCAGCGACTCGACGCGGTGCGGCGGTCGACAAGCGTCTGCGTTGGGGCATAATAATTAGCAACGATAAACAATGGGCCTGGCGTCCTCTGGCCGCTACCTGCGCATGACGATAGAGGACGAGTGACTTGTCCTGAGATGTCCTTGCTGCGGTGCGCCGCGTTGTCGCTGCACGCATTTCGCACACATCTTAACAAACATTATTATACTAATCGCTGATTTATTTACCTTCGTTGTTGAAGGTATTACATGTGATTGATTGATTATTGCTTTGATCATACCGCTTATTTTGTCACGTAAATTGATAACAGCAGCGTTTTTAGTATTCTATTTTTAATAAAGCATTTTATAATGTTTTTAAAATTCGGATGGTATGATCATTTATCAGAATTAATATTTTGGTCATTCTAAGTGGTCAGGTTTAACGCATGTCCTTGAAATGATAATATGTCATTCGTACAAACACGATGCTGCTGATATTTTTTGTCAAAAAAAAAACAATGTGAAGACAATTCATTATCATTTACATATACGTTATAAAATGTATTGTATTCCTAAATGCTTATCTGTGAAGTAATATATTACTGTTATGAGTCTAAAATAAATATATTTTTAATATTATGTTTTTATAATTCCACTTGAGCGACTTCCGCGTCTGAATCCAAACAAACAAACATCTATTTGTGGTACTGAGTACACTTGAATATTTTGTCACTTCTGATATAAAAAAAAATATAAGTATCAAATTATAATGAACAATGGTGGTGATCTATGTTAACATTAGTGAAGTGGTCTACATTAGTTTAGTTCGGCACGCACGTCGCCTGCGCCTGCGCAACTGGAAAGTCGGGAAAGCGAGCGTAGAGCGCGATCTCGTCCGCGTTCCGATGCGCTCGCGCCGCGCCGCCCTCTACTCCATTCATAAAAATAATTAACTACCTATCCGCTCCACCAAATCTAAATATAAGTGTTGTAAATATACATTTTCACATTTATATCGGAAATACGAGTTGTGCAATGGAAAAATAGAACGTTGTTACGTTGTGTTGGTATTATGCATTGATTAGAAAATTTATTAAGAAAGTAGCTTTACCTTAAAAAAAATTACCCCTTTTATTGATGCTTAGGAACGTATCGAAAAATATGTTATTTTCAAATATTATACCAAACAGCTATCATTATATTTTTTAACCCGGAATATCCTCATTGACTTCCTTGAGGTCAAGTCAGGTACGGAATATCCCTTGTATTTCATACTCTGATTGGGTAAAACCACTTAAACCACCAGAAGACTTTAGAAAGATACTAGTTTTGGGAACGAGTTTCAAACTAGCTCCATCCTTCCTCCTCAACCATGGAGCTGGAACATCGAGTAGGGAACAACTGCCTCTTCCTACGCTAATTAAAAAGCTTATGGATCTCTGCTATTGCTATTGCCACATATGCAAAATCAGTAGCAGAGATCCACATTATGGTGATCTTTAGTGACTCCATAGAGACCGGACTGTGGATCGAGAGGTCGGTTGTTGATTCCCTCTTTATCCGCTAACGGATCTCCACGAGTACCGATTTTGCATTTGTGTTATTATTTTGAAAAGTCGGTTGTATATTCCCTCTTTTGTAATCCTCTCCTTGGTCACTATCATCTCCTGGCTCATTATAGCGTTGGTTTTTCAAGACTCCTGCAACGGCAGCTGTGTCAGTTAGCAACATAAAATTTCACGGAAGATCGAAAATGTACATTGTGCAAATAGGTAACTAACTATAGGTACGCAACCTATTATCAGAATCGCAACATTTATTAATTTTCCTTAAACTTTTGTTAGTTACGAGTCGACATAGTTAACCGGGCAGTGCTATTTTAATGATATTAACTGTTGATAGGTATTTGTTTGGTCTTCAAATAAAACAGGGAATTCCATGTGTATGATACACACATATGTATATTATTGTTTTGTATGTGATAGCGTTATTGATCTTTACGCTATCGCTCCAATTGGTTTTAAATACATATGGAGATAAATAAAGCTTTCTGCACGTGTAATAAGTCTCGTATAAAATCCTTAATAAAAGAAAATAAAAAGAAATTAATTATGCAATAATACTGGAAAATTTCCAATTCGATGTTATTATACTTGTTGCAAAGAAACCGGAAAATTTAATTGTAACAAAGGCGATTAATACGTGTTTAGTTACATTTCTTCCGCAGAACTTTATCAATTCAGATAGCGTTGTGACGTAGGCCGGCTGATAACACCATATGCCATGCAATCCATCGCTACATACCACAATACCTACTGATATTGTTGTTATATTCACATTTTTGGTGCTACGTGACTTCACGAACAATCCGAAGGTCACAAAGAAGTATTGGTGGAATCTAATCAGCGTAAAGATCTTTACCTTTCTAAGTTTACATACACAATAATATAAATAAATTATACTAAAGGTATGTTGATTGTAAAAATATAACATTATGGAAGAAAGTTACCCGTTTAATAGTTTTCTTTAGCCTTGGGCGGGCGGCCGAATTCCTAACTTAGCAGCCTAATTTCTATAACTTTTGATATTCGTACCTTCAAATAAATTGTATAAATAGATGGTAGGACCGTATTTTATTTATTTCTGTTCTGTCTGTCGTTTGTAATAGTGGTAGTAACGTAGTATGGATCGCGTAGGCGTCATTGGGAGTTCGCTGAAACTGCTTTCAGACGTTATTTCTTCAGAATGCAGAGACGCAAAAGGGCATTGCGAAGGCGGTGAACCTTCGTGGCAATTTGAGAGAATAGCATTATTATTTGTATCTCTAAATATTAATAATATAGTATAACGCCTGTAATCCCGTAGGGGTAGGCCGGAGAGCCTACCGTAATTTAACGCCCACATTTTACTGATGACGGCATGAAATCCCATGTAATAGAGGTTTCGTAGAGGAAAACATATTGCTATTGAGACAAGACCATGGAACAATATTTTAAGATTTTTCCCTTGCTTATAAAATTTTATCTTTACTTTTATACTGGTCGATTGTACAAACTTCGTACTCGGTTCATTATATTTTTTACATGGTTTTGCCTGGTTTCAGTTTATTTGAAACTGTAGTAGATTGTTCAGGATCGATTAAACTAAGAATCATCATATTTGACCCCATGTTTGGTCTATGGAAAACTACGAATTATTTAAAAGCCTCTCGGGTAGCCATAGGCAGAAAAAAACATTACTCTGATTTACGCAATCGGATATATTAACTTTGGTTATTACGTAACCATACCTAATATTGTGTAATAAATACATAAAATATTACGGAGTATTCAGAATCAAATAAATCTAAGAAAAAAAATCAGGTTTATGTTATAGTATTGCCAAAATTACTATTATTACATCACAGCGTCGCGCCCATTACTTCTGAGACTGAACGACTGAAAAAAGTATAAAACTGAGATAATGTGACATTTCCATGCTACGCGTGTTGTTTATTTACTACATACGGATTACTTTTTATGTTTAATTTGCTTTGGCAATCAATTTGGATGGAAAGGGAAATCTTATAAAAACTAAAAGAATTCAAGCACGTTTTTTTTTCTGATAAATTTAGGCTAAGTTCGATAGCGATAAGTTTAGCAGATTAGAGATGATTTAACGTTTTTTAAGTATTTGGGATAACTATGAATAATAAACTAAATAACTGATTATGTTCAATCGTACTCAGATAATTTAAACGGTTTTGTACAAAGTCAAGTCCTGTTTAGTAACTTTACATTCTTGGAATTTGTTTCGCTTCATTTTATACAATTTCACCTCAAACCTCAATCATTGCAACTTCTTTGAGCTAGGCTTTACAATCATCATTGACGCCAAATAACACCAACTCACTTTGGTCAGTGTCTTGGAAGAAAACAAATGTCGTTTTGTCTCTTTTCATCTTAGTAGTACGATACAAACAGCAACGGAAAATTGAGTTCAGAACATTTTACCATAAGCTATGTAAAACCAAATACTAGTTAACACTTTACACGTATTAAGAAGGTCACATTCAATATGTTAGCAATCATCTCTATAATACAACAATAGCTCATCATCAAAGCGTTGAAAGCGGAGAATTAAAAAATCAGTTTTTCCTCATATGTTGACAACGGTTATAAATCACAGTCGCCGTGTTTATTTTATGATCCAGCTATTATCGTCAACTCGGCGGTTTTGCAACGTGGCCGCTGCGCCGACTCGCAGCTCTACCATGGTTGTAGGGTTGTCGAATTATCAACAATCTGTTGGATTACATTCTATTTGAACTACTGGCCCTAAACTGAAACCAATTAATTTTAAACGACTAATCTATGAGACATTTTTTGAATGTCCTTTCACGTTTTAAGCTTACTCAAAATTGAATATTAGAGGTTATTAAATTTCATTATGCCATCCCTACGTACGTAGAAGTCGTAAAAAACAGATATATTATAGTTGTACTAAATGTACAGTACATGCATCAGCTATTTCTGTACCGCTCTGTACTTCCAATGCTGTGGTGTTTTGTGGCCATATCATTTAGAAGTATTTAATATTATGCTGATATTTTGTTGGAGAAATTCTTGAATCATACAAGAAATTTAAACCCTTATCTTTATTTAAATATTTCGCAACATTTGCTGTATGTTTCGGAACATGTCTAAAAAACTTGCCTACGCGCGCTTAAAATGACTTTCAAATACAAATCTATTGTTTTAACAGATCCGAACGCTAACATTTTACGATTATTTTGATATTATCGATACTAAAAGTACAACGAAGGAATCTAATCAATCAGGAACTTAAGAAGTAACGTGTCTAGGACATGTTTTGTGAAGACCTGATAAGTGGAATCCGGCAATACTTTTTAAGAACTTGATATACTCATAGGAAAGAAAGGACAGAATAACGCTAGAAATGTCAAGGCAGTAAATTGTTAACCACATTAAATAATTACTTGAGCATCGGTTGTTATAAAACAAAACACGAGTACGTGTATTTTGGTCGCGGGACGTAAACAACAGAACGTTATCGCACGTGATGACACCGACAAAATGATAACGATTACGCGTTTCACTAATGTTGGAATTTATTACTATTATTATCATAATTGTACTTACCTATTCATTGTGGACTAGAAACATTAAGAGCATGGAGTAATTAAAGCCAGATCAATCAAATTGTTTATGGTATAAGTGTCTTAAGTGTTGATTACGATGCCTGATTGCGAAATGATAAGGCAGACGAAAAATGCATCAAATCTATATCTTTAAATTGTTCTTATTACCAAAAGACGTAAAAAGTATTGTTATTGATACTTTCTTAAATGAATAGCCTAAGTATGATTATTTTTCAGAATTATTATTACGTATTCCAAAATCTTTCCTTGGATGATTTCCATCGATTTCTCCACTTACACTTGTAATATTTACAGCCTAAGCACTTGACGAAGCAATAGTTGATATAATATCTTTTTTCAAGCCGCAATGATCTCTGTTACTCAGATTTTCACTTTCGTTGACAGCTATAAGCATTGAAAGAGTTTTCACAGCATTCATGTCACTTTCTTGCTTTTGTTATCTGCAATAACTCGTAGATGCATAAGATATTGGCATATTTCTTTATTCATTTATGTGTCGATTATATCCATTCGAAATCTTACGTGATTGTTTGGGTATTGCTCTTTTATTGTAATTATTGCATGTAACAAAATCTCTAAGATTATTGCCTTAAATGGTTATCCCAAATTTTGACTGTTCTGTTTTATCAGTTGGAGAATCCATCAGTATAAGTTCATTGTAATTATTGTTCAATTGAAATTTGGTATTTCCAGAGGATGGATCATCTTCTTCAACAATTGACTCTTACCTACTCTGTTTTTTTTAATTGCCAAGAACTTTAGAACATTTATTCTATTTTCCCATATTTTTCTTATACAAAACCCAGGTGATTATGTGTTTCAGTTAGAACTTGTGGAAGTTATAGTTCACGGACAAATTCATAACGGAACTTACGCTCGGTTTACTTATCACTAGGCTTCAGTGCGGTGTGACTAGCATGCATTTCTAGTTTGTATATATTCACAAATTGATGTACCTTATTCCGTTTACCGTAAGAATGTAATTATGCTGTGTTTTACATGTTTCGCTTCTTTGTTACCATGCTGGAAGGTGTTTGTTTATGTGTTATGAGAGCAATACTTTGTCAGTCTATAATTACGGGGTAAAATTTCAACAACACATTTAAAGATTGTCCAATAAAAGCTATTAGATAAATTCAAATTAGTAAAAATATTTTAAAACTGTTAAGTTCTTCTGAAAAGTGTTTATCTACCCTTTAAATGTTGGGTTTACAAAGTAGTGTAAAATTTGTTTACAGGTTCACCTGACTTACTTGCTCATTTCTTTACTTGAATAATATAGAATTTTTCCTTAAAGAAAATCTCAGTTAATTTTAATAAAGGAGTTCTTTTAAGGCGTGGGGATGATGTTGCGTACTGAGAATCTAAACAAAGGTGACGTAGGATTCGTGCGAATTCTGCTGTCATCGATTTGGGTGTAGGTACTGAGAAATTTCGTGAAACCATAAGAAAAATATGACATTACAAGGTAGAAAATTAAGAATCTTTATAAATAATAAATAATTTATAAAAAGCTTCTTTTTAATTTATAAAGAGCTTAACAATAATAAGTATTGTCTGTATTCGTAATCTCTAATTTATTGAACTCCCTTAATTGGAACTCTCAACAGCTTCTCATAAGTGGTATTAACGAAAGATATTGTTTTATATTATTTTCCGATTCTTGTGAATTTCAGCGGATTTTTTGCTATAATTTCGTGCCTTTAAGGCGAAATCAAATATCTAATTTATTGTGGAGGTCAAATCTCATTTGAGACGAAAAATAAACAAAACAACCCACTTGAAAAATAATATGATGGGTAATAAGGAATAAGTGAATATTTGACTTATTAACATCGAAGTAGGAAAAGGAACCATATAATAATATAGTCGAATAGTTAGAACGTTCGTAAGTGGCACATAACGCGGTGTAGCAAGCAAGCGTATCGACTGGCGAGTTACATGTATTTAGGGTTACCATGACAACCACCAAACACCAGACACTAGCACAAAAATAAACAATTTAATGAGGTCTGTTATTATCTAGTCGATGGATTTGTTTTAGTTTGACTGTTTGGATTGACGGCTTCATAAGCTTCTTGATTAATTGATTAGGATAGAATTATGACCATGGCAACGTTAAATAAAAATTCTATGCTTAAGGGCCAAAATAAAGACAAATCACTATAATTTCCTGTACGCGCCAATTTAGTTTCATTGAAGATCATATTGCACACTCTTCGCGTTAAATCTGAACCTAATCGAGCATTAAATAGTGAGTGACTTACTGACAATAATTGAATTCACAGATTAGTGTCGTATTTGTCTTATTAAATTGTCAAAATCAAGTGGAAATGTTGCGATTCAGCTGTCAAGACGGACTCCCGTTGCCGACATCGGCGACGTCTGGTAACCCTACATTCGCCTCAGCGCAAACCAGTTCCGCACTTGGGGAAATATGTCGCTGATCACGCGTGCCCGCCGGCTTGCTCACTCTTCGTTACACTAATATATAGCAGTTTTTTTCGCGATTACAACCAGTATGCGCTTGCACTTGTTAGAAAAGTTGAAAATCGAAAGGAAAATATCGAAATGAATGGAAGCACTTTTATTCGTTTGTTTGAATCTGTGCATGTAGGTTTTTTTAGCTATTAATGCTGGAATTTTTGTTTATAACATGCACATGTTTAGTCATCGAGCGTTTGAGCCCCGATTAGAAAGATAATTGTTTTTCCTTTCGATTGTAAAGACACATTTATGACTTAGAATATACTTATTTTCTTCAAGTTTTTGCAATGGTCCAAATAAAAATAATGTTAGAATTAAAATATTGAAAGTGGCAGAATTAATCTGCATTAGTTACTTTTTTAAACTTTCAGGAAAAGCATTGTACGCGTTCCTTGCTGAATGATGCCAATGATGAATATCTCATAATGTGGCTATATTTTTTTCAGTACAGATGTGATATTTTTCTTAAATGATCACATAGTCTGGTTGTCCCGCTTTCGCTTGTGTCTTACGCTGTTTTAAAGTGTCGAGTTAGGCGTACGCGCGTCTATATTTATTATTTACAGGCGAGCGATGATTTCCATTCTTCGCGCTCGATGTCGCGTCTACCAGACGAGAAAGCTACACTCAACATGAAAATATAACATTCTTCGTTCTACAAATGCAACGCGTACGTTCTAAAAATTCACATTGTTTATGTTTTCTACACCGTTTAGTTTTGACCTACGCTCGTGACACTTGTATTCTTTGGCTCTTTTTTATTTTTGCCTCTCAGTATTTTTCTTATTAAAGCAACAAGATATTATTTGTCTCTAAGAATTCGCCCTTGACTTACCTGCTTATGTCAACGTCGTAAACATCGCTTTATTAATTGTCTTGTTATGTACGTCAATTGTGTTTAATGTGTATACCTACAACGATGTACGAATCGGACAGAGTTTGGCCTTAACTTAAAAGACAGCGTTGACAAAACGAATTCATACGCCGTCGTAATTTTAATTAAGCACTACAATAATTAACAAGAGTGGAGGTAATGAAACAATGATGCGCGTGAGATGGAGTGTTTTACGAAAATAAAGGCAACAGAACGGGCACAATGACTCAGATGGAATTCAGCTTTGCCCGCCATACTGAGCTTCGTCGGAATCAGAAATACAATCCTAATTATAATCGCACGCATCCGTCCAGCACCTCAATCGGTCGCTAACGTTCCGACTAAACCGCATCGTGCTCCTGGACGCACTCATCTCTGTGGATTGTGTGCAATGAACGTTTAATAATTATTTTCGTAATACACGTCACGTAAAGTTCAAGCGTCGGCAACACTCGCAGCGAGGGAGCCGCACTACACCGCGCGCGCTCGCTTTAATAAGCTCGGAGAATAAACACGCTATTGATATCTTGTTAATTCTTATTATAGCAACACAATATTGTTGACTTACTACATTAGCGCCAGCAAAGACATTATTAACTGCTCGCCATTTGCGATTATAAAGGATATGCCTACTTAAACAATAATGCCTAATTAAAATCAGGCCTTAACCTATATCTATATCTGACAAGGTTGGAGCATCGCACGTGATGCCGTTGCCGACGTCTAGTTACAATATTATTGAAAACGTCTTTTTACGACGCAACGTTTTTCTCATGTCCGTAATCAGCGCATCATTATGTCCACAGTGATCGTTTAGTTTATTGCATTGAAGTTGTGTGTTTTGACGATACATACATTTATAAATACGGTGCGAGTATTAGCCGACGGAGTGGTTCATAATAACGTATGTGTACATAGGAGCAACATTGCCGCATTGCGGTGAGCCGCCCATATGTCGACATATCACTTCTGCCCTTTACTGGATTGTGCTATACTCGAATGCCTTTTAGATCAAACTATTTGAGAACTTACATTTTCTTACAATTAGAAATATTTTTGGTATAATATTCGAGTAGGATTTAAATGATTAATGTGTCCTACAACAGATAAACCTTGTGAAAAAAATACATACATTACACGACATGGTAACAATTAACACTTATAATGTCTACTTTAGTAACATAGGCTTTTGTGTGCAAAATATATGTGTGAAAAAATATTGGTTGTAAATCACAACAACAATAAACTGTGTTTGCTCATTAAGAGCTCAAAAGAAGTCTGCCTATCAAGAACTCCTTTCCGGGTCAGGTAAGTTTGTTCCGCACAATGATTTTGAGCACTTCGGCGCTAACCGAATAATAAAACGTGTAAAGGAATAATAAAATATGTATAAAGTTTTTAGTTGTTTTTAGTTTCACGCCTCAGACGCCATGTATCGGGTTTGTAATACATTAGTCGGGCGTTGATTTACACGGCTACATATCGTGGGCGCGTCTATTCATAGTACTAATGTACTATATTTAGTAGCGATTCCCTATTATTTCTCGCGACTGACTCAGTATGTGAGTTGTTCCGCTTTTAAAAGTGGGCTTAAATTCATATCGTTAGCAGTATTTAGTTTTCCTTATTGCGCAATATCAACAATAACTCGGGATTTCATCTACGCAGCATTCGAAATCGTTAATTAGGTCACAAAAAGTAAATGTTTCGACATAATTAAGTCCATATTATAGGACTATTCACAACAAGAACTATTGGTAATAAGGTTAGATATAACCGGGGCATTTAATGATTAATTTAATGCCGTCTAGCGTGTTAAAGAGTTCATGCATAAGAACTGTGGCTTCAAGGTCGTCGAGTTCTATGTAAATAGCAAATAAGCGCATATGGAGAGGCGTCGACTATGCAGGTAGGCAGCAGAGGCGCGTCGGCTGCGTTTGCGCACATCTGCCGGCGCGCGAGTGGCGCGGCGGGCGGCGCGCGCGTGCCAGCCGCGCCTAGCAGCCGTCCGCGCCGCGCGCCGCCGGCACGTAAGCTACGAGCGAGCCACACACACATATCATGTCACACTGTAGCGTAACGATCACTTACTCATTAGCTTATGAGAAAAGAACACCATGTACTTCCCCGAGTCTAGTCTCAATTCAAACAACGGTTTTTGTATGTTTGGACGTCCGTAGAGCCTAGAGTGTAAATTTAAGTTTGCGACTTTACAAAGCTTCTTATTGTTTTTATTGCAAGACTACAACGTTTCTTGTTGCTGCTATGACAACCTTGCATACTATTAAATGTATCTCGCAGTACATTTATCATTACCGCTCGCGTATCATAATTAAACTATTTTCCGCTACTTGATATGATGACAGTGTGATTGATGTGTTAACGGTGGTTAAAAAAAAGTTTTGTAGTACGATACTTTATTTCGTTAAATAAAGTAATTAATTAAAAGTAAATGTTAGCAAGCAGTTAATATATGTACAGTTAATCTGCATAGTGAGTGGGGCTATGACGTGAGTTAACGCTTCCTCCTATAACCTGTACCACGGCCAGTGGGTTGGCAGCGCGGCTAATTATAATCTACTAAACATCATCGAGTGCTTGTAACTTAGGGTCGCACCTCGTGTATTTATTTTTAAATCACTTTTTCTAGCTTCACGTCCTTAATATGTACACAGTTTTAAATAATACAATTATAGAAACTACATACTTCAATATGTGCAGGAAATTGACTCTATATTTACTTAAGTACCGCCTGTATGTGTAGAGATAATTGTTTTAATATTATGTAGAGTTTATACATATGATAGTGATGCGTGTTTAATAATGAAGGTTGTTTTAGCAGCCCTAAACCGGTGTAGTGTAGAGGCGGTGCGGCGGTGTGGCGGCGCGGTGCGCGAGACCGGTGCGTGCGACCCGAGCACCACATCGCACCTTGTTAAAGACTGCACGATGCGTGGCATATTAGCTACAGCATTAGCATTATTTATTTATTGATTCATACTCCCTCGCTGCTCAACACCAACTTATGATTTTGTTACGTTTACTGTTACAATCGACATGCGCTAAACTTTTAGTAATTGCCAGCGACGTTGACAACGTGATAAAGATCTTGTTATTTAAATGCGTGAATATTAAACAAAGTCATGTGTCATAATAATTAATCTGCCTACTCGTGCTCTATTTAAAATTATCTTGGGTTGATGCCAGCTATTCTAAATACCATACGTGGTCTCGTTCAAAATTTGTCTATAACAATAACGAAGAAATTCACATGGAATAGAAAGGTAATCAAATTTGTAGCAAATTGCACGTATTCGAATGGCTTCGTTCATCGCTGCTGAGAGTCGCGAGTCCATTGTTCAGTCGGTAGCGTGAAAATCAAACTTCCGTACTGCTATTAAAGATATTACAAACATTTTGTAAATATCTATTGTAGTCTGTGCGATTTCAACAGATAGGTAGTACGTTAGTTGCTCGAGTGTTTTTATTTTTAGTGTTACATTCGCGATTGTTATTGATGTAGACAGGTATGCCACCTACACCGTTTTGCTAAAAATATTAGGGCACGTGAGATATTTGTTCACAATTACCGATTGCCGCTCCTGATAATGACGTCAATGCTCAAACACTCTAAAATAATTATGCTGGTTTGGTCAATCCGTGAAGCGGCGCGGGCGCGCGGGCCGGCGCGAGGCGACGGTCGCCGGAGATTATCCGGCACCGAATGAGCGCGATTTTTTAATCTGTCGCGCGTTTCCTTGTAAATCTTAATTCGTATGTTCCGTTACAGTAATTCCAGCGTGAGGGCATGGACGTACATTTTTTTCTCTGGAAACGTATCACCTTGTCGTCGGGTAGCCGGTTACTTACCTACAATTAAAAAGCGAAAAGAGCGCGGATTCCGAGGCGAATTTCGAGAAATATCGACGGGGTCAACGAACCATGTCGACGCATCGCGGCCGCGTCTCCTCACTTGTTTTTTTTACATTTTGGTATTATGCGAACGATTTAGGATGAGGTTTTATTGATGTGCTTTACTTGGTCAATCTTAAACAAATAAATTAAACGATCATTCTCGATTGACTAGCATTAAGACTCTCTGACGCTTGAACTTCATTATTTCCTATTTTACTCTACTTAGCTCTCACTTTTTACGAGTATTACTTACATAAACCCCTTTATAAAATGTTATATTACCATGTATAAGTTGTCTTCCGATCCTACTTTTTGTCGAAGTGCGCAGACGCTCGTGATTCAGACTCATCAATTTGGTAACAAAAACGCTACTAATTGTGCAGGTATCGACCGGCAGGCTTTGAAGGGTTAAACGTACACCAAATATTAGACTGGATCTTTTCGATCCGGCCGGTTTTAACTTGGAGATATGTGTTTTTTTTTGCGCGCGTCTCGGAGTAAGCCGTGATCGATTCTCAGTAGCTTACGCGGGATGAGACCCGTACTCGTCGGAAATATATTACCAATTCCAAGTTGCTGCCTTCTCTTAAACGTATTCATTTATTTATTGCTTGTACATTAAAATTAAACACTCATAACTAAATAAATCAATTAAGACACACTTGACAGACATATTTACCACGTGTTAGTTGTAAGTCATATGTGATTCTAATGGAAATAATTTGTTACATCTACATATGAACGTGTAGAGTAGTTAGTTTGCCTCTAACTAGTAAACACTTTATCTAAATGCCCGTATGTTCTCACCGCACTACACACTTTATTGCGTGCAATTTATTTTGTTAAGAAGTCTGAGTTGACTATTCTCGCTGTTTATAATAAAGCTATTTTTGGCACGCTATAAATATTGAAAAAAGCTGCACTGTTTAATTAAATTATCATTGCAGTTTATTTCGTGTAGAAACTTTCCTATGGTTCTCAATGAAAGATGCTTGGCGTACGAACTGGAATTCAGGTTTATGCAGTGTATTCTTTTAGGAATTACCAGTTTTATTTTTTATCTTAATCAATTTATTCATCACCATTACAATCGCACCCCATAAACCTTAATTTTGATGTAAAACGTAAGTCTCATATTTATGTGAATATTATTTAAATATTTAATAATCGTTCCATAGAATGTGATCGTATGTAGACAATTCAGTTGACGAGTGGACATAAAAAGGTGCACACACTCGCACCGCATTTCATTTGTGACCGCCATCGCCTGCGAAGGCGAACAATAAAAATATCACCGACGTTGAAATAAATAAAAAGAGCAGCCGGTCCAGGTGCCGCAAGGGCAGGTGGAATAATTGGCAATTCTTTGTCTCAAACCAGCACCAGCTACGAAAACCCACTTAAATGTCTCAAGCCGATGTCTTATTTTTGAAAAAAGTTACGCATTCTGCATGTGACGATTAGATAAAGTCAAGAATTACCCATTAAGTAAATACAGTAGCGTGATCGTCCGTCAAGTTCTTGTTTGCCATTGTGTAAAGATAAAGTTTATCCAAAATGACGTGTCTATAGCTTCTTTTTGGGATTACGATGTAAAAATAGATCAGAAGACTGGTTGTTGGTCGCAATCAAATAAATTATCATGCTACTTATGTGTGCGTTGTACGAGTGAATTCAGCAGAAAGGACGAGGAAAAAGATGCAGAGAAGAAACAACAGTAAATTTTCGAGGTGGTGAGATCGATGAAGACAGTTTCTGGGGTACTGGCGACGTGAGCGTCGGTAACCGTAGCAACGGTACGTTTTGACAGATCGTGAAACTGGAACTCAGATGCGCACAAGATTAAGCATCGGTAATGGTTTGCGAGGCACTGCCGCCGAAGATCTGTCCAAGATAAATGTTCGGGAATTTTGAAGTCAAATAATAATTACTTGATACAATTAACTGATACCCGCTATTGAGCCTCGAAAAGGGCAGGGAAAACAAATTAAGATTTAATTAACATATTTATTTAACATACAACTTATGTTCTGCAGTAGCGTTGCCGTTATAAATGTGCAGTGATAAACAAAGCGACTATCGAACATATTTTAAGAGAATTTACTCTAATAGCTTTAGTTGTTTGGCTGCATTACATTTACCAACAGCGCAGAATTAATCTGATGGACATCGATAAACACAGTCATTGTATCAGTACATTGCGACTGTCAACGTGAGTGAAATTCCGGAAGGCAGGAATGTGGGTGAGGTAACCCCATTCGGTTTCTGCACATGCGCCATGTTCGCAGCGATTTCTGTTGTAACCCGACCAAATCGTAAAGCCTGCCGTTAGCCGTAGTGAGACGTATACCAAGTTTTTATTTACAACTTGGTTGGATATTAACCTCATTGTGCGAGTAGGTAGCGCAACCCGGTCACTTAGCTAGTACGCATATTATCTCCATTTCCATAGCGCGGACAAGTAGCGGTGTCGACTTACGCGCCACTGCCGCCTCTAATGTTGTTGCCTTCAACTGTCTAAATGTACAATACGATGACGTCTGCGTACACTGCTCGTAACACTTTTAATTATACATTAGAAACAATTAAGCCGGTAAGCTCTTATTTGCTAAAAATACTTTTTGTAGATTTGGGGAATTACCCTAATTTTTGGTTAAAAATAAATTTCCCAAAAACATTTACCCCTATACCGACACGACAATAATTCGCCGCCAAACCAATGCACCATCAAAATTTTCTATACCATTACCCACGTTATATATTGAGCTAGCAGTATAAATCACTAAATAAATATATTCAAGCAGAACAGTATCAGCTAATAAAACAGCGACATTGAACAAAACACGCGATCACAATGGCTATGAATGGACGCATACGTACCCGGATAATGATGTTATTTGCTTTTTGCCTTCCGTCATCGAGGATCATTGCTGTAAATACGAAGAGAATTGATTCATTTTTCTGCTAACCTGCTTCCGTTGTTTTAAGATCTAAATTTATATTGATTTAGATACCCTTGATGCGTAATAAGAGAATAAATAAATGACACTGAATAAGGCCGGATGAGTTCACAGAAAATGAAGAAACAATACATAGCTATTTCCATGTTATCTTATGGAACATGTTACTCTTGAAAAAGTGCAATTTATACTTACACATCATTTTATTACTGGCCGATGACTAGATGATATAGCAAGGTTGTTAAATAGTGTAATGACATTTTACTTTTTAAATTCACGTAACCCATGTTCTTCTATATCCTGTTAATTTTACTTTGATAGTTATCGATCTGTTCAATTTGATTGATCCCTTCCTATTACTTATTAATTGTTGTTAATAATTGTTCAATAAACTCTTATCAGTGTTCATCCTTTTATCTTCCATTTTTTGCTCGTCATGAGCATAGTTGTATAGAAATTATTGATGACGATGCTTTGTCTTATCACCTTACCTTACTCATCGTGATAGCTACCCTACGAGATAAAAGTTAACACTACAATGAGCTCATTATACATTTACTCTTTCACAATTAAACATGGTCGTGGTGTAATAATTACGATGTACATATGTAGCCCGTGTATTTCCCGCTGGTGCTGTATCCGCAGGTCGTTCTGATCCCATATATTCGTAATCAAACTAGGTGAGCTATTGCTGATTATGCATTTAACGAGAACCATTTTGATTTCTGTTAATGTGTGTTACGTTATTGGCATAAACTCCAACCTGGAAATTGCATTGACTGAATTCTGGCTACCGGAGCTCCCGGGCTAAATCATATAAACGCAATACTATTAAACAGATTTAATCATTAATCGAAGTTTGTAGAATTCTCTTAAAATTGTTAATTATTCAGTTGTATATTATAATCCAAAAAGAACACGTTTGCAGAGCGGTTGATAAACCATGATAAGAGAGACATAGGTGCTTATATAAAAATAGAAATCGTCAAATGACGTCAATCGTCACCAACCAACCGCAGTGTCCTTGTTGATTGTTAGTTATTTTATTATTAAAATGCAGTAGAAAAGTATATTATAAAGAGAGCAAAATTGTGTAGTAGCTGTCTTAAATAGCGGTCGGGTAGAAGAAGCAATGTAGCTAGATGCAGTGAGTTCAAGGTAGAGTGGCTGTGCCAAATTCTGAATGATAAATGCACTTTGAAACTAGTTCCGTTCTTGGATATTTAGGGTTGTGCCTCGGATTATATGGAACATGGGTTTTCCATTGTTTATTTCACACGTGACCAAAGCAAGTGAAATAAGTCGTTCTATTTAGGAATGTCTTCTTCGGTTGTTTCCTGGAATTCGAATTTATTCGTCCTATGTTTGACTTTCAGCATTTTGGTTGAATAACAAATATTTTGCAGCATGTCCCCACAATTGCAGATTTATTCTCGAAGCAATCGTTAACTTCACAAGGCTGTTTACTTAGTACATGGCTTTCTTAATAATAGCTGTGATTAATAGATATTTTAATAGCAATAAAAGATGTCACTGTCAGTGTACCTAACAAACGGCCTTAACCGATATAAGGGCAAGTTATCATTTCATCTCGAAGCCAACACAACCTTTTTCATTATGACTGAGGTATTAATGTTTTTAATTAGTTCTTAATCGGGTCAGGTTCATATTGTGTCTATATGCCTTGAAAACGTCCGTTTCATACATACGTGGTATTGGCGTCCTTGTCGCACCGATGTTTGTGTGTGTGGGTGCGCTTGCGACGACGCCGACGCCGATTGTTATTGTCAAGTATGTGTAAACAAAACCGAATCATGTGCCGATGTGACAGCGACGCGTTATCGCCGTTATGTTATACATAAATCAAATACAGTAATACATGTTCATAGCTAAAAAATCTGAACTACGTGTCTTTCTCATTACCGACATTCTTAGATAATTATTCAGTACTTTATCATCTTTCCTTTCCACAATGTCAAGTATCTGGTATTTATAAATTATTTCATCATTAATCGGTGCTATAAACCAGGTAACTACTCAATAAAACGTAACTCATAAGATTATTATCGTAAAAATATTTCCTTCTTATCGTAGAAAACATTGCTGGTTTTGATTGAAATTTTCTGTAGTTATGAAAAACATTCCTTTATTCATTAACGAAAGGGGTGGATCGATAGGACATGATGACGTCAGCGGGCACGTAATTATTAACATTACGGCTCTTACCTGCTTAAATCATTGATGGAACCATTTTCAGCCGATTCGATGTGTACGGGCGGAGTTCCGTTGACTTTTGTGTTTGCTGGTTATATATTTGTTTTAAGGCATCCGTGTGTGGTCAGAAATGTTCTGGCAATCATGACTCACTGACTACAAGGTACCGGACATCATCATCTCATAGTTAGAATTCACTAATTCGGACTAGATGATGACAAATACTGGCAAAATATTTGTCCATATAACTTAACATACCTAAATACACTATATTTTTAGATTTCAAAACAAAATGCTACAACAAATCTTTGGTAAGACTAGTAAAACTAAAGACTTGTACTTTTATCTAACATTTTAATAACTACTTATTACTTAAACATTACAAAACAGCTGCCAACTGTGTCATTAGCTGTTGTGTTTACAGCTTACGAGTAAATTATCGTCATTGTGTTATCGGTTAATTTTATGTTCGTATCGCTTGCTTTCTTATTCCTTTTTTATTTTTAAAGTAAGCACGTCAAACAATTCAAAAGACGTAATTCTGTTTTAGATAGACGGTTGTTTCCCGTCTTTGAGCATATTTTTATAGCTAAATCTGTCAATGTGCGTAATCAGATAATTTACAACTTAGTTAAGGCTACTGATCTTACAAAAGCAGTTGCAATCCTTTCGTCATTCAAAAGCATTGACTCAAGGCGTAATATGATTTTCCTCGTAACAACAACCACTTATAACAACCGCCTACGGACAATAACTTCATTTAGGTGATAAGTCTTGTATCTGTAGCTATTTATAACTGGGAATTTCTTGAATCAGAAAACCCAAGATAATTAAATAAGTATAAAATTTAAAGAACGGACTTCACCCGACTATTGCACTTTAATTGATAATATAGACTATTTAGTGATTGATCAAAGGTCATGATATTTTTTGCAATGTCATTTATTTCAAATAATGGAGCAAATTGAAAGTAAGCCGATAAGATTTTACAGAAATTGATATCATCGCAGCTATCCAGATGCAGCCAGTTACCAAGATTTAGATTATTGTTTATCTCATTTTTTTCGCAATATAACAAAAACATGAAAAAAATTACAAAATCATGTTCAAATGTGGTTTAGAGGGGAGAGATACGAACCTATACTACGTACTGTTGCTATCTCAAATGCCTCTATATCAGAACGCAATCCGTCAAACAGAAGGATAATTCATATATTATTTGAATACGCTCAAACAGTTACAAATTGTGTCATTAGCTGTAGAGTATGTAGGTACAGCGCAAGTCGTTTTTAACGTGTATGTTATCGGTTAATTTTATGTGCACGCCAATTGGCTTATTTTTCCACGCTTGTGTACGTGCGCGAGAGTTGTATAACTCGACGCACCTATAATGACATGTTGCTATTATGTTTTACCTTATTTCAGTTTAATGTTCAGGATTATTTTAAGTGAATATGAATTAATTACGTAATTTTGTTACAGTTTATGGATACTTTAGGAACATCTCGCCTTTTGTGGATGGTATCATGGTTGTTTTTGATTCAGTTGGTGTCACCTTGTCTGCAGACATGTGTTTATCAAGTTATTCAATGAATTTGTTTAGTTTTTAATCGTACATTCAAAATCCTTGTATTTTCCATATTTTATTAGGAAATTTATATCGCTTAGTAATTTCAAAGTACGTATGTAACAGCAATACAATCAGTTCTCGTCATAGCGATTTGACAAGCCTTATACCAGCGTACGTGTGTGCCGGACATCGATTGCAGGCAGAAAAAATGGAGACCGATTGTCAAGGACTTTAACACATTATTGAGCCTTTTAGTTTATACCTTCCTTATAACTAATTCCGAATTAATTATGGATACACATAGGATTTTTCCCATAAATTAATCTAGGTATACAATGTAGAAAATCGTGACTTATGTTAGAAAATTGAAATGTAACGAAATAAAAAAAAAGTGTTGAACTCTTAAATATTTACTATATCCAATAAATTTTATGACACCTAGTTAATTAATAGTGATAGCTAAACGTCGGATTATGGTAATCGATCGATATAAAAAGCGCTAAAAATGATGCAAATGTGACATAAAATGCTAAAATATGCACTAATAAAAGTCGAACATGTTTTACATCGAAGACTGCTTCTGGGCTAGATAAAATGTTTTCTAGTACCTAACAAGACATTAACGATATATACCTCCCAATAGCCTTATATTTCCTTCAATAAAATTTATACTTAAAACCTTTTTAGAAAATGAAAAATCAGGCATTTATTACCAGAATTCCAGATCGTATTTTGTAATTTTAAAAATAAATCGAGATATCATAAAGTACAGCTGTATTATTCAAGTTTGCACACGTGTTAAATAAAATAATAAAGTATTAATTTTCAT
Organism: Chrysodeixis includens; assembly: GCA_941860345.1. Classification (NCBI taxonomy): domain Eukaryota; kingdom Metazoa; phylum Arthropoda; class Insecta; order Lepidoptera; family Noctuidae; genus Chrysodeixis; species Chrysodeixis includens. Next base: position 3,690,345 of record OW796094.1, read on the forward strand.
TAAAAACTCGCTTGCTTAGCTGTAGATCACGAGACGGTTTAACTAAACAAGTTATACACTTGACTTGCGTAGTTATTGTTTATGCTATTGTCAATACAAAGTCGTAAGCCTTGATGTCCATTGCTGACCTTTGACCTCTGTAGTTCTGTACGCACCACGACAACTGTCACAATTGCAGGTATTGTTGTTACATCATTGCGATATTGTTAAGCAAGAGATTTTGTGACCACAGGTTGATATGATCCGTGATAGAATTTTAATTGTAAGTATATTACATGTCACATTATTTTTGAACTTGTCACAAGATCAGACGTTTGGACACCTCAGTCAAACGTTTAAAATCAATTTCTCATCAATCAACATGCTACAACACTTAGCGCTTCCAGAACAATTACAGAAAAGTAAACGTTAAATAACTTAAACTGTTTAATTCTATCTTGTCACAATACTCACATATGCATGTCTTGTTTGTGCTTTGTAACAGCGGTTACGTGAGCTTAGTCAAGTTGCGAAAGCACGGTTCGCACTGAAACGAATTTAGCGCGAGTCGAACAGGAAGCCGAATGCTGGTACTATTGCTGAGCTGTGGTTCAATGGAAGTGACTGGTGAGTTGTAAGCTTGTCTATCATGTCTTGTTGACTATGACACAGCGTGTTAGGTTTAATTGCCTCTGCCTTAAAATTAGTAAATAAGTTACAGATTATAGAAATGAGCTGAAAATACTCATCTTTTCATATTCATTTGGTTTTTTCGTTACGATTGGCAGTTCATATTACATTGATCAAATTTTCTTTGTCTTAGTTAATTTTCCAGTCTAGGGCCTTAAAACTTGACTTAAAAAATAATTATATACCTGCGTACAAATTAATATAACCAACAAAATCACAACATTCAGTTCAAAAAAAAACTGTTCTCAATTCCGCCTCATCTAGTCAATACAGTTCGTCGTGCATTTGGTAAGACGCTCAGTGAAAGTGATTGCGCGGATGTCGCGTGCGACGGCGCGGGCGCACCCGGCGACCTTGCCTTATAGGCGGCGCGCGACGCATCGCCACCGCCCGGCGCCCGATCGTGCGTAGCTAGTGTAACACTGGGAATCTGTGAGCTACTGGTTGTACAACACAAGGATTTTCAGAAACTAGCAATTTTTGCATAGGTGAAGTAGTGTGACCAAGAAGAATATAATGAGAATCAATGCATTATAATGATAAACGAGGACTGACAAGAATCGGCAGAGACGACCGAAAGCTAGTTGATGATGTAGTTAGGTTTACTGGAGACATTAGGGTTCGGGTCATGCAACAAAGAGAAAATGGCAGAAAATAGGAGATCTATTCCCAACAATGGGTGATTCCAGATTGTTGTGATGATGATGAAAGTAGATATGTCAAATAGTGAAGGCAAGAAAAAACTTCACAAAGCTTAAACGATGGCATAATTTGAACACGACCTCAAAAACGAAGACGCGAGCGAGAGAGAAATACTTTAAGGTCTTAAGCATAATGCAAGCACAAAAGGTCAAGTCAAGTGTGACAAAATGTTTAATATGAATATTTGTGCACATGAATAAGGCTGGGTGCAAGACCTTGTTACCAAGACCTGCGCGTACGCAAGCCGATTCCCATCCGAGTGTGAGTACAATTGGAAATTTAACACCGCGTTACTTAGCAACAGAATCGTTAAGCATTGGGAATAATGTTCCAAGTCATACAATTATATTTTATTTTATTTTTGTTATATTTAAAAGAAATATGTTGGGTTCCATTGGACCAAATCGATTGTAATATGTAAGTTTTCGTTGTTTATACTTTTTCAAGGTTTATATACCTTGACGGTATGTTTTTTTTTATTTCTCTTATTTATTTGCATAAAAGCTTTCAACTTACGGTCAATTTTCATCTTGTTTGATAAAAGTGAATTGTGAATTGTAATGAAAGATGTGCAGTCAATTATTTGCATAATTTATTCAGTTAACATTTTAAATATTTAATTAATTTCATTTAATTTAGTAACAGAATACCAACGTTTAAGATATAACCATTACTGTTGCACATAAAGTCAGTTTTCCCTTAAATCGTAAATAGCAGTGTTTATGAGCTTGTACTTAGATAAACATGCTTAAGTTTCGCAATTAGGTACAATACTAAATAAACATTGAAGACTTAACGTCGTTGGCTGGTAATCTTTACTGATGACATATTTTCCGTGACATTGCGATGATAAAAAGTTGTGGTTAATGACAGAAGCGTAAGCTTGCAACCACAACATGCCGAGGAAGTTTAGATAGCCAACATGCGCTCGCGACGATGTATCCGAACAAAAAGTTTGATATCGTCGTTGAAGTGTCTATTGATTCGTTAATACCCGTTTAACACGTGGCGTCCGGCTGACTACTGCCGACCCGTAACTCTATACGTACTGCACCACTTACCTCAAAAAGGTTTTTGTTTCTTTTTCCATAATCAATATGTCAGTTGTCGTGTTGCCTCAGCCGGGTGCAAAGCGTCTGGCCACACATGAACATAACCCGTTAATAATATCCCCTTGGAATTATATAAGCGGGACTAATGTACGTGGCTATATCATTTCGTCTTCCCTGAAGGGGTAAGGTGAGGTGTTGGTTCTCACCTGACGGTATATTTGGCAAATTGGTTATTAGTGGGTTGATTTGAATTCGCAGACGGCTACTTAAAGTTTGGTAACCTACAATTGGTGTCGGTTGGCTTGGCCCCCGACCTGTGCCTTAATCCTCACGCCTCCTCACCGTACGCACGTTAGTCGCGTTTATTACCACGCGACCTACCTACCGGCCGAGTCAAGCAGCTATAAACACTTAATAATAATACGGCTTAGTAATTAATTGCTTTATAAAATTTATAGAAATTAATATGTGGTGATTAACGCATTGAGTTATGTACAAGGTAGCGGATTTACAGCCTAGACAAAAAATATATTCTCGATGTCATGAGCCGATTAAAAAAAAACATTAAATTAAACATTAAATAAACTTCATAGGTTCTAGTTATCGACACTCATTAAACAAGCTATGTAGCAGAGATTGAACAGTGGGACAATAATTCCTAGTTGCTGATTGTATTCTCTGCGATGTACGAAATATGAATGCGAATATTTCGACGCTCACTTGTTTCTATACATATGATAATGATATATAATCAATGTAAATGAATACTAGACTATATAATAAGGCCGGTGATGCCCAAACAGTTCGCGTGGAAGAACACCTATGTCTTATGAAAACATAGCACTTCACGTGAGTATCACGTGCAGTTACATTCACGTCGCGTTTCTCGAACTATTGTATCTACCGAGGAAGTGTTTACGTAAGAAGTAGTTTTCTTCGTATGTTTAGTAACGCCTTGACCTTAATGCTTCGTGTCATGACTTTATTCATCAATAATATTTGCAGAAAAGGTTTGTGTTTTTTAGATTCATCTTTTCCTGGGATTTCCCCATAAAATGCCATTCCATTACACCTTATAACAACCTTGATGATTTATTGAACATCATTATACTCATTTATTACGTGGTAACCAATGTATTAAATAATTATCACTTTCCAATATACCGAAGAACTTAAACCCCGACAAGCGTCGCGCTTACAATCACAACACCAATAAAATGTTTATTAGTGGCAACAGCTATAATTATTATTGAGCAGAGTGATGCACATGTTAGTTGGCGCATGCGTTGTACACTCAGTTATTGTCATAATTGTACACGCGCTCACGTGTGCCCCTGAGGACACCTACAACTCCATGAAAAGTGGTTTCATTTCAATAAACACTGGCGCCAACGTACAACATTAGAACGAGTTAGCAACTTGCTTATGCATCCAGTTCTACTTTTCACTTAAACAGTTCCAGTTCAGATATTTAACGAGACATATTTGTGCGATATTGTAAATTCTAACGCCAATGACGTAATGGTTTGTCGAACACAGTTCGATTTAACCTTAAATGTAGGATATAAAGGCCTAACGTTGAGTATTTCAACAAATCAGATTATGTGTTGCAACACACTATAATACATTAAGTTAATTCATGGAGTAGATACAGAGACACAGTATTGAGATGGACGCGTATTGGCAAATAAGTGCGCGTTTGTTTGGGGGCCGCCGTGTTAGAACGGGCGACCTCTCGCCTCCGCGGCCCGCGTTCGCCTTACTACTAGCATTGAGGCATTTACCTTTCTTAGGTCGGACTTGTCCTCAATACAGGCTAGAAGCGTTGATTTATTACGATGCACGGTATGCCGGCTCAATTTAGAGACAAATTTTGTGCAATATGCGCCCAATCCGCGGCTGTGTTTACGTTCTAGTACCCGTGTGGCGTCAACATTAGCCCAGTTGGCCAGATATGTCGATTGGTTAATATTCTCTTGTACAAATCGGTTGCAAGTAAATATCTACTTGGTTATTTATAGCTTTAAATGAAAGGATCTACAGCATATGGTTGCATTTTAATAGTAATTTAAACAAATATGAAGTTATCACATCTATCCTTAATCTTATTAGAAAATATGCTAAAGTTATAGAAATTTTACTAAAGTATAATTTCGGTTATGCCATTTAAGGAATTTTTCAATCACATCAGCAGTGACAGTTACATATGTATCCGAAATGTTACAACCTAATTAACTGGTGTCTAATTATTAAAATGAATACATTTAACACACAACGTTTTGTCCTAATTTGGACATATTTTCGAGTGTGTCTCAGTTCGCTCGCCCACGTTGCATGTGTATTGTTCGGAAATATGTCCAAGGTTCCATATAAAAGACCCTGGACGACATTTGAGTAACTTTTGACTTCATAGATGTACGATAAGGTCCAACAAATTACCTGAACCTAATTAGCACATTTTTTGAGCAGACGTGTTTGTGGAATTCGAACACAACAATTAGGCTACGGAATTGTTTCTGCTCATTAGTAACCTATTGTTTCCATTTAAATAAATACGTATTAATATAATTTCGCAGTTTGTGTTGGAACCCGAAATAATTATACGATGTTTTACTTTAAATATAATGTAGATAAACAATATTAAAAACAAGAATAATTCGTGGAAAAATACGCGTTTGTTTTGTATGACGTGCTACGGAGAGTCAAGTGTATTTACGAGTACTATGCTTTGACGATGAAGTAATCATCCAAGACATTGCTGTTATGGAAATATGGGCTAGTAGTTGATTGGAGCGTAGGTATAACGTTTTCAAGGGATCATGTTCCATTCATCACAAGGTGCCTTTTAAACCATCATTACCTTCGCATATTTTGATAGTCATGTTCATGAATTCTAACAAAAAATTATCTTATATCTAATTTTTTAAAGGGAAACAAAGTCTTCATTATTTCAGCCATAAATGATGCAAAAAATCTAACACTGACAGTTTTGTAGATAAATCTAAATAAAAAACGAAGCTCAATAAAAAATTACGCGAAAACGTTGCAATTTCCATTAAAAAAACTAAATGATGGATGTTTAGAGTCAAGGTTGAGGTATCTTCACGGCATCAGTATATTGTTATCAGGCTAAGTGACTATTTACTGTAAACAGATTGTATCAGAGGAAGCAATCTTTGTCCTCTTTGACGCAGCACCTTGTAATGCGCTACCTTTGTACCGCACAAGCCATAAACTTATCTCGATCTGTTTACTAAGATAACGTATTGTTTTACCACGTAATTTATTGTTATTCACTGTATCAAAATTTGAGATTAAGGCTAAATTCGAAAGTCCATCTGCCAAATCTAGTGATAAGAATCCATTCACAACTGAAATACTCTTACTGTCTTTCATTTCGTGTTAATTCTTCTTTTGGGTGCTTTTTGCTCTCATACATCAGATCATAAACTTTTAGTCATACTTTAGACTTACTACTAGACTACTTTAGACCGGAATTAATCACTCTTAGTCACACAATATGCTAACTTCTGTCCGATAATTTCTTGTGTTTTTTTTGTGAGTTACGTGCGCATCTTCTGGTAGAATTTTATATCCGTACATTGCCTAATTTGGTAGTACTGTATTATTTGCCGAATCAAAGCTATGTCGCGAGAGCTCGTGATTTGCGTCATCCGTGACGTCGGCGCCGATGACATTGAACGCTCGACCCGATTAAGCATAAGCAGACGATTCGCGAGGCCGCCTCGCCAATGTTCACGCTGACCACTGTCCTACTCTACTCGGTATTGTAAAACAATCGTCACACGTACTTATTGTTTTATAATTGCACTATACCTGCAGAATATTGACATATTCATGCATTGTTTCAAGAAATGACTACTCATACTGATTGGTAGCATTCTTAAATCTCGCATTATCGCAACTTTCATTAATTCATAGAAGCTTAATGTTGTGGCTATTTTTAGCACGTACGACACTAATCATAAGTATGTATTAATAAAACATTTATGTCGACTCGTTTCCTAATAACGGAAATCGATTTTAAGCAGCCCTCCAAATAATATTTACTCGGCGTACCATGATGTTTCGTACAAGGTTATACCTATCGAGCGATAGATAGACGAGTATTTAGCCATTAAGCAGTTGTAGTGCTTCTAGTTCAATTAACGGCACATGCCTGTTAAGATAGCGATCTGATGTGTATACTTATACATTCGCAAGTGTTGAAGTATAAAGGGTGAGTCCAGTCGCCAGCACGCGACCGAGTGGAACCTGCGACACCGGTTGGGCTCGCACCATTTCTGATAGCCTTCATTGTCGGTCACTCTGTGTGGTACAAGATGCGAAGTTATTTATACTGCACTCTTTTTGTGCTCGTTTGGAGTGCGCTCGTGATATCCACTTGTTACATAGACGTTATGGATGGAATTGACGATGGTTTATACAATTCATACAATAATTTTACAAATACAATGTTGCGTTTTAAATAAAATAGTAATATCAAACCTTGCTAGTGTAGTGATCAAACCTGACAGATTTATCGATCTTTAAAATATTGACGTTAGCAGTTGTTAACTTAGATCTGTTTGTCGCTTTGCTCTAGCCGCTACCACTTAAACAATAATGGAATAAAACATTAATCACCGTGTGCGACGACACGGAAGGACAAACAAACAAGTTAATTTCATGAGTACAATTATAACAATTGCTGTACAATACAGTGTAGCGCGTACTGCAGTAAGAACAGTAGTCGTATAAATTTAGAGTCAACAACTCAACATCGTATGCAATCTGTATAATGCAATAAAGTAAATTAATTTAAACTATATATTAGATGTGACTTAGTCCGATCTTCATTTGTTTAATATCTCTCTAAGGATTAAATAAAAGATGGTATACAAGCAATCATTTGTCTACAACACATGTCCGATTTGCGCGCAAATCCAGTTATTTATTGCGTTCAATCCGTATTTACCTAACCTACCTTACCTTGGTTATATTTTGATACATTAGTGCTCAAAAACATGTGTGCTTATTCGGGTCAAGTACAAACTGTTTGTTCTTTCTTTTATTTTGAAGTAATTTAGAAGATTTAACAAGCTTTTAAATTGACTTAGAGTTATAGCTGAATATTTTGAAATGTTTGCATTATTGATTGATTGTGAAGGTCGGAGTGTGTACCCTTGACTTCGATACAATTTGCATTCCGCTATGATAAGATGCACGGTCAGAAACTTTACTAATAAATAATGCGTGTTTTTGACCTCTACATTTTTAGAATTCGGCCTTTCTTTTCCCCTGATGAGTGAGTGAATGTTTAAATTGAATAATAATTAATTATGTATTGATTATTATGTATTTTTGTGTTGGCGTTACTGGTTGTAAAATCTTGTCATAATGATAACATTTAGAGCATTGCAATCGCTTACCTAAGTCTTACAGTTGCACCGATTGGTAGAACTTTACGGTATGTTCCCATGGACCATTATTAAAATTAAGGTAAAGAAGTTACTTTCAACGTGATGTATGTTTTGGAGCGATTTTTTTTTATATGTCGCTTTTCGCTTATACCTTACTCTACGATATTACGACATCAAAACGCTACCGTACGATCGTCTTCTGTGTCCTTATACAGAGATTTATTTTACCTCCACTTTATCACATACAAAAATTGTGATAAGCAGAATACCTTTTCAATAAGGTCTGCGACCTTTGTACAATAAGTATTGCAAGAGAAGTAATCGTCCGGACGCGACGTCTTGAAGGACAAATATTTTATTGTCGATATGCGTAAATAAGGTTTTAATAAATTATTGAACAATTACAATATTCCACTTACTGTGGATTTTTTACTTTTTCTGATTAAAATTCCAGTAAAGTTCATTTGGTAAAGCCCAATAGTGTGACAATTTGAAAATCAGCTCACGGTCTAGAACTAAATTTTCTATCTAATCATACAATTTTTCTATGAACGCAAATCCGAAGAGCAATAACTAAGGAATTATATCGAGCAGAAAGAGGTCAAACGACGCGTCGAGTTAACTTAATTTACGATGTCTAGGTCAACATTAAATCACAAAATAAACAAATTATTACATTTAAATAAACAAACGCTCCATCGTTCGGCGCCGAAAATTCTCATTTGTGTGTGATATTTATGACATTTTTATTCGACAATCGGCAATGTCATTTACAAGAAAGGACGAATTAGTATTCATACACGTACGTACTGGCTACGTAGAGCTATCAAATATTATAGTTGCTTCGATACACGTGTTACTATTACGCCATTTGTTTTGTAATTTACTGAACACAATGCTTGTGGTCGGTGGAACGTCTGCTGGATTAGTTCATAGCCACAATGTTACATTTTCGAATTATCTGCACGTTTCAGGCGTGATAAGCTTCTTTTGATTTCAATTACAGAGAATACTATTGAATATTTTGTTCATCTATTTGGTGTACATGTTACGGGTGGGGTTTGCGGCGCGTGCCGGCTTCCATTGCCCGGCAAATGTTGGCATTGTATTACCACAGTCTCTGCGAATATTGATAGTGTAATTTACGGATGTTACTCGATTTATACAGCCAATGTTAACATCGCTATCATCTTTGGCATTCGGTTATATTGGAATCGCATTTTGGTATTCGTTGAACCAATATTGCACTCGGTTGTACTGATATATTTTAACTACCTGTAAATTGCAATTAAATCTAAGAACGTGTTTCAGAGGATAAAAAAAAGAAAAATAAATCACTATCATTATGCATATTTACATGTAAACGTTACTACTATGTAATTTCTTGCATTTCTTTAATGCAATTTCCACGTGTATCGCAAAAATCACCGCAAAAACTGATTATAATTCTAATCCGATAAACATGAATGATTTACGACGCCAAACACAAGAGTTTCCAATTTGAGAATCAATAAACAAGGAGGAATTATTGTGTGTGGCCAATTATATGTTAGCACGTTAAAATAGTAACAAGAGTATATCGTAGTTGTTGTAAATCAATACGAGTATAATGTAAATCGTCTCGATTGTGATCTCGGCTGTCGCGAGGCATGATGTCACTCGCTGACAAGGCCTCGAGACTGCCTCTTTATTTTGAGCTACACGCACTGCAGGTGTGAATTTATTATGTTTATTTATATGATTTATAGATGATTGGCCACTTAATCCGACAAGACGGCTTTTTTGATATCACTTTTTGGTCAAAAAGAATTATGACTATTAGCATATCTTTCGTGTTTACCTAATAGCTATAGATTTGCTTTACGCATTATATAATAATCAATTAGTTTAGCTACAATAGTGCGATGTTAGGATACAAATACCAACTCAATTTGGAGTACTATCGAACTATACCGCGTGTACAAGGCATGACCATCATAAGCAAAATATTTATTGGTCCTACCGCAAGTAACAATGATATACTAAAATCAACCTTGTTCCTTCGAAATAAAGTCACTGTCAATGCCAAATCCAAAGCCTTACCGCGGATGTGCATCAGCTATACTAGAGGCTCTACCGCTACCTCCTCAAGTAAGACTGTTGCAGATGTGGAAGCGAGACGACACTACACATTGTAGAGCGGCATCTCTCTTCCACAACTGCAACAAATGTTAAGACGGTCGTGGTACCTTCTGTATGCTATAAAAATCATAACGCGGAAACCCATACAGCAAGTGTTGCGATTATAGCAATTGACGACCTTTCATTATCGCATTTCAATTCACTTTATTTCACGGTCAGAAGGCCAGTGTTACTTTATATAAGTGTTTTTAATCCTTATTGTGATAGGAATAGAGTATTCATGAAACTGAGTTTTAGTTCAGGTTTCCTCAATAGGAATTTCAGGGGGGGGTTTCTTGATTACAAATTTTGTTTTGATGTTAGTTTTCCTCATATTTGTTCTTGATTGCCTTGTGACGTGATATTTGTTAAAATCATGATGACAAACGTCTTTTTTACTCTTATCTAGTGAGTAAAATATACTATTGGTTGTTTAGTATAGATCCTGAAGTCCGAGAATAGTAGGTACCAGGTAAAATTGAAGCTAAATGTTACATTCTGTGTTCCCTACACTCGAAGGCTCCACCTGCCATTGTTTGTAGTTGTGGTTTTATTATCTTTGTGTTATATAATCCAGTATGCCTTCACAAGTGATTCGTGTAAACATCGACCCGTCAAATTGATTAGAACGTAAATATTTTAGCACCTCGGTGGCAAAACGAATGAACGATCAACGTCGATCAGTACCAAATTGTCAGTTTATCATAATAATAATAAATAACTATTACATTTGCATACTAGTTTGCGGTACATACCCAACTTTCAGTACGTCCACACATTCTCACCATATTTAGCGTAGCAACTCAATTTAGAAGTTTATGTGCTCAAGGCAATTTTTGTTTAATTCTTAAGCGGTTTTGACGTATTGAGAGGCGACTGCCGACCTGATGGCATAATCACGGCTTGTTATGTAACAACGACTGGTTTTAAGTATTTTTTGTGTTCTCATTTTGTTTTGTTACGCCTTTATGCCAAATTGTTTGAATGCCAGCCCCCTATTTGTTACAGCATTCGATTTTCGTAACTTCTATACGAAGGCACGGGCCTAATGAAAACGTGATGATTGGAAGACAATGTAAAGAAATGTTCAAAAGTTGTTGTTGCTTTTGTTTTGTGCACGAGATATTAAAAAAAATACAAGCGATAAACGGTTGTAAAATAATTCAAAACGTCCGTTTTCTGTTATGTTATAATCAGATGCTATTAGGACACGAGTATGTAACAACACAACCTAGTTTAGTAGCTAGGCCTAAGTTTATGATGAAATCAGTATTGTGAAGTCTGTATTACGAGGGGAATAATTGCTTACCTTATTTATTGTGTTTGTTTTATGTATCTTACTTAAAAATACGCACAATAGATGGGATTCACCTATGAGACATTGGGATTTCAAGTTAATGAAGACACTGAGATCATATGAAGCATTATTTATACAGATACATTGTCAGTGGAAGTTCCGACATTGTTCAATAAACACTAACGAGCGTTTAGTTATCAGACACGTGTAAAGTATTAATGGGACATTATGTATGCATTGTCACCATGACCACTGGCAGTGCGAGCGACGGTCCTAAATTACTCGTATGATGGGAAGCTCATCACAACACTGTTGCGAAACTATTGTTGAAGGATAGAACGAGTAGTAAATCAACGTTCACGCAGAATTATACAAAGAAAATGTTTGCTGTTTGTCAAGTAAATCTTGTTTATAAACATTATCGGACTGTACTTGTTTTGATTTGATGCTGGCGTTTGATGTTTGAATATATTTTCCTATTTAAGTATTTAGATTTGTCTTTTCGACTCTACCTGGTGGTACATCGAACTCTTCAGTATATATGTCTCAGATTTTTGACTTTTGGAAACGATTATAATGTATTATAAGTATCAGCGTGTCGACCACCACATCTTAAAGTAATATCATTGTAGTTCTGGAAGCATGACAGCGCACTTCATTGCGTAAAGGGGCATCTCTCTTCCACACCCGCAATTATATTGCTTTGAGAGGTGGTAGGCTCACTGATATAAATATTGATTGGTATTAAGTTTAAGTGTGGTTCAATTTATTAAGACTTGTAAAGGAACATGGTAATAGAACTTTGATAAGCCTTGTATGTCTGTTTTGTTTGTGAAAATTAATTTGTGTTTGGCTAAATGTTAGCCGTAATTATAACGTACTTCGACGACTCTTAAAAAACTTAAAGAAGCATCAATTAGTCCAGTACCTTGACCTAAACGACACTATCAAAGCTGACCTTAATTTTGTATTGTTTTAGTCTAGAAGTATCACGTAACGCTTCCTCAAGATCTTCGGACATTCTTGCCGCTCTGTAATCAAGTTAACAATTATTGTTTTAGTAATATACAGTTCTGTAATCTCGGAGCTAAGGTTTCTAGGGTTCAAACACGATTCCTACAACCTTGGGACTTGGTACTTCCCGAGTTAATTCCAAAGTTTTGTCCGACGTTTCGGCAACACCTATAAACACTTGTGTGTAATCGAGTCGCAAAACTCGTGTAGCTATGAAGAAGCCCCGACCCATGTACTGAACCATTTAAATTAATCCGAGGGTATAACTCAGGCCACAATAAAACAAAGTTAATATGCCAGTAATGTGTCTGTTTTGTCTGGAAACTTATTATTTTGTTAATTTGTTTGCTATCTGAGTAATGTCTTTATAGAATTGTGATATCTCAGTGCATTAAACTGTTTTTATATCAGCTCGAGTGTCTGAACTCTTAGTTTGTTTTCTCAGTTTATCTGCGGAGTGCACCTACCAATAGTTTAATGGGCGTGTGGGTGTTATGGACATGATTAGTAATTAATTCAAGTATATCACAGTCGTACGGCCCGTGGGTGTTGGTATTCTGTAATAAAAATGGCGTCCATTTGATCGTACTATTAACATCCCGATGCGATGGCGCGGTTGCATCAAGTGAAATGTCACAGAGCTACTAAAAATAATGTAAACTGATAAAATGCCCTTCGAGAAAGAACTTTCTTTTTTTAGTTGATAAGTACATGTTTATTGACAGTGACGATCTTTGTTGTGAATGTATAAGATGTTTATGAGAATAGATCTTTTCTGAACTAAATACAACGTAAACGACTTCGTAAATTATATATTTTAATGGTATTTTGAACATTTATAAAAATATCACATTTAATTTGAAGTTGAATCGACATTAAATAGACTGAACGTGTCAATCAGTAAAATTATTGTGAGTTACATAGGGCATTATGCAGTTTAGTGATTGCCATATCCATAGGTTGTGCGTTGCGTACGGTGGGAGCAAGTGGTACAGGTGGGCGAGCCCAGTCTACTCAGTACAAATAGTTGGGCGCTCCGGTCAACGCGAGTGGATACACCACCGAATGATCTCTCGTTCTGTCTCTACGTACGCAATGTACATTATAATTTCTAGAAAGTACCCACTGACTCGTGTTCATTTGGTTAAACTTTCAATTTGATATGAATTTATGAAACGAGTCTCGGTTTTCTCTCGATACTTTCGTAGTTTTACTGTTTTACTCTATCAACCGACGTTTATACATTTTAATTAATATTAAAAAGTTGGCTTCGTTTAAGATCATGGTCGAAAACTATTTATAGTTTCTCAGTAATTGCACTTGCTGTTGGTATTCGTCTTAATTCCCATGTTTGTTTGTTTGTTTATACATAATTGTGTCTTATAGCGTGGGTGAAGTATTTACATATACATTAAATACTCAATCGATTTGGCGTGCGCTCAAATGGAATATTGATGTTAAAATCGAACAGAGGTGGAAATTCGTGAATTATTTTTGGAAAACTAGATTTTTTAGCTAGCATTGTTTCAGTATGGTGATTTATTCCATGTGGAAACAGTGTTGCGCGTGCTGGATACACCGAATCTGTCTAATCGATATCAAAAACTCGTTTGTTTGTAGACGAGATGCCAGACCACTTCCTCAGTTACCTCAGAGAGGCGGTAACATTGACTTAAGATAAAATAAATTAATGATAATCTCATACAGAAGTGTTTGCTTTTTAAAACGCTACAAAACTGTAAATTACAATGGAGCGCGATGAAGAGTGTGTATAAATTTCGCTGGCATTCCCACACACTAACGTCACCGAGCCGCGTACCTACGCAGATGTCCTCTGCACCTGTGTGAGTGCACGTAGCGTAAATACACCTCCCTTAACAGACCGGTACAACGTCCGGTGGACCTTATCACAGCGGCGTAGAGTCCATAGTAGCATGACACAACATTAACAGGTACATGAATAAGGTTGTGTTACTGTACCGTATTGTTTCACGTTTACGCGTCTCTGTGTGGCGAGGTTAAGTAGAGCGGCGTTATCTTAGAACAGAGATTCCGTAGAGTCCGGATTAAACTATAAAATAATATATTGATGTAATATAAATGAACATTACAATTGCTTTTTATATGGAATTGAAAGTATTGGTTATATTTTGCAACTCATTATCGATGAATTGAATGCGAAGATTTTAATGTATTTTTTTATTTATTTTCGTAATTTATGTTTACGTAGTCTCCGTGTGAGTTATAATTATAGCATGTTTGTGTATATTGCAGGTGATGGTGATTCACCCGAGGTTTACGTAATAGCATCTTGCCTACCTGCTACACAAATAATCACGTTTCATAATTACCGAGGGTTTAGTGCATTGTCCGTCCAGTCTAAATGTCATCGAACGGGGTTTCGCAAGAGCGTCAATCACGGGCGGTCACCTACTTTCGCGATCGACTCGAGGCGATTAGTCGACACTCGACTACATTCACCGAGGCCTCGGATCACCTCTACGCAACAATTGTTTCTGTAGGAATCTTTTATTTATGGCAGCGTGGCGCTGCGCTTGTGTGAGTGGGCCGTAAGCGACCGTGCCCGTGTTTTACCTGTATGGTAAAATATTGACAATAATGTCAACCGTATTTGTATAAGATTAGAGTCTTAATTGGCGCGCGCGCGACAGACACAGAAATGCCCTACCGGCAATAAGTCAACGCTCGAACTCGCCTGTTTGACAAGATTCCAACCGCGTCTGTCCTGTTTGTTTATTGTAATCGGTTTGACAATGAGCTTAAGGTGCGGTTTCGAGTGATCTCCTGGCTCGCGCTCTCTTGTGATTGTTCTCGGCTACTCGGTGCGAGACTGTGTTTGTGTTTGTATTATACGTCATGTATACCGGCTTACTGTAGATTCGCCTCTTAGCATTCATAATTGCTTGGCGACCGAGCGGCTTTTAAAGCTTGCCGTTGATTGGTTTTTATTCGCGGTTTGAGTTCACATTTTTATTTATCCGTAATTATCAGAATCGTTACATTGAGTTATAGGTATGCGTTTGATTCGTTTTTATAGCCGGAGGAGAGTGGAGAGGCTCGAAACTGGAGAGTTACAAAAGCAGCAAAAAGCGGTTGATAAGTCGCCGACAATCACAGTGCAGATAACGGAAGGTCAATGAGGAATACGTCAGACGATTGAAATGGCGCGCTTCGGCGGTTGGTATGGTCGCGCGTCGCCGTCGCCGTCGTCCGCGGGCGGGAGGAGCGCGGCGCTCGCCCGTATAGCGGCGTCTCTGTCCCGCGCGCGCTCCACCGACCTCCTTGGATGTGCGGCCTGCAAGGTCGGCCGCCTTAATTAATAAACTCACCGTAAAGTATTTGAGGTCGATCGGAGAAGCGTCTACAATCTTACTCGAACCTTTGTCTAGTTATTGACCCGTACCCGTCCGACGATGAAGGCTTTTATTGCTCTATCTATGTATTGAAAAGATAAAAATAAACGACCATCTAATTAAATAAGCTAACCAATTTAAATATTTATATAATTTTTTACACGCGCCTCATTCGAGTATTAATCGTTCGCGCAATGATTTCTTATTGTGTAACGAAAGAACAAACGTTAATTATTTGTTTTATGCACATTAGCGAGATTAAAGTAGACGATATCGTTTTAGAACGTTCTTGTCGTTTGTGAATTGTTTAGTGTAGTCATAACAATGGTCTGTATGCAAATGATATATCGCGTAGTTACCAGTGAAATTGTTAACGGTGAAATAAAAAAAAATGAAAGTTTGTCTTACCCCCGGTAGACAATTAAGAGGTTTCGTCAGATCCGTGTCTGATTACATCTAAATGCAATGCTGTGTCGCGACTATATGTTTATTAAATACTTAAGAACGTTACTATCGCCATATATGCTTAGATTAACATACAAATACAAGACATGTTTATTACACGCACTTCGAAAATTATATGCTGAAGTGTGTTGGTAACTGCGAACATTTTAAATATGTATTAATGAATGTATTTAATGTAGATCTAATTTGTTATGACGGAGGCCTAAATTTGAAAAGAAATAGCAAGCATAATAAAATTTGAATTTCCTAAATTTTAAACAATCTTTACTTTAAAAGTCTGTGCCTTAAAACAATTGTCTTTAAATCAATCCAGGTTTCCTGATTTCAAAAAAATACTTTTAATTAAGTAAATCTAATTTCAGTGACATGGTTTACTTTTCAATCCATTGAACACGATCAATTGCAGCCATGAAAAAAATACTACATGCAGATGGATCGATGTGACTTTGGTCATGGTCATTTTCCATGCTTTTAAAACCCTGAGATTTCAGGGTTGGAGGCAAACTGGCAAACCTTCCAACTTCGCTTAAAGTAAAACCTACAGTATTCCTCAACATTCTCACAACGCCATCTAGTCTCAAATGAAGTATACGAAAGTATCTTACTTGTGTTATGAAACAAACATACTTATATACTTCTAAATACATACATACTATAGATAAATTACACCCAGACACAGAACAAAATGATCTTGCTCATCACACAAATATTCTGGGTGGGAATCGAACACGACCTCTGGTTTAGCAGTCAGGGCCACTAACCACTAGACCACCAGGCCAGTCAAATAGCGAAAGAGAGATGCCTTTCTACGCCGTATAAAGCTGTCTCGTTTCCACAAATGCAAGTCTAGCGATAGTGGTAGACCCCTGACTATGTGGATACGTATTTTGGAAAGCATGGCAAGGATGTGGCTTGCCCTAAGTCTAGCCATATCGATCAGGTGGGTGATACCTAAATAAGGACATCATGTGTATTATTGATTGAGATTCAAGGCTTGTCAACGTGTAGGTTCTTCATAAGTATACCAACTAAAATATTGTATTTAATCCTTTGATTATGATGTATTTTAAATTACTTGAAAAATTTGCTGAATCGCCCCTATGTTTAATAGAGTAGAACTCAAAATGAGTGCTAAAGCTAAGCTAATACCTGTATGTCCCATAACACACATCTATGAATTTCAGTAGTGTCTCGCAAACTCTTATGTTGAAAAGTCTCTACCGCAAGCTTATTTTTGTTTTTAAATTAATTTGTATTATAATGTATTACCTATTAGCCAATTGCAAGTAATATTACGCTTCCGGGTCAACAGAATTGCTGACAAAACAGTCAATTACCATAATGAGCTCAAGGTTTAAATTTTGTCACATCGCAGTTTTATTTCTAAACGTAATAACGTTATATAATTTCTAATCATTACATATCCGCTGACGTTATTAAACATAAAGTTATTTAATGGCTTGATAACAATTAATAACACTGATAAGCATTTTTTTAAAGATTAAAAAAAACTGATTTTAGACTAATATTCATGTGGAAGCTGTCTGCTTACTCACAAAAAAAATCTTTTCGGAAATGTTGATAGGATATAGGACTAATAAAGGCCCAAAGAGGCATTGTGTTAAATAGTTTCTGCTTTACAGAAAGTGATTTATTTCAAGCCTTAGTTATTATCAAAAGATTAATTTAACAATTACATCCGAGCTGCTGAAAGTTGCAATTTTATTTATTTATTATTATTTGTAATTTCGCTATAAAGAAATCGACGGAGAGTTGACTTATTTATTTGCTATCATAAGTAAATCTTTGTCATTAGCAATGCTTTTATTTTATTTCTTACAATTTCAATCTACATTTAATACAGAAAATATCGCTTGTATCAATTAATCCACAATAATACTCACTCATTCCAGTGTAGATATGTTTATTTGTGAAAACATAGTATATGTTCATCGTTAGCGCAATTTTCTTCACTTTTCTTATTGTTTTAAACTAAATAGAAAGTTTTTGAGTTATTCATTGTATTAATTTGTGTGTAATAAACTATTCTAGGCTATTGTTGAGTGGCTTTGTCTTCGAATGCGTTATGGATAACTTTCTACAACAAATTATAATGAACTCTTTTTAAAGACGGTTTACCTATGTACATGACAGCGCACATTTTCCTATTATTATATACCTCTTAAATAAGTTAACGTAAGAAAAAGAGATTGATCTATGTGTGTCTAATGGTTAGCTTATGGGATTGCTATAAATAGCGGTTTTGCAAATAACTGGATTGACGCCGAGAACCATGGCCGTGGCGAGACGTGTATTCTCAATAACTCCCATAGATTTTATTATATTCCACAGATATGAGTTTAGGCATCTATATTGATCATTGTTTTCTATAATTACGGTATAATTCTGTTACTGTGAGCGTGTTTCGACTTCTGTCTGAACGTATCTTAAAAAACAATACGCAGTGAAGTCAATGACCTTTTAACCACGTAGGTAGATTTTTACATTTATTTGTCAATTCTATATTTATATTGATTTTATACGGTCAAGAAACAGACAAAGAACATTTGTGCACAGTTCTATAAATAAATCAAAGCCAGTCCATATTTTTAGGTACGGTATCGCGCGTCTGCGTTGACAAATAATTATAATCTATGCGTAGCGTTCGGCGCGGCGCACATTGTTGCCTGCTTATGTAAGTCGGAACGTCTTCCACTTTCGAATCAAGTTTATTGACACGGCAAGCTCGACAAACGCAGACGCTTCACAGTTACATCGGCAACGCTTTGATTCTCGTACTTACCTGCCCGGACAACGGAATACTTACCGGCAACAATTTAAAAAATATCATTATGCTACGACTCTTGAGAGATTCGTGCTCATTTCGTTTCGGTATAGGAAGTAAGCGATGCTCGCACCGGATTGTTACTCCACGAGTGACCATTGTTTACACATGTAGCTTCTTCTAGCTTTATAGGATGTTGGAGTTGGTGTTAATTGTTACAATTACAACAGTTAAGTAGTTAGAATTGAAAGGTACGAAAACCTATATTTTTCTACGTCATAAATTACAACACTAATGGATAGACGAGAAGATTTAGAATCAACCTTTAAAAGTTAATAGGCACAGGACTAAATGATGCTAATTATCAAATAACTCAATAAACTTAGTTGGCAACTAGTTTGAAACATTGGTGTACTTTGGTGAGACCATAACTCATCAAGGCGGTAAACACAAGCTGTTAATAAATTAATTCGCTTACAATTTATATACTTATATTAAGATGTTTAATGTTAATTTTATGTATGGCCCGCCCCCAGCCATATTAATCCTAAAGGCGAAGCGCACTCATTAAGTTTTTTTTATTAGCAATAAATCTAATAGTGTAAACGGTTTGTCGCTAACAATCGCACTGACTAAACACTGACTAATCGCTGCGCTTCTCAAATCTAAGCTGCTTTCGCATGCCCCCGCCACTTCACGTGCGGGCTGACTGCGACGAATTTAAATCTTTAGAGATAGTTTCAAGTGAATTTGTCACATCAAATCTATGTCTTGGATATATCTAGTCTAGATATGTCCAAACATATCTAGTTTAGTCGACAATCAAAAGGTTGCATTGTCAATCTTGTCATTAAAGTATACAAGTTACAGAACATGATTTTTATCCTGAAATATTGTAGTGTTTACGTAAACAATGAATCAACGATTTTATACTAAATGAAAAATTGATTTAAAATATAAATAGCAATAATTAACCAATATTCGTAAAGTTGACTATCAAACCACTGGCTGTTACATTATAATTCTTGTATATTTTTACATGAAATTCGTCGTATACAACCCGCAATGTCGCAACACAAATAACTGCGCATGTTTTCGTGAACTCTCTTAACCGCAAAGTGTACTTAAGATGTGTATAGATCTCGTTATAAAGTATCAAATTGTTAAATCATACGTATCATTGATTGTTCTCATCATCGAGTGCATATTTTGCGAAATAATCGTATTTGGTTTAAAGAGTAATTCCCAAATACCGTAATATACACCTACTTGATATTGGCTTGTTGCTATGGACTCATTTGTATTGTTTTCTCTTCATTGTATTCATTATACAAGATTTTTTGTTGAATATTTATCATAAGTATTGTTTAGCAACTGTTTTTATTTTTAGGTAATTTCTCGAAGTTCATATTTATCACTGTTTTTACAGGTTAGTACGTGCGAAGATCGAGTAATTGGAATACAATCACACGACAATCACTTCAATATTGCATCAGTCAACAATTATCCGTCATCATTGTTTATTATGCGCATGCGTTTCCTACATGTTTAGTATCAAAGAAAAGAAACCGATCACATTACATTTGTATAATAAAACATATTTTTTTGTCGGTATTTTTCTTTTGTGCCTAATTCGAAATCATCCTGTCCTTTACCTAAAACTGAAATTACCTTCTGCTACTTTAGAGCAATTTTCCATTCATTCATTCATTCATTGACCTAATGAATGAAAGTGTGAACTATAATGATTAGTACGTTCAGCTTGGAAGCTCCATAGGATGTAGATCGACGGATTACAGATGCGGATGCCGGAGGCTGCCTGTTAATATCCGCCCCTTTAATAGAGGTTACAATAATATTGATAGTTAACCTTCTAGGGCAAAGGATACTGAGTGATGGGCGACTGGGTCAACTCATTTGGCCTGATATCTGAATAATATCAGAAGTAGGAAAACTTACTGAAAAAAGGTACTTGTACTATCATGATCAGATTATACGTACAGAATCACTCACTTACCTGCTCGATACGGTACTGCTAAGGTAGTAGGTAATAGCTGGTAGGTAATAGGGGGCGGAGATGCAGTGCCGTGGATCAGCCAGCAGGAGTCCGTCACGCCCATTGTCTTCCCCAGGTTTGAGGCAGTCCATGAGGATTTCTACCAGGACAGAAACATAAGAAATGTTAGGGTAAAGTGCCTCTATTGTCTCCAGTCAAAGATCAATCAATCCACCTCTAATATTTACGGTATATTCCATAATACTCAGTAAGCCAAAGATGAGTCAGAGTTTAAACTTATTGCATGGATTATTAAGACCCATTAACACACGGAATTCCCCATGCAATATCACAACGTGCGAAGATCATTTCAGTTAAATTTCAAACTCATCAACAGCATTCATTTTAATGTAAATTAGTAATTCTGTCTTAGATTACATCTAGTAAGACTGGGAAGGTCTATTCAGTTCCATGTTAACATTTTTCCGGACGTTAAACATCGGCACCGTTTTAAGAAACCATATCATTATAGCAAACACTTCATGCACTCTTTGATGCTAATTAGCATATGATTACACACGGCTAAAACAGAAATACTATTACAATGATTTATCGGGTTAGTATTAGAAGACCACGCAAATACGCCATGCTGTAGGTCAATGACCCGCGCGTGCTTGGGAAACAGTTTTAGTTACTACGAATGTCATTAATAGAGTGAGGTTATTAAAAAGGTAGAGAATTGTTTATTCAGTGGCGTAGCGTGCATTGGCGGGGCCCCGTATAATGTTTGGAGGCCTTATATGGGGGTAAAGATTTTTCACAAAAGAAAAAAAATACTTATTTATTATAACATAATTTAACTATTTTACATATAAAAATCAAATTTTAAATTTTCATTCTCTTGCTTTTTTTTCGGCAAACTGATTTATTAAATCATTTATGGCTGATGATGATCTTTGGGGGCCCCCGTGGCCCGCGGGCCCCGTATAATTGATACGGCAGATACGGCGGTAGCTACGCCCCTGTGTTTATTGTATGGTTTACTTTGAGTTTGAGTGAATTAATTTTAAGTAAATGTTGGGATTAATATTTTGGATTAGAGACTTTAGTTCTGGCAGGTTAATTTTATTCAAAGTATATTAATTTATAAACTTATTGGTTAAACATAAATAAATATCTATATTAATTACATATATTTCAGGATTTATTGCTATTCTTTTTCGCATGCAGATTTTTTTATACTTTAAAATAGACATTTTAGTAAACATAAAATTTTTGTATTTACCTATGTAGAACAAAAGCTAAGAGGACATTTTATATTTATAAAATTCTCGGAAAGTAAAATGTATAAAAATAATCACGATTCTCAGTATAACGTCTTCATGGCCTAAATAATATCCAAACTGTTATTTTGACATCTGAATTACGTTTAGAATGACATGTTTTGATAAAATAGGATTCTAGGATGATTATACGTAGTTGTTATGTTTTTTATTCGTATATTTGTTTAAAATATTAGAGTACTTCAAGAATAAATGGTAACAAACATTTACCTGTATCTTATGTAATCTTTTGTAAGAGTAGTATTTTTTTTAGTTTA
Source organism: Chrysodeixis includens (assembly GCA_941860345.1). NCBI lineage: Eukaryota > Metazoa > Arthropoda > Insecta > Lepidoptera > Noctuidae > Chrysodeixis > Chrysodeixis includens. The sequence goes on from OW796094.1 coordinate 3,712,882, forward strand.
GAATTTATGCAAAACCCGTAAAAGCACAGACCTTAATATATAATCCATTGGTAACTCTTACCCAGCAATGTAAGTTGATCTTGAAGTATGCCGATGTGATGATCAAGATTACAACAAAGCTTGACAGCGAATTTGGCGGCAAAGTTTCTGACAGGAGATTCGGAAGGTATTCTCGTTACCACTAACGATCGGCATGCTATTCTCGAATGCTTACTAAATTATAAAATACATCATCCATTAGGTATATTTGTAGGTTTTGGAAAGCATTTAAATAAATACGTTATTAACGTTCGTGTTGTAAAGATATGTCGTTAATTCCGAATATCAATCAAAACAAACATTAGCTCAATTAAAACTAAGACTGAATGAAAATAAATCGTTATAAAAGTTATAAATACCTATATAATTATGTGAGGCACAACACGAATGATTCGAGATCGGGTGAGTGAATCCGCGTATCCACTATATACATCTATACCGTTTAGATACGCGTAGGTATATACAATAGTCTGCGGTGGAAGCGTGTTTGTAAAGTAGACTGTAATCGTTAGTCACTGACATCGAAACGCATAGCTGAGTCATGCCTGTAGATGTGACAAGTCTTATTTTATGCCTACTGCAATGTCGGTCAGTCATTCACATGAATCTTCACCAATGTGTGTTTGTGGGGCTACAGTTCGGGTTTTAGTTAGATACTCTAGCCAGAGTCGCGCAGAGCGTGCGCGGGCGATCCCGTGACTCTGGCTTAGGTAGTAGAAGGGGACCCGGGGAATTTTTAATCGGTGGGAGTTCGACCTATCCCCACGCCGTACCCTCGGCGTGGGTTGAACTCATTAGCGTTTCAGCCCTTAAAAGGTACTAGACTAAGAATGTCTCTATTCAATTAGTATGAACTACCTACATTGAAAGTTTAACATATTTACTACACATGAACATGTACTAAGTCGTAGTATCTATGCGTAGTATAGTATATTAACTTTTTGATCGTATTAACATTGAATAAATGAATTTAAATAACAGCTGATCGTCAATTAACTTTAAATGCATCAAAGTGATCGGTTTGCAGTGGCCTGCACTTTTAATAGGTTAACCCCTAATTTTCTAGACATATCTTGATGAAGTTTTTCTTACGTTTTTAGGTTACGGTTTACGAGTAAATACATCGCTTGGTAACAAACAGGTCGAATGCAAATAACAAGACATTTGAATTTCAAATTAAAACAAAACACTGAGCAGAGTTAATCATTTTATAACACACGTCGAATGTTCCTGCGTATCATAAGGTAATGATCGTATAAGTGTCAGGTCTGCGCTTGCGACGTCTTTGATATCATCTCGAAAGCGTACCGAGCGTGTAGGCATTTACATAGATCGCGCCCACTCCGCTTCATCCACCGCGATTTTTACTCAGATACAAACAACTATTACACGGCCGAGTTGTTACGTTAATAGAATATGAGACAATGTACTGAGAACGGGTGCTCTTTAACTCGCGAGTGTTTGATTTCACCCGTTGAGACAGGTTTGGAGGCCGGAATGCGCGCCGTGCCGTACACCAGAGGTTAATAAAGCGCGCACTTGCTCGCTACTTTATTGCTTTTTGTGGTCATAAATAAAAACGCTTTCGAGAAATAAACAATTTATGCATTATCGAGTCTGTTAATTTCGGTGCCTGCATCGTTCGATATTCAGATTGAAAGTAAAACACAAGTGCCGTATCAATTAAATATTCTGCAGAGAATTATTTAATCATTCTTCAGACAGTGTAACTGTACACGTTTTAAAATAATAATGACATGCACATTATAACGTTTCTGATTGTATTTAAATGTTAACAATACGGAACGTTAAGCCATAGATTAAAACAGCGATAAAACTTAGTTGAAAGTCCAATTGAATATTGAGTTGATTTTGTTCTTTTCTGTTATCGTGGTGCCTACGCAACATCGTAGCCGTCGTAGGCGCGCGCGTGTTGGTGACGTCAGTGCCCTACGAGGCGCTACGAGAGCTACGCACCCACGCTCTGACCCGACACACCCTCGACTGTGGGGCTGCCTACACATATGACTTACATTAACAGACTAAATTAAATGAAGGCTATATATAACCACTGACGAATTTTTGCAGGAGTGTGGTTTAATGTTTGCTAATGTGTATGTTATTTATGGAACTGTACTAAATTTATTTCCTTATTCTGGTCCATGTTATAAAAATACGAATTGTTTAGAAAATGAGAACGACAGACCGACCGATATAACTCGGACAAATAATGTACAGATTTCATTATAATTCTTATTTAATGCTCCGGACTTGGCCTTAACTATATTCTCAGTCTAGATTCGCGTTCGAGTTGTTACCATAACATGTTTACATACTGCTTTAGTGTGTAACCGAGACGGCGTACTACACGTTGTATAGCGGCATCTCTCTTCCTCAACAGCAAGTGTCTTTCTTTAAGAGTGGGTAGACCCCAGTATTAGACAAATGACGTTTTAGCACTCAGGTAGAGGAGGTCAGGTAGAAGAGGTCACTCAGGTTTTACATTAAGAACGAACATAAGAAAAGCATATTATATTGTTGAATTGAGAAACCTCCGTTTTGAAGTCGGTTAAAAATAGCACGCATGCTTGTTCTAATCTCCCCTTATTGTTAACTAAGCATGCATGCTTGTTCTAATCCCGTCTGATTGTAAACTAGCGACCCACACTTCGCACGTGTGAAATAGTGATAAACCTTAGTCTTGAAATCGTCTATCCATTTATAAAGCCGCATCAAAATCCATCGCGTAGTTTTAATGATCCAAGCATACTTTCGGACAGTCAGAAAAACAGTGGATAATGACTTCATTTTATACTATGTTGTAGTTAATGTTAAATCTGGACAGAATATATGATTTTGATTAATAATGGACAAAATAAACTCAGCCAGGGTTTATTGCTTATTGACTGTTTTTTTTCATAATTTTTACTTTTTGATTACACAACATGCTTGTCCTACGTGAGGTTGAACCCGCGTCGCATCTTACAGTCAATAGACTTTTAAACCGCTCGGGTATCTTAGCAAAACATAGTTGCGGAAGAGAGACGCCGCTCTATGTGGTGTAGTGCGCTGTCTCGTTCACAACTGCAGGAAAAATATAACGTTAAGAGGTAGTTTTAGCTCATCAGTATGTGTAGGTATATAACAGAAAAAAAGCTTTATTCCAATAAAAGGTCCTTGATTTTTAAATTAGTTTTATCTTTTAATTTGAAAAGATAGAAAAGAGTCTGATGAAATTTACCTATTCATCAAAATCGAATAAACGTGCAACTATATATTTTTCATTAAAAGGTTCATAGTTACAGCATTCATAGCAACAACTTGAACTAAAAATAATATTATTTGTATTTAAATTACAGCAATGTCAGAGAAGGCACACTGGGTATTAGCTACACAATTAATTATTATTAATATGGTTTTCTTTTTATTTTAAACAGAAGTAAAATAAGCAGCACTTTAAAATGTTACTGGACTCAAGTGTAAAATATTAACCTAAAAATTGGTTATTACCAAAAAATACTTATGATGATCATATCCGAACAAAAAATAATATAAAAAAAAAAAACAAAATTATTGAAATGTCAACTGAAACGACGAAATATATTTCTTATATTTCGTTATTCGTATTTATATATATTTTTTTATATTTTGTCAAAAAATTTAACTTTTTAAGTATGTTATCGTCGTCATCATATTATTATTTAAAAAAATAATATATTGTTTATAATATATTGTAAAAATAATATATTGTAAAAATAATATATTGCGAGCGCGGAGCGGGCGGGGTACGCTGCGCGACTCGCGACACAGCTGTCGGCGTCACAGAGGGGCGCGGGGCGCGAGGACGGACTCCGCGCTCGCTCTTCCCGCGCTCTGGGTGCGGTGCGGGGCGCGGGGCGGGGCGCGATAGCGTTCGTGCGCTCCGCTCCTCACCTTGCACTCATTCCTCAACGATCTATTAACCAAAACACACGCGTAATTTTTCAAAAAGCATAAACAAAGACAAGACAGTGAAAAGTTAGATGGCTTGGTTTGATTTCGATCTTATAGAACATTTACAAAACGACCCATTTTTTGAAGTAACATATGACGGTTCCAATACCCCTGATAAATTTATTTATCAAAGGGAAGATTTTAAGGAGCGCTGTAACAATGCGGCCAATGTCCTGCAGAGAGATTGTAAGTCTTAGTTCCTTATTTATTATTACATAAGTGAATTTAAGTAAGTTTTATTCAGTATTACTATTCAATAAAATCCAGCTATACTGAATAAAACTTATTTGCTTGATGGTATTGGTAATTACCAAATGGTAAATTATATACGAATTTTAAAATAATGTTTTGATAATTACAAAGTCTTGTGTTTCTTATACATGAAAGATCGCTGAATTGCTTTTATCCGCTTTTGTTTTATTTCGCGTCTATGGTACAAAAATGTAACACAGTTTGTTTATTTCAGATCTCAGCGTCAAAAGAAAAATGACAAATATAATATTAAAGTATGCTAAGATCAACCTTCTTCTATCTAAAGGGCTATTAACACATGAAGATTTTCTTTATACCGCCAGCACTTCAATGTATGTAAGAGGACATATTGATTTTCTAAAAGAATTTGTCAGTGGTTTTACTGATGCCGATATCCCGAAATCTGTAAATGAATATTTTAACGGACTGTTCAAAATGTATTCGGAAAACCAAAGTATTGCAGTAATAGAAAAAGATGTTGATTCCCAAATAAAAATAGTAGAACGCAAACATAGGGATTTAGACAAGGACGACGAGGCTTATGTTAAATTTATAATCAAAAAAGCTTTAGAAGCTGATGAATTTAAAAATCAATTGTTTGGAGGCCTTAGATTACATAGTAAAATACCTTTACCCAGAAAAAGACCTTTATCTAGAAAAAAGAGCAGAGCGGTACCAGAACAGACAAGTTCTAATACACCTAACATACTGAGACAGCTACTAAGTAAAAGATGTAAAAATTCAGAGGAAAATGAAGGAGCTAAATCAGTATATGGCGATATTAATTATAATGAAATAGATGGCTTCGTCATGCCGACGCATTCAATTGGTACTATTTTACCACATCCAAATATTAAATATGATATAGATAATTGCGGTATGCTTATAGATGACAATAGTAATTCAGATACTATAGAAGACGAACCCTTATTCATTAGAACTTTAAATGATGCTTTACAAAATGTACTGAATGTATTTGATGAAAAAGAGACAAGTAACGATCCTCGCTTGACTACTAATTTTAAAACTAATAAAAATTACCAAAAATCGACAAAACCAACTATCGGAAATACTTCTCAAAATATTACTGCAATGAATACATCACTAAATAACATTCCCGATGAAACTAATGTAGCCAACACCGAAGTGACGCCAGAACTACCAATAACAGATGTTGAACATGAAAATAGTGACGAAGAATTTGTGGTTATAGAAGACGATGGTGTTTCAAATACGCGAGATCCTATAGCAGTCATTCCCAATGAAAATGGTGTAGTTGATATGCAAACGTACATGAATTGTATTGGAGAAATACTATGCCAACTGCCTAAAGAAAGACGGAAAGGACTCCTGTATGAAGTGGACCAAATTGTTAGCTCGGTACTTGAGGGAAAAGAGCAACCATGTGATAATTGTGATTAAAATATTGAGTTATTTTTAAATAAATATGATGAGAATGTTAATTAATATTTATTTTTTTTGTTAATCTTGCAAAATTTGTGATAAGCATTTATTAATTGATTAATTAGATTTTGTGTTAACTTAATAAGAAAACGTATAAGCTTGATTTTGTATAATTATATTTGTTTAGAGTTGATAATTGTTATAAAATATTAAACGATAACATTTAATAATTTAAAACCTTTTTTTTGGTAAAGCGAGGGATTCCTTATGGACACCCGTAACCCCGGGGGGAAGCCGCGGGTAGTGTCAGACTCTTACTGACTAAACCTGAACCGCTGTGCTACATCCTCCGCGTTGTGGTGTCGGTACATGTCAACGCATAGCATTATTTCATGCTCAAGGTCTTTCTTCGCTTCAAATCGTAGATGTAGGGTAGATCATAATACAAGTAAAGCATTTCAACAAGTTGGAAAATTAATAAAATAATTTAATGTGTGTTCATTAAATTAATTAATCCTTAAGTAATTTGATTATTTTATTTAACGTAAATAAATAAATGAAATGCATTATATTATTCATTACTGTTAAATTTCACATCAAACACCTATTTTTCGAATGCATCTGACCTGCTTTAAGTTTTATTCAAAACTTTTTGTAGGTGTTAAGTTTAATAAAATTATGTATCCTAAATATAAAACAGTTCGAGTAAAAAATATGACACGAGGCTTGTGTAAGCAAAAAATATCCTCGTAATATTAGTTTTTGGGTACCTTTTTAATTTATTGAAATGTGCATAAAAATAAGAGTACGGTATGTCGAAACATCAGATATTGTTTGTTAGGAGGCACAGAATGCGGCGCTCACAAGAACCGTGACGGATCGGTCTCCGTGTCTCTCAAATCGCCGTTTCAATTGTTGTGAACTGGTTGTGGCTTAATATTTGTGTTACCAAATTTCTCTGCCCACGAACGAGCCGTACGTACCGTAAGTGGTATGGTTCACCGAGATACAATCAAATGGACTTATGCTTACTACAATGAACTTTCTAAATCATACTTTTGGACGCTAAAACACTTTGACTACTTAATTTTACTGTCCGTTTCTGCATTAATGATTATTATCGTATTCCAGGAAATTCTTGTTTTTGACGATTAGCGTTTTTTGTTACCATCAGAATACGACGTTAAAAACATAAAGCGCTCCCAATCTCCCCTAAACAGTGTGTTATAAGATAACACCATGCTCGGTAGGTAAATATTTCCCGTGATAAATGCTTTACTTACCTGTCGCGACCGCAGCGCGCGTTTCAATAATAACCGTGATATTGCGATGATACGGACTGGAAAAACTCGTTCGGTGGATGTCGATATCCTTAAACGACCACGAATCGACCGTTGATCCGAACGTTGATCCAATTATTATTGAGTACATGGCGGGCTGGTCACGCAGTGCATGTGAGCACTGGCGGGTATTTAACGCATTGTATAGTTGCCTTATAGAAAAGTCCGATGTTTATTTCATGTGTGTACGGGCTGGGACGATCATAGTGTGTTGCCAGTGAGCGGCTTTCATTCATGCCGCCTCGGGCCACGTTCCACGAGATCTCATCTCCCAATTATAACCAACTTTGCTCGAGTGTTCTGTTCTGCGATTTTTGTCATTTTTACCCAATTTAATGTTTCCATATTTTTGAGAGTTCACTGTATTTTGACCTGATTTTTGTTTGTTAGATGTAGTGGACGATTCATTGTTTGTTGATTTAACAAATTGAAATGTTTGGTATTATAGGATTTTGATGTGACATCAAACAATTGTATGATTTGATTTCACGTTTTATTCTTCTGCCTTATCAGAAGGCAGTATATTGACGCATAGTATTGAAGGCTCGTTTCGACACAGGTGTACATTTTCGAGGGCCAGTTGATTTGGTGGCGCATTGTGCCGGTGTATTACACAAACAGTACTGAGCGCAATCGCTCAGCGTTTCACAATCGTGGGTTCGCCGACCGACACCAATACCTAAATTAATTTTCTTTTCGGTCCCGCGTCGCCGCCGTTCATTGTTCAATTTGTGACTCCGATTTTGGAACTCACAAGTACTATTTGGTGACATAGAATCTAAGCTAGAAAGTAACAAAAAAAGTGTTTACTTGTAACAATCAAGATTTTTTCTAATACCCAACGCGAATACATTTATCTAAATACCTATATGTATTTGCGTATTAAATCATTGAGTGGATGTTGAACACTTTGTCTCGATTTTTTTGTTTATGATAGCACTAACCAGTTCGAGTTGCTCAAACACGAGCATGACATTTTATAACTGTAACAAGGTCATTTACCGTTCATATTGGGGAATTATTACATTATAACGTAGACCTCAGTATTGTACGAGGATCTATGATGGATTCGAATGTCAGAGTGAAGGTCTGTGTACATTTTTGTATCCGCTTTGCATTCGCGCGCGTGATTAAAATACGTTAAACAATTCGCTCATTTCAATATTGTTTGCGCGTCCTAATTATGTTTAATATAGGAATTTTAAAAGTGTTTTCGAGTTAAGCTTCTCTCTATTTCAAATATCGTTAAGTGTTACAAATAGATTTCGTGAAATTGCGGAGCCGATACCATTTCAAAGCAGACATCGAAACTGTATTTACAACGCTGCGAATTGGACATCAGAGCTGGCATAGTTGAGATTCCCGTGTGATTGGCGGAATTATGGTGCTTTCCCAGCGATTTGTCGGTTGCGTCGGCTGCAAGGAGCGCGGCCTACGTGATCTGCGCTTGCGACATTTTGACAATCCGCGTTTACGTAACGGTGCCGCGACAGACGCAGCACTTCTTTACTTACCGGTGGACTTTACATGTTCCGGGATGTGCGTCTTACTAAAACTGAACATGCATACGTTCTCTTTTAAATACTTCATGCGGAACATATATACTAAAAATGTAAGTCTCGATCCAGCCATACTTAATACCTTATTCAGTATTTTAGTACTGGCACTAGAAATGTTTCATAACCTATACAGAAAATAATATGAAGACAAATTTGCATAATAATATAATAATTATAACTACGAAAGAAGAGTTAGTCAAGCTCTCCTTTGTATAGCTGTGAATGAGTAATTTGACATATTTTACGACCCGATGCTATTTATTATTGTTATTGGTTACCCAATCAGCGCTGGAATTAGGTACTCATTGAAACACGACGTTGTTTATAATGCATGTGAATATTAGTAATATTTCTATTCGTGTGGTTTATGCAACGTTCGTGTTCCTGTAGCGAGGTGATTATACGAAAGTGTGCGGTACCGGTGTCACTGGCGCGAGTGGCGCGCTAGCCCGGAGCCGCGGCACCGCCCGCGCCCGCGCCGCGATCGCTGCTCGCTTCAAAACAAACGGAGAAAGTCACGCTATTTTATTTATACGTGCGCTTCGCACTATTTCCTACTTCCCCATGAAGCAAATAATTGTAATAGAGAATAGAAAATTAACAATAGATGTTCAAATTTCATACTTCTAACACGCATCGTATGAAATTAGTGGCGTTTTCACCGCGTTCGGTAATTTGTATTTTCGCTAGATTTTCCTTATTTATTTAGCGCATGTATATCTGGGAAGCAATTAAAATGTTAAAAATAAAGTTTTGCGTTGATTACGACGATATTGTGATGGATTTAGCCGGCGGCGGAATTAGAGAAAGTTACTAAAATTAAGTATCTGATTAGGTGTGTAATGGTAAAATACTATCTAATCCACATCGGTATGATTGGGGCGTTCACTTTTATTGGTATACATTGATTTGGTGAATATACAAATGGAGTTATTTAAACAGCAGTGGTACAGGTGATTAGTTGTTTGGTTTCTGAGCCATATTATGTAATATTGGCGGGCGATTAGATTACCTTCCACCGAGACGTTTCATAAAATGATTGTTACTTTCATTTCTCTTCGGCCATTGCAATAGACAATTACCACTACTATTGTATCTGTACAGCGATACTTTATTTGTATTACGTCGGATTATTAATTTGTATTTAGATATTTCTTGGTTTATTATTTAAATAACTGTTGGTATCAAGCATTAATATAATAATCTGATCTTATCTATAAAGTGCAAACAGGCAAATTACGACGACCACTTTGGTTTCCCATAAGTTTAGGGTGTTTAGCTTATTACAAAACGTGCTTATGTATAAGATAAATAAAATCCTACTTTACTTTAAACCTATTTATTCTCTTGTTTAATAGACTTTATCATGATTGTATCAATGACGTACAAGGGGTCAGGAATATTTAAGACAGGAATTACCGTGTCATCTTAATAAACGACGCTTTTTCATAAAAATAAAATAAGTAGAAAATAAGTTTTATCAATTCTGGTACCTACCACGATTTTTGGTCCTACTAATACTGGTTGTGAAAGAGATATGCAGTTTCACGACGTATACATCCGTCTCACTCTCACAACTGCTGGTTGCAAGGTCCAAGCTAGTAGGTATAATATAAACCTTTGTTCAACGATTTTACATGATTTTATATATCATAATACCTAGAATAGTAATAAATTACGACATTGATTTTCACGAGTGACCTCAATGTGGTTAATTGCGTTATAAAGTAGGTATTACGTGTGTGTAAGTACTTATGTAATGGTTCTTCATATAATAGTGGATATTAATGTACTCGCCTGCATTGATATATTATAGAATTACAAATAGGGTTATTTGTTGACTGCGGTGTTATTCATTGGTAAAGAATGCGATTTCTAGATTAAATTTTGGGACAATTGTTGACTTAAAATTGCTCATTATATTAATATCATTAATCCACATAATAATAAATGTGTATTGAGTAGTAAGTAGGTACGTAACGTTAAAAAATGTTACCTTTTGCATTAAACAAAATTAGGTCCAAAAATAGTTCAGTTATCTTTACCAAAACTGTTTAATTTCAAACGAACTGCAAGCTGTCAGCAATGTCAATAACAGTGCAGTCGATAAGTTTTCTAGAATATTGATAATTTTATATTTATCGCGTTCGCACGTTCATACCACGATAATATAATAGTAGGGGACAGTCCATATCTCGGTCGTACATACATGTAGGTAAGTATGGCTCAATTATTGTTTATATATTCATTAGTCATTCGTTATGGTTGCCAATATCGACGACATACATATATGAGTTCGAGCGGTATACTTCAAGGCCGTTCACGAATAAATCATTCGTTTTACGCGTTTCCATAGTCTGTGACGAGTCAATTATTCAAATTATTGTAGTTTGAACTCCGTTTTAGTGTAAAAAAATTATGATGTTTCAATATTTGTGTTTGACGTTTTATAAGGTTTGGAATATTTTAATTAATGATTGGTAAATATTGTTGTGATATTTCAAGTATTTTAGATATTTTTCGGGTCAAAATATTGTCTAAAGGTTAAAAGATCAAAGCAATGACTAACAGCTTTATAGGTACCTGAATTTTCTTCTTCATAACAACGCTGTATAATATTTAATAATTACAAAATTAATAAATCCTAAACAAACAGTATTAAAACTATGACACGTATTACGTAAATTGAAACAACAAAGGCCATCGTTATGCAATGAGCATGCAATACAAATGTTTTTTGCTGCTACTGACCTTAGCAAGGAGGTTCGATGCTATTTCCCTTCTAAACTCGGCTACAACTGGCTACAAGTAAGCGTTAGACTGCGAATGGTTAGGCTATTAGTCACTGAAAGCATTCCTTGCGCGCCGATGCTCAAGGGGCCTACCACCAACTCTCCAAGTAATGTTATCGCAGTTGTGGAAGCGTGACAGCGCACTACAAAGCGTAGAGCGGCGTCTCTTTCCCACAAGTCTATAAGTCCCCTTTATAAGGTCGTGGTACGGCTTCTGGGCCGATCGCTGGGACGAGCCGAGGGGAACGGCCAAAGAAATGCGGCTCTTTGTTCGGTTTACCAGTATTGCTGTATTTTCCGGATATATTATTGTATTTGTTTGTTTGCTTTGCTGTAATGCAATCTGATACTTTTCTTCAGAGCTTTCCTCTAAGAACTAGTACAGTTAGCTTTCTTGAACTAGTTATGTTCTTGATAATAAACTCTCCTGGTGTGTCTAAAACATGATCATGCCGTTTCGTAGTTAACACTTTTTAACGTGCCAGAAGTTAAGACCAACTTAGAAATATACTTACCTCTACCCTATTCTTTTCTCCCTACTCCAATTATTTCGGCCATATTTACTTAACGCACCTGCCGCTTATTACCATGGTATCGCACTAACTTAATAAGTGAAACAAAACAATTGCTTTTAATGTTGATCTGTCGAAAGGCGTCAGGAAGCGGCGGCCCGTGAAGGTGGTGACACACTGCGGCGGTTACTCAACGTCAGCGACGCGAATCGCGGGCCGCCGCGCGCGCACCGCTCGCGCATTCCACCCGCACTCAATTATTTATAGATGCAATGTGAGCACTAATCCTAATAGTGCATATGTTACATGCTAACTCATTTAACGTAACGCACAAACTTACGCGACAATTATGTTGAAAAAAAAGTGATGATTGGAAGCTTCTCAACGTAAACACAACCATAAATCAACAAAGATAATTAATTATTAAAGGTCGCAATGACTTCAACATGGCGTCATTCAATCTTAGTAGTTCTCACCATGATTTGGAATTTCAGTTAAAATTCATTATCATGTAAGAAACAACGTAATCTTATCATTTAAAAGCCATCCCTGACTTGTGTAAATTATTGACCAAGCAAACTGGCAAGTCACATCGATTACAGATTGAAATAGTGAGGTATTTCCTAACACTACAAACAACAGGTCTAGGTAAATCACAGTGCGATTGGAGGCAACAAGCTGTAGATAAACGCAGAACGTGCACACCCGACATCTGCATAACTGAGCCGCTCCGTTCTCATTAGCCGGCGCCCGTTAGCCCGACCCGACTCCCGCGCACAACGGGATCGCCCGACCTCGTCGGCGCGTCGCTCGCCGCACTCGCTGCCTTTACTGTGTTTACTACACTTTACAATAATACAAACGTAGTTTTAACTCGAAAGTTTTGAATGAGAAAGGACACTTTCAACGTTTCGGAGAACAATAAAATAATTCGTTGTTAACATTTTAACTCGACGCGTTTCCAAATATGAATTCAAGTTTCACGCAGGTTTAAAGTACCTAGTTCTACATAATTGGACATTCGTGTGAACACTAGATCAACAAAAGAAAACGTTATAACATCAGGAAATTGCATCCATCTTCATTATTAGCTTTCAATTTATAGCTAGTGGGGTGTTGTGGTAAAATGTCAATTTATAAATAGAAGCACAATTTATGCTCGGCCGTGGTACTGGCACGCAAAAGTGCCACAAATACTGCTTCGTAGTAAACAAGCCCTGCGGAGGTGGAGGTCAAAGGCTTTCTCCGTGGGCAGTTAGGTATCATAGAGGAGGAGAGTGTGAGGGGGGGGGGAGTGCCGCGACGGCGAGGGGGGGAGGACGCACGCGCGAATAGAAAGTCCTTAAGTCATTGTTTTCTTCATTACGACATTTATCAGTTGTCACTCCACGTTCGTTTATTGCATTTTATATGCAAATTAATTTCAGCCGAGTGCGTTTTCGTTACAGCGGAACTTCGGCCTTTTTAACGTAAGTAGGTAAATACGTATTGTTTGTTCGGCTCACTTATTTATCAAAACAGGTTTGTTTTTATTTTCGGTATTTGGGACGTTGCAGTTCAAATGCAGGGTTTTGTAATCGCAAATTTTTTTGGTATGAAAACGTTTCAAGTGCGGAAAAACTGATATGTTTAAATGATAATAAAAAATTGTAACCCTGCCGTATAATTTTGAATTAATCCGATTCTTCTTTTGTACCTGATTAAGAAAAAAAACAAAAGAAATATTCAAAACAATTTTCGGCAGGTGGTTCAAACGTTAAAATTTTGATCATGGATTATAAATGATCAAGGACTAACCACAGACCGGAAGGTGGAGTGTGGGTCGGAGAGGCAGCTAGACAGACGACCTGCCGAAGGTCGCCGGGAGCTGGCGCGGGGCACGTGACCAGCAAATGACATTTATGGGCCACGTGACGTGACCCAACGAGTGATTGCGGCTAATCCAGACCTTGGCATGAGGATTTATTTATACTATTTATTGGAGTATATTAAGGACTACTGTTTTTCTAGCTGTTACCCGCGACTACGTACGCAAAAAAAGTAGGGATGAAAAATAGATAGTAGCCTCTCAGACCCACTGAACGCATAATTATACAAAATTTCAAAAGAATCGGTTCAGCCGTTTCGGAGTAGTAAGGTAACTTACATTGTGACACGGAAATTTTATATTTTAGAGATACAAATATAAGGTAAATTAAGAAAAAAGCGTGTTGCGCCGACTCCAAGTAAAATGGGATAAGGTCAGGAAAATGATGATGATGATCAAGGACTGTTGTCAAAGACCTAAAACTGAATGAGTGACGTAATTATTGTACGCAAGTTTTCTAAACTTATTGTTGAAGGGTACAAAAAGTCTGACCTCTAGCTTCTAAGACAGTAACGTAATCGTAATGGTAAGTTAAATTTATTATTCGCCATTACAGTGTTCATGTAATGGAATTCGATAGCGGCAGTAACGATTGTTTAGTTTCATAATCGACGTTGTTTCTCATTTGTAAGTATCTACACAGAAGGTGTGTCAAAAATTCTTAATCATAAATTATTTGGTTAACTAAACGATGTTTTAGTAAGTCGGTTTTAACTAACAATTTTGATTGTATGTTAATTCCAATATACTCAGAATGTCAATATGCACAGTTATTTTTGAACTAACAACGCATTTCCCATTCGAAAACAAATCCAAAATATCTATTGTTCATTAGACGATCAGGGTCACACCACTCAATTCCGTCGAAATAAAAAGGTCACCGTCTAACATAGAATTTAAATCTCAATTCGTTGTCTGTCGCATGCGTCGGCGAGTCACTCGGCGGACTCGAACCGTGACCATAGGATTTCGGGTAACACATTATTTGTAGTTGCCAAACAGATTGGGTCATTCTTTTGTCCGCGTGGGAATGATGCAAATGAGCTGCTTCGCTATTTCTTTGTTTGATTTCGTGAAAGTTTACACGATCGACGAGGAAACGCGGTCGACGACGGCCCGATGTGAACGCCATTTTTATGTAATTGTTACGTCGTGATGTACGCCTACCTTAAGATACTAGCGGCAAGCGTTTACACTCTAAAGTGTTTTCACTTCTTACTAAAGTTAACAGGCTGTTCTAAATTTTTCTGCCTAAATAAACAACATAGTATAAAAAATAAAAATGATCGATTAGATCGTCTTGCACTTATGAGATAATTTCAAAGATAATAATTGCCTCGTCATGAGCGCAAGTACAGTCGTGCACTAACTAATATTTCAAAACAAAATATTGTGAACAAATAATGACAACATAATTTGGTGTTTTGACATTTATGGTTTGACATATTACCTTTGAAGAACAAGCTTGACTAATGTGCCAATTGAGTACGTATAGTTACCGCGGTCGGAGAAGCTGTATTGGTCAGTAGGGAATTAGCTTTAACACTTGTTAGGTATTTCACGAGTCTGATGACTGCGAATTTCATTTGTGGATGACTTAATATAAAGCCAGCGATTGTGAACCGCTATTCTTTCAACACATAGGCCGTGACGCGCCGCGGAGGGGAACGCCCTTTATGAAATCAGCTGCACTCGGTCAAGCAGACGAATTTTCGTGCTTTAGGGAATCAAATATACTTACCTGTTATTAAGTCCCATTGTGTATTGACCAGGTTTCACATATCTCCAGTTGTTCGTCTGAATGCAAGTACAGTTATGTTGGACATTGTAAGTCTTGAGATATTTATGGGGTAGATATTAACTGTGGTAATTTTTAGCGTCGATTCCACAACCATCCTTGCAATTATTTCATTTATTTTGAAGCTAAAACTTGTGTCCAAATTTTTATAAATTGTAATAACAATAGTTTCCGCTTAAGAAAACAAAATGTCTATAGCAAAAATGTAATTATGGGTCAATGACATTAGAAAATGCGTCGGTCATACATGGATGAGATTAGCACATAATATTCGGTCTGTAGATTACGCCTATGATAAAGTAACATACAGGCATACTAGCTGGAACTACTGTTATTACAATATTTAAACTATACGATGCTCTTTCGTTTTATCATGGTATAGTTATTTCATAATTTATTGCACATATTACGTGGGGTGTGAAGGTCGGTCTGTGTCCTTGGATTGATATCCTGCGTGCTACCTTTTGAGTACATGTTTTCGATGTAGTTAATTATTTGTTCAAAGTTTTTTTTCAATATAACTTAAGCCTTACATTACATACAAGGAACTACCAAATACGTCAAATAAAAATGTAATACGAGAAATCACTAACGAAACACACGCTTTAAAGGCACAAAAACTACCGGAGCTGCATTCTTGGACTGCTGCGAAATTTAATATTCGTGTTTCTCAACATTGTCACCTCTAGCGCCCGTAATGACACAACATTGAATGTTTGTTTTCTCAACTCTAAAGGCGTTCACTTAAAGCTATCTGCCATGAAAATGGAGCATGCAATTAATCGAGCATCGTACATTACGACACCATCTCGGCCAAGACACTGTACCGCGATGTGCAATTTACACTGCAGTTTATATTAATTCACCATCCATTACTTGCTTACAAGCGTGACTTAATGTTCTCTCCGGTTATCAGCGGGCAATCTATGCGGTGCTTTAGCGTAAGATTGCTGGTGCTTGCCGACCCTTATGTGCCTGCATAGAAAAATGTCTGCGAACGGTATGTCACGCAGCGTCAATCCACTCACTAAGCGGGCGTAATTTACTTGGGTTACTTAATTTTCGCAATTTGTCCCTTTTTGTTTGTTGGTCATTTATTTGCTTTCAATTATGGTTTACCTGTAATTGGAGGGGTAACCTTTTACTTCCCTGAAATGGAAACGTTCTCTAATAGGTAAATGTTGCATGCTGGTGTTTTTCCGCGGTCGGATGACATCAATACGTCTGGACATCTAGACCTATACTTAGAAGAAGGATGAGTCAGAAGGTTTACACGAATTGGGAGCAGAAAGAATTATCTATGTTTCGCTTTTCTTGCATATTGAATCTCAATGAGTATTTGTGACTTTCACCGGTGGAACAGAGAAAACGTACTTACTTAAAGGTATTTCTCAATAATTACGCGGTTCTTGTACGTTGCTGTTTTAGCTAGCAATGAGGAAGACGGATCGGGGATAGAATTATAAACATTTGTTTACATAAAACCTAATATTAAAATTTAGGCTATAGGGTTGTCTAATTAAAATCAGATTTCCGTTAAGTAATCACCGATGATTAGCCTAATTACAAGGAATTTTCACTCATTAACGCTTCCTCATTAAAACTTTACACTGACAGATTCAGTTGTAAGGTAACCGTTTGTCGATTGTTTTTTCATCAGAGCAAAAAATAATTAGCAAATGTGTTGGCAATTAATCTTTGACAGCATTACCGACCTAATATTACAAATGCTAATACGTACTAAGAATGTGCCACGTTGTTAGTCTCTTAGCACTTTCTTCTAGCGTTTCCAGTTCATTGGAGAATAACTCGCTAATTGTAACTGTGCGGGTTCATAGAAGCGGTTTTATAAGATGTACATAATTATTATCGTTTTTTTTATTTCGTAACCTTTTACATTGAGCGTCTGTAACTAGTTTTTAAGAACTTGTTGGAAGAGTAAAGAGGTCTTCGCTCTGAACTGCCATAGTCCCACGGTCATGGCTAAAATATGGTTTAAGTGAACTGTATCTATTGGAACGATAAATATAATAGCAGAAAATGAAAAGAAATGAGAAATTGTCTAAAATTTTTGTTTTTCGATGTGCAAGAAATCAGTTTACGGAAACTCATATTGTGAAAAACTTTTTTCTATGTACCTACTTCAAACCTGAAAAAAGGAACAAATGAAGTCTTTTAAATAGAACAACTACGAGTATACCAAGTACAGTGCCCTTTCACAGGTAAAACAGCAAGCCAACATCGCGACATACTTACAATTACAGTAATTGAAGATCGGCCGCCCGGTAATTATCAATCAATTCAGCCCAGCGGCCGGTAAATAATAGTTGGTAAAATATTTTGAAACATTTACCTATTTTGCGTTAACCGCTCAATAAATTACCGTGTCTGTGCTGTTAATCGTTTTCGAAATAAGCCACCTCCTGTGCACATAATAATTTTGTATTATAACTGACATTTATAATTATTCAACATGATACTAAGTGTTCGAATAATTAATTTATAGCTATAGTTTTTGGATTTACACTGCGTTGTGTGTACTTATTAGTCGTGTTTTGTAATGTTGAACTTTGTTTTGATTTACGTAGAAGTGTATTTACTGTACTTACTGAGATATTGATCTATTAATTTTGTTGACGTTGTTTTAGGTGCAAAAGTGTTTTACACCCTTATGCCTTGGTAGAACGTAAAGCCTTTGACAGTAGTTAAGTTATTATAATTTTGACAACCATTACTGCTATAATCAGTTGGTGATATACTTTAATATTTAATTAGGTTATGGAGGTTAGCTATACAGACGCTCTACCTACGGATTCAGCTGAATTCAGGATATATTATCCAATCAAAAAAAGGTAAGGAAAAAAATAATTTGAAAACAAAAATCATGTCAAATTTCTTAAGTGACATGAAATTTCTTATAACCCAAATAAAAAATATATGAACTAATATTTTTTAAATGAAAAATCGTATGTTCATTGTCACATTTATTGTTATCTAATCAATATCAATAACACATATGACATGTATTAGCATTACATTACAGCACCATTGTCTGACTTTACTGCACTGTCATCGCGAGCGTAAGCACTTTTAGTTGTTAAGTTACACTGCATTATATTCGACCTTTAGCATTTCCGTATTTAATAAGCGCAATATTGAAAAAAAGAAATCATTAATATTTTCAGTATCAGTTTTCTTATCAATAAAAAAGGTCGGTGCTGGAAATACCATTTTAAGGACCTTAGTACATAAGGCCGGTGAGATTACACGAACCTTTCACCACCGATCACTACCATACAATCTCATAGAGTTTCGTACATAATTGACCACAGTAGAAGATCAAAGTCCTTTGGTATTGGTAGACTCTTGACTTGCTTTGCCTCAACAAATAGAATTATCTTTAATTGTAAGAATATGGGACAGACAAGTTGTTACAGAAAATTTTCTTCCTTAATATCCTGCAGTTTCCGCCGTACTTTTTGAGTACAATATAATCATCATCAATGACAATTAAAACAATTAAAACCTGTATCAATGACAATTAAAACAAAACAATTCATAACATAACAAATAATATTTCATAAAACTTTTTGCCGTTCGGTAAAGGGCCTTAAACAACTCTAATGACACGCAGTCTAATAACTACAAATAGTTAAGAATATCCACAAGAATTAGGTTAACCAATTTAATATTAATTGAGCATAGAACGTAACCATGTCATCGGCGGACACTATCATTAAACAATTTACAACATTGTCAACGATTGACGTTTTTGCGTTATCATATGTTCCAGCAACCTTGGTTCCACTACACATTGTGATTATACCTGCTCAGTAACGATTCCCTGACCTAATACCCTATTTTTAAAGGCTATTCTATTCAATCTCACAGTTTGCAAATTCTGAATGTCTGTTGTACAGAAAGTGTAGGTTCGTTTACATGATGACACTTTTTGCTTAAGACGATGTTTTTATGATTATTAATAAATTGTAAGCTTGTATAAGCTTCACGGTTTAACTAGTGATAATAATTGGTCCAGGAGCTTAAAGGTGGTTTCAACTTTGAGACCAGGTTGTTCAACCAAATGAAATTTTAATGAAGAAGAGGAAGTTAAGTGGTGCTAGCTATAGTAGTTCGGAATAATCTTTCATACTGCACAAAGCACATTCTGTTAGTCGAATATTGTTATCATTACATAGTATAAAACAAAGTGGCTTTCGGCGTCTGTCCGGTGCTATGCTTAGATCTTTAAAATTAGGCAAGCGATTTTGATGCGTTTTTTTGATAGGATAACTCAAGAGGAAGGTTATGTAAAGTACACCAGAACTCCAAATGGGGCGCTAGTTTTATTATTATACAAACAGGTAACGCGATACATAATAATATGTAGTTAGAGTTCAGTTGATTGGCGTTTTAGAAACCGGGAGCCGATGCCTGAGTGGAGACCGTACATTTTAAATCGTGATAAGAAATATATTGAATATTAGCATACTACTTTCACACTTGCTGATTGAAATATAGAAATACGTAATTAAGTGAAGCGAAAGCGTGCTCGCGGCGCGACGCGGGAAATCTGACTTTATGTTTTCCTCTCAAACTAACCCATTACTATACCTCTGTCATTCTCTATAACTAGAAAACATTGTATTAAGCAGTTGTCACAAGAATCTATCTATTTACTACTGAATGACTAAAGTACTTTCTCAATTATTGTAATTCTTAAATGACAAATGGAATGTGGAATCGCCAATTTACATTGAGCAAGCGCAGTGATTAATACTCAATCTTTCTTTGTATTGGAAGAGGATTGTGCCTAATAGTGAGATATATCCAGGCTGGTATTATTATATAAAATTTAACATCTCTAATTGCTAGATTTTTGAGGAAAGATTGATAAGATTTTTGAAGTTTTCTAGAACCTACCAATCTAAAACTAACGTGTTCACTCTATATTCTTATCACTTATGACTAACAACCAATGACGAAACTTTCATAGTTCATCACCAAAAACCTATAATTTGCATCATCCTATGTGATTTGTTTTATATATGAATGACAAGGCAAATATGTAAAACAGTTTTACCTCGGAAATGATTCTACATATTATATTAGTCGGTGTTATAGACGAATATTATCGCTCCGGCTGTGATATCGCAGAATTAGGCCGATTACACTTTGTCACAACAAAAAAGTCACAAAGACATTTTGAAAAGCGACGAAACAAAATTTAAAATTTAGACTAATATTTGACCACACATGACAGTATTGTCAGTGGTTTTGCAAGTTGCTTGAGTGTTGGATAAGGCTGCGCGGCTCGGTGTATGAAGAATTGCAAGACTTTACCATGGACCGGTACCAAAAAGGTATAAGTAAGATGGCTGTTCAAGTTTAGTTAGAAAGAATCTGACACTATCCACTTTCACCCCCGAAGGGGCAGATGTTCATGAAGATTTCTCCACTTTACCAAAAAAAACGGGTGGCTTATTAAATGGGCCGAGCTTCAAGGAGAGATGAAATCTTACATTGTCATAAGACTCCGCGACGAGTAGGAAGGATGCCTACACCATAAATTGGCTCAATTTTGTAACAGAGCTTACTATAATTTTTAGATATTACAAAAATTAAGGGTATCAATGTTTTAATCTCACCTACATCTTGGTATCTTATATATAACGGTAGACTGTTAAACATAAGTATAAGGAACTTACATTCTTGTTAATGTACTAAGATTATGCATTATTTATATGGTGTTAAGGCGCCATGATAATTTTATTGTGAGAATGTTGTTGAGAACGAGCACATTAGAATTTAGAACGTCGGCATTATTCTCATTTGTCGTTACTGAGTTATACTAAATTTAGCTTTTCGTGGCTTTTCTGGTAAAAGTTACGAAAAGCTCTTTTTCTCTTAAAATGCCCTCCATAGGTTCATGAAGACATATTTAGGTTCCTGACCTATATAATATTGTATCGATTTTAAGTTTCGGGGTCTAAATTTGATTGATGAACAGATTTAGGCAGTAGGTGTTACTGACATTTATAAAAAAAAATGTCAACACATTTTTTCTGATTAACCCTCGAAAGCATACAAAGAACCTTTAAATTTAACTGCAATATACTTTGATTTCAAACAGACCAAATACTTAAAGCAATTTTTATATTATTTACTAAACTAATTACACTAACCTACACACCAAAACCAAAAATCGAATTCCAAAACCAAAAACGAGAGCTCCAATTAGTCGTACCGTGTACAGCGCGCCTAAACTGCATCGATTATTTGATAAATCGCGTTGTTATCGCCACATAATAGCGCGAGCACGTGCACACGTGAACCTAAGCCTATCAATCATATCACACGTTATCGCGGCTGTGGCCACACTTTACTTTCGAAGGAAAAGATTTTATTTTTGATGTGTATCCTTTTTGGTACTTTAACCGTATCCTTTTCGGTCTGAAAACTTATGACCTTTTTGGTACCTATTTTGCTGGTGTTTTGTTTTTCAGGCTAAAGATTTTACTGTGCAATTTAATAGGTAGGTAGGTGTCTACAGTTAATTATGATTTTTTATTATAAGCCTATCAATCATATCACACGTTATCGTGTCGGTGGCCACACTTTACTTTCAAAGGAAAAGGACTTTACTTTTGACGTGTATCCTTGTTGGTACCATAACTTATATAATTTCTGGTACTAGGCTGGTGTTCTGTTCTTGAGGTTTAAGGCTGTTCTGTGCAAGAATTAGGTGTACAGTTATTTTGTTTTTTTTTTTTTTTATTTCAGGTCTAGTAAGGTTACAGGCAGATGCTTGAGACTATTGCGACTATCTGGACCCTAACGCTACAGCATGTATCAAAATTATTTTTTTACCTACAAAAATACCAAATAAATTCACATCAATAAAAATATGCTCCTATTTTCGGGTAGTTGCCTAAAAATCGGGTTAAGCTGAAGAAATAATTCATATGTTACTACGCCTTAAAAGGTAAATTCTGTCTGATACTTTCACACACTGAGACCATCGTTGTAATATCCTTGAATCTACAATACCTTGGTCTTCCTAGTTAACTAAATGGTGCAAATAAGCAACCTCTTTATTGAAATGTATGATACGCACATTAATTTAACATTTTCCACGTGTATTTTTATAATTATTGAAGAAATACTTTTGTTAGTTTGTCTTGTGACACAGCTGCTGACGCATTACTTCATAATTAGGGACTCTTTTTAATTCTATAACTAGGACCAGGGATCCTTAAAACAGTCAAGAGTAAACCGTGAATTTTATCAAAAGTTTTAAAATCATCAAAAAATAAGTAAAAACGTTGATGAAATTACACCATATACACAAAAAACGAACATTATTCTTCTATCTAAACTTACTAAGAGCTGTAAAAACCTAAGTACAATATTGATTTTCACTACAAACATTATGAATCAGTGTGCTATTAATAACAGAACATACGATAAACCACTCAACACTTAAAACAATTAGGCTAATTGATCGAAACTTTGTTACTACGTTATCGGTACTTATCAAAACAAGTTATCTTTATAAGGAAGGAAGAGGATGTTGAATTCGTCAATGCTATGAGTATATGACAAGATAGCCTAAGCGATGGATAGGTAATTAATCAATTCCGCACACACAATCAATCTACTTCCTTAAAGATTAATAAGGAAGGACGAATATCGTACATGTAAGATGTGTAAAGGATAGTAGTGGAGTATAATATTGACGTCTTCATATAAATGGGCGTAACGCGTAAATGAAAACACGACTTTAAAGTATTTTTTTTTTTAGGTTCATATCGTATAGTATGATCTACTCAAACATAACTTCTGAAAGTTAACAATGAATTTAAAATGTGTCTCTTAATTCTTACAAAATTTTACAGCTGCTTTGTAACGCATGTCATTTTCCGATTGTAAAGAGAGGGGTAAATTTTTGATTTTTGTTATCTGCTACAAATTGTCTAAGGATAATGATGGTCCTCAAAAAATTACCGTATCTTCTTCCACTAATGTTCTATCACCTTAGTAACTTCTCCATTTAAGATATTTTCCAAAATAAATTGATTAAGTACATTAATAAGATAAACAAGGACATCTCTGGGAAACGAAGCCTCACTTTGATTTCTACGAAAATAAATATGTTCGCAATTACTCAGATTTCTCTTAACTGGCTCTTTGTTACTGGGCCGAGAGTTTTCTTATTTTGCTTAGATACCTACAATTAGACGAAATTTGGATAACCCTGGAAACAAAATTTTCGATACATATTTTGTATGACTTTTTATACACGTCATGTGACTTTGGTGTATTCCATTCTACGCTTTATCTTTCTTATTGAGATATTGAAATTATTTGTGTTATTTCGGTAGCATGATATTGGTAAATAATTTCAGATATTAATGCAAATATTAATAGGGAAACCTCTTTTTTATATCATATTAGCCTGAAATCAACCACTGCTGCGTATAGGTCTCCCCTTCTACGCCTTTCTTGTCTGTTTTGCATGTCCTTGGTTCAAATTTATAACAAAACTCATAACTTGTAATAAAAAGCATCTAATTCCATTCCAAAATGGTTAATACAAACTTAACTTTATAATTTTAAAACCCAACTACTTATATGATTTATTACGTGAGAAATAACAATTGAATGCGTGAAGATCATTGGAATTATTAGCAACCAAGGTGGCGCGTGCGCAGTGCAGCCTTGTGAATTAGTAGGTACTGCCGCGGAACTTCTAATGATAATGTTCATATCATTGTTATGACGAATGGATGACAGCACCGGTTAGTATAACGTTCTATATGTAAATACGAGTATGTGTGATTTGTGACACGTAAGGCTAGAAGACCAGTTGAAGTTACTTGTAAGTTTCTTAAACATTTTGTCGATGAATTTAATGGTCTACGGCAAAATTGTAAAATTGACATTTATTGGTTGTGGGAATTAAGATGCATAATTCTTACTTTAGCTGAATAGATTTTTTTCATCTAACCAGCTAATGGATATTTGAAATAAATTGTTGTCTTCAAATAACAATATAATATTTCTGGTAGACAGATATTTAAATTATAAAAAAATGAGTCTAAATAAAATGACTAATTTACATATTATCAAAATATTCACACGACATAAAAGAAGACCGGCAACAATCAAAAGAAATGATCAAAGTTCTCTGACCTACTACAAATACAGTTTTTCCACAATCGTGCCAATTGATTTCGAGTTGATGAGGAATAAAACTAATATGTATAACCGCTGACCCGCCCACGCCAGTCGTAAGAGTTAATTGAAGGAAAGGGGTCACAATGTTTGTTGCTACGAACTAGTGTGTTTGTTATGCATCACTCATTCCGACGTACCTATTGGAGGATATTGGGTACATCCCTATTCTGCTTTGATTATAGGTTTTGCTTCGTACTCATATGTCAATTTCTTTGTTTAATCGCTCAGTAATGTCTCATTTTACTCCAGTCCCTGATTCGTTGATTGGAAGACACCACACTGAGTAACCCGTTGCAATATATTATATCCTTCTTTGACATACCAAACTTTGCTTCCAATTTTTGACCACTTCCCTTCTCCTTTCCTCATCTCTAAGAGATGAGGAAATCATGCAATTGGGAGGTCTGCCTTCTTGACAAAATCTGTTTTAGGTGTTTTCTTGCACTTTTAATATTATTTTGCCAAGCTGATATTCAAAATCTTGTTCTGCGAGCGAAACGGTGCACTAAAAGTACAATTGCAACACTTCTGATTTCGGATGTGGTGGAAGATCTCTAGTTTCCATCCTGGAAGTGACTGGAAGCTATATATTCCTTTTATAAATTTGTTCACAGTTCGTTAGAATCCAATTGAACGCCACCTCTGGACTCCTCAATTGAATTGGTTAACATTTATTAATTAAGAGATGCTTTCTTTATTCGTTGCTATGTGCTGTAACCATGGATTGATTGATTTAATAAATTGTATGTTAATTGGGTATTAGAGCAGCAGAATGATGATTATGGTGCGAATTCAGGAGAATTAATTTGCTTCCTACAGCATATTTTGTGGAATTTAAAGTTTCTGGGAAAACGATCAGGAAAACCTTTAAGATACGGCTTGCTCCGAGTTACGCGGAGTGACGTGCTAGATTTAATAAATTTACAATTAAAATATTATTCTAAGCATGGAAACACAATAAAAGGACCATCAATATTATTTATGACTTGTTTTATGTGTCTTATACCCACAGCCGTATGAAATATTTCCCATAGCAACTGTCGTCCCAATTGATAGGCTATAACCGAAGAACACATCCCGGCATTAAATGCCAAATGTATTCGCAGTACCGCAACGTATTTAAGAATAATTTGTAATAAACACAAGCCCCGTTACGATCAATCAGTGGCTGTACTAAACAGTGTGGGAGCGGTCGAGATGGTCCGTGAGAACTGCGTGAGCGCATTGTTTCTTGCCCGCACATGAGCTCATTCTGTGTAGCGACGATTCGAGCTCGAAGGGGATAAATGTGTGGGTTAATTCGATTAATGCTGCCTTGAACTTAATTGAATTAATTTCATGATTGTTTTTAAAGTTTTGTTTTAGAATAGACTCAATTGATATCTAGTCAACTGTCACTATTGACACTACATATGCACCGAGCTACAAGGAATTTTTGACATGTCATTTACGAAAAAGTATCATTTTTGACAGACAGGCGAGTTGATTCTGGTTGCGAATATGCACACTAAAGCCCTGATGTTATGTCATTCACGTGCCAAAAGATTTTTATAGCTCTATATTCTTGTAACATTAAATGTCAATAATGTGTGTAAGAATAAAAAAGTGCGTTATCAAATCTAATTTGTCCTACTTTGATATTGTATTTTGCATTTTGTTTATCCTCGTAGATAGTCATGCTTGAGCGATCCTTTTTTAAGTAGGGTATCGAATCGTTTGAATTTTACTGCACAACATTACCCACTATTGATCATAGGATTGCAATATAACGATTGTGTTCTATGTTCTGTCAACTTTTTTCAAAATCTCTTTTATTTATTTCGGCTACCACATAAGCTTAAAAATAATTTTATTGTAACATAAAGTTGGGCATCTAATCAAAATAAGAAAATGACGGAAAACAAACTTGACAATAGCAATGGTAGATAATATATATGCTTAGGGAGCCAATGGACCTACTTTAACCTGTAGTAATCTTCGTGTGTAACAAGACAAGATGTTTGACCCTGTGGACTATAATTAGATCATATGAAGTATCAGCTGATTATAATTTTATTATCCATAGTAAGTTCCTTATACCGTTTGATCTAATAATCTGGTTTGTCAGTCATTCGTGATCAGTGGCCGCGGAAGTTTGTCGTGTATCGAGGTCTTCGCGTTTATGTGATAATTGCTCTCATTATTAAAAGCCTGGTTTGGCTGCTACTCTTCCTTTTGCAACCTCAGGGCCTTTTTGTACACGATAAAATTTACATAGACATACAATTTTTGTGATTGGCTTTTAGTATTCAGGGTATAAATAAGATATGTCGATAACCAGTTATGGCTGTAGTTTTGAAATTTCAAATTAAGTCTATCTAAATTATAATAGTAAACAAATTTATATTTAAATTACAATCTTTAACAGACCTTGCTAATTGTATTGAAGTACATAATGTTAGCATTTACTGTAGTAGTGGTACCAGATAAAATTGGTTTTGCTGATAAAATTAGCACATTGACAAATAAGTAATAAAACATTTAATTGTTGTAATTGTTGCTAACTCGTTATCGATAGTACATTCACAATTTTCTGAAACGAAATTCATGACTTAGGTATCTGTTTTGGTAATTGTGGGTTAGGT
This sequence comes from Chrysodeixis includens, assembly GCA_941860345.1. Lineage (NCBI taxonomy): Eukaryota > Metazoa > Arthropoda > Insecta > Lepidoptera > Noctuidae > Chrysodeixis > Chrysodeixis includens. The sequence continues at coordinate 3,740,302 of OW796094.1, forward strand.
GTTGAAAGCTATAGTGTCTCGTAAATAAACTTATAGATAAGAGAATAATTATTCCTATTAGAACGTGGGGTTTAAACTACATGCTTAAACATCAAATGCTTAGTACCTTGATCGATATTAGAATAACTGCAACACGTGTAAACATTGTGGTCACTTCTATCTGTCGCGACCGTGGCAAACAACTGAAGCTCGCCTACGCCACTCCACTGCCCAGCGAGAAAGGCCTCACCAGCTTAACCAGATATCATCAGAGAAAATAATAACACAGGTCAAGTTAGACTGGTCGTTCGTCGTCCGCTGGTTCGTCTTATCGCCTACGCTGCGAATGTTACTATGGCGCCTTTTTACTCACTAATTAAACGTATCGGTCTTTGACACTTGGCTTCTAATGTTTGTGTATCAATTTAACTGTCTACTGGACGGAAAGTCCGTCAGATAGATTTACCAAAAATATTGAACATATACCTATGCTTTTTTTATGACGCAAATAAAATTAAAGACAGATACACTGAGTTGAAATCTCGTGTGACGTCACATCTCAGTGCACTTTTTACTGACAAGTGATGTTACTAGCCCTCACTTTCATACGATTCACCATCTTTGATGCGTTTCTTTTAGTTAATTTGATTAAAAAATACGTGTTTAATTTTTTTTTTTAATGTATCTGACGAACAAATTTTTTTTTGGTTACGTTCCTAATAATAATCTAGGTCTTTGTGTACATAAGTCATGAGACATCTTGTTATTGTGATTATGAAGCATAATTTAGTAGAATGACGTATTCCTTTTTACGTGTGTTTACTTGGCGGGATATTTACTGATTGTCTTGCTTGTCGCTTGTGTGGTGGTGTAAGTGATAAACGGAGCGTTATCAATTAAATATACAGTTGTTTACTGTGATTTAGGTACTTATTGCTAAGGAAACGTTGAAAAACCCAATGCATCAATACAAATATGGGATTTCCTTTATTTATATTAAATATTTTGGCACATATGTAATTAAATCAAAATATCTGAGTCATTTTGGATTTATATAGCTAAAAAAGTTTTTTTTTACTGATTTTCACAGTTAGGAATTTAAAAAAAATCACAAAAATCTGTCCACATTCCATAATTTGGATCTTTTGCATGTAATGTATTGAAGGTATTTTGGATATTTCCGCTGTTCATGTATTAGGATATACATTATAAACAGCTGAAATTTTCAAAAATCCTTAAGTTTAAATTTTTTGACAAATTTCGGTTTTACCAAAGTCGCCTGTAGCCAATAACTTGTGATATGTGTAGAAGCGTTGGGCATGAGGTCTCCACTCGGCCGTGACCAGTAATTGTGGCTCAAAGTATGTAGGTGACCTCTCGGCAAACCTTCGAAAATACCATTTTATATTGACATCCCACAATTTTTTTCTCTTAACATTATGTAAAATAGAGGAAGTGGTTTTGGTTAATTTGTGTTAGGAAATGATTTTTATATGAATGTACTGTGTATTTGAATTTTACTTATCTATTAATAAAATAAGTTTTTGATTTTTTGGGGCAATTGAAGCTTTGCCCCGAATTCAAATATTAAACAACGATTCTATTCTACAATTAGACTGCAACTTGTAGGTAGGTACTACTTTTTTGTCATTCGCTACTAAAGAGACGGTAGACCATTTTTTTTTTTCAAAATATCGTAACTAGATCGTTTAATTTAGTTTAAAATATATTGAGCCTACAATATCATAACAGGAAAACTGATTTAAAAAGATGCAGATTGCGAGATTGGAACAAATGAATAAGTGCTAGTTGTAAATGAGTAACATATTGCACATGTGTTGTGATGCGCATACAATGCATCATTGTGCAAATTATCTTCGAGTGTCGATAATAATATACTAATTATTACGTGTTTTTCCTCTTACGGTTGTAAGTACTGGGGATTTTGGTTTGACGCGTATTTTAGTAAATAAATGGTATTTTAGAGTATGTGTAATTAGAGATTTGGAATTGGGTTATTCTCCTTTTTCAGTATGCTGTAGTAAATAACAATAATTAATAAATATCCCGCAGAGTAGAAAAACAAACCCGTAATTACCGATTTTCCGTCATTTATTATTTTCAATTATGAGTATTTGAATTAAAATTAACCACAAGCTCTGACGATTACTTGAATGAATGTCAACTGCTGAATCAAAATTTAACATACCTCAATCACTTATCGTAGTCCTTTTATTTAAATGCCTTTTAAAATCTTCTATTTACATACCACTCAAAATTTAATCTCAAAATTGTCCTTAAAGGTAATTTTATCATACATTGAAAATTTGAAATCATTCAATACTTGAAAATCACAATTAAAGTTACACAACAATCAAAGCCTAAAACGCAGCTTTACACATATCTTATTACTTGAGCACAACGTTAACGTACTTCATTTTTTCATCCATCAATTACTACGTGGAAAATGGCGGCAGCAGCGGTGACATGTGCGGAGGCCACGTGACACATCGCACGTGCCCGCAAATCCGTCGATACTGGCCATTACCTGGCCGTAACCGAGTTTAGGCTTACCCCGCACTCGTAACTTTTAATTATCATTATGATGTAATGGTAGTAAGAAATGTTTTCTTTTTTATACTTCTGAAGTGATGTAAGGAATTTCTGGTGTTGCGTTTGACGGTTTGAAAACTGAAAGTTGAAAAAAAATGTTGTGTGTTTTATTTATATGATGAATTAAGTGACAATTCGATTTTTTTTTTCTTTTTTTAGCCTGTATTAGATCCCACAGCTGGGCAAAAGACTTCCCCTTTTCCTTCTAGATCTTTGTCTATAGTTACGTTGTATTATTTTTACGTGACGACCAATATAGCTAGAAAGACCGGCCAGAAAGACCAGGACAAGTTGGCTAGTCGTTAAATTAATTAATGTTACATTATTTGTTATGTAAATTCAACAATATAAGGAAATCCGTCAAGGATTCCTCTCATGCGAAATACACAGGAAAACTAATGCATAAATGTTTCAAATATTTGATTTTGTTTTAGCACATGATTAAATCTATACCACAAATGTTTGTATAGTAATGTGAATAATATTTTTTTTTTGTATTTTGAACCTTATTCCGAGTATTTTTGAAGTATTTATTGTAAGACTACTGTAACTGACGAGCAGTGAAAGACAAAATCGTGAGGAAACCTGGATATCAATTAATATAGGAATTTGAAACCGTCAACCCGTAGTGAGCTAGCATGGTGATCAATGCTCAAACCTTCACTAAATGAGAAGAGGAATGTACCCAGAAGATCGGCGAATATAGGCTGGTATATGTATAGGTAATTGAAGTATTTGACAGTTTACTCTTACGTTTTCGGAATCGACCGACTAGTTTCAGGCTCAACCAAGGAAGTCTTTAATCTTGAGCAGAGTGGACGATTAAGTAGTTGCAGATTATCTTTCTTCATTTACAAGAAACATACACCCACGTTTGATTGCATCTGATTAACAATATGGACAGTGTGTCGCCGGCCTAAATGTTTATTATTGCCGCTTTGATGTCCGTGGAAACTAATACGAGATGCAATTGCGACGTTATATAATAATAGTTCCGAGTTTATCTCTCAGAGCTCTTTGTATTATTGGAGTTGTGGAAGCGAGACAGCGCACTACTCGCATAGAGTGGCGTCTCTTTCACACGGCAGTAATTTTACTTTAAGCGGTGGTAGTAGATTAGTAGGTTCTATATTCAACAATTGATTTTGACTTATGCGTTAATGACTGACGTTTCATTGCACGGATAGTCGAGTGGTATAGGTCATGACACCACGTCAATTATCACTGTGCGCGGTATGTCGCGGGTTCGATCCCTGCGTAGGACAAGTATTTGTGCAACTCACAAGATGCTTGTTCTGTGTCTGGGTGTCTTTGTGCATGTGAATTGAATGTCTGTGAAACCCCCCGCGACACAAGAATTAGATTTATTAGTGCGGGAGTTGTTTAAATAAAAAAAAAACCGTAAAAAGTAGGCTCTTTATTAAACTATTGATTTTGTCTTATGCGTTAATAACGTATAAAATGGAATATTATGTAATACGAGTAGGTAATCGAAATAAGTACCGGGGAATTCCTGTTAAATGTATTAACGGGTTCCACTTATATTGGGATTTACATTAATCATATTTTCTACGAATCACATATTTATCAGCATATAGTCAATATGATTATCTATTATTAATTGGTTTACAGGAGGCATATCTTTCCAAGTACTATTGTTAAAGCGAGATGGAACTTTACGCGGTGTATAACGTTGTCTTGTTTCCACAACTGTAAAAGTACTACTTTAACAAGTGGCGATAGGTCGTCAGCTGTTTGTCTATAGCGTGATCCTCAATGTAACTGAAATACTCAACTCAAAAACGTTTTAGTTGTCGCCAAAGTAAACATGTTTACAGTAAACTGAAAAATAGTAACTTGTCTGATAAAGACGTAATGGTGGCTATAAATACCGATTGGAAGCGACCGTTTAATTGAACAATTAAATTATTATAGTTTAGATACTGTTCACATGGTACACTTTCGACGAGCCTGTTGGTCTAGTGGTTAGTGGCACTGACTGCTATATCAGAGGTCGTGGGTTCGCTTTCCACCTAGGACAAATATTTGTGTGATGAGCACGATCATTAAAATTTGTTCTGTGTCTGGATGTAATGTATCTGTAATATGGATGGATTTAGAAATAAATATGTTTATCAATGGTCTAGTACTCTCAATAAAAGCTCTGCTTAATTTGAGATTAGATGGCATTGTGTGAAAAGTCGTGGAATTATATTATTATTACAATGGCAGGGGGGACTACCAGCACCTCTTGCAGTTCAATTATCGAAGTTGTAGGAGTGTGACAGCAACTACACGGCATAGAGCGGCGTCTCTCTTCCACTACGTCAAAAATGTTACTTTAAGTGTTTAAAGTCGCCTTATTTTGTAAGTAATGATACTAATCTATACAAAACAGTTGCGAGCATTTGAAGTTCTATCAAGGACTTGTCTTAATAGCGAAATATTTTTTTTAATTACGCAATTATTATCAGTTGTAGGTTGTTACTGTAAAAAAATAACTAAATTTTTCCATTTACTCACTACTCATTAGCGTGTAGAGCAATGTATTGATTTCCTATGAGCTTAGATTTTAGATGGAACGGTTGGTGAAAAAATCTCTGTGTATAGATAACGCATAACTTTCGAACTGGAAAATTCTTCAATTATACGAGTAGATATCGCGAATTCTGATTACAAGCTTCACAATTATAAGTTATTAATGTAATAATCACAATTGTCGGCACCAATCATCAATCAAACTTATTGATCTTGAAGGACTTAACATTTATACACTTGTAACGTGTACAGTCAGCAATAAAAGTTGGATAACTCAATCTGATTTACAAAATGCCAGTATTTTAAGACGAATTTTCGGAATTGGTGTATAGTATTTCTGAACGATACTAGTGTGTATTTGTGTTTTTACCGTAAATCATACCGCACTGTAAAGTAAACGCCACTCATAAAATTCGATTAAAATTACTTGAAAAAATCACAGTACGTTAACCGACTTCTCTTGCTGACCGTACACAATTGTAAAGTGTACAAATACAACTCTAAGCGGCATTTAACCCATGTAGTCTATTACAGACACGTGTAATTAGTCTCCTATGACACGTGCTAGCTCACATATGGGTCACTCTTGTCGCTAATACGTTTTAACAAACAGGCGTTTGATTCACGCGTTCGGTTTATTTACTCACGAAAGATAAAGATGAGATTAGACTATTAGAGGATAGATAAGACGTGGATTGCGTTAACTAATATGTTATATGGTAATTATGTTGAATATTGTTGGATATAGACGGTCGCGGTTCAATGACCGAATATTTGATGACTGCAATGCATTACCATGCACTGATCAAACGCGGGAGTCATTGCGTGACGGCTCAGGTTTAGTAGGTAAGAGTGTGATACTATCTGCTTCCTCCTTCGAGGAAGTAGATGTCCATGAGGATTCCCTCGCCTTACTAAAAAAATCCTGGAATTTAGTAATTCCGTACAAGTAGAGTCGTCGCTTTTTTGTGCAAGGCTTTTGCCAAGCAAGGTCTGTATTTGAAAATTTACGAAAATCCATAGTTTTGAAATGTCATAAATATTGAATGCATTTATCAATTAAATATGACATTTTCTTATTGAAATCAGAGAGATACTTCGACTCCGATAAACCTTTCCAATTCATTTCTACATCTTAGTCTAAAACTTTAGCTATTAAAAGTTAATTCTTCTGAATAACTAGAATAGTTTCATTATTTATTTTGTAAGTAATCAAACAATCGTTTGTGTAGAAGTTTGGAGTGCTTGAATGATAGTCATCACCCTCTTGACTTTGCCGGAGTCAAGTGTTAAGCTCCGATGGAAGCTTATTAGATAAACAGACAGGCGACCAGGCTGTTTAAATTTAACCGCAAAGAAAAGAGTACGCAACCTCCTTGTTTTGGGTCGTAGTTTTACTGAATTAATTTTAGTATTGTTGGAACTTCTAGGATGATTTTATATATTATATGTTAACAGTTTATTCGCGTATATTTATAGGGATAGCTGTCATCCCGATAAATATACGTGTGTAAAACTAGTCGTAGTTTCGGACCCTACCTTTATTTTTACATCATTACAAATTAGTTACTTGGGTAAACTTAATTTGACATGACATAGAGACTGGTGTCTGAATTAGGTAAAACCTATGCCTCAGATCACTTAATTTTTAATTAATTGAACTTTTAATTAAGTAAACGTTTGTTTTTAACTATTATCTACCTAATACTAATCAAAATCTTTTTTGTTTTCGGACGAAGACCACTCTTTCAGAGGAAGGAAAGAGTAACAACAATGATAACTAACAACGCTTACTCACTGTGAGTTGGCGAATTCCGTGAACTAATCTGTATCTGTATTAGATAATACTAACACAAGTGGCATATGGAACACTTATAATATCCAGTACTGCTCATTATAACGGTGACAACATCACACTAGCTATTTACCACCCTAGACACATACTGCCTACTAATTGTTCATTAAGTATGGCAATAAGTATGCAGATTACAATGAAAACATACCTCTCTCCAGTACGCACTATTTATATTATTAGTGATTAAACATTAGTGCGTCAGATTGAAATTTAGATTCCGAGACTGGAATGAGATTCAATGTACTCGGAACGGTAAATATTTAGACAACAATTATCAGTAAACCGTGATCCTCTAATAACAGTTGCTACCTCTCAAATAGGTGCGAAGACGCCTCGCTTGTACGCGTACAATGCTCGTTTAGAACAAGATTTGATTGAAATCTACGAAGGAAAAGTGCAATGGATGTACGGGAACGCGAATCGTTCCGTAAAGTGATATGTATAATGTTTTGGCTTGGTAACTGGTTTGATTACTACGTAATCGTCTGGTGTCGGTATGATATCATTTGTTGAACATCGTGGTCACGCCCGCAACGAGATTTCAAACGCACCAAGGCTGATCGCTCACTTGGGCACTTGCCTCAACTTGCAGCAACCAACTTACATAATTATGTATATCGATATCAAAAACTTTATCGTTTGTTTCACTTGTGTGTTACGACATCGGACGGTTATTTTTACGTCTCATGATGAGCGTAATAATCCCTGAGTATTTGAAGATGTTTTTTCACGTGCCGTTGATGCGTTGTTCTGGAAACTAACCAAATATTGACATTCCTCGGGCGTTATATGATTTATTATGTAATAAAACAGTTCGATTGCTTTTAAAACTTCGTATTGTGTAAGTAAATTTAGGGATAACTGAATATACGGGCTTAATAACGTTGTCTGTCTCCTAATAAGTTTTGATGTCAAAACATCAGTTCGCAGTTAGGTTTATGCAAATATCTTATCAACATCCTGCCTCGTGCGTGGCATTCAGAGTGTTAGCTAAATATAGGCGGCGACATAAGCGTTGATACGGCCGTGTCTCGCTCCACATCTCAATTGTTATTTAATTAATGTCGACGCCTTTACTACGATTTCGGAGTATGATCACATTGGTTTATTGTTTTATGTACTACGGTGTGTTATGGTGCTTCTGCTGCGGTTATGTAGTTTGTATTATGTAATGTGTATTCCGTAATCGTAAGTTTGGCTTGAGTTTTATAGTGGTTGTAATTTTGACGGTTGTTTTAATAAAAATCTTGGCAAATTGGCTATAATAATTTGCTGTAACTCTTAACCCTTTACAACTTTTCTTTTCTTGTTTTGCAGAAGTAATACATATACACTTACCTATTTTGAAATATAAGGAAAAGTGGTATAATATGAATAATTATAGCTCTTTACTGATTTTATGCCTACAGCTTGAGACTAATCGTTATCTTAATCCCACCAATTCATAACTTGTATCAGTCAATCTTCCATTCTATAAAATCTGCCTATTGATCACCTGAATCATAAAACCAGATCAAAATGGCTATAATACTTTGTTGTGACTTTTAAACCATCAAAACTTTTCCTCCCTTGTTTTGCAGAAGTAATACATAAACACTTATATATTTTGAATAATAAAGAAAGTGGTAAAATATGATTAATTACTGTTCATAACTGATTTTATACCTACAGCTTGAGTCATCGATATCTTAATCCCACCAATCAATAACTTGTATCAATCAATCTTCCATTCTATAAAATCTGTCTATTGATCATCTGAATCATAAAACCAGCATCCAGGTAAATAGGTGGTAATGAAATTTCTAGACTTATCACAGACTGGCTGATTTCAGGCCAACGACTTCTGACATAGCCGTGGCCTACCTTCAGACCACTATTTACATCCCACAACTAAGTTTTCTTTGTATTTACGACATTTATAAGGCACTGCAATGAGCTCTAAGCGTTGTACGTAAAATCAAATTGTTACCCAGTACTGTGCTAGTAGGTTACATTTATTGTACAGTCAGCAGAAGTCGGCTAACATAATGTATTAAAAATGCCAGAATTTTTTATTGGTAGGTATTGGAATCACACAATAAGCGTGTTTTAATATAATATACTTTCGGGGTAACATGCACCCGCGCTGATTCGATGCTAATCGAACTTGAACTAAAGCTAATCAATACTTAAATGGTTTTACTTAGCTTTCAAGTTTATTTTATTCGCAACAGCAAAATAGGAGATTTTGATTTTCTTTTCCTGGCTACTGCTATTGTGTACGTGTACGTTCAAATGATCCCGCCACAGCTTTTTGGGCCTCTTTTTAGAATTTTTATTTAGTATATTTTAATTATATCAGTCGTAAAACCTATTTTGTTTAACACAACAGAAATTCATTGAACTTGTGTACAATTATTTTGAAAATCTGTTCGAGTTCGACTTCTGTTGCTAACCGTACTAGAAAGTAATCCGATTACTTACGACAGTTGAGTATTAAGATTGTTGCTTGTCTGTTTGTTTGTGTAGTGTTGATAGTAACTTGCACAGATTGCTACTCCTTATAAAGGCGGGATAAAATTTTAGTGTTTTAGCGGTATTTTGAATAAAAACCTATCTATTATTAAGGAAACTGGTTACTAGCAGCTTACTATTGAGAATCTTAAAGATATTTGATTTAAAATAATAACCTCTTTTCTGGAAGCAATTTGAACTGCTTAAAGATAACTTTTTAACATTGTAAATACTTATGATCTGTAGTTACTTTATTTGTAAGTTTGTATACAAAACTCGTATTCAAAATCTTCGAATTTATGTTAATTTTCCTCATTATCAAATCAATTATATTTTACAGTTTAATTAGTGCTTGATGTGGCACTAAATATGGCGAAAAATTAAAGCCTCATTAACACTACAAAGTACAAACCAGATTGAGTTGATGCAACAAGAAGTTGATTAAGACATTTAGCGTACAATAAACAAACTATTAAAAAACAATAACATAAATATTAAGGAGCATATTCAAGCGCATTAATGTTCGCATAAATATCAAATTCCGAAGTTTTGTACCATCGTCCTTGTATTTGTTTGGCCGTCTGACCTGTATTAAACTACGCTAGAGTCGCGTTTGTTACTAATTTCCTGGTCCTGTTTGCAAATAGGCAAATTTTTGGTAGGCCGAAGATTTGATGGGCAGACGACATAAAAAAATAGCAGGAATTAGTTGAATGAGAAGGGCGAAAAGCAGAGGAGAATGGCTTATGCCCAACAGTGGGTTATTGAAATGGAAGATGATGGTGATTTGAAAATATTTATATCGGCACTGATAGAAGACAAAGCATATTATAATTGACAACAAGCGTCCTTAACCCTTGGATAACCTGTCATATAAAGTCAAAAACTTAGCTAAAAACTCAATAAAATCGTTGCGATGTTTACCTGTCAATGACATTTTTAAGGAAGCAAATACTCCGAAGTATTATAATACAGGTCAACGATGGCGCGCAAGAAGTCGTCGCGTTTGATTGGCGACGAGTTCCGCGTCACGTGATTGGACCACACAGGCTGCGCGCGCGCAGGTACCCGCGCCATACTGAGCTGCCCTTCGTAGCTGGCGGCAGAGCCTCCTGATTCAATAGACTCATATTAATTAATGATATCGATATATTATCGTGTTTGTATTGTCGTAGGTGTGTATCTAAATTTTGAACTTGATGGCTAATTTTATTTTGATCATTTCTTTTTTTTTTTTTCATTTCTCGTCGTATAGAGTATTGGGCCACGCCACACCGTTCTGTATTTTGTGTATTATGGGCTGTTAGCGTTATTTCCGTTGTTATGACGTCCTGGGAATATCCAGCGATAAATTCTTCCACAGCTCACTCTGATTCAGATATTGAGACGCAGGAAAGTTACAAAACAAAAACACAATTCATACAGCCGTAGATACTAGCGGTATCTTTGACGAGCACGTCTCTGAGAACACATACAGATCTATAAAGTTTTAATTTTAAAGGGAGCAGGTAGTAAAAAAATGTGTTACGGCACCGCTCGCGCTCCGGTGCCGGCAACCATCAAAGTACACCGATGCTCCCACGACACTATTTATAAAATATAGAGATTTTTTTTTAAAGGTTTACAACTCTTTTTGTTGCACGCATGTATGTGACCAGTATTTATTTGTTTTTTGCCTCCTCTTTAAGAAAAGAATTGGAGACTTAGTCTGGTATTTTATCTTTGTACTTGAGTACATGGCATTACAATAGAACTACGTAATTGTTGTTAACTCTCCTGAGAATACTCGCGGATACATCGAAGCTTCACACGGGATTTCGGGACTTGCACTTGACACCTGTTACTCAAAACTTTGTTGTTTGCTTTTTGAACAGCTGAAAGAAGAGCACCTTATACCATTTATTATATAGATAAGCATTCAGTTAAGCCTATATTTGGTTTCCAAAATTCTATTTCGTAATAATATTAAAATGAACCCAATGAATAATGTCTAAATTCCACCGCGAGGCGCATCATCATAAGCCACAATAAAATAAACCACGCTTACTAATCGTTGCAGGTTAAAACCGGCTACAAATGGTAATAAAATAAAGGTACACACATACACGTGAAGTGTCGAAACGCAGTTCTCTCTTTCCGATATAAATAGTGCGAGGCGAGGCGAGGCGAGCGCGGCGCACTGACCGACCATCGACAGCGATCCCGATAATCGGGCGAATGTTTGAGTTTCTCTATTTTCAAATCAGGCGACTGCGAGTCCCTAAACGGCGAACGAGGTAACGCGCGCGTTTGCGTTGCTGGCGGCGCTCGGGTAGCTCGCGCGGGGACAGGTTAACGCTCGTTACGCGGATGGTGTGCGGGAAGGGTATCGCGCGGCCGCTCGGTCGTGTGAACGCGCCGCGTTAATTGGCGTGCGGAGTGTCCGGCTGTCTTCGCGCCACGCGCCTGCGCGCGCTGTTCATCTCGCGACCGTTTATATTTGAATTCAGAACAATAAAATATTATTTGATTGCGGGTAAACGTTACTTGCCTATGCTTTATTAATTGCATATAAAACGCATGAAACGTTGAAAGCGTGGCTGTAACAGTCGGAACTAAGTTCGTTATTAAAATAAATTGTTTGAGCGCGAAGCTTTTGCGGCTTTTAACGTGGAAAAGTATAAATGGATGATGATATTATTAAGTAAAAAAACTAAAAACTGTATCGTTGTATTTTTGGTAAACAGGCGCGCTGTAGCAGTTTGTTATCAGCGCTGAGCTCTTGTTATCGATGCTGTAAGTCGAACAAGGACGTCGATAGCACACCGCACTCGTCCTGTTTGGTTACAGCGTATCAACATAGGTACCATCTGTTGCGACTTGCGTACCTAGATAATACTCTATTAAGGTTTTAAACAATTGCCAACACTTTTTCGACCGCTCGAAGCTGCTTCACACATGAAGCTGTCAGCTCTCTCTCATCTTCTATACTTGCATTTTCACTTCGGTTATCGCTATTATTGATAAACATAAGCTGTGATATCTAAATGTACGTAATAATATATCAATCGAACAGCTCTTTAAATTAAAAACAGATTTTTTCTCACTACAAATCATAATCCTACTTAAGATTTAAATATGATAAATCGATAAAATATTCATTATTTTGTGTGTTTACGTTATTTTATTTGAATCACGTTAAACCTTTGTCAACGGTGAACGCGTGTTTTAAAGTTTTACAAATTGCCAGTTAATTAATAAAATTTACCAGAGCTGGGGTCAATGACTCCCGTAGCGTGTAACTGTAGAATTTAGGTATATTTGTAACACAATCTTTGTGAATTTTAATTTGTTATTTCCACCATTCATTTATATCGACGACGGAGTAAGGAAGGCGGGATTTTTTAATTCGATACTAGCGACCGCACAGGTGAAATACTGATGTATTGTACATATAAACCCTACCTCTTAAATCACTCTATCGATTGAAAAAAATCACTTCAAAATCGGTTGAGTTTTAAAAACTTAAGTGGACCTACAGACAGACAGCGAGTAGCGACAGCGACTTTCTTGTAAGAAATATAGTGATTTATCAAACATTCATAAATCTGCTCTACCAGTGTGCGATGACCCTTACAAATGCATTGTAATATGTCACCTTTGACCCGAAACTTTACTACCTTAACAGTACCTTCCTATATTTCTTTCATAGCCTTTCTAAATTATTTCTTCATCTTCTTCTTCAGCATATAATTAACCACTGCAAGACCTCATCATCATCATCAACCCGTTGCAGTCCACTGCTGGACATAGGCCTCTCCCAAGGTACGCCACAGAGCCCGTTCTGCTGCTTTATGCATCCAGTCGCTGCCGGCCCTCTTGTGTAAGTCGTCCGGCCATCTGGCCAGAGGACGTCCCACGATCTGCAGGACCTATGCTTCTCCTATTATTTTACATGCTTTTCTGTCACTGTTTTTTTCTTCTCCACATTGGTTGATCGTTCTTATATCATTTTAGCATCTAGTTGCAGGTGGTCTTCTAGTTCTAAATAATTTATCTAAGTACTATTTACGTGACTATCTCACATTATACTTGATATAAGGTCTGTTACCATTCAAGCTAAACCCAAAAATGTAATACAGAGTATTCATCAAACTATTTATAGAAATTACAGTTTACTTTTCCATAAACACACTTTTCACGACTCATTTTTAAGTGAAGCCATGTTACGTTAAGTTTTAACAACTATCCAGGTCACTGACCTATCATACAAATAGGTGCGTTTTTCGTTTGTTTTCTGCCCTTTGTTTGAAGCAGTTTAGTATTTGTGTCAGTTACTTTGTAGGCGCATATCGTATACAATTACATTCGCGTTTCTAGTCTGGACCTCTTTCACAATGACCTGTACACTTACCATGGTATTTTAATAGACTGTTATCTTTGAAAAAGCGGGACGACGTTATGCTGTGTATCGCGCTGTCTCTTTTCCACGACAGCATTTTTCGTGCTATAAGGTTTCATATTGCAAGTATGTATGTACTATGTAGCTCCTGGTGGTGTAAAATTTTACTTCTGGTATTTTATGAAAATAAAAACGGCTGTATCATCAGCTGTTAATTAAAAAATATAGGTTCTTTGACTGTTTAGAAATTGTCTAGATCAGGTATTGAAAATTGCATGTTATACATTACAATGTTGAATTAACTACTTTTCATATTTTTTATGATCATTCACCCTGTCTTCTGTAAAGAGACCAGAGGGTTTACCGTCGTCTCTTATAGTAATGTTATTACAGTCGTGGAAGAGGGACGTCGTTCTACGCCATGTAGAGCGCTATCACACTTCAACACGCCCCGAAAGCCTATAACAAATAACCTTTCGTTACTAGGTTAACATTGTCCAATTCTAGCTACATAAGTGTGTCAATAGCACTAAAGTTATCACGCAATATAATATGTAACCGGGTGATACGATTCGGAAATACATTATCGATAAAACAATTGTTTTTCAATTAGTACGATATGATTAGGATCGTTTCCGTACTTCTAAGTTAAAATACTTTTAATATGGAAACGGATAACATGCTTTGATAAGATAATTTGATACGTGATTGATTTGTGTGGTACTATGTTTGCTGGTTAGAACTCCTCATGTCTTCATTATGACGGTTGCGTGAGGAAAAGAGATGGCGCTCTACGCCCTATAGAACGCTATCTCGCTTTAAGAACTAAGTTTTCATATTACAAAAAGAGGTGGTAGAATTATTCAAGGTTTTATTTTGTTAATTATTTCTTAGAAATAAATCAATAGGTTTCTCTAGTGCCTGGTTGAGAATAAATTGCTAATGTTAGGGAAAACTAGTAGAGTCAAGTAAAATTTTCCAATGTCAGATTTTCAAATTTTACTCATCGGGAAACATAACAACTTTATTTACTTTTGGAGAATATAAGGTTAGGTCAAAGACAAATATCAAGAATTACATACAGAAATGATTGTGGAAATTAAACTCTATTAAAAGTAAAAACAGTGGAAAATGCAGACGTTCATGTGGAGTAATAACAAAGATATTAAAGTCGATGGATGTAGGTGGTCATGTGGAAAATAACCAAGAGTTGCTCCTTTGTATACGTATATATCGAGACTGTATGACGCAGCGTCTGGGCGCGATCGGGATACGGACACTGCCACTGCTGATGCTGTGGACTTTACACACCTTTCTAACATAAGGAAATGTGTAATTAATGATATTGACATTTAACAAACATGAAATGAGTAAATGATAGTGTGACGTCTGATAGAGGAGAATGAAAGAAAAAAACGTGCTGTGCCGACCCCAAGTAAAATGGGATAAGGGCAGGAATATGATGATGAACAAACGAATGTGTAAAGATCAGGAAATAATGAAATTTTAATATTTTCTGAATTGTAATTTCGTTCTACAAATCTAAATCGTTTAATCTTAGATTATAACAGCTAAAATCATCAATCCGATTGGTTTCCGGTATCTACGGTTATTCAATTTATTTTCATTAAATTCCCTTAAAATCATTTTCATTTGTATGTAATTACATAAATCATCGTAAGAATGGAAACTACCTTAAGATATAATAACAAAACAATAACGGAAACTACCACGGAAGGACAATGAATCAATTGAAGTAACCATGAAAACGATTACCGTACACATTTGTCCAAGTCCGTGTCATACGCGGCGGCCTCACAAATACTTGTACTGCTGTCGGTTTTGTAATCTCTATGTTGAGGTATGTTTAAGTTCACTTGTACTCGTTTACACAAAACTGAAGCTATTTATATAGATGCAGACAATTTTATACTATTTGTTGATCATACCGACACTATGGACTGGCGCTAATTCGAATATTTATTTATCTAATATAAAAAAATCACGATTCTTTGATTTTTTGGAAGTGTAGTCAAAGTATTTGCACTGTATTGTTCGATTGTTGATCGATATTATATCATTCATGATTGAATAGCCATTCGTATTTGAATACAATTTGCATTGCGAGCACGCGCCGGCGATTGCAATAGTTCTACATACATTTCTAAGACTAACCAAATATTTAAGTCTTAAACTCAGTTCTAGGAATGAAAATTAAATATTCCGTTGACTGATTTATGCATGTACGTATTTAGTAAGACGATGAGGTAAGGATTATCGAATAACTCCACCAAATAAGACAGTTGTAGCCATTGTTCTATGGTGGCCGTTACGGCTTAGGCGAACATATAAATAAATTAGCAATGTCGTCGTCCTCCGTGCCTGCAACTCTATATAGGATCGTCTAGCCACGTATAAATAGCTAGGTATAATAAACAATCACTAGCTGTTGTCCGTGACTTCACTCGCGCGAATGTTGGTTATGGCTGCAAAAAGATTGCCCCCCTTTGATGCAGTCCGTTGACATGCTAATGTGTTAATCCCGTGTCAGCTAACTCTATACCAAAATTCTTTAAAATGTCAACATCTGTTGGAGCGTAAAAGAGTAACAATTATTAATCTATCCATCCACACTTACAAAATTTCGCGTACATAATATTAGTTGTATTATAATTACGTTTATATAATACGCTTTAGCGACGTACGTGTAAACTAAATGAGCGTCATTGGTCGGTACGTGCACTAGCCGGTTGGCCACTTGAAATAAATTTATGATTATGAAGCGCCGTGCCAACGCGTCGCTCGCAGAAGGATGAAGCACCACAATGTATGATGAAAGCTCCGATCGCTTTGGATGTGATAATCGTCTCGTAAACTTCAACGCACAATGTCGCGACTTGCCAAACATTTTATGACACGTTTTCATTATTTTTGAAGCTGTAAACTGTGTTGATGGACATTTCTAATATGATTTTTTAAATTTAAAACACTAACACCGTGAGTTTTAAAGTTTTATGTTTACAAATTGTACAGGTGAATGGGAATTAAATATGTTTATATACTTATGTTTTTACAGTTGAATATTTTGTGATACTTTTACACAACTTTTAAGAAAGAGAAAGTCTCTGATATCACAATTTGCATCAACATATGAGCAAATTTTAATATTTTGTTTGACAGGTATGTATAAAATGTATGATATATGTTAAATGATAATGACTTTTACACAATTTCAAACCCATATAAACAAGCATTTTACCGTAGTCCAACGAGCAGTGATTTTTAGTGACATTCATTCTGTAGCAATTATTTTAGAGCTATAAAAAGCTGGCTCCAGTTTCACTAGTAAGTACCACTACATTAACTCTTTACTTTACCTATTAACTTTCAAAAATATAAACTTACCGCATCCACACAACATTCGGACCTCCGCGCCACAGTATTGACGGTACGCAATTCTGTTATAGTTTAACGACGAAGCTGACATTTTGTGCATACTGAGATCAGGCCGGATGCTGGAGAAATACGCTCTAATACGATCTCGCGTATACTCACAACTTACATACAATAGTATACTAAATAAGTACTTGTTCTTCTAGGTATTCTTATGAAGATATTCCTTGTGGATTTTTGACAACGGATTTAGAATGGTAAATTAAAGAATTACTTCCTCTTGTAATGTTATTTTGACTTGTGAGGTTGAAGATTAGGAGAAACTGCATTGGGTTTGAAGAGTAAAAGGTTGATTCCAGATGATTAGAATTGGTTAGTATTGAAGTTCTTTAAGCAGTGTTTGATTTTGGAAAAATAAAACCTAAAAATTAAAATACGACTACCCTACCAAAAATTTGATAAGAAGTTTGAAGTATTTTGGCAAATGTATGTTTTTTCGCAAAATTAGTATAGCTTATGTCATTCGTAGAGATTCCCTGATATGAAAATTTAATAGACAATAAAAAAAATGTTGTCTACTGCTGGACTGGAGGAAGGTTTTCTACAGTCTCCCTCTCCTTCCATCCTTCTCTATCTTGTACTTATTTAATTGAAAACAGGACTCCATTCTTCCATTCATGTAAAAAAAAATGTGTAACTATAAAATTGTCCGACTACATATCAATATTGCCTTGTTATCAACGCAGAACACAATAAAGATGTTTATCAAAGTTCAAGTATAGCCGTATTGCCGTATAATGCGGGATTATTGTCCTAATCGCCCGCTTTACGCGGATTAAATCCAATACATGTATTGTTGTTAGTGATTAGAGGGACGCAACCAAACCTATCATGCCTTGGGAGACGCCATATTTAATTTAGACAAGTTTAAATATGCTTTTTAAGGTTCCGCACCTCAGAAGGGTACTATGGAACCCTTATGGGATCACTTGTCCGTTTTGCTGTTTGACAAGACTCTTTTTCACAAGGACTCGTGGAGGTATCAAACTGAAATTTACATCAAATACTCAAGTCTACTGTCCCTTAGAGCTCTGATAAAATGGCACTTCTAAGACAACGCGATTAAAAGATACAACCGTTTATGTCGCTAGTTTACTTCCCTTGAACTCAGAATCTTGAAATTTGGTAAGAAGCAACGTCATTCATTGTCTTATAGCATATTACCTATAGATAAAGGAAAAAAATATAAATCATGCAGATTTGGTTTTCTTTAGCAGACGGAACCCACAGGGTTGCGAGTCAGACTCGCACTTGACCGGTTTTCTTGACAATTACAGAGCACCACAAATAAACACCTAGTATATTCAGTAAGTTGAATCAAAATTATTATTAGTGTCGGATTTGTTTGAATGCATTTTATCCCTGATAATAGTGATTATTTGATTAAATACTAATCTAAAAGTAGATTAATATGCAATTCTAACCTGATATGTTTTGATAAAATGGCACTTTGTTTAATTCCCTGTTATATTTGACTGTACGGATAGCTGAGTGGTTATAGGTCACCATGCCAATTACCAATACGCGACGTGTCGCGGGTTCGATCCCCGCATAGGACAAGAATTTGTGCGATCCACAAATGCTTGTCCTGCATGTGTTTGTGCATGTGAATTGAATGTCTGTAAAACCCCTCGCGATACAAGGATTAAATTCCTTAGTGCGAGAGTCGAAAAAAAAAATGAAAATTAATTTTTGGCCCTCAATCGCGATGTCCAAGAAACTACATTCAGAATTCTCTGATCACGTATTATAACGTGACAGTCGTATTATCTCAACACCTTTTAATGTTCGATCATTATTTCTCTGTTATTTAGAAATATCAAGCGTTATAAGTACGTATAATACATCGTTGCATGTGCTTATCGCATTCTACGTGACTATGTTTGAGCAATTCACTTGCGCAATAGGAAATTTTACACAGTATAGAAAGTAATGATTTCTAATCTCATTGCCATTGTTATCTTAATATGTTCGCCAGATGTACGAAACGTTTGCTTTTTACGTAAATAATATTGTATATTGGTATTTTTGCCGTGAATTATGATTACTCGACATTACTGTTTTACCCAATTTTTCGTTTTGATTTTATTCATCTACTATGGATGCATTTACAGATATGAAATACCATATACACAGTTTTTACCTTCCAATTACATCTATACAAGAAGACACCATTTTAAATATGTGTTTTAATATATTTAATCACCCAGATCCGATCCCTACAGCAATAGTTTTATCCTAACACTACCCTGCTGATTAGCTTAGGTTTCATATCCCAAGAATGATGTCATCATTCAATTCACCATTACCACTAATTTACACTCCTATACTACTTCCCTAAGAAAACCCACGTAATTCCCAATACCTGGGGTTTATTTATACGGTATTTTATCCCGGAGATTCCTAAATGAGTCCATCATCATCATTCCCCTGTTCTTCCCCCAATTATTACTTGGGGTCGGCGCAGCATGTCTTCTTCCACACGTCCCTATCTGACGTCATCTCGCAAGTCACACTCTTTGCAGCCATATCATCTTTCACACAATCCATCCATCGTTTCTTTGGTCGTTCTCTTTGAGTCCACACAATCATATTTGAGGTAACTCGTTGATCTTTCTAGATAAAGTTCATGTGCTAAGTGGGCTAAGGCTTACCGCTAATAGGCACTGCCTTGCCTTACAAGCGACGCCTGCAGTTATTACGCTACATATTTATATCTCGGCCCTTGCTTCGCTATGAACTAATTATTTAATTCACTGTTTGATTTTATTTAACATATTTTTTTTGACCTAGTTTACCACCAGATGTGATGGCTACGAATACTTAGTCAAAAATATTCCATAGAAAATGATTATTTTAGGATTACTTAATTATATACCTAGGTATATATTATTTATCTAACCTTTACCTAACCTTTACCTTAATTATATAATTTTGGGGTTTTTCAGATTCCCAACCAAAAAAATACAATTAACATCCACAAAGAGACATTTTTGAACTCTCCTATTTGACAGGTAAGTTTCGTATGCAATAAGTTTTTTAAATTACAAATGGGTCCCATAAAACAGTAAATTCAATATTTGTTATCATATTGATGAAGAACTGCCTCATTTCCAAAAAATCAATACAACAAGCTTGTACCAGACCTCGACACACAAGCAGAAAATACTTCAATCATCAGTTCTAAACATTTGATTTTGAAAGTAAACCCTAAATATTTCTTCTGGCTGGTTAAAGCACGTGACTCGCCGCAATTACTAAGAACTTCGAGGTGTGGACTCGGAACTGGAATGCAAACCTTACACAGTGAACAAATGCTTTGACATTAAGGGTCTGCCATTACCTAATATTCCTACTGCGATATAGATACCGAGTCATAGATAATCTGATCTTTAGATAGGAACTACTGTATTAACAGTCAATTGTTATTTTCATTTATACCTATTTATTCAACCTACTTTATAACCATCGTTAGTAAAGTTTTGGTGATTATCTAGATGATATTGTCTCTCTATCCTCTGACCATACTGATGAAAGTGATGAGGCCTTTATTTATCAGCTATTGTAAATACTTTTTCTTCTAGATCATCCACAACAGCCTAAGAACCACTTTCTTCAAACATATTACCCGCTTTAACTCAATTGATCTCTATATCGTTCACAATATCTATCATGACAAATCAATTCGTCAACAAGCGTTGGTGGCGAGCGAGCCATACCTAATACATACCAACAACATTACTGGCTACAAAGCCACAACATAACTGCGAAAAAATCCTCAGTTGCGGTGATATCGATAATTGAGTTGAACCTTATCAGTAACGTGCGTAAAAATTAACTACGCTGTAACAAATGACACGAGTTTTTCCTTTACCCAACTATTTTGTGAGAAACAATACGTTTAGTTATAATTTAGATGTATTCGATGTTTTTTTGTTTTTTTCAGCTCGTTTTTTGGGTAGGCAGTCAATTGTTTTCTGATTATGGCGCTTGGTTGCCAATTGTCTACATTACGGCTATTTAAAATTGCTACTTGAATATTTACTTTCTCCATCACGGGCTTTTTTAAAGGAAGTCAAAGATATTACTAACAAAGTGACATTCCTTAGTGATGTATATTTGTCTCTTCAACAACCCAATTTAAGCACGCCAGATTAGTCAACGTAAACCTACAGTAAACTGACTGACTGCAGTCAAAAATAAAAGTACCCAATCAGCACCAAATCAGTGCAAACACTAAAAAGATTAATTAAAATAAAAAAACAATCACAAACAAAGTAAATCCGATATCGTTTAAGTACATAAACATTGGAGAGTGTCGGCGTTTCACCGTTGTCGGCAAAACGCGATCTAATTCGAAAGCGATACGCCTTTCACCTTCCGACCGGCGTCAGCGTGCGTTATGCCGAGCTGAATACGTGGGTAAGTGATGCGTTGTGAGGACGGGTTATGGATTGGTGACCACAACCAAAACTCGAGGACAAAGAATAATTAGTAGAAGAAGTTTCCGAAAATAATATTTGGACGTCAGTGATTAGACAGATCGTTGAGACGATTTTTGTTCTGTAATACGGATCTACCATAAAATAAATTTCTCAGTGTCACTAATTAAATATTATGGTATCAATTAATGTATGAGTCATATCTTTTGGACACGTGTAAGAGTTGAAGCTTGTGACCTACCGTTAATATAATTGAGCAATTCGAAATGTTGTCGGCCGTCTTTTGTTTCTCGTTTATATAATCAAAGATTTTAGTTGCTTTGGTTATGATCCCTCGGAAGTAACTGGTTGTATAGATATTACGGTTTAATTCGGTCTTACGCGAACTCAGGTTGACTGCAACCCCGCGTAACTATTACATAGAATTACAGACGTAACAATTTCGAGTGATATAATACGAATATATATTAAATCAGGTTTTCCCACACGATTGCTCAGCCGACGAACAACCTCAGCTGAATAATAAAAAGCCGGTGCATTGTTCTGCTTTCACTCTCAAATCGGTACAGAAAAACGTTTATTTGAACATGTGACGTGTGTAATAATATTTTGACAATCCAATCGGTTCGGGCTTTTGAACTTTGTAACTTGAGTTCAGAAAATCGATCTTATTTTATCTTGTTATGATAAATGGATGGAGAATAAATTGAGATTAAAAGATGAAATTGATGCAATAAAGCAAGATCATAAGGTTAAAGATTATTTGTTAAGTAAGATGTAGAAAGAACAACCAATCGAAAGCATAAGTTTGGCTTAAATTACATAAATATAAATGCAATCCTTGATAGGTAGTCTAAAATGAAAAATGAACAGGAGTAAACAAAAAAATCCTAAAAACAAAAAGCACACACATTTTCCAATCAAACCGACCTTTAATATTTCACTCTTCATAATTTTTCTGGACAGATGGTATAATCTAAATGGCGTCCTGCCGCGCTTTAAATTAAATATACAAAGCAACATTTAGGGAACAGCTCAGGGGTCGGACGATGCTTAGGGCGCTGTTAGGGTCAGCTAGGGAGCTGAATCTGGTTGTGATAACTTAGGGGATGTTATGGTACCTACCCATTGATTTGAGGAAGGGTGAAACTTCAAACGATTTGAACATGGTCATTCATTAGGAAATTGAAAAAAGAGTTTTGATCAATGATGATTATGAGTTTGTAGATAGAGAATTTCATAATCAAGTTGTTTTAGTTTTAAGTGAAACTAAACAACAAGGAATAAAGGTAGAATTGCTAAAGAAAGGATTTATAAAGTACTAGTGAATGGTATCATGCTAAATATCTGTAAAGAATAGAAAAGACAATAGATTGGAGCCTTCAAAGGCCAGGAAAGAAAATCCAGGAAGAAGAAGAAGGACAAGACTTGTAGTAAAGTGCGCAGGCGATTGAAAGGCCTTAAAAGTTCACGGGTGGTCTTCAAATACCCGAAATAGAACAAAATCTTCAGCCAATTACAACAGCTGCTAGTGAACGATCAATATAAGATGATCAATATTATTTGAGGAATATTTAAAGTGTTCTAATAATACAGTGATGGGCGTAAATCGTTAATAAATCTGATACAGGAAGCGTGGGCCGATCATCGTTCGCAGCTAACTGGATTGAGTCTGTAAGGAGCCCACGTAACGTAATAAATAGTGTGTTTAACGATTCAGCCGCAGTTTTAAGGAGAAAGAATATTGAATATTTGAAGTAATCATTGAATTTTCTGCTTAACCAACTCCATGGTCCATTACCAATTTTTGTAAAGACAAAAATTGTGTACCTGGAATAGCTACTTATTTTTTTACTTTATATAATTTAAACATTACAATAGTTATACTAATAAGAAACTAGATGTGATTCTAAATACCGCAACACAACTCGCATACGGAAAAGCATGCATTATTACATCGAGGAAATAAAGCCTGAGTAATAACTGAGCCAGTCAATAGACAAAGACAATAAGAAAAGTTAAGGCTAAGTATACAAAACAATTATATATATCCACGTACCTATGTATACTATGTATTTACCGCTGCGCAAACGCTTCCGCAAATACGTCCATTGCGTATACGTGAAGTACATCGGCATCTAATTATAACCCGATGTTTGACTTTGACGTACTCGGTGTCTCTCTAAACTCATTGTTAGAATATGTCATGATTCGTTGGAAATTCGCGTAGGCAGATCTGACGCGTGGAAAATCAGATGACAAGGTCGACACATGCAAAGTACTGACTACTGAGCTAGCAAACAATTGCTATTTAGGGGTTACTTCGGAGAAAAATGTTCTGTTTGTTAAATAAGGAATTGGAAGAGAAAAAATGTGTTTGGAAAATGTTAAGGAAGATAAAATCATGGATTGGTGGGGTGAACAAATACTGGAATAGACAGAAAAAGACGAAAGTGTTTTTAGTTTTTGCTATTCAGTGATAAAACAATTAGATTGAAAAATAAAATCAAACATCAAGTATTCATTAATATTATGCGACAAAAATTTTGAAGACGATTAAAAAACAACATCAGAAAAGAGATGAGAAATATATACACTCAAACGCGGAACAAATATTAGTACGATAACTATACAAATATTTTTCACGATATGGGAAATGAACTTGCGACCTAGAACAAAAAACACAAAAGCCGGATGCTTGCTAACGTCTTGTATCTGGTTCACGGGTTTTCGAAATCAAAGAACATACGTTTGTAAGTACTTAGTATGGTTTTCTTCAATCATATAGTAGACAAGAAGTCAACAACACTAAACGTTATTTGTACAAATAGCTCGGCTATAAGTAAGTACGGAAATTTTCGGTGTTGAGACAAATAGGTTGATGTTTGTGGACAAGGTTGGATAGTCTATCACACGACAGATTCTGTAGTCACATTGTAATTATAGGTGATTTAGTTAGAATAAATTGGTGCGATTTGGAGGTTGTTAGATGCAGCAAAACCAATGGCTTCATATACATTGTAAATCAAAAAGGGTAAACAAATGGTTAGTAGTCACTGCTCAGCCATCGTAAATAAGAAATTCATCTAAGCTCTATGAAGTGAAAAGAGATAATATTCCCAACTAAACAAAGTGTCCCACATTATTTGGAACATTCAAAATGTCTACATAAAATAGGAGGACGTTGATACATGAAACATATTTTTCAATTTCGTTTGTGATGTTTTTGTGCGAGTTGAAATGAGTTCAGTTTAGTTTTGCGAGGTTATGAATATTATTGAGAGAAAGAATCATAATAATATTTGAAAGATAAGATTTAATTATGAGTCAGAAAAATGCAAAATCATTCAATGATCGAATTCAATTTATGTACTAAGAAATTTATACGACTATTTTTAGATTTGACGCCAAATTTGGATGAGATTAATTAGTGTTCAGGCTAAAGACTTTAGAATTTGACACAAAATAACGATACTCTGATCTACTTGATCGAAACAACGGGAATATGAACGTATTAATAAATGGCCAGCTAGATTAATCGAAGATATTGGTACACTAAAACGTCCGATGACCTACAAAATGACAGTTTATTGCTTTAATCGGCGTCTAATGCGTTGTGCAATACGTCTCCATCAGAGCCCCGTGGCATTGTCGATACATCAATCTATTAACAGCAACCATTTGCCGAAGATTAAAAGGTTAAATTGCTTACTTGCGTTTTTAATTGTGGTTTTAAGAACAAGTTATTTGATGTACAGATTATAGAGGAGAGCTAAGTGCGTCATTTTTTGTAGTTTTTGTGATAGACTTCCGCGTAACACAGAATTTGTTTAATTAAACTTTGTTCCTCGAGCATGGTAAGCCTTAAATCTCAATAAGATCAGGGTATAAACATAGTTACATATTTTTAAGTATCAGTTTAAAATATTTTGACAAAATTTATTATATAAAATTAATTTTACAACACCACATTGGCAATAATTAATTTTATCTTTAATTATAACATAGAACAAGGAGAGGAGGGGGAGAGGAGCAAACAATATTTGTGAATGAAGGCACGGTCATTCACAAGTACTGTTTGCCCATAATTAAGTTAATGGACTCTTATACTACCAAAGAAAGTTTATTTGACATTAAAAGAGTCACTAAGTATTTGACCTCACAAGCTGTAGCTTCGGGCGAACACGACAGAAAATTCTCAACTAATTCTATATAATTATTCATCATAATTATTAAGAAATCATAATAGTTGTTTACAATAACTCGGCCCTTAGAATTAAATGAGGTGTGATAGAGTAAGGAGTGAGCATCGGCTGAGTGAAAGTCAACTTTCTTGCCGCCTTGTCTCAATGTGCCGATGATAAACGCGGACTACTGGAAGCGACTTATATCTGTGACTAATACTTAACTATGTTGGCTTAGTTTCCTTCGAGATACTCGAAAGTGTGCTATGATCGTGAATGTGTGTTTACAGTTTCGAAGTGCCACGATTAATTGGTGTACCAAATCCGAATATTTGTTTTTGAGAGCAGTAAGAAATGTTTTTCTAAAACTGAATATTGACACTATTAATTAAGGTATTTTTTTGAATAAAATGTCGCGAAAGTTTGACTTTCAATTCAAGTTCATTAGTTATAACATCTAGTGAAACTATTCCTATGTTGTTCACTATAATTGAGCAGAACTCGTGTGACGGTTTTCCCTACAACACTGTAGGTTAATGTATTGTCGCTTTCTTACCTTCGTCGGACGCATCGCTAATTGTGCGACGGTTCACCTACTAATTTAAATCTCTTATTGGTTTTAGAAAATGTTAAACTAATTCTCTACGATGTAATGGCCATGTTTCACTTGTACGACAAGCCTTTTAATTAGTTTGAGAAAACTTTCTTGTTTCCTCACTCAAAATAGTCGGACGATTTTACTTTTGAAGTATTGAACATGTGATTCAAATTAAAGAAATGGGGACGGGTGGTTAAAGAGTGAATTATGTAAATGTGACGACGAAAGTGGAAAATCATCGTGTCTGATCGTTCACCGCAAAGAAAGACCAATACGCGGTCATATACTTCACGACACCAGAACTAGCAGATACTTGATCACAGGAACCAAATAACACAAGCTTGTTCCTAGTTTCTTCATTACATAATCCACTGTAACATGGAAAACTATCGTAAAAGCATAGCGTTGTACAATCTAAATAACAAATTGAACCAAGTATAAATAACTCCTGTTTTTAAATGTAAATTATTCAGACACAGCCAAGGTGTCTACCCAAAAAAGATGTCATTGCCGAAAATAGTATTGATCGGGTAAATTATTAAACAATAAATTTACAAAACTGAGGTCTCGCAGTCGATTGAAGTCCAACAATCATTGGCATGTATTCAAGTACGAGCGATGTACTAAATATTTACCTGTCTGCAGCTATTTGGTGCACGCGGCTAAATCAAGTGGTCATTGCATTGCGTACGACGTGAGAGGATTGGTCGCGATTTGATTTAGCCGGCTATCGGTACGAGCAGTACTTTTTTTCTGATAGCTGTTTATAATTAGAGTGCTGGTGTTTGGCATACATTTCATTGAATTCGTCATGTTGGCGGGAGACGTGAATGTTTACAAATCGCGGACAAGTTGCCAGGCTATTAATTTTTCACCTTTGTATGTCTTCCCTATCGTCGCGCCGTCGTTCGCTTTCAGTGTTCGGTTTAATTTTGACGTTGTAGACAAGCGGAAACTTAATGTTGACAAACGACACGCTAAATATTGACGGTATTCAAATTTCTATACTTTTTTACGTATTATGTATATTTTTATTTTCATCTGAATACAATTTGGCGTCTGGGAATGTTATTTGACCCCATTTTGGTTACAAGGTCCTTTTTTGAGAATAAGAAAAGTGTTTCTCATTTGTTTTTGATTCGACAATTCGTTTCCCTTTGTCAATGTGATAGCGTGATAAATAGAACGGGATAGGTTGTTAGGATTATGGAAGGAGTCGGTGGACAACGAGGTTATGAGTTCGGCCTTACTTACGTATCATTTAGTGCGTGTCTATCAAGTAATACAAGTTTGTTTAGCTCTTGAAATTTTATACCTACTGAAGATTTTTGTTAAATGTAAGACTGATTTCGTCTTGATTTTCTGCTCCAATTTTGGTTAGACTATGACGAAAATTGGAGTAACTGCATTTCTTTGAACGCTAATATAATTTAATTTTGATACATATTTTTAATAAGAGCAGCAGCAAAAATAGAGTTTCCTCATGTCTCTCTCAGTATTTACATGTCCCGAATATACCGTGCTACTTACGGATTTAAAGAGATCGGACGGAAGATCTTTGTGCGATGTTAGTTCGATCATCTATTGCTGAGCCTGTCTGTGTGTGTTAGTCACGTTTTATACGTATATAGTTGTGTTACTGTGTACGTATCCACTGTTGAAGAAGCGTCGTAATAAGGTCGCGGACGCGGCTGCGTGGCGCCGCGGGTCGACGCCCCCTTCTACTAAGTGAATTATATTGTAATCTTTACATATTTATTGTTTAGCTTGATCGGTTACGTAATGTACACTTTTACCTTCCGAACCTACCATTCTTTAATCCTCACATTCGTCACTTGAATTTAAAACAAATGTTTCTGCAACTTTTGGTCCACGATAAGAAAAATAGGTCATGTTTTGAATGTTATCAAGTATTAGGTCAAGGTGAGTTCAAGATGTGTCGCAGTAAGTTGGACATAACTTTTCATATACAGGTCGGTCGAGTGTATCGACACTTGAGTAGCACGGTCGCGCAGACGTCCTTGGAGAGACGCCCTTCAGTCGAGTTGTTTAGCTAACACCAACAGATGCATTGATACACGCTCTACATTTATAAACCATATATCACGGCATTGACCACGTGATTTCTAGGTCAAATACTAATTTATTGGATATCTCTGTTAGAATAACATCAGAATTTATTTATGGTCTTCAAATCTGTGCACAGGTACGTGTTTAATAATGTTTATTTGTATAATTATTTCAGTATTTTTTTTGTCATTTTAAATTCATTGCAGAGCTTCCTGCAGATTTTAGGTCTCTAACTCTTATAGTGAAACTATTGCAGTCAAAGAGACACTGCTCTACACCGTATAATATCTCGCTTCCACAACTGCACGCAACTAAAATATCAATTCCTCTAATACCTGCCTAGCTACTTCTTACGCGATTAAAACTAACGTCAAAGTAAACAGACAAGATAAATATATTTTGTTCGCATGCTCCGATTATAATGTCTCTCACCGACCTAGTCTGACCGACGAGACATAAATAATCATATTAAAATAACCAGTCTTCCGCCGATTAGAGGTGAGAAGATATTCGCCCACATTATGTCTTCACAATCGTTTGGCGGCTGATGTATAGCTAAGACAGTAGCGGATATATGCAATGGCTTGTCTCATTTAAACTTTAATTATAATTATTCGCGATTAAAGACTGTTTTAAGCGTTGTTAGATGGTGAATTGATTGTCATCCTAGGGTTATTGGAGTATTCTGCTGGTTTACTGGCAAAGACTATTAGGTAATATTAGCTTGTGAAAGGAATTTGATACTAGTCTGGCGGTGTATTTTTTTTTAAGGTTATAAATAATTTAATAAATTTACCTGAACAATGTCTTTTAAAGTTTTGGAAAAATACAAATATGTCTGTTTGTCCTATACCTAATTTGTCATGTGCAACATTCTGGCTATTTATAGAATCACAAGATATGAATACGAAACCATACTTTAACTACGCCGATAACGCAGTTATTATTATAATTTAATTTCGACAACAAAGAGTGTTACTAATCAACAAAATTATAATTAGCAGTGGGTTCAGTAAGTATACTGGCATTAAAAACAAATTGTTAGTCTGAATACACGTTGTATCTGGTACGAATCGAAAGTATTTTTAATCTTTAATATTGACTAGTCTTTTCTTAGCTCGTGACGTAACTACCAAAGAAAGTTTGTGAACTCTTTTATAAAATATGACTCATGCAAATAAGAACTATTAACTTCCTGTTATAAAAATATCACAAATATTTGGTTAACACAATATTACGTAAAATTTATATAACATAACATTATTTCAGACTGAAATCTGGACCGGATTCGCTCAGTAAAATGTATCTTTTTGTAATGTCATTTATTCTTAGAAAAAAATGTGCAGGTGAACGCACACTTGTCACAAACGTAAAGATTTTTAGATTCTGTAGGTATATTATGAAATCTCATGAAACCTGATTTCATATTCAGAATTCAAAAAATCGCTTCTGTCTTTTCGTTCGACCCGTTCGGCTCGGACAATTGTACGTTCACCTCAAACAAGAAAGCTCGCTATAAGGCTAATAAAATCAAAATACGTGTTTGTAATATAATTTGAGAATAATACACAAACATGACATAACACAAAATATGGGACAGGAGACGATCGTAAAACTATTTGTTTATTCCAAACTGACCGTCCATTGTTATTCAGCCTGCAGTCTTTGCAAATGACATCTTCGTAATCACATATTGGGTTCCATGACCTGCTTTGTATATGCCTACGTCAGATCCGGCGCGTGCCGAGACCACTTCCGGTTGGTGCGCGTGCGCCGGTGTCAGTGATAAGAAACTGGGCCATCTATGTCTACCTGTGTTTGTGGTTTTAGCAATGGTGTGTGATGTCTTGAGAGCTGAAGGGATAATTTAAGTTGAAGAGGGAATAAATGTTAATGATGTGAGCTTATGAGCTTTAAGCTTAGATGAAATTGTATGGTGCTAAAATGATTAAGTAACTATATTCATCATTATCTTGTCTACATTTCCGAGAGCCCTGTTCCTTTAAGAGATGGTGATAGATGCCCCAGTTTTGTCCCAGCGTAATATATTCGTCAACTTGTAAGTTACCTGTCTAGCTTAGACTAAAAATATTAAGATCAAGTTGTAGCAATATATAAAAGGTAGAAACTTCTATATTTAGATAAGTTCGTCTAAAAAAACTGGAAATCCCATACAGAGCACGTACTATCGACATGACGAGTGCAAATCGTGATTGTTCTTTATATCCTGAACTCACCGAGTTCAAGTTAACGAAGTGAGTCATTTGTGGGAATCAATCCTTTACGAAAGTGACTAATATCGAAAGAGGATGAGCTGAGTCATACAAATTTTGAGTTGCGGTTTGAGTTCTTGATTCTTATTATTGATCTATTATAGTGATTAGATTTGCTGTTCTACTGGGTAACTTGAATGATCGAAATGGTAACTTTAGTTAAATCAATTCGTGATATTCAAATCATTTGTATAAATATCGTATACTAGATAACGCACGCACATTTTTCACGAGTTCTTGACTAGTTTCAATGTTATTTGGAACGAATACTGTTAACTATAGCAAGTTTAACTCTTGATGAAGGATGCTCCATTTAAAAGGATCTAATGCCAGAAATGTAGGATATAATGCCAGAAAAAAAAATAATCCTATTTTTTTCTTCTCCATTTATCAGAAAAATATAAGACGGGAAATCTGACATATCTATAAGGTTCAATAAGATATTTAAGTTATAGAAGACATTTATAGAGTGTTTCAAGATGAAACTAGCTGTATAGAATTACAAACGCGTACAGTCTGGCCGACCACGTGAGTGTATTAGGTAGTATCGGGCTGTCAATTATCGGCAACTGTAGCTGTCCGGTGTAGGGAACTGCGGTCGACCGTCCAGACAACTACTACGTATCCTTAGATATTGTTCTAAATATTAGAGAAGACTGGGTCTTACATAAGGGTAATTTTCAATCTTAAGCTTACCTAAGCTTGAAGTGAACCAAGTTGAGGAGGTTAGATGGAAAATCTAGATATTGCATGTATTGCTGATGAATCTAGCAAGACTATTATTATTATAAGCATATATTGTGCCACTACTGGGCCAAAGCTTACCTCTTATCTTTCCATTCGTCTTTGTCGAGGACAAAGCTAGAAGCCTACAATATAGCTTAGTCGGGAAAAGGGTAAAGAAGAAATATCTTATACATTAATGTACTTACTTTTGTTTTACTCTATCTCCACTTTTCTTGATCGCCTTTCTAATGTAACAACAATTTGACGATGATATCAACTATCGATGGCAATTTTATGCATGTTTACGCGAATTTCTTACTCTCAAACAAAACACTAGCGAAAGTATACGAGAAGGAGAAACGGAATAAGAAATAATGACGCATGGTCATTATTAGGAAATTGTAAACTTGGAAGGATGGAAAAAATGAAAATATATTATTGGAAAATCTTAAGAAACTACACAAGGAACTTTGTAATGAAAATAATAAAGAAATGGAGAAACCTGAACAAGGAAGGAAGGATGAACCAACTGATATAAATAAAACACCTTTAGGTTAATCTAGCGAGCTAAAATTAGCCTATGATGAAATGGAATTCCAACTACACGTTGATAATGGAATAACTACCTATCACAAAATAACGTAGCATAATTTGCTGACCAAATAAAATTACCAAAACTCACACATAGAAGAAAAAACTAATTTGAAAATAAAATATAATGTAGTTAAGCATACATACATACAGCATCACATTACGAGTATTATGATAATGCTAATCAAATAGGATTTCCATTGGACAGTGGATACGAACAAATAACTCTGTAGACATAACACTATATGGCCGTCTACCATCTTATACAATAAGACCGTTAAGGTTGCAGAAGCAAGACGCAACTCTACGCCTTATAGCGCGGCATCTCGCTTACACAACTGCGATAGTCTAACTTTAAGAGATAGTGGTAGGTTCCCAGTATAATGATTAGTGTGCATAACGGAAGTTAGGTTACAACAACGATATTGGCGAATCGATTCTTTCGGTCGATTGATTGGGTTAACGTACGTTTTAATTTGTCTTATCGTTAGTAAAAACTGTGATGACGTGACGCAGGCCGCGTTGTTCCGCGTCGCTGGCTGGTACATCCCCGAACAGAACTGGTGTAGGACTGGAGGTTTTCTTGTTGTGATGCTTTTGACTTTTTTGACATGGACGTCAAGAAAATAATTGCTGTAGTATGCCTGTAACAGAAACTTGTTAAACTGAGGCTGCCAATTGTATCTACTGCCACACGAGTTCTACTAGTAGATGAAGAGACATAGTTGCAAATCAAAAAAAACATTTGTAGAACTTTATCTTGGGTATGAGATACTACATTATGCTGCCTGGTATCGATATAACATGAAACTTTTTAGAATATTACAACGAAAACAATAGATTTCGGTTAAATTAAGCACCATTCGCCTCTTAAACATGTGTTTGCTAGTCTGAATGTTTAACCAAGTAAATTGTTTTGCAAGCGGTTGTACACTTGTTTGACGTATATTTTGACAGTATAACAAATAGATAACAACATTTACATACACGCACATCCGGCTTACACAGACTTATGAAGAGCTAGTAGTAATTTGGAATCATTTGACATTGTATACCATGAATGTAAATAGGGTTTTTTATTAACTCTACATAATTTCACAGGTCTTTCACATTTGGGGCAGGCAAAAACAAAAGAACGTTACTTGATACGTTCCTAACTTAGTTCTTTTGTCTTTTAAACTTTTTTAGGTGTTTGCAAACTTCAATTGTAGCTTTCGGGTTTTTTGTAGGACATTCAAGAACTTTTTTTCTTGACATATTATTTACTTAAATAGTGGTTCTAAACAGATTGCTTTGACGTTTGGTTTGGCATTTAGCAGCATCTGGCTGAATATGGTACAGGGATTTACGTAGGTATTATTAGCTAACATCTTGATCATCGTACGTCACTTATTTAGTACCGGTTCTCTGTGAAATCCGCCGACGTCATCGACATTAGGTAATAACAATGACATCAGACCATCTTACGAAGAATACCATACAGCTAGGTAGTGTAGGTACATAGTTCTCCATAAAAGTGAGTCTTGTAAAATAAATGGAAATGAATTTTCCTCGTCGGATTTTTATCGATAATGTACTAGTAAGGATATAGATATAACTTATTTGCGTAAGTATTTTACGAGTAAGTTTTCCTTGACACGCATGTGTACAGTACAGACATTGTGTTCGTTCGTGTTATGTTATTTTGGGTTCCGGTTTGGAGTAGTGCTTTTCGCTTTATCGATTGACTTCTTATGGGTTTACCACCTTTGTTAATTACGTGATAACATTTTTTTATTTTACTCGTTCATGGAAAAAATATATTCTGACCAATTTCCGTCGGATCGATTGGAAACCATTACATTTATGCTTCTATCATTGATCGTATATCAATAGTATAATTTCTTCAGGGGACAAAAAGGCATTTACGTCATCGTATACACTTACCACACGAAATTAGTCTATTGTTATAAATGACTATCCTTTAACATTTATCGATCTCTTTCTGTCAATACTTTGTTTAACTACATATATCGACTTAGCTTAACGTATGGATGTATTAGCGTCTATAATTATGACGTATGTACATTGGTTGTGAGCGATCATATCAAGGATCGTGCTTTCGTCACGTGCTGGTCGGTCGATTGAGTCATTGCTTGTCGAGTTCGCTTTAACTGTGTCAGCGCGACCGTCGCGGAATAGAATCAAGGCTGCACGATATGGATCGGTACGCCGTAAAACACCTGTGTCCGCCATCTTGTCATTTTTTATGGTTTTTGGATAAGATTTTTGGGGTTTCCGTCCCTAATTTTTAGTTTCTGACGATTGTTCTATGATTTCCTTTGTGGTCTGATACGTCGACAGCTTGAAATACATGGTGCGTTTGTCATTTTAAGTTAAATTATTCAATTATTTTAATGTAAAGACGTAAAACCAGTTTGTTTTAAAATTAAAACGGTTTTCCATGTTACCTACCGGTGTTTCAATCACATACTGATTTACGTAAGACGAAAAACGATTTGGAGCGCGGTACAGCGCATGTCGATCAAATAAATGGCAAATCAAAACGCGAGGATCCTTCGTCCAATCCGTGACAATCCCCACGCGAGACCTCGACCCCATTACAATGAAGAATATCCCCAACCAACCACGAAAACTGGTGAAATATGAAGAAAAACCAGGAGTAGAATCAGTTGGAACAATAGCTTTACTTGTTACTTGATTAGTTCGCTCAACAAGACTACGAATGTCTGACTTTGTCACTTGGCTAGTCTCCCTGTTAATATTTGAAATATGTAGGTAGAGGAGGGTATTTATAGATATTTTCGGCGCGAATTCGGTGGCGGTCGAGGGTCCCAAGATTTATGGCGGAGCGGGTGGGTCCCATCCAACAGGGATCTTCGCA
The DNA here is from genome assembly GCA_941860345.1 of Chrysodeixis includens. Lineage (NCBI taxonomy): Eukaryota > Metazoa > Arthropoda > Insecta > Lepidoptera > Noctuidae > Chrysodeixis > Chrysodeixis includens. Next base: position 3,775,382 of record OW796094.1, read on the forward strand.
CGTTGACCCCAAGTCACAAGCTCAGGCGAAAATACAAAGTCGTAAACCAGTCAAACATTAACATGATTGCGTAAGAACCATTTAGAAGAGTAGATTGTTTACGAGACCTTTCAAAAGTGTATGTCAATCAAGTGACTTTCAATGCCGTTTCTATTGCTTAACCTGTTGTTAATCTACTTCGAGTAGGTACTTAATATTAATCGTGTTATCATTGCGGTAAATAACAACATTCTTTTCTACGATATTGTCTTCAGGCAATTCGTACTAGGCTGTCTATTTTTGGATTTATTATATGTTTGATTTTTTTCTTGTGTAATGTTAGTTTGGCACTGGTGTTTTCTTTCGATTTGTTGTTATTTTCTCGTCGCTTGTTACTGATACCGCATCTGAATCTCGTCTGCCTCACACCCTCTCGAACTAAGGGCAACTCATTTCGCCGCTCAGTTCAGTGCTATCTGCGCCCCGAGATATTTTTCTTCGTAATGCTGTTGTTGCTAGAAATTGACGATTCTCATCAACTGTATACTCAAATCCACCTAAATAAGACCAGAATATTTATTCGCAAATCTATTTGAAGAAATTGTTCTAAATTACATTTCAAAGATCATATTTTCGTCTGGACATATTTACATTGCCGTTAAAACTGCATCGTTATTTATTGTCTGAGTACCGAATTCGTAGTATTCGTTTCTAATTGTTATGTCAACAGAAAAAAACAACAGAATGCAGAAGATAATAGTCGGGGTAGGTGCGTTGAAAACATTGGTGTACAAGCTGCAGGGCAGGCGCACGTGGCATTGGGCCTTTCCGCTCTTTAACTGCAGGTAAACATTTTTTATGAGCAAATTAGATATTTGGGAATATTCCAGGCGGGTATTGATCGAGTTGTGTAGATTTTCATTCAAGTGTGGCGGATTCTCACATTTTGTCAGCATTTGAATTGCCTCGTTACATTGAAGAAGGTGATATTGTGCTCTGTCCCTTTCCTCGGAGTATCAGATAACAACGACTTAGCCTAGTTTCTTCGGACGAAGATTACGAGCTAATGTAATCTTGGACTAGAATAGGCTTTGTTGACAGCATAATGGAGATATGATTAAGTTAATCTTAATTTAAATCCATATTGAGTCTAGGTTTATCTACTGCAATATTGCAGCAAGCATAATAAATAAAAAAATGTTATTAAATCTTATTAACCCTAAAAATCGTGTCCAACACATTACATAACACTACATCAATTACGTAAACAAGGCGCCACGGTGTAAATCGTAACAGGATGGTTTCCGATACGGTTTTTTGCATGATGAAGTTCCATCAATTTGGATTGAAGGACAAAAGGGATGCGCCATGCTCTGAGGCTATAATTTAGACGATTTATAATAAATGCTGCTCTTCAAGTCACGGGTGCAACATTCCGATGCCGATTCCCTAATTTGTGGTCCTTTCTTTCTGTTTTATGTTTTTTGCCGACGATGGGTGGCGGTGCGTTTCCAAAAGGCTTTTTTGCTTGAAGTCGACAAAGGCCGCCCTAACGGTACGTATTGCCTGCGCCTGCGCATTATTCAAGCGATAGTCGGAATTGTTTGTGTATACCGCTTGACTTACGTGAATATTGGCTTGCTTGACAACTTTTAAATGTTTGAAGATTATTCATACAAGTTTTGTCATTCCAAAACGTGCTTGAATTCGCAGCTCGTTCATTATATGAACGGTGGCAGTCAAAACCAAATAGATGTGATGTGATGACAAGTCCTTTACTAAACAAAACTGTTACTTAATTCAAACAATGAACATGTTATTCTTAATTGAAGATCGATCTGTGGGAAAAGGACCCGCTCTCTAATAATATTCATGTGCAGAATATTTTCATGCCAAAATACAATATGTTCTAAAATTATCGCCCGTTAAGCGTAGGTGAAAATAGGATGATAAAAGGGCAACATAATAAAAACCTACGTTATTTAAAAGACTTTCCATATTTAGCTTTTGTTATATGCTTCCCTTAGTACATTTTTTTCTTATTTAGTATTGTTTAAAAATAGATCAAAACGACCTTAATTTATTTACTTCAGGGAAATCGGATCGGGGTTGAAAAAGTCCCTTGGGGTTGAATCTAGACTCAGACATGTTTGATTTTCAGGACCCAAAGTTACTACCTAAATATTTGGCTTTGCGTGTTTCTTTTTATTGAATTTATTTGCGAAATATACCATTTTTTGTTGTTGATGATGTATTATTATTTTTGAAATATTTTGGAAAGGCAAAATATTTCAAAAAGAATGAAGTTTTTAAAATAATTTTGCTGTTTGAATAAGTATAATAAACTCATATCTGTGAATAATTTTGGACCCTGATTAGAGGTCTCTCAGAGCTCTTGTGTTTCTTCCATCACATGAAGACAAAATATTGTCGCAAAACTGAATAAAAAGGTCATCCTCCTTAACTTTTCTCATATCCAAGAAGAATCACAAGTTAACGTTCGTAGATGTTTAAAGTATAGAATTTTCGTCGGCTTAGGTTGTGGTTGCCCGCACCCGGTGTATCGGAAGGACTGAAATAACTTTATTAGTTCACGAATAGACGAGGAGTGATCGCCCTCTTATTGCTATTTCCAGTTTAACACTCGGAGTAACTTACTGTTGATAAAACAAAAACTTTTTACTAGTAATTAGCTAGTTATAATTATGATATATTTATTGGAAATTGACCCGAAAAAATCGGGAAATAAAAATATTTTTTAAGCAAAATCAGCCAGTAAGAATCATTATTATCTGTTGTTAAAATTTAATTCCAACTCTGTAAATAATTTGCTTGATTATCTTAGTAAGGTAGGCCCCGATGAAAATGGTAGGATGATCTGTAATTATTGTCATAGAACTAGTCTCGTAGCAGAAAAAAAACGTGTAAAGCTCATAAGAGAAAAATGAAAGTGTGGGGGATCTTTACCTTAACTACGAGTATAACCTGAAGTGAAAAATTTCACGCGAAAAAAAAAACTAATTTTAACCTTCCAAATCCTAGCCTTGGTGATTTGTACATAAACTTAGACATGTAGACAGACTGATTTTTTTTTCTGTGTGGAAATGTGTTACCTGGTCGCGTAAGGCCCTGAAACGTTTCACGTGTAGGCTTAACATTCAGACGTTCCTGATTATTTATTATTCCATCCTATTATTGGAAATACTGGTATAAGTGTTATTTGAGAAGGTTGTATCTGTTTATCGAAAAATCCTCATTAAGACGTTTTTTTACAGTACTTCAATAATGTTTTTTTATAATTCAATATTCTCAGAAAAACAAGGATAAATTATCCTACTTAATATCTCAAGTACTTTCTAGATACTTATGTTTTGTTTATAAAATAAATTATTAATAATTTCTCATCAGATTTTATTTTATAAGCTGTTGATTGTTACTATGGCCTTATTTGGCGCCCAACGTGGGGCCGAAGCTTTACAGTTTTTTTTGTGAAATTAAGTTTTTTTTTATTATTATTGGACATTTAGCGTTTTTCGAGTAGCATATAAGACTCAATATTATTGAGGGAAAAGTGGGTGAAACAGTATGACATAATCGAATTTATACTTATTTAACGCAAGCATGCAACAATAATAGATCGCCTACTACAGACCATGCAAAACTAGTAAAAACTGGTTTATAAGTCAATAATAACAATGCCATTATGAAGTATAATTGTTTTAATGTTGTCAAAAGGCCGTCTGTAAAGAAGTAAGTGAAGGCATCCGCGTGAATAAGAGGTACAAAAACAGACGCCACGGGTGTCGCGACGAATTCTGAGGATGTTTGTAGGGTTAGTACGAGGTATAAGCGTCTAGCGTAAAGGTATTTATAGCTTAATTAATAAGGATACGAAAAATGTTTAACTTTATTGTTGTTTAAAGGATTCTGCTGAATTAGTAAAACAGTGTGGCTAAGGAGCTTAACGTTGACTTTGTACGCTTACAAATACGATTTAAGTTATCTATCTTACTTTTATTGGAAAATGCTTTATTGGTTTAAAGAAGTATGCATTTAGTCTTGTAACTGGTTAGGTTGTGACTACTTCCAGCAAGAATGTTACTGTGTACTTACTTGTTAAAACTAAAGTAAAATACTATTTTATTCAGAATGTACCTATTGCTTGCATGTTCTTATGAATCCTATTTTTGTGACCCTCGAGTATGAACCAGTATTTTTAAGTTAAAACTTAATTCTCTCAGATTTCACCCGATTTCGAACCGTGATTTCGTTTCTTCCATAACCTAAATCCAAAATTAGCGGCATCTAGATCCATTTACAAAGTATTATTAGTATAAATTCCAAACGCCAATATCTTCTAACTTACACCAAAAATATAGGCGAAAAAGTTCAACAACGTGGATTGTTTTGAAAACAAGTTAATTAGTAGGCCGATATTGTCAAAATAAGCGATCAGTGACGGACACCCCGTGGTCAAGGGTCGGCGTCATTTACGTCGGCTCGAAACAATTGCTCTTTCAAGTCCATTCTGTTGTTTTGTTTTGTTGCCGATCGGCGTTTACTACCGAAAATGTGTTTCGGGCTGCCCGCTTTTGTACTTTTTTTTCATTCAGGATAATTGTTCATTGTATGTTTTAGTCTCTTTATATAATACTGTTTGTAGTCTCGTTACTATGACTAAGTGAATTTCATAGGGCTTGAAATGAAACCAAACCGTCAGGTTTCGAAAATGAAAGCTGTTTCTCGATTAGTCTTATTGCCGGCAAGTTTACGTAGCCTCCTTAGAATAAGCAAGGGTTAAGATATAATACGAATCTCCTTAAAGAAATTAAAGATTTAGGGCGCAGTAATTTGATAAATAAATTTTAATTACGAACTGCGACCGCGGCTACGGAGTCTACCGGAAAAACGAGAGCTAAATAGGGCAGAGAAATGGGAAGCTACCTAATTGTAAATTAAAAAGTTCGCGGAGTTACGACACCACAGTCCACAATGACACCCCACTGGTTGAGCGGGGGTGAGCCCCCTCCCCCGCAGCGCGCGCGCCCCCCGCCCCCCGCCGCCGCCCGCCGGGGGAGGCAGACACCCGTGGAAAGCGTGTGACATTTTGTTTTAAAATATTGTCCGCGCGAATACATTCACGTGGATCATTTTTAATCGTCTTCTTTTTAGTTCGTTTCGCAAAACAAAAAGCGATACGCAGCAAAAATGACACATTTCAACGTTTCTCTTTTTTTACAGTAGCAGCGTTTCAGCTTTTGCAATTCTATAAATATTTGAGTATATTTTTCCGTATTGTGGGAGAAATAACGGGGTTTTGTAGAGTACATCTAAACAGTTTGAATAACACGCGCGACCGCTGAGTCTTAATTACCCTACCGCGATAAGAAGCGCCGGCGCATTAGGCATGAAAGCTCAACTGTGTACGTCACACTACAGCAGGTCCACAGAACGAGACACAACTACTTTGAGCAGTTGTGGCACCGCCGTTTCGAATGTAACTTTCAAGTGTACTTTTATTGTCTGTGGCTATTTGGGTAGGCGCACCAAATATTGTGGTGTCAAGGCCGTCGGCTTTCCTCCAGCATTCCGTTCCCGCCGCCCACAGGGATATCTCACGCTCATGTTATGTAACACCTTAACCAAGATTCGGTTACAATTGATATACTAAATCAACATGTTGCCTCGGCCAGCTTAGGTATGTTGCCGGACGCACCTGTACTATGAATATAATTCAGAAATTATTCTACGAATACAAATGTGGCCTTTTTTGCCGTAATAATTTTTGCAGGTCATACGGAGACGAGTTTGTCAAGGTCGAGCAAAAACTGACTACAAAGAGTTAACAAGTGACTGGCGACTAATCTTTGGACCGCATAAAAATAATAAAGAAACAAAAGAATATTGAATTTCAAAGTGTATTAGATTGCTCCTGTGTTGTTATAAGCGCTGGTGTAAATAAAAGAGACGCAATTATCCCTAACGGTATTTGAGGCGGTGCGCCTGTTCACACCCTTCGACCCGTGGAGAATCTCATCTCCACGCGGGGCGGTGTTGCCACTACATTGATTATCCTCTCAAATATTTTGATACAAACTTTTTTCACCACAAAAAATTACTTTGTGTAAATATTTGCACATCATTAATGTACTTGATTTACTATTATTATGAAGGTGCCTTTATTTATAGAATACCTATTCCTGAAGGTCATTTCTTGCGGTTTATTTAAATTAAATTGTTTTGCGGCTTAGAGGTTAAAATGAATTGAAGTGATAATAAGGTCGAAGTGTTTGCTAAGCATTTACTTAGTACAATTATTAATGATAATGTTATAGAGAATTAATTTATGTTTATAAAACCAGCCTATTTACCTCTATCTTTGTGATTTCTCCCTATTTCGCGGGAGATTTTGTGTTCGTCTATCTTGGTCCAGTGTAACGTCGAGTAGGCAACTTGGGGCGGCCAATGCACCTTATTGACTGAGACCGACCGCAGCCGACCTCTCCCGACTCATCCCGAACGTAAACGACAATAAGGTTGTCACTACAACAGTTTAAAGTTATTTGAAAACTTTGTTGTCCCGCGCTGCGCCGAATTACTAATTAACTTGAATAGTTTCTTAACTTAGATTAATTGGCTAATTGTAAATAAACTGTGTTACATTAAAATTACGTCATCGATTGCGTAAGTACTACGCTGTCAGGAGCATCGATCAGTAATTTTCTTAAATTAATAAAGTCGGCTAACTAGAACAGTATTGCACCCACACCACTCAATTCGTTTATAATTCGAGATTCATAGCGGCGGCTTATTCTCATAAAAAGTTGTTCCCTTCAAAATGTAGTAATTTCACAGGGAGGGTGATTCTCCCGGCGCCCCCTCCCCCCGATCTACTTGGGCTGGCCTTTTAACGTCGGGGATATTGTCTCTTTAGTTAGATCTGTATTTACTACAGTATAAGTAAGATTCGAAGAGAAATCGGCTCGCGTGCGTAAGTTTACACGTACGTCAGGAATTTGTACATACATAAAACATATGTTGTGGAATGTAAATGTGGTAAATATACGATAATATTGGTTACAGACGCGGCGAACATTAGTTTGTTTGTCGTTTTGTCTTGATTGTTATCTCGAATATTGTCTACATGGTTCGCGCTCTCAGCTTTAATTTCATTGTTTTTAATTATAACGATAAAATCAAAACCGCGTGTTAGCTTGTAATTTTACTTAAGTTGTGAACGTTTAGCTGACATTAAAGTAACTTTAAATTCTCATATAAATATTTCAGACACATTAAAGTCAGTTTGTATTTAAATAATTAACTGTAGACTCATGATATTCTTAAGTATATTTATTTTTCATTGAGTGTCAGTATGTGTTCTGTATTTTCATAAAATGGTGTTATTCAGTTCCCTGAATTTAGACTGAATAGTCATACCTCACATACACACACGCCTATACTGGGATCACCAGAAGAAATTTCAAACATCGCTCCTTTTACAACTTGTTCATTTGTTTTCTCACTTAGCCTTTTCCCAAACTAGATCGGGGCTGGCTTCCAGTGTTACAAACAGCTGACTCTCTTGCATAAACCAGGAGCTACACTTACAACCACCATAACTCATTTACTGGGTAGCCTGGCTACAGAATCCAAATCACAAAAATCTCATCCAAATCTCATACCTATTAAGTTTCCAAATAGTTTTCCACCAGACTCAAAGGTCGTAGAAATTTATCAGAATTCTTATAATGAATATCAAGCAGTATTGTGTTATACAATTATTTGTATGTACCCAACAATATAATACTGGATATCAAACCTGTAGCGCCACAAGCCATGAATTTAAAACAGCAATAGTAGAAAGTCAAGTAATACACACGGACATACAAGTTGTCGAACAAAACTTCCATATTATTACAGAGACGATGGATATTTATAGTTTATACAATAAGTCCGACAGATAGATTTCCAAAAAATGTTTTTTTTGTTTATCGCGTTAATAAAAAATAATGGCAATAAAGTGAGTCACAATTTGTCAAACGGACTAATGAGATTTTTTAATGAAATACTTAATTGTTAATGATATAGAAATTGCTCAAAAACTTGTGATTTTTTGGTTAAGTCACGTGTTAAACTTATTCGGTTTAATCGACTTTGATGTTCGTACAAATGTCACTTGTCGTGATTCCTTTCAACAAAGTTTGTTTTTACTTATTTAATCTGTTAAGTAATATAAGTAAACAATACGGATAAGTTTTTCGAGACCCGTTTACAATAAATCTTTATGTAATTGTTAGGTGTGTGCTGAATGAAAAAATGTTCAAAGGACAAAAGTAGAATACTATTTTGAATAATATTTTTGGCTTCAAAACCTTTATACTTGTATAAAGATTAAGAAGTTTGTTTAGTTCTTAATACTTTACGATAAGATACTACGGTAAATATAATTAAAAACTATGTAACTATGAGACAAAGTAGCTGCAGTGTGTAGTTTCTCTCACAGAGGACGAGTCTGGTCGAATTTTATTGACCTCTAAGTTCATGACTTTAAACCCGTTAGAAAAAAGGTTGCACGATACGAGGGGGAGGAGGGGGATCGTCTAGATGAGCTTTTATTGTATGAGTACATACATAAAAACATCGTACCTACAAAGTACAGACTAGGTACCTTAGTCATGTGTTTCGTCGCTTCATTTGTTCCCAAAACATTTTGAATTCAGCATTTGTTTTCAATTTCCTTTCGCACAGGTTTTAAATCAATGCTATTGGAAGTTCATTCTCTTCCCACGGGAAGTTAGGCTGATGTCCTTAGCCGGCCAAAGGTCAACAACCTTGATCTGATGCAATTATATTCCGAGAACTACACATACTGGCTCTAACCACTTCTGGTAAAGGTCGCGGTGACAGTAGGTACTTCTTTCAAATTTAATTAAAATAATAATTAAGTCGAAGAAGTTCAAACTCGAAAAAGTTTATATCTCAGTGAATGTTGCCTAAAATTAATTTGTACTAATCATAAAACCGCCTCAACTGAAAAGATACCTAAGTAAGGAACAGATTTTGTCGGGTTCCAAAATCAAATCAGATTTATTTTTTATTCGCTGGAGTTGTGTCTGGGTGTCTATTTGTTGTTTTCTGTTGGTATTTAAATCAAATTGGCAAAAATAAAGCGTTTCCGTTTTATTTTTTAGACTCGAAAGGGTCGACTTTTGTTTACATGAATATTTAGCAGTTATTTTGTCGTTATTTTGAAATTGATTTCGTGTTGTATTTATGAAAAAAATTGTTTCCAATAAAATTTTCAATGTTTTTTTTGCAAGTTATTGTAAAAGTAGCTACACCTATGCGTTGTTTTTACAATAGTTATAATAATTTCGCCGTATTTTTATTTTATGCTATATTTAACTTTACTTATCGACGTGTGTTTACGTTCAGCTGTCACGCGATCTAAACGGACTTAGAATGCACTCAAATGACTTGCAGCGCCATCTATTATTACTCGTTAGCAACAAATCATAAAAAAATAGGTAACTTCTTTTTGAAAGGTTTTTAATACAAGAGTTCAATTACCTTTGTTGATATTTCAAAGAACTATCTAATCAAATCTTGAACTTTTAATTCAATTAAAGGTTAGACCATAAAATACTTTTTCAATTAAAATATAGGTAATTACAATACATACACGAAACTTAATTAATTCTGTCTCAATATTAAAACCATTTGCAAATAAAGTCATTTAAAAATCACGGTGCTTAACTTTTAAATCTGTCCCGTAGCTGGTAATACGTTATTGATATTTGTGAAAAGGCAGGATAATAATATTTGTATATTGCTGTCCAGTTTACATTGAGCTGCGCATCCCTCCGGGCGCTGTACAAACTGGGTCTTGGAGGGGGATGAGTGTGTTTTGTGAGGGGTCTGTTCGGGGTGGACGCGTTATAGTGGTGTCCACAATGGATGGAGAGGTAGGGTCGCGCCACAATGAGCCCTGCCGCCTAATTGTTAAACTGAACGGGGGTTGAGCGTCCTGTCAACTGTTCCGTCACAGAATAAGTAATTGAGAATGTTTGGAGATTTTGTGCCTACAACCTCGTTAGTTGAAATACTTTTGGCAGTAATTAATGAATGAATGTAATAATATTATTTATGATCTATTTGTTCTCTGAGGTGTCTCTCTTATATGGTTTATTGATTTTTTGCAATAGGTTTTCGATGTTATCGATATGTGTAACTGACATCACTATGCCTTTGAAATGTCGTTTGGTTCATTCATAGAATTAGTTTATTGAAAATTAACGGATATCTGTCTTGAAGTTAATCTTAATCTAAGCATTAAATAAAAGTAGTTTAATTTCAATAAAAGCTCTTGTTTACATACCTGCTCGTACTATGCATATCAATATTGAATCATTACTAGCACGCGATTAATTTGCCCTCTAGTAAGCCAAACAGTTTTCATCGTCACAATAGATGTTAAGCAATAAACAAAATACTCAAGTACCAATATTTTAATTAAACAAAGCCGACGCCACTAACCGTGAAGATGGCAATAAACTTTATCGTTACCTTTTTAAATCTCAAACAGTGCCGAGTGGCCTGATACCGATCACAAACTCCCGCTCAACAATACACTTCATCCCTTATTAATTATTTTATTGTAAGCATAAAGGATGTCGTAATCGTCAGAATAATAATATCATCGCGCCGCATAAAGAACCCCAAGTAGCGACAACACAAGCGTAAAAATGACACGCCGTGCCACCAATATGTTTGTGTGTAATATTAGATTTATTCGACTGGGTCACGCATACAGACGTAGGCAGGCTACCCCGAGCCGGTCGCCCGCCTGCTCGCGGGCGCTGTGGGGGCAGCACACGCGCGCCGACAGATGCTCACGCACACACGCACGCCGCGAAAGGGAAAGCTACACTGTGTAAACAAATCGCGGGAGCGAGTGCCGTCCCTCTCCGTTACAAAGCCCGTGTGTGTCACATCATTGTGTGCTGTCGACGCGAACCGACGTAGATCGTTCTGTGAAATTGCCAGGTAATAGGCCGAGGGACTATAGCATTACACTTACTTATCGGTGGGTTTAGACGCTCAACGGCCTAATCGAATTGAATATCGTCAATGTATTGACTTTTTGAATGTTTCAGGGATTGGGATTTAGTTGTTTAGAATTGAATTGATTTAGAACAATTGACATCAAGTTATGTAATAGAAATATTTAGATTTAAAATAAATAAATACAAAAGTATACAAACAAGTAAGCAGTTCATCATTTTCAAAGCCGCATTCGATTTACGTCCTCGCTTAAATTCTCCCACCATGAACAATGGCCCAACAGAACAAAAAAAAAACAAAGAAAAAACCTATTAGACTTCCGTAATTTGAGAAGAAAGATGTTCAGTTATGATTGTGACGTCAAATATTGATACAGTGGATATGTTTAGTGGAAGTGTCACGGCGCGGCGCTCAGCGCGTGACGACAGAGATTAGAATTGATCCGAGTAAGACGCCGGAGCCCAACTCGACACCTATTCGTGTATACGTTATTGCCGTCTGAGCAATGCCACCCCAGAATTAAGTGGCGTACGCTCCGTCACTCGAATAGTGATGGGCGCATACTATTGGTTTTATCGATAAACTTTTTTTGCTTATCGTAGGGAAGAATGAAGTTTCGTTTATGAATGGAATTTGAAACGAATGAATGAAAGACGAAAACAAAAGAGATTTGAAATTATTACGACCGGACCATGTAAAATAGTATTGTTTACTAAATTATAATGCAAACATTATCGAATCATTTCATGATACGTTGCATGAATAAACTGATGTAAACTAATACACTAATTTAGCTAATTAATTAACATACGCTCTAATATTCCTTTGTACAGGCTACGTATAGATTAAATCAACTGTAAACTAAACACTGAATGTCATCATAATATTAATCATTAAACATCACGATGAATGTGCCGCAACAGGCTCGCGAATTATTGCTATGGCATTGTTAATTCAAAATCGTCCCAAAATTTATTATGGGGTCGACGGAACGAGACAAAACATTCTATCGATACAAACTAATGAGAGGGACAGAAGATGTTTAAATGAGGGGGTGTCGTAAATAAATTTTTGCGCTTATGTTTCAAAGATCTTTAATCACCACACTTCTGAAACTAAATACGACTCTATTTGTACTGACATAAAGTTCATAATGCGTTGTTTGTTTAAAAGCTAAAGAACAATGTGGCAGTCTAGAAAGAGGAAACGGATTACGAGCGAGTGTCGGAAGCTTTCACCGTATTTAACGAAGATTACAATTCTTTCTCGATATGATGTTTACATAAGTGTTGATTGTTTGTTTATTAATTTTCTGATTTATGTCTTAAAGAAACAAGAGCGTATATCTCTATGTTAGTGTTAATTGTAGCGTCAAGCGGACTGTCATTGAAGCCATACAAATGTCATGTAATTAAAAGTGAATCATTGATACTTCCTTGGCTATAGAAGCTTTGCCCTTTTGTAAACACTTAGTCATTACAACTGTGATAATAGCTTTATTTATCCTGGTAAATTGATGAATCAATGATGAACTTGAAAAGGTAGATCAGACAGAATTAGAGATTATCCAAATCACAACAAAACAAGGGGATGAAAACTTCGAAGTTAGAAATGATTTATCAAAATCGGTTTAGCAATGTTCAAGGTGCGGTAAGGTTACTAGTGTTTATCCCCCAAAACACTCGAATGTTTATGTTATAAGTTTTTGAATACAAAAATAAATATACCTGTTTATTTATTAATTGAAACATTTTTCGCTTACTTACCAAACTAAACAGATTTTTATACTTACACTTCCTTTTTTTCACTGAAAAAAGCTCTTTTCCAATAAAAAAAAACAATGTTTGTCTCAATTTACAAAATACGAGCCCCCAGTTGACGGGACCCACAAGGGACGCCTCAAATCCGATAGGTGCTAATCATAAATCGCATCTCGTCTCGATTCAAATGAATCGATCAATCAAGGCAGCAGCGCGCGGCGACACCGGTGCACGAATCCGTCTTTGTTCCACTTCACGTTTTTTAAGGGGAAGTTATGTTAATACGTTGTCGTTTAACTGATTAGAGATTGTTTTGCAAATATTTAAAGGGGGGTTAAGTTGTTGGGTGTGATAAGTTAATTTTGTGAAATGAGAATATTGGCAATTTAATATATTCAATATAGGCAGATAAAATAGAACATTTACACCCAGACAGAGCAAAACATTGTGCTCACCACACGAATATTTGTCCTGGGTGGAATCGAACCCACGTTCGACAACACACGACACACGACACGACAAGAAATATAATAAACCAGCCTATATACGTCCCACTGCTGGGCATAGGCCTCTTCCCGTACGGGAAGGTTTGAGCTTTAATCACCACGCTAGCTCACTGCGAGTTGGTGATTTCAGATTCCAATATTTAGAATCCAGGTTTCCTCACGATGTTTTCCTTCACCGTTCGTCAGTAGTGTTCTAGAAAAGAAAAGGAAGTACATATAACGTTGAAAAAGGCGCATTGCTACTTGCCTGCGCTCGGGATCTAATTTGCACCTCATGCATACAAATCCTACATAGAACCGCAAGGCCACCATAACAATTAAAACAATAAAAAAAAATAACTTACCAAGATCAAACAGTGTCACATCCAGCTATTATTGAATTAATCAGTATTTTTAAATATGTATTATTAATTAATAAATGTGACTCCAATTAATACATAAAACGTAGGTTTTGATCCCAGAACTTGAAAACTTCGCTTCACTTTGCACGCTTCAAACGACCCACACCTCTACCCAATCATTACAGCATTTTCTTTTTTTAATTCATAGTTCAAACACACAGCCTATAATAACAGGGTCTTACACACAGAACTCTTTAATGTTGACCATTCCATTCTATTTCCGCGTGCTCCGGGGCGTCATCTCAATTACTGCGACGCCTTATAAAACACGTTAATTATTGCTCTATAAGGTGTAATGTATCTATTTAATCATCAGCCACGTACTGAACACGCATTTTACTTTTGTTTTATTTATATTGTTGTAATAATGTGTGCGTAATTAAGTTGTAAGGTGTCTTTAACTGTAAGATGGTTTCTTGAATTGGTATGTGAAATGTATGCACTGAGTTGTTAGATTTACGCTTATGAAACACTAACTGTTGCCCATGACTTCGCCTGCTTGAAAGTCGTTAAAGCTAGAAAAACATTACCTTTTCCTGACTCAGTCGGTTGAAGAGTAGCCTATGTAATTATTCAGGGCGTTAGCTAACTCAATACCAAATTTCAACAAAATTGATTCAGCTGTTTGAACGTGAAAGAGTAACAAACATTCATCGACACATATTTACAAACTGTCTCGTTGATAATATTAGTAAGATTTAAATAAAAGTGTGACTTAAAAAAAAGACGATTTTGTTTTAAGAAGTCCGATATTTCAACGTAAAACATTATTGGCGACTACATTCTCACACGATGATCTTCGAAAAATCACTGAAATCGTCGTCAAATTACAATTAATTAGCAATACAGGTACAATTAGACAAAATACTAATTGCACTTCACGCATACCCAAACAGTTGTCACTAATTAAAATTCAAAGACAGAAGCGATAGCACTAATACATTCAAACGTCACTCTAACTGTTCGTATGTAACCTATCGAGTTTTTCAGTACAATCCTTACCTAACATTAACGGTTTCGTAAATGACGAAACACTATCAGTAGGTAAGGTAATAATGTCATTGACACTTACTTAGAATATACAGTATCCGCCAGTGTTATTGTAGAAAGTTGTTTGTATTTAAATTAGTCTTTTTCATTCGTACAATGCACTCCAAGTTCAATAATCACTCGTCGTTTATTAACATCGTTTATACTGTATTTCTTAACATTAAAACTGTGCATTTTAAGAAAAATTTAAGCATTTTTGTCTATTTCTACTGTCATCTTATCTATTGCATCTATAAGATCTATATTGGTTAGGGTTTTCCTTCCTGTACTGTTAATTAATATTTGTACATCCTCGATTCTTCAATATTTTTGATATTTCACAGTAAGATCTCCGTAGTCCTTTCTTTATTTTTCCTATTAAAAAAAAGACTGGTATCATGAAAAAAAATTAACAACTGAATAAGTTAAACATTTATTCCTAACAACCACCCAAAACAAATGGATCCATTCGTAATTAAACATTAAATTAATAAATAAATTTCAGATCATTTTCCGCATTTAGTTAATTAGAGTCATTCGCTGTTGTATCCATGTGTAGTACATTGATACTCTGGTGTATACTCCAGGATATTGGGAGCTAGCACAGCCTTCGCCCCAGGATACGATTCCTACTACATGGTTGTTGGTGACTAAGGGGCCACCGGAGTCTCCCTGGCAGGCGTCTCTCAGTGGGTTGTGCCCAAGTGCGCACACCATGCCGTCTGTGATGGCGGCGATCCGCATGTAAGCTCGCAAGCAGGTCTGCTGGTCGATGATCTTGACTTGTGCGGCCATTAGCACGGAAGACGATGGCCCCTCGTACTGAACATAGAAGAGTAAAGTGATTATAGCAAACTTAAAGTCGTAATAATTTAACGTTATGAAGAAATATTTTATGTGGAAGCTATTTAAGTGATAACTGACACTGAATATTTAATGAGTTTTGATACAGGTCTTATAGATCCGCCTTTCGTGGAAGCGGCTGTATCCGTCCCAATTTCAGTAGGACATATTTTATTACTTACAAAAACAGCCAGAAAACGGTGGCGGGACGATTTGAACGTATACCGCGAGGACTGGGTCGAAGCGGCGCAAGATAGGGAATTGTGTGAGGACTTGGGGGAGGCCTTTGCCCAGCCGTGGGCTACTATAGGCTAGGAAAAAAAAACAGCTTCCAAAAAAAAGAAGACAGGTAGATTCAATAGATACATGGTAGAATCTTACCGAAGTAGTCCCAAATCCAGAAACAAGTGCTTCAGTTCCAACTGGCAAATTGAAGCTTTCTCTCGGTATAGCCACTGGAGCTATCGAAGTGCTGAAGGTAATAGCCCTCGTAGTTCCAAGTACTGCTATGTCATGCTGCAGGGTATCTGCAGAGTATTGCTCGTGTGGCAAGACTCTGGATATGTCGTGCGTCCTCCCCCCAGTCACACGGCTTGTTGTACCGACCGTGACTCGGAGCGATGACGGTGAGCCAACATATCTGAAATGGATTATATAAAAGTGTTATTGCATTGAACTTGTAAGGGATTTACAGAATGGCATGACGTCTATTTTGTGATAAAAATGTTAAATCGTTTTTTGAAGCTAGATCACTAGTTTCGGTTTGGTTTTAGGTTTGGGACTTATTGGAAATTTTTCCTTTTTTTTTAATTGAACTTCCTAAATAGTATGACCATAATATGAAAAAGGTTGTTAGCTGATAGCCAACTTTCAGAAGTGACAAAACATGCAAAGAGAATCAGAGAATCAGACAATTTATTACTTACGCGACAACACAATGGGCAGCAGTCAACAATCCTCTATCGCTTATGATCACTGCACCACACATATGAGCATATCCAGATACAACCCTTCTTCTTAAAGATGCCTGGTAGGGGACTTCTCTTATGTCCACTTCATATCCGTTTACTATTCGTGCTGCATCAGCTGTCTCAGGCACAGGAGACGATAAGACATAGCTTGAACATGCTAAAAAAATAGAAATAGAAAATTATTTTAAACAAAAAAAACAAACGAATGGGAAATTTTCACTTGTTTTGAACAATAAGCCAAATAATAGCGATGAAGACGAAATATATTTTAATAATACTAAATCAACAATCTTACCTAAAAACAATAAAAAGGGAACCTGCATTTTAGTGTGTAACACTATCGACTAAACAATTGTATCGGACAGATGTCTAAATATAAGATACTTTATCTCAACAAGTCAAGATCAGCGAATGTAATCTTGGAATTTACAAAATATTTATCTCATGACGAAGAGCTAGGTATCAGAAATCTGGATATTACGGAATACCCAAGTTTTCCAAGGTAAAGGGAATATACAGATCTATTAATATGACTAGTACCTATTTAGACATCGTTTGGATAACTTAAGGTTAAGGTCAATAATATCTTTCGTTCCAAGAATAACCCTTAGATCTACTGGTTTTGCATATTATTGTGGCAAGTCGTTTACTGTATCCATGTTTTTTTAAGGATCACACGTGCGTTTCGCAAAAAACCCAAACGGCAATCAAGTTTTTATCATATCAGTTAGATAAACTACTGATATGCGTTACCATTTGTTTTTATTATTAACGCGATCCACGTTAATAGCTCTCTAACTCTTTAGCATTCACGGTATTTAAGTCGAAGATTCGTTTCAGAAGGAAGACCAGGTGTGATTCGACCATAAATACATCCGATCGATAAAAACTGCACTTCAACAAAATATTCATTTAATTAAGAATTCCCATTTCAAATTAGAAACTTATGATAAAACAAATGATAAGCGGAACGAGATGTGTCACACGTTATTTTATCTTATTTTATCTTGCCACTTTCTAGGATGAAAATCAAGAGTAATATTATCATCGTGGAGGCTTTTCCCAGACGTATTATTTTGAAGTATTTTACACGTACTCTTTGATATTTATTTCGTGCCGGCAAAAAAATATATTTCCTGTGACAAAATGAGATAATGTTGACGTCATGATATTACCTTTTCTATGTTTAGATATTGGGAACATGGGATTCTACAAACAAAGATGTTGACCTTCTCTTAAAATAGTCACACAGCCTACCTTCATTAAATGTGACGAAACCTTTTTTGGAGTTCAATTTTGGCGATTCTCAGAATATGTAGATGTTCTTTTGTAACCTATACTTAAACTGATAGAATTGATGTTCTATCTTAGACCATACTGCTACCTTTTAGAGCAAGCAACTGTAGAAGACAGACACCGGTCTACAGCATGTAGCCTCTAATGCAGTACATTAAAACTAGTAACACCATATTTTTAAAACAGTTGATGCAGTACTAGAAATAATAATATTTTGTGATTCGCATCATAATAGTGATAACATCTAATAAAATAAACTATTACATTTTGGTTGAAACCGTCGAGACGTATAAATGCAGCGTAATACAATTTTGGGAAAAACACGAGACGAAAAAATCAAATCTGGCTGAAATTTATCACCTGATTACGAGCGTGATGACGTAAGACGTTTAATTTCCCATGACTGTGTTATTCTGAGGACGAGTCACAATCATAACGAGGTGCAAATTATATTAACAGCTTTTTAATACTGAACTGCTGTTGCGGCCGACGTTTTATCGGCAATCAAACCGTTGTCCCGGGCTCAGCAAATTTATGGACACATTAAACCATCGGAAATTGCTCGGTAATGAGCTTCATTGAGCATAACTTTACAATATCGTTTAGAGGTAACATACTCGTTACTGCATGCTGTATAATTATCTGGACTTTTTGTCGTCTGCTGCGGATATTCGCGGGCATCGCTTTTGATGTCGCTTGTACGGGTTTCGCAAGTCTAATTATTTTCCTACTCTTTTCCTATTTGTCTGGTGTACTCTCTATGAGCTCATTTACGTCATAATCTTTTTGAATTTTCCGTCTTTGCACTATGTGAGCCATTTTTCGTATTTCGTTTCCTCTTTTGCAATATTTTTTCGAACAATTAAAATTTTTGCTGGCCAATCACGAGCTATTCCTTCGTTTTGTTTAATTCTGCAGTGTTTAGATTTCTAATATTTGTGCGTGTGTATTTTTAACTTATTATTATTTAATCATATTGTTCATGTTTCGCATGAATTAATTTGAACAACTCTTAGCAATTAGGTAAGTTGGTACTGTGTGCAGTGTGTGTTAAATGTTGCATTGTATGCCATAGTAGTTTGTGGCGCCATCTCTTATCGGTACAATGCACGATACATAACGTCTTAATTGCAAGAAAACCTATATTTGATAAACACTATATTTTATTACAGATTTAATTAATTAATCTTTTTACTATCACTTATGAGCTGCGTTATTTTGTAACATTAATTGGACGAATCAACAACGAAATGCGTAAAGTGAGCGTAATAAGCCTATTGGGTAAGATAAGATAGTGTTCATTAAATCAATAGAAAGCCGTGTGCTTTGTGCATGGGAGTGTATGGCAGTGTATGGGATCGGTTCATCCACCCACGCGGGGCACATTCCGGCGGGAGCCAAAGACCTCTCGCTTCCTGGATGGCACACAAACGAATAGTAGATCAATTTTACCGATGTTTAAAACTGGATTGTTTTAATGTGGCTTGTTTGGGCGAGCGGCCCGTTAGCCATGGGGACACCTGTGGAAAGTAATCTCACGCTTATGGTATTCGGGTATTAGGAAATTAATGTTGCTTTAGATTGTGTAAGAGGTATTCAGCTTAGCTCTCGTGTGGGGTCCCCGTACAAACAAGACTGTCAGTCATGGGAGCTGATTAGGTGTGGATGGGGTTGACAAACATGTACCTGAGCTACTGTGTAACCTGTACTAATAGCATACTGTATTTTTATACCTTATAGTAAAATCTTCGAATCACCTGCAAAGAGAGTGTTTTTGTGTCACACCTTTGATGTTTCTTTGTCACGCGTTTACTTCACGCTTATTTACGCAAAGTCTGTACTTGTTTAAAATATCAGTAGAAACCGAAAAACAAAAGATACGACGACTGTCTCGATACAGTAATGTGTACTTTAGAGCAGTCGACGAAGAGGCGAGTTTCTGAATGCGGGAAATGCACCTGCAGATAACTCAATTAAGACTTTATATTTACGAGTATTTGCGTAAGTGCCAACTTATTAATACAAAACAAAATCGTCCATCTTTCACTGAATCGTGTCGCGAGTCGGAATTCAAGAAGCATATCAATAGAGTTTTATAATTAAGGAAATAAGTACACGTACTAATAAATAGTTGGGTATTGACGTCATTGAGTTAGATGTGAGAAATAGAAAACAAGTAATTAAACAATGCTGTAGTATGTGTTGCTATGTGCATGTTTGCGTTCTCGTCTCGCCTGTTCAACCGTGAAGGACGCCTCGCGCCGCGATTTGACGGCCGACTTCTAACCGCTGCGAAGCGATTTTGCGGCCCAAGTGTTAAGCGATCGTGTTTTGTTTTAGAATGATTAGTTTTTTTTTTCTGTTGTATAAATTGTAACGTCTTGTATAATGTTTTAAGCGATCGTGTTTTGTTTTAGAATGATATAGTTTTTTTTATGTTGTGTAGATTACAACATTTTGTATAATGGGTAAAGGAATGGCCACTAACATACTTTTAAAATATATAAAAACTGAAATGATCGGAAGACTGGAGGAAGTTGGGTTGGCTAGTTTAACCAAGAACCAAAACTTAAATGGATTTAGAACATTTCTTAGCAGAATAATTTTATACGATAAGACTTAAATATTAGATACATTCATTTTTATATTTGTCTCTGAACATCACTGAATATTCTTGATAACCACCTCCAGTAAAAAAGATATATTTTCGAAAACGTCTAATTCACGTTCGCTTTGTCATTCTCCGATTATACATAAGCATAAGACATTCAGACTTTTAAATATTACCTCATTTTATCTAAAACAAACGCTGTTATCTTGAAACTTGCACCTCAACCTAACCCAGGTATCAGATGTCCAACAACTTGTTAGTATTATCATTATTGCGACTGTCGGACGTTTTATTGACAGTTATTATGTTATTTTGTCATATATATCTTACTGTGAATTTATTTGTGAATATTTAAATCTATTAGATGAATGGTCAAATCATTCGCAGTCATAACATGGGGACCACACAAATTATTCTTATTAGCTGTCTGTGGCTTTGATGCTTTTGCATATATTTAAAGAGCGATTTGATGACATTTTTTCTTTGATTTAATTTGATCGCTTTTTTTATATCGACATGTTGATTTGACAAAACGTTTTGGAAGATGAGCTGTTATTGATAAAGTTCAAGTGGGCAGACACATGTAGATAATAATGTGCACTTAAAAAAATCTTCCGTGTATTCTTTAGATGTATCTATAATATATAATTTTCAGTTCCAAATCCAACATTCTTATTTTTCAAATCATCACCTTTAAACAACGACTTCTGTTGATATTAACCCTATGTAAGTCTCACATTCGGATTTGAATCTCAATATTCAAACACAGGTACAGAATACAGTGTAAAAACATTTTTTTACCTTCAAATCTCCAACAAACAAGTCATTTATTACTCAAATTAGTAATCAGTCCATGGAATACTTGTAAACATTACACGAAATGACATAAAACGTAAAACTCGCAGTGAACAAGGTCAAGCGGCGATTGCCGAGGTCAATAAGATGAGTAATTGTTCTCTACTTCCTATCCCTTAAACGTTAACACGTCAGGTGTCGTTCTAACTGTCATGAGATGGTACATACATGAGATGGTAACTGGCGTGAACACAATAGGTGTTTGGCCTGTCATTGGAAAGGTCCTTGAAACAAGTAAGACTGAAAACAACAAGATTTTAAAGGAGTTTTTATTCTAGTTGACATGAGAATTGACCATCATCATCAGTGGCCTTTAATACCTATGACAGATGGTTGAAACAACAGCCGTGTTTGAGAATGAGAATAGATCAAAATAACACAATACAATATCTCTTGTTTTGTGAATGTTATTAAATGTATTGTGTATGTATTGGCATAATTTTCCATGTAGAAAGAAGCTTTTGTCCTGAAAGTGGGATATCTATGGACTAGGATAATAAAATTATTATTACATCCTAAATCAGTCGATCGAAAGCCATTGTTTACATTTACACCAGGCATAACTGTATAAAGGGATATTAAATCCAATAGCTGCATAAAGTATTTATTAAGATATTCCTCAACATTCCCATAACGCCATCTAGTTTCAAATTAAGTATACGAGAGCAACTTGTGTTATGAGTACTAGACAACTCATAAACTTACTTACCTACATGTTTCTAAATACAGACTCATACATCCAGACACAAAACAAATGATCGTGGTCATCACACAAACATTTGTCCTAGGTGGGAATCGAACGCACGACCCCCGGTATAGCAGTCAGGGCCACTAACCACTAAACCAACAGGCCTGTCAAATTAGTATAATACATCCTGTTATTCCCTTCTTTAGTGGTTATTCATCAAAATAACTACAATCTCGGATTCTCGCGAACCGTTACAGGCATGAATCCCACGCAGGTCATACTAATATTTGTCCCGTGCAAGTTTCAAACCCACGACTTGGCACAAAAAGCATCAATCGCGATGCCAGTAATACTGCTAAAGACTTTACATAGACGGGTGCTATTATGGAAGGTAGAGTAAAAGGAAGTGCTCCTTTGCCATAATACTGGAAGTCTAGCACTACTAATTGGTAAATTGAAAAAGAAATAAGTGTAGAATTACAGTAAGAGAATGCGAGTAAGGTTTGACGTCGAATAGAAACATATTAATATGTAGGTATGCTAGTTGTTTGGATACGATGTGCAGAAATGACGGCAGAAAGAATGTGTCTTGAAATTTGTTGTAATTAAAGTTCTTTTCAAATGTGTACTCTAAACGTGATCGTCTTCTCTTAATAGTGACGCGTGTGCATGGCCTTATGTCGCTTCTTGCTATGTGTTTATTTTCCACGTGTGCAATCACGATATTCGGTCACACAAAACACGAGTTTCACAAAACATAATATAATATCTTTGAAATAGTAAAAACAATAATTGCGTCGTTGAAACTGAGCTAATCACCTGACCAATTACTGTACAGCATTATGTACAATCACGACGTTTGTACGCACGGAACATGACTGGAATATTTATAAAGTAACCTTTGTATGAAGCAAGAGCAAGACACTCAATGATACTGTCGCACTCGACTGTATCTTCCGTGTAATTAACTAGCTCCTTATTACCTTGTCATAACAAACGCGATTGGATTACATTTTTTACTTGCTTTACTTAAACTTGCTCAATGACAAATGTTTGACAAATGTATGAACTTCTAAGAAGGATGAGAACTGAAATAAAAAATCTGCGAATGAATTAATGTGAGCGACATTCGGAGAAGTAGCAAAGTATATATTATCTCGAAATCGATAGTCGCTGAAGGCTCGAGGACTTCTAGGAATCGTAGCACGATATGAAACAACCTTCAACTTAATCATGAAATACATGGGGTACGGTAAACATAAGCAACAGTTACTTGGAAGCCAATTACATCATGTCTGGGTACCTATCAGAATTGTGGCTTTAGGAATTATGTTATTAGAAAGTAGCTACACATGCCCAGACATATAATTACTAAGAATCTTTCTTAGGTTATTTTCATAGCCTATAGTGTCCCATTACTAGGAAAAGGCCACCCCTAAATCCTTCCACGATTGTCTATCCCATACCACCTCTAAACCAGTATTCGCGGTGTGTAATATAAGCATTATATCTAAGAACCTTCAACTTGTGACTCTGTCCCAAAATATGATTAAGCACAACACAGCCCAAGCATATCATATAGGATTTCTAAATAAATACTCGTATAGAAATAGTTTTCCTGTCAGTCACTTGAAGCTAATGTCACGCTCCGCATAATTCGGCTTCCATTCTTATCCTTATGTCTAAGACTATTCACACTAAAAATGTAAGGATAGGTCAGTTACTTACTTAGAATCTACACTAACAATGACGTTTAATCTGTTTTAAATCTTGGCACGAGAGGATCATGATTCATATCCACTGCATCATACCAAAGGCGTGTGTCACAGAATTCTTCACACTTACGAACAATGTTGATCTGTTATAACAAAACACTACTACTTTTAATGCCTCACTTTCGATTCCTCAAGGTCTTGTAACCCGATGCGTTTCTATAAATGTCTCTACTGCTCATATGCCCATATGTTAACTTCTCTTTTTTGATGCATCGAAACAAAAAGGTCATTGTTAGCCAAGTACATTCCTGAACGTACGAATATAATGTCAGAGTGTAAATAAAAGGTTAATCTCGTCAAGTAACTGCTGTGAATTCAATTTGCATACAAAATTACAATTTTCATGTGAAACTCAGGTTCTTAGTGAATTATCCGAGTCAGTGGAGCGACGATTTCCTATTTATGCCTCTTCGCTATTGTGCCTTTATTTGTATCAAGGTAGTGAGCGTAAATAAATATAAACTTTTATAATGCGACCATGTAATACATCCACTTTATTATCTGTACTGAAAAAATGCTACTACTGCATTTTGTAAAAAAAATCCAGTACCCTAACTACGAACTCTTAAAACTGAAGAAGTTGTCAAAGCGAGACACAGGTATCTACCTTATAGAACGCTATCTCGCTCATTTTATGTCACACATCTGTTCTTCTGCGTAATAACAGCTACTTATTTTTACAGCACACAAAGGAGTTTATTAATAAACACTAAAAACCTTTATTAATGTTCTCGGAAATTAGGCCTTAGTTGATATCTTTTTTAAAGGTTGATAACGAAGTATTGATTTTAATCTTACCGTGCAGTAAAAAAAGGTTTTATTGCTAAGTTTCAGTGCGGTAATAAAGTCCCTTATTAGGGCGTTAATGGCCAATGCATTGGAGAAATCTGCAGCGAATACAGTAGTCAGGCATGTAAGGATCCAATAGGCTGTTCGATTCCCAACTATGGGATTATTTGTAAGCTACCTATTTGTTTACTCACATGAATGTGAATGGGACTCCTTGTTGGACTGTTGTGGGGTCATTTAAGTCCTCAAAAATATTGAAAGTTCTCATGCGAAAATAATTGATTTTTACGCCATTTTTTAAGACTTAACGGATTTATATAACATTTTTTATACCTTTTAAGGTTTTTTAAATACAGCTCAAGTATTTAAATTGCCATGAAGTGTCCTATGTCCAAAGTTTAAGGTGTGGTTCTTGTAGGATTGGTCGATTCGCTCTCACAGACGTAAGCTATACAGTGCATAGCGAGAGGGCAAACGATGTCGCCTCATACTCTCACGCTATTCTCTAACAAAATATAAATTAGTCATTGTGGACATTATTTACTGGTTCAGACTGGATTCTGGTCTGTAATATCAAAGAGTAAGGCGGTGGAAAAGTTTTTCTCTTTGTAAGAGATTGTCGATGTAACCTTTCATCATTTGCATGTACTTCTGTTCTATATGATCTCCTCGGTTTTAGTCAAATTAGGATAGATTTTTAGTGCAATTCTTCTTAGTTTTCGTAACCAAAGAAACTAAGTATGGAAAGAAATAAGCCTCGTAGTTTAAAGAGGTTGAATTTTGAGATTGTAATAATGTATTTTTGTTAAAATAATTGGAATTTTTAGTCAGTTATAAACCTCTCCGGGGCATGGAATTTGACTCCCACGTTTTAAAACAAACTCAATTCGATTGTGTCGGTTCAATTCAATTCAAAGTACCTTTTTATTGTAAGTTAAAGTTACTGCTAGCGCCATCTACCTTGCAGCTTCAGTGCTTAGTTTTCTTTTATATGTATATTACCGTTGCAGTTTCCATTACTAAATTATGATTTATAGCCATTTCAAGTATTATATATACATTTTGCGTTTCTTTTGAAAAAAAAAAGTGAGACAGATTTCATAAAAATAGCTGGAATTTATTTCAGTTTAATCTTTTTGTTAGTTTCCAATTATGTCTGGATTTAATTAGTTTTTTATCATTGTGTTTAGTATTGTAACCTTCTAAAGAGATAACTTTGGCTGCGTGGGCGTTGTGACGGTAATAACGTGGCTTTAGCACCTCTGTAGGCGTATTGACAGCACCACGCACCTCGCCTACTACGCGTGTTGGTAGTCCTTTAAATATCAGAGTTGGGTTTTTCTTTAGTGGGCGTTTTGCAGTCTTTATGCGCATGGATTTTTGCAACCTGTAATGATTTTGTAGAGTAGGTATTACTTTGTAAAATGAATTGTAGAGAACAGGTAAGTAGTTTTCTGAAAAATACCAGTAGTTGGTAAAACTGAAAGACAGTTTCGACTAAGGGATGTGATAATACCTAGGCCGATAAAGACTGTAGATGTATGTCTGTTCAAATAATTTCCTAAATATGGGTACATACACGGATGATACAAAAAATAACCATGCAGACAGATTTTTGTACGTGTGGGGAGAATACACCGCAGTAACGCTGTCAACATCGCCGAATTTATTTCTATTAAAACCGTAACATGGTGCAGCTATTGTTATCGAAATCGAAGAACAGTTTAATCGAGCTACACGTCACATGCTTCCTCCATAGCATAAACTGTGACAGTCTAGTTATTTACATATAGAACATTGTACACCCACACGTTTTCTATTTTTCAATCGCCGTTCCGCCTTTCGATACTTTCCTATACTAATACATGCACTAGACCAGCGTACCGAGGCCTACCCCTCCCTCTTGGAACGTAGTCGAGTGATAGTAATGAGGAGGAAAGATGTGTAATGTTGGGGGTCTTCGGTGGCTGGTGTTTGGAAGCGGAAGGCGCCTGGAGCGCGGACAATGGCCGGTCGGCGATCACCGCTACGTTCCCAGCTCATTACGTATTTACTATAAACTTCTATTAGTGTAGACTTAACTCTTTACAAATAATTTAATTTAGTCATTGAACATGATGGAGCTTTTTATTATAACTAGTTCAGTTGGATGTGATTGACGCTTATTATTGTCGTGAAACAGGTGTGGTGTGGACAAACAATGGTATTTGAAAGTTGATGTCCGATATAATAATCTAATCCGTTCGGAACAATAGTTGAGAGGACGCAAGCATGGTTGGAATTAATTAGCTGTGATGTTCCTACTGGTATATATGCTATTATACCATACCTATGTGTAGGTTTTCAAGTAGTTAACAATTTAAGAGTAATTGGTAACAAGTCACTTATAAACTTTTCTTTTCTTGTTTTATAACTTTTCCTGATTGTGCTGTAAAAAAATATGTATTATGTACAAATAAGGTTATTATCTAAATTAAAGGTGCATTTATACAAAATACTAACGTTGTAATATACAATAAAATTACGAAATATATAATATCAAAGCCTACAGATCAGATAAACCGTGTTATCACATTCATTGATAAACTTACAACAACAAAATTGTCTCAAGTTCAGAGTGTACGTAACCAGCTTATTTGGCCCGTGCAAGTACTCGAACTACCTGACTGCAGTGACGGCCTGATCAAACACTTGATTATGCATTTCGTAACTACAGTTAAATCGATTACTACCGATCACTCGGCAACTGAGAAGTAAATCGAGACAATTATCGAGTAGGTTTGAGAATGTTTTGCTAATCGATGACTCAGAAAAATTAAAGTTGCGTTTGTTTGTAACTGCATTCATGTTTCTATGTGCCGTCTACTTAGTGTAAAGTAAGGTATACATTGCGACACAAATGTCGAATACGTTGTTGACAGTCCAAAAAAAGTGCTCGATTTTTTGTCTAAGCAACATCAATGATTTGGATTTTGGAATAAGAGTAAGGTCCCCGTACATTGGTGGTATTTTATAATTTTTGACGAGAACATTTGTCCAAATATAGTATAGTACGTTAAGAAAAATTGCAGTGACTTGCCAAAAAACCTGTCATTTCCACTAATTTAAGTTATTTCAGTAAAATTTTATCCTAGATATACCTCATTTGTTCTCATCTTACACTGAACGTACGAGTATATTGTAAACACAGCTTTACACTTTTCTTAACTTTAATTAAAATGGTCTCAGGTTAATTAAAGTAATTAGAGAAAATATGTAAACATCCATCACGTGCTCCAGACAGTCTGACAATATTATCTTACATCTATCCCAACATATCACTGGTTTTTGTTTCGAGACCTGATAATAACGCTGAATGGAACAGGTCGTAAGAAATTTGATAGATGGCGCTAGTGATGCTTTAGAAATAATTGATAACAGTGTTGACTGTTCACGAGGAATTTCTTTTACTTCCTAACCCAATGAACTCGACATGTTCACGCCCCAACTCAAGTTGTTATGCTAATGAACTGCAGGCCAATTGTGGAAAGACTGAGACGGCGCACTTCACGCCATAGAGCGACATCTTGCTTCCACAAATGTCTTCTCAGCTCCTTAAGTGGTTATGAGATCCACTGGGCTGCTAATCACCTAGACCATGGAAAAACAATAGAAAATCAAAAAATGTACGATTAATTATTATTATAGTGCACAAGCGTGTGCGCAAACACAGGTGCACTCTCTGTTCCTATACTATCATAGCCCGATGGAACAGCAATTTTGTATTTTATGAATACCATGATGATGATAGAACTGTGATGAAATTTAAATGTTATCTTTGTGCAATTAGGTCTCGTATTATTCATTCACGATTCTGAGAAATCAATTTCCCAGTACTGGGATTCATTTCGGCTTCCTTGTAACAAAATTTAGTGGAAATCGCTCCAGTGTCGAATAACTTCAGGCTTCTATAGCATACTGGGAAGTGTACTAATTAGGAAAAGTTAGCTGTCGGAAATTTGCGTAAGCCTGGGCGATAGACCATAACTATCTGAGGCTTACGTGTTCCAGGTAAATTCTGGAGTCGGTTTCCTGAATTTAGCATCCACTATATGATGTACCTATTTATTAGATTCGATTTATAAGATATTTTGTTAGTATTGGATTATAATGTACCTATCTCTTGATCAAATTCAGTTCTTTTACTTTGATTAATAAATATAGAAGTCTGTGTGTGTTTGGCTGTTGCAAGTCCTAAAACTTAAATTGTAATCTCAGTGCTTGGTATAGTAGAAAATAATCTAGATAGATTTGGATGGTTAAAATACAAACTAATATTAAAAGATTATTCTTAATTAAATTAAATCCTAAAAGCATATCAACAGCATAAATAAACATAGAATACATTAACTACTTGATTCAGAATCATCTTTTTCCTCGGTTATTAGGCCCACACAGGCAATAACTTAAAAAAAAATAGTAAATCAGTATAAGCAAACAAATGTATGAGGATGACTAATGGCGTCCAGTCTATATGTATACTCGTTATGGAGTTAATTGGAATAAAGAAGTTTATTCAACTTGATACGGCTTTGTCAAATCATTTAGAAGTAGTGGGGCTAATGATGTGTTAAATGCTAATGTTGAAAGAATCAGATAATAAAGTAATTTGTTTGTTGAAATTGGCACGAAGAAAGCTAAACCTGGAATATAATATGAGCCTAGTAGATTTCATTTACCTGGAACAAGAGACTTAGGTTTCAAAAGAAAAAGTAACCATTTTGCATAAAGGTATCATCTTTTTTATTCTTTTACAGTTCACTTGCAGTTTTACGAGTCATTATAATATTACTTTACAGCTAACATTGCTTTTTAACACTGAGTAACATTTAAATCGGAGCCCAAAATCTAGAAAACTCCGTGCAAAAGTTACCAAAACATAATTCAAACAGGAAACTAGCTGTAGACGACGAAGCCACAGGTATATTTGATTTATTAGATCGATTGTTGAACTTTTGGACCGTTATGATCAAAACAGTTAAAGGTGACCGATGTTTTAATGAGCTCTAGGAAACGTACTCTGATGTGTGAATAACGGTGACCAATCACGAAGCGGCAAGCGTGGCCGAGACTCACACGGAAGCTATCAATACTTACCGGCAGAATTGTAATTACATTATCGTAGTTATATTATAAACGCGAGAGTTTGTAAGTATGGAGAGATAGATGTTTGTCACTCTTTTACCCTCGAATGGCTGCTGCAATTTTGGTATGGAGATACCCTGGATTAACAAATGGGCTACTTGTTAACTGACTGTGTGAGAGCGGGGTAATGTTTTGCAGCTATAGCCGACATTCGCGCGGGCAAAGTCACGGGTAACAGCTAATACTACATATTTCTTCGCTCATTCTGCATATAGACGGTTTACGTAGACTCGTTAAATCGCGAGACGAAGGTGCCAGGCGTAGGAGGAGGTAGCTAACTTAATGAACCACATTGTCTTATTACTTTAAATGGTTGTGCGAGTTTTTTTTCGCCTTCGACTGTACTTTGGACACATGTAAATAACGTAGTGGGTTGGTCGTATCCGCTATCTCGTACGTAGGTAGCGAATTCTGTGTTTTCTTGTGTTTATTTCGTTTAAAATTAACCATAATATGGATGAAATGTTCACAAAGTTTTTATATGTCGCTTTAGTATCGTTAAATTGTATTAAACAAACCGACAAACGTTATGTTGCGCCGTGGCAGACGTTTTTATATCCAAGTATTTAATTTTATTAATTTAATTACCTGCAATTTTGTGGGTGTAAAAATCTGCCGAAAGATAATATCATCGACTTCGTATTTTATGATCTTTACCTGTACCGTGAACGTTTAACATAGTACTGTTGCTGTAATCCAAGCGAGACAGCGCACTACACTTTAAGTGTCATCTCTCTTCCACGACGGATCACTGCTTGAAGTCCCAGTTACTACACAGTTGGTTATTTTTCTTGGTTTGTTCGTAGAACAGTCACTTTTAGTTTCATGATATTAGGTCTCATAACAATAATTGCTGCCTAGACTGTAAACTTATAATTACATCTAAGATAATTATCATTCTTCGTTCTTACACGTGTTTTCATACACACGCTATCTGCACAGATCTAAACGGTGTGTTTATAACTCATCTTGCTGCTGTAGTCTTGATATAAGTACCATTGTAATAGCTACTAAAACATCCTCCTTTACAATTATGTATAATTTATGTATAACCAATACGTAATAAATTATAGTTCTTTTTAAATATGTAGTAACGAATATGATGGGGGTTCCTCAAGGTACCCAATTAGGACCTATATGGTCGAATCATCTATTACATGTAATTTACTGTGGTTTATGACTAGCAACATCTAACAAGTCTTAAGCAGATCCTAGTTATAAACGGACCATTTTTAGAATTTGGTGTTATAACTTTGTATGCACAATGAATTATTATGAACTGGCATCAACGAATGATTCAGACAATCTACCGCTAAGTTTTCTAATATATTATCTAAAGTCCAAACAAATGCCAATAAAATCCAAATCTTCAGCACCATAAATTCCTTGCCATTCGTGTAAACATAATATAAACAATGTCAATCAGATTTATTGGCCGGCTTCACAAAGGGGTCTGTGATATGCCACTGAGACAATTTTGCCCAATATGGCCGGACCTTGGTGCCCACACGGTCGGTATTGGTTCTTTTAATGTGCGTAATTGCGGTCATATTAAGTCCTGAGTCCGACTGATCCTCCCACGTTAGTTAGCCTGGTTAATTGTGTTTTACTTTTTTATAGATATTATTTTACTTGTGATACGTACATGGAAGTATTATGAAGTCGTTCGATGTCAAGATGGCCTTGCTGATACAAGTAAAAACGTTTTGTTACTTTACAGAGAACAGGGACATTGTCTGTCAAGTGTTGATAATTTAAACTTAAGAGTTAAACAGTTTCGTGTAGTTAAAATTAATTTAAAGATTCGTATGCATTGTGATTCGAAGGACCAAAAGACTGTACTAAAGACCGACTTTGTTATTGGGATGCAAAATGCGGAAGAAAATACCAACGTCTAGATATATTAAACACCTTCATTATAATATCGTGTTAACGTTGTAAATCAGTTTTATTACACGTGCCACCGCAGCGTTAGTATAGAAGCGTGCACGTACATTCTGTCATTGACAAATTGTAGCTGTAAAGACTGGTCTTTTCAGAATCCGATGTAAATATAATTTTATTAACGCTGGTCTATTTAACTGCCTTATTAGTGGCTAAGCCATTAGACCATTTTGTTCGCGAGAATTTAAATTGAAAATGTATGAGTTGGATACGGAATATATTTTGTCCAGAAACTGGAAGCCTCTTGATAGTCTTCTAGTTCTCAGTTTTGAACCTTCTGAACCTTATAGGTTGTGATTCTCGTAATTTTAATTTCAAATCATCAGTCTATTGCATTACGCATTTGGTTTTAGCTTTATACAATAAAACAGAACCTATTGGTGTTTATAGCGCCTTCAATGCACTAAAATCAACGAAATCGATAATTTATAGTAATAGTGATCGATAGATCGGGCCTATGATGTCACCGGGTTAGGCAACGCAGGTCTAAAGGTCGCCCGCGCATCTAATCATTCACGAACCATGATTATTGCGCACAAACCAGTTATGTGTGGTATAAATAACTATGTTTTGACATTTGTGTTCAACAAGTTGTTATAAATATAGTTGATATGCGAAATCGATGATTGATTTGATTGATTCCACTTGGTAAGTTCCTTTGTGATGACTGTACTTTTTGTGTCAAAGTAAGTTTTTTTGGGCTTGAGCTGCGGTTCGCGTATTATTTTACTTGTTATAGTTGACGATCAATACAAAGTTTTAACTGATGACCACGAATATCTCTTAAATAGGAATTTCATCTAGTTTCCATAACTACGGAAACATCTAAGTGACGAATAAGAGAAATAACCTAGAAAATTAAAAGAGGATTTCCAGACCTATAAAAACTCACGATGCCAAGAAATGCTTAATAACCATCCAAAAATAATGTTAACACAAGATAGCCTAACCATGGATGATAAAATTTATACGCAGAAAATAATGCATACTTACAAGTTACCCAGTGAGTCAACGAGGACCTCTGATGCATTAATATCAACCTTCCTTAATCATTCGTTTAATCGGATTGTTTCATGACGTCATCTGTTTACAGAAATAACCAGCGGTTTCTGATACCTACTTAAGGCAATCCGTCGACATATTGTCTCTTCTGCCTTTTTCCAAGCTTAGATAATGTTGGCTTCCAGTACCTTCAGATACAGATCAACAGTTACCCAAATACATGACATAACCCCTATTATTTTTCCACTTCCCATTTTCTGGGTACCACGGCATACCTCGACAGATAGTCTTTGCTATCCAGCTAAAAAGAGCTAAAAGCACATCTTCAGTAATGGAACTTAATGAATTCCAAGGCTATGTTGATGTCAGCTTCCAGTCTCTTCCAAACTTTACATAATACAACAGCACATAATTTCTCTAATATTATCCATTTTCTGGGTAAAAGAGTTTACCCCGATATATTGTCCTTGATTTCTAGCTAAAAAGGAGTAGCAGATTTTCAGTAATTAAACAAGATGATGAAGATATTGATGTTGAAATTTGAGTACATTCAACTTCTTGTTCCTCTACTTCAATTGAATTTGTTTTCTTTGGTTCTCTATCCTTGAAACTATTACAATACATAAAACTTAAATCACACAATCCATCTATACCATCATGGCATTTGATGTGAATTCTACCTTTTGACATTTGAAGTTGTTCTCAAATATGTTGGCATCTAATTAGTATTCCGCGCCGATCATCGACATATATGTTCAGATGTCTATCAGTGTAGCATCCGTAATTATATTATAACACTTAAATTGTGGAGTTTATATCGTTAAGAGGCACCGCAAGGATACCTAGTAATAATATTCACACTTTTTTATTCTTAAAACACGTTTACGTCGCTGTATTGTTCGTGTATTAATTTTAATTTATTGTAAATGTTTTTACCCGGAAATGTTATTGGAATGTGTCGTGCTGTGATTGAGCTTTCAACTCTTTACTTGGCCTTACCTTTTAAGTTGTTGTTTTGTGTGAAGTTCTCCTGCTTCTTTGACAAAAACATGTCATATAGCTACTTCTTGTAGGTACCTACTTCTTTTGTAATTACACATTTGACTCTTCAAATAAAAAAAAAATATAAAAATAATAAACTCATTTTCCAATTAAGCATTCAACATTTCCATTAGCTTCCTCCATTCTAATCCGATGCTATTTGTATTTTGTTGAATCTGTTCAATATCAGGCATATTTTTAAACGCGTGAAAATCTATAAAAGCTTTCCACTTGTGCATACCGGATTTTAAAACAATTATTATTTACTTCAAGATTCAGGAGATTAAATTTCATTTTCACGCTGGATGACAGTTATTGTACAATAATTCGTCATATTTAATTGCACATGCCCAAGCGCATTTTTCTAAAATGCTCTATTAGTTTCACGCTTAAATAGACTGTCTTGAAATCATTATCTGAGGCAAAGTGTGTTCCTAACAGCTAACGCGACCCTGCTTCAAGAGGAACATAGTGAGTTGTTAGGCAGAGTACGTTGCAAATCAAACTAGTCCTTTAAATCCCAACTTTGCACCCAACGTTGAAAGACGTCCTACAATATGAGAACGATAACCCATTTACTAACATTTAAGGCGAGCAGAAGGTTAAACGTGCTTGTCATACCCAATTCTTGGAAGGATGTCCGTCCGTATGCCTTCGAGACGCTTCCAAAAAGTTTGTAAGTAATGCAGTCATACTTATTGTCAAATTAAAATTCTTCAGTCGTAGCAAATGTTCTGAACTTTGAAAAATCTGGTAGAACATACTAAATTCGTAAATGGATATAAATAAAATAAATGATGCACTCTCATAACTGTATCTGAGTAACAGCAAAAAACCCAACTGAACAATGTAAAAACTTGATAATATTATTAAGAAAAGACAATATTTTAATCTGTTTTCCTAAATTATTTTTATACTTAAAAACAAAAAAAGCGGTCAAAACTTAAGGTAATTTTCCTTTTTAAAACCTTAACTTCTCCAAAAGTTACTAATCCTGCAGCTATTCACAACTATGCAGCGTAAAATTAATAAAATTAATCTCATCTTCTCTCTCACCGTCCTCGTTACGCCTCTTAAAACTGTCCCACATACACAAGTTGTGGTGTGTGATGAGTTATCTATCATCAGAGGTATGCGGTATCATTGTTATGATCCTTGTTATATGAGGGTCACGTGCGTTGTCATTACCTGGCCCACGGGACTCGGTGACCGCCACCGTCGCAGGCGCAGCGCTGAGCAGACGGGCGGTTATGTATGACATGTGAACAGATTCTGGTGTTGTTTGTCTTGTTTATTGATATTGTATCTGGAGTATAGTCAAAAAAATTGAGTAATTTTTTTTTCTCATTGTACTTTTTTTTTAAGAAAGCTTTTTAATTAAATTTTCATAATTTGTATTTAAATTGTGACAATGATCTGTTGAGTCTGTGTAGTGTGTAATTCCTGTTGTAATTTTTACGATTTTTTTTTTATATTTATTGTTTAATGTAACAGTAACTATTCTATTAGTTTGAGTAGCTCTTATAACGAGTAACTATATGAATTTTGAAATTTTACCTTTAAATTTGCATACTGTTAACTGCGTACAGGCTAAATGCTAGGATCTGTTGGCAAATCTGTTATTTCAATGACAAAGTAAGTAATCTTATCCTGAATATATTATTTGTTGAGTATAATAATCAAACCATTTAGTAAAACGACTTACAATTAATAAGGAAAACTTCATGCGTTTTTTCGCCGCTCGTCTGCAACCACCAAATAAGTCTTATTGGGCAAAGACGAAGTGCACCAACAAAAGGGGTTTCCGAGAACGCCCGTCCCGCCTCGCCCGGCCCATTGACTCATGCTTATTTGTTATAATTTGTATTATTAACTCACTTCCTTTGGTTCGGTACGAGTATATGTCACGCATCGAAGGAGGTGCATCGCGCGATGTAACAACAGTCCGTTTGCAAATTGTAACCTATTAACGACCCGCCCCAGTTTCACACGGGTGCAATAGTAATGTATTATACATTTACACCTTCCTCTTTAATATTCGATCTATTAATAAAACCGCATTAATCCTTTGTGTAGTTTTAAAGATCTAACATAATCAGGTATGGATAGATGCAGGAAGCGACTTAGTTTATACAATGTAGTGATGTCAAAATTTGTTGCATTTTGTTGTATTAAGCCACGTCAGAAGCCTATATGCAGCTTAAACTCTGACGCCAGCTTGTACATTCATCATACGAAAAGAAGTTGTAATATTGTCATCTGGATTGGCTTGAGAACCTTTTTAAATATCGTCATCGGTAAAAAAACAACTCAAAAAAATATACACAAGTTAGAAATCACTTTTACACATAATTCAATCGTTTTATAGCTTGATAAACGAACTGCACAATAAAAATCTGTTGAAATAAAAAAATTGACAATCGTTTATATATTTTTAAATCAAGACATCAATTTTGAAATACACAGAAACTGACAACTCTTATCTGCTAAGATGTTTAAAAGGACTTACAATAAAAATAAAGCTGATAAAAACTAAATCAGTGACATTTTTATTAATAATTATTCACCTCATAATTCTATTCCAAGTTGATGACATTCGATCCTATTGTGTAACATAACAATGCATTTACTATGAGCTTTTTAAGTGGGACTTTAGCGGTTGTGTAAGCAAGACGTCACTACATGCTGTGTATATCACCGTCTCACTCTAACGATGGTTCCATTTTTACTTTTATAGGTCGTGGTACAGGTAGGTAAAGGGTAATCTATCAAAAATGTCGCGATACATATTATTCTTAATTCTGATCTTGATTTCCTTATTAGTTCTTGTTTATTGCATAATTTTGATTGTTTTATTTTTTCCTTGTAATGTAGAGTGGGTTTTAAATTTTTGTGACATTTTCCTGTTGAATTGAATTTGACGTTATTTAAAAATAGCTTGTCTTAAAAATAGCTTGTTATTTAAAAATAGGTTGAAGAGTAGGTGTTGGCCCACGGTGCCTGAGTTCACGGATTTCATTATTGGTGTATGTAAGTAAACTACACAGAAATAATCATAATTATGAATATTAATACCAGCTTTTAAACATCCCACTGCTGGGCAAGGGGCCACTTCCCATTTGGGAAAATTTGAGTATTGATATCCCAACTCACTCACCACTCCAGCTCACCGTGAATTGACGATTTCGGATTCCAATATTTGGGATCCAGGTTTCCTTCCGATATTTTCTCACCGTTTTTCCGTGTATTAAATTCATAAATTAGTATGGTACTTGCTGGTGCTAGGGACCAAACCTGCACCTCGTGCATACCAATTCACACACATAACCATTATAAATGTTTTTTAAATTCTGAATGCCTTTAAAAGATCAAAAAGGGCACTGAATATTAAAACAGTATTTTTCAAAAGTAGGTTTTGTTAAAAGTGAAGAAGATGGCACGTCCATTAAAGTTCTGAGAAATATACTAACAGATATTCTACGAAGGGAAAATATGGAAACGGGGAGAAATTGCATTCAATACTAAGAAACGTATTCTGATGGAAAATGAGGTGGTATAATATAATATTTTACCTCTACATATTTAAATTTAATTATTTCATCAGAGTATTCTGAAATACCTGATCATTGAATTTTCATTTAAATTTAATATTTAATCTTTGTATTTACTTTTACTTAAGTTTTTGCTCAGAATATTTTTTCCGTAGATTTTCATTCTTAAATGAAAAATCCTCCTTTGGTGAAAATGTTGAAGGTTTTTTTTTTATTTCTATATTCAGACTGCAAATAATAATTTTAAATATTAATCGAAATACACATTAAGTAAGTCTTGTCCTCTACGTTTTTTGCTAATGCATATACATAAATTAATAAATATTCCACAACTTTCAATGCCATCTAGTATCAAACTATAATGAGTACTAGACAACTGATAAAAATACTAAAATATTTCTATACACATACAATCATAGTTAAATTACACCCAGACACAGAATAAATAATTATGGTCATCACACAAACATTTGTCCTGGGTGGGGATCGAACCTACGACCTTTGGTATAGCAGTCAGGGCCACTAACCATTAGACCAGAGAACAGTCATAAAAATAACGATTAAGTTATCCAGTTACATTATTGAATAAATCCTCTTTGTTTAGTTTTAAACGTCAATAAAACAATGAATCAATATAAATAGAACAAACGTAATTCTATGGAATTATACAACAATTAATGTCAAAACAGTTCTACGTAATTTATAATTAAATCTAATCATTCTTAAGTACTAGATGCGTAACACGCAATGCGTCATGTTGCTTGCATCGTGCTTACGAAGACCACTGAGGAATTGAGGATATTATGAATTGTAGAAGCTGAGGGCCGACCATCATCTAGTGAAGTCATTACTGCAGTTGTGGAAGCGTGACAGCGCACTA
Source organism: Chrysodeixis includens (assembly GCA_941860345.1). Classification (NCBI taxonomy): domain Eukaryota; kingdom Metazoa; phylum Arthropoda; class Insecta; order Lepidoptera; family Noctuidae; genus Chrysodeixis; species Chrysodeixis includens. Next base: position 3,813,551 of record OW796094.1, read on the forward strand.
CAAGGTATACCGGCGTCTCTTTTTAACAAGTGTAAAAATGTTACTTTAAGAGGTGGTATGGTGGTAATGCTAGGTCCTCAGGCCCTCTTCGTCAATGTGGATTTGTGTGATTTCTAGCTTCCATACCGATGATTTAGGAGTTCAAAGAAACACACTATAAAAACGTATTTTTTATTAAGGTATAAAAATAGTAATTTATTTTATTCATATTAAACTAGTGCTCATATCAATTAGGGGTGAATACGACAGCGAATCCCGTGCCCCTGGCCATACGCAGATGAGGACGCTCCAGTGGTTTTAGCTGGTAAGAATCCGACACGACCCCCCGACGAATGATAGTCCATGAGAATTTCTACTGATTTACCAAAAGCAAAGGGAAAATTTGATCAATTCTACCACAGTTACTTTCCATTTTCGTTGGCATACTCTCTGTATACATTTGCCCTGTATGGTCTATGGCTGCATCGTACTAAATTATTGTTACCTAACGTTCTTCGCAGCACTTTGGGTATTACTTAGCTTCATTTCCTCACTTTCTCGGTGTTAAGTTCATGCAATTACATCTCACACTGCATACTCAACATCCACAAGTACTCATAGTAAACACTCATTTGAGGTTTTATTTAACTTTATTTTTTGGTTGACTGTCAGAAAAAAAAACAATTTTCATTTTTCGAATTTTATAAACAAAAAAGAAATAAAAACTAACGCTAGATACTGGCTGAAAATTTTATTTGAAAGTAAAAAGAACACTATTAAATTTAGAACGTCTTACGTCTTTTGTTACACACTATCAAATCTTTCAAGTAACACACATTTAACTCAGCATAGTTGTCACTACAACACGTGTAAGCACACTGCGCAGGTACTAAACAAAACTAAAAAGTAGCATTTTTTTTTAATAGTAATAAAATTAATCCATCGTCATTGCAGTATCCGTCAATTCTGTGATTTGCGGTGTACACGGCAGGGCGCTTACGCAATACACTTTCACCGTGCGTTTAGCGAGGAGAGAGTCCCTGAGATTGCCTATTACTAGGGTACCTTGCGAACTCGGGAAAATAAGAAAGTGTGTAATATGTCCTCGTCTGTATAGGACGTAAATGCTGATTTCACTGCTAAACATGCAATGAAAACTGTTATTTGTGGAACACAGTTTTATTGATAGCGAAACGATGGGTTTTCTTTAGCTATGAAATTAAATGGTATTGCAGACGACATCATTTCTTAAAGTGCTTCGGTGATATTAAAATGCGACAAATAATTATTTTCTTATCTTCTGGATATTTTTTTGTGCCCTTTAAAAGTATAGGTATCAATAAATTATCAACAAAGATTGCTGTAGAGTCAAAGATTTCCAAAAATAAACATTTTCTTTATTTCCTGTAGGTCCTTTATAATAGAGATTTGTTTGTACGAATTGTCGTTTCCTTTTAATACTAGCGTATACCACTACAATGTGTAGAAAGTCTTTGATAAGGCAATGAAGAAGAACATCTAGTAAGTGACGTAATGTGCGTCAACAAATTATTCGATTCAATTTAATTAGACATAAGAAAATAACTCAAGGTTAAAAAACAAAAACTAAAATAGATTACAAATTAAATTCGTTAATTCCGTTATTTTTATCAAGCTGTAGATCAGCATTCAAATGTTGCATTTAAATTAAACGACAAACGTATCTTCTAAATAGTACGATCAAAGCAATGTGGGTGTGTTCCGATAGCACGGGTGGTCTCCATAGTAATTGACAGTAAATAATCGGGTCTACTACCAAATGACGTCAAACCGAAGATTTCACACACATTTGATTAATTTATGAAGTCCCAAACAAAATTGACTTCAAAGTCTTCAAACAAAAAATGTCATTACCCAAAAAATAATCCTATAGAAAAAAAGATGTACAAAAAACACAAGGACCCCGTAATAATTACATCAAACATGAGGTTTTTAACGTAACCGGTGGAATCAATGTACATAATTACCTATATATTTTATATTTCGTGACATGACAAAGAGGTACAAAAAGTGTTTACATTGTACATTTATTTGGGCGCGACCTTTGCGATGAGCGAGGTTGTTCCGTTGTAGGAAGGAGGAAAACTTCTGTGCCAGGCAGCCTTGCTGTGACAATGGTCAGTGATGCACCGAACACAACACGCTTTATTTGGACGGAAACTTTTCACCCACTTGTTTTTGACGCCTGCTATTTATAGGCTGTGCTGTTTTGGTTTGATTTTATATGCAAATCATGGGCTTAGGTGTTTGCGAATTGATTTAATGATAGCCTTGTAAGTGATAAACGATTATAAGTACCATACGAATAAATACGGATAGATTAATTCTTATAACCGAAAATATCCACCAAATTGAACCACATTTTTCTGCCTAGTCATCTTTTAAGCTAACACAAAATTAACAACATCTCACAAGACCAAAATCTTGATAAAGCAACAGAAAATATGTATTCGATAAACATAAGCCTCCTTCTGACAGAATCTGGTCCAAAGTACTACGTTTAACTTTGATCTCAAACTCCAATCCCCACGACATTCTTCACAGTAATAAAATTAAATTAATGAAATATTAATGGTACACAAATACGTGGTTCAATATCTAAATGCCACCTAATTATTGATCTGCCGTATTAATTACTAACACTTGCTAGTATTTATACAGTTTCCTAAGCAATCCAATAGTATTTATCATTAAATAGTTACGTTGCTAACCGTTTGGCAAGACCACAGGTAAAGGTGAAACGGGTTTCTATAAACTAAAATTTAATTTGAATTAATTGATTATTTGGTCAGCGCGGTTTATATGTCAAATTATGTCCTAAACGTTTTACTTAAAAAGCATAGGCTGATTGCGTAAAGCCATTGCTCATTTGTTTATGTAAGCCTCACTTACAATATATGTAGACAGTGTGTTTGTAGAAAATTATCTTGTTCCATACAAACAACCAGTAAACGAAAGGGCAGAACATTAAAATAACAACATAATTTACCCCGTTTATAACATAAACTATTAGTAATTAAATAAATTTCATCAGCTAACTGTAAGGCTAATATCTAAATCGTAAACTTAACTGCATTGGTCTTAGCGACTTCGCAACAATTATTATATATGTCACACGATATTAATAAGGCAGGGGGGGAACCATCACTTCTAGTAGTAATGTTGCGATAGTGGGAGCGAGATGCCACTTTATACTACGTATAGCGTCCTCTCGCTTGCACAACTGCAACAGTAGCTTTAAGATACAGTGGTAAGGGATCAGGTTGTTTAGTTCTATATTTAATACCGTCGTGTGTGAACGCAGGCCTCATTACCTTAAATTGAATGTGCCTGAGCATATAAGCGGGTCACAGACGTATGACATTTCGTAATAACATATACATGACTATTTTATAGGATTACTAGCAGCGCCTCGCGATTTCACTTACTTAGTCCCCGTTCTAGTAGACCTACTACTGGTTTCTGAAAGGCGGATCATTCGCGAGAATTTATCACCTGTCAAACCCTATACTCATATATTATTGTGATTATGGAGTTTAGTCGTATGACAATTAGATTACAGTATTCATCAGTGGATTTTTCAACAGTCATTTGAGGATACAATTAACCCAAAAATTTGCGGAAACAGGGCTTATACAAACTTTTTTTTATGATTTCGAACTATTAGTTACATGTGTCGAAAATTATCTGCCTTCTAATCTACGAGTATCTAGAAAATTTCATTGAAAAATGTTCAATAGGTTTTGTGTGAAAGTGTTACAAACATCCATCACTACTCACCAGCTTTTGTATAATATAGGTTTAACTATACTGCGCAATACCTCGATACCTAGACTACCTAATAAATCTATGACCTTATAAATAAATGAGATTTACTTTGATAGATGGCGGGAGACACGTGAATAATACGCGAAATGTCATTTGGGATTGTGTAGTGACTTCTGTAAGCATAACCATCTCTTAATTCAGAATTGTGTGTATATTGTAAACGAGACGCAGCTACGTGCAGTGTTTTGCTCTCTCTCGCTTCAATAAAGGCGCCAGTTTCTGATTTTAGAGGTCATCACATCATCGAGGTCAGGTATAGGAATTGATGTTAAATATTTTTTTTATTATAGTAAACTAAAATGCAGCGTGCTGCTGGGGGGCGGGGGGGCTTTTTCTCTCGTACCTAGAGCACAGGAAGCGACAAGTGCTACTTTGCCTATTCGATGATTCTGTATACCTGAATATAACTATAGTCCCATAGAAAATCGCTTTCATATATTTACGTACAATACAACAAAGTTGTGGTCTCGTGTTGATTTCCCATATCGCATGTCAAGCTTTGATTGGCTTTAATTTCAAAGTCAATAACGATAATATCTACCAGATTTCATTTAATACTTGTACAATGTACGTGTAGTTTTATTTGTATAGTGACATAAATATTTGAAAAACGATGTTCTTCATTAACGCTAACATTTGTTTTTAAATACGTGTTGAATGGGTTGATTGAGACACGCATTGCATTCATCATTTATCAGCTTTCCTTTCTTTGATTTGGTGTGTTTGTCCTACTGTTGTACCCGGAGACTGGCGATCAGATTTCAACCTGTTCTACCTACGTTAGTTTCATTTCCTCTCACCCTGTACTCATTAATTTCTTAGCATCTTTATTCTCATCATCTACATCTCCAATCTGTATGTTATCTACTCATACAATATTATCATCGTTAACTCAACCTTCAGCATTTTTATAGTCAACATCTTCATCATCAAGATGTATCTTATCTACTCATACATGATCACCTCTCACACAACCTATACCTGTCACTACCCATTACATAAAGTCAATGTCTAAATTAGCTAATTCTCCAGTAATATCATATTTAACACCTTATGCAAGCAGACATTTATATTTACAGTTTATAAAAGGTGATTGTAATCTCAGGTCCGAATCTTTCAAGCATGACTGCTACCGTAATATTTTTTGCTAGAACTAGCGGGTCATAACGTGGATATGAAAAACTTGTTTTGTTGTTCGGTATAAGATAAAGCCGTGTAATCGGGTGACTGATAAAATTATTTAAAATAAGACACTTTTTTGAGTGTCTGCGTTATGAGAAGAACAAAACTGAGTTCCAATCAGTCACAGGTCTTAGCTGTGAGAACGTATTAAGAGGAGCACTTACCTATTATCATTAATGAAATAGTAAGTCACGGTGACCATCATATCTATTACCCATATAAATGTACTAAGTATAAATGTACTGTTCTCGAAATTATACTATTTCCAATTGTAACTATAATTATGCAGTGTTAATAATCAATTGTCGATTCTTTCATTCATTTAATGATTTGATTATTTATTTTCTGACAGCGTCAAAAATCTTCTACAAGCCAAAAACAGCCAATTTACAATGTTGACCTTCTTCCTTAAAAGTCTATCATCAGATTTTTCTGACACCTCTACTTACACACCTAACAATACTTAACAATATATGATCAAATAAATGTAAGCAACAAAGTAAGGAAACAGCTTAATGAAACAAACAGCGATAAAGTCAGGTGAAGCTCATAAAGCTCGCAGGACGAATGTAATGCATGCATACGTGTCAAATAAACAGATGTCACTGGCGAGTCTTAACGAATATCGGATTCTCACGGTCGTACTGATATTCGCGGTCGAGTAACTTGGAGATATGATGCAAGTTGGAGAGGTTTAAGAAATTATCTTTCAGGAAATATAGGAGCAATTATTAATGGTAGTAATAGTAGTAAAACCATAGTTGTAAAGATCCTTCATCGAAGATGTCTTGTAGAGACTATACCTCCTGATTTTGTTTTTGAACACAACCAAGAATTTTTATCAGGTCGCTTCCTGTATTATTAGAAGTTGGTCTAGAAAGGATTGAAAAAATGTAGGCTAGGTATAACATATCCGTACGGTTTTTAGCCAAAACTAAATTTAATTCTCAGTTTCAAGTGCGATTTAGATCTGATTATGCGTTTGCTCTGATTTAAACAAGAACCGGTTTTGACAACCGCAGTACCTTACTTTTGCGAAGGAATATTTTATTTGGGAACTTTGGCGACCGTTTCTGCTTCGGAACAATTTGGGTATGATGACGTAATCATCTTTAGGACAGATGATCTCATTATGATGTTATTAATGTACCGTGCAAGAAAAAATGACGGTCTACCTGTTGTTCCTTAGTCATCATCCCCAATTTAAATTCATAAACAGCGTCATTTTTATAAGTGGTTCCTAATCTTCAGTGGTTTTTAATCTCTGATTTGAAGGGTTTCATGATCTCAGTGCTTACTTTTCGTATTTAAAAACTCATCATTATCAACAACTTAAGCTTTCTATAAAAATCTGGATTCTGTCAAAGACTTGAGAAAAATGAATATAGCCTCAATAAGCCGTATCCAATTGATACCACATGCAGGTGTTTTCATCGCGTAGCTGCGCGTACGCCGCAGAACGTTCTATCTGGGTTTATTTATTTAAATATGCGTAAACTGCGCTTGCCTGTGCGCCTTTGTCTTGGTACCTTGGTACTAATATAGCCGGCTTCCTGCTCATCTCGTCGACTTTATCGTTCTTTTGCGTCGAGGCTGACAACCGCTTTCAATATTTTTAATAACAACAACGTTTGGCGATGTTCTTTTTTGATTCCACACAATTTTCAAGAAATAGAGCGAGACATTTCATTCAGATGTCTCCAACTACTTAAGTCCATGCTTTTTTTTAAAGCGTTTGTTTGTTTGCGTTTGTTTTGTTGTTGCTTTTAAGAAACATGGTAACGGTCAAATAATTTTCTTACTTCGAGTGGAATCTATACAATAGCGGGTTTACGTCCTAATTAAGTAAGTATTTATGTAAATCGATAAAAAAATACCGATTTCGTAATGTGGCATTCAAAGAATGATCCCAAATATATAACCAAGACAGGCACGCAAGCCTCACACAGTTGAACCATAAAATGCTTTGCATACCGAAAATAAAATAAGACGCTCGAAGGACCAATATTATGAACACGAAACAAATGAGCCAAGTTAGCTTTGCGCTCTGACTTTTGTTTTACATGGCTGCTATCGCGGCCCCATAAGGTCGAAACTCGATTATTGACAGCTCAAATCTGGGAAGCGGGAATTTAGAAAACGGAACAAATGGTTTTGCCGTTGCGTACTTTCTCAGCACTACTCACGTCAGAGATATGCGTTTAAAGGGTTTCTTCGGAACCGTCACGTAAATTAATGAATACAGAGCTTTGTAAGTTGCGCAAATGATCCAATGGTTGCGGTAACTCATCGTGGAGCGCTCGTAAAATCGGCTGCGACAATCATGGCTCGGTTTATGAAAGGTACAGTTTATTTCTTTTTTACTCAGTTACTTTGGATCTTATAGCGCTTGATTTTGTAGGTATTTGTAATGTGCCGTCATGTCGGTTTCTGTGAATTATCTGCGCCCATATTCAAAATAGCGTCGGTATGCTGAACGAACGATATTGAATTCATTTTACTATAATATTAATGTTCAACACGACTGCCTATTGTGGTTATTTTTGGGTGATAAGGTTGCAATTATTTTATTTGTTGTAAAATATTCAGCTTATGATACGATACAATTTACCAAATTGCAATTATTTTCGCTGCAGTGGTTACTGTTTTACTGTAGGTATTATAGATTAACCGTAGTGTGGTTAAACCTGTATTAAATTCATCTATATTTAACTGAAGTGGCGGTGTGGTAGTCTAGAAAGTTCTAAATATAATTTGAGTTTAACAATACTTTATATGTATAAAGATTAACATTTAACATGGATCTTAATTCCAGCTATTCTCAAGCCGATAGGTGTTAGTTGTTAAAAAAACCACATTGGCCTTAATATATTTTTTTAAGATTTTTTTGCAAATACTTAAGAATGTTTTATCTCTCTTTTATTTCTTCGTTTGTGTGCTATTAACAAGTCAAATGTAGGGGCTGACCAAATTACACGGCGGTGTTGTAAACGCGAACTTTTTATAGTTTTTTTTAGCGACGTGATTCAACCGAGCGATCTGTCTCCGGGTCATATACCCACAATTGGTTAGCCGCCTTTGTTATAATACTTTGAAACATATTTCGTTTACTACTTTATTTTGAAGCGTTTTATTGAAAGGATTCGTTGTGATCATTTCAATTTTCAATCAAATGATGAGTTGACTGTTGAACAGGTGACACTTTTGTATCACATTTTTATTGTAGTTTGATCGACGTTTCGTGAAATAAATGTGTTGTATTTTATATTCTGAGTAACGTTATTAACCTCTCACAATGCTTATTTACGTCGCAAACGTCCGTTACTCGCAACCCTGCTCCGCGCAATTGCTACAAAATCTAAGCACCGTTATGAATATGCTTAAGTATATTTCTAATATAGGTATAGTTTCCAACATTAATAAATGTCATTTTCACATTGTAATAACAATAAAATCTTTAGCAATATGCATTTGAATGTATTTGAGACGTGACAACATTCCAGGGTTTCATTGCATCACAATTTACAGCCTTCGCCGTATCGTCACCTATTCGCGTGTGTCCCACACCTATAAGCATAAAATCGGCTGCGAGTATTGCATCCCGGTATATGTGTGGGTGAATATTATTGGCAGGTCTCCGACACGACAAACGAAAGCCAACCATTCACTGGCCGAATGATTTCTAAGACGTATTTGATTATTTAAATCTAGCGTACCGAAGGTTCCTTTTCGAACGGTAGGAGAGATCGTTTTGTGCATGGGAGGCTTTAGTCCCCTCTGGATGCAGGAAGGCTCCACAAATAAAATATGTGACTTGAAGGCGACGGCGAGGTGCCGTCGAGATGAGGCTGCGCAGGCTGGGGGGAGAGGGACGGAGAACACAGCTTAGCTAAGTGTGAGCGAGACGGAAGCACGCTTGGCTATCTGGAGAAATGCGAGCACCTCATTTAATCGGTACGCGCTTCGTTTTGTAGGATAAAGGAAAATTTGCGATGCTTTAAATACGTTGGTATTATGCGTGTGGGTGTGTGATAAAACATTATTATTATCGCTACATCGCCTATTCTAGATTCAATCAGACTGTTTAAGCTAGAATTTGTGTGTACTTATTTAACTCTTCTAAAGAAACAAAACATGTTTTTCGGCGTTTTGTGAAGGTTATCACTATTGTCTTCAAAGCTATTAAAAAAAACTGAGAATTCATTTTTTATTCATAAGGTTTTTATTTATCATTTACCTAGTACCTATGTTAAAAACAGATTTATTAAACATCGAATTTACTATTATTTGTTCATCATATTCCAATTATATTCCTCAAAGAAAAATGAACATCCTGTAGCAAAATTCAATTTAATAAATATTTCATTTAAAAAATTCCCGTACCTACCTGAAAAAGCCTGGAGTAATATTTTGTTTGCACAAAACATTGCAATATCGCAGTCATATTCGTTCGAATATATTCAGCTTGGGGCCGAAAAAATGGGTTACATTTGTACTGTTTGTCGGTCAGTCACACCCTTACTTTACGTATGGCATAGGTATTAAAAAATCGTTACCAACGCTTTCCACACCGATTTGAGTGTTGCTTTGATTTTTTACACCAACAAAGACGAAAATAAACGTGGCTAAGTAAGTATATTAGGTTATTATTATTGCCCAAAAATGACAACGATCAATTTAGTCAAGGAAACTAACAATTCCAAAAAGTCTATTCTAATAAATTTGTTCTCATGTTTGCTTACCCTGTTTTGTATCATATCTTCTGAATAAACAACGTCTCAGACTAAACGCATAAACCTTCTCTTTTCAATAGCGGTTAGGAAGAGTTTGGTTTATCTATTTATCCTACTACTATGGAATCTACCTTTTAATCATTCAAAAGTAGTTGACAAATGTATGTCAAATTTTCAAGTGTTCTATAGTTTTAAACGCTTACAAACAAAAGTAACTTATAGCGATGCCGACGGAGCAACTTACATGATTGTCATAAACCCACACTCCGTTGGCCGGCACATATAACACAGCCAAATATGAACATAAGCAAACTACGTGCACCCACTGTTATAACTAGTACTACCACATTTAGCCGGGTTATAGATAATCGTATGAAACTATGAACTGAGGAAACTGTGTGTCTAGTAAGCATTTTATTTGTGCCTTTGCTTACAGCTAGAGAGCTCTAAAATCTTTCTATCTTACACGTTAATGATTTAAAGTTGACTTTCGAAAGATATTTTTTTAAACCAGCCTATTACTTCAATCTTAGTAATTTTCAGGGATTCTTACGGAACTTCTTGAATTAAAACTGTTGTGGAAGAGAGACGTCGCTCTACACATCGTAGTGTGCTATCCCACTTCCACAACTGCAACAGCTTGACTGTAAGGACTGTAAGGGTATGGATAGACCTATGGAGATTGAAAGCCGATCAATATCCAAATCACAGTTCGGAAATAAACTTAATTTTCACACAAGGTAACTGTAATGTGTAGGATCGCAACTACAACATTTCACACAACTTCCAAAAGAAAGATTTTTTTAAGAAAGCCTTTCTATAGTAATTTCTGGTAAGGTAGACCTGGAAGTATTGCCTTCCGTCTAACTGTTTAACCCATAACATTATTAATTTAAAGTAACAAAACGATACAAACTCTATAATATTACGTAATCTCAGAGCATTGGCTATCCCAGTCTTTACAAGACGCCGCGCTGTGAACCCGTTGCATTCGTTCGGTTCCTATTACCGCATTACTACTCCGTTTTACTTAATATTTTACAGGCCTATAAACATTGCCCTTTATCCTGGCCAGAATGCCGACAGAGTGCGTGCAGAATTAATACGCCAAACTTCCTGGATCAAACGTTGAAAATTCAAAGTCTATGGAGGGAAAAAATAAAAATCTAAGTTGTTTATTATCTTCACAGGTAGTTACAGGCTTACCTAATTTACACCTAAGAAAGTAAAGGTAAGTTTTAGAAAGTTTAAGTACCAATCATTGTTTCTTTAAGTGGACAGAATTGCTGTGTAGTTGACACAGCAGGTTTAGCTGCTGTCGCCAATAAACACGACGAATTTCACCGAGCGATTGATGCTAAAGTGCTCCCGTACGAGACAAAAGACAACGTAATTATGTGTCAATCTGTGTTATTACGTGTAATATAAGTTGAGTACAAGATAATGTTATTGTAGTCGCCATTTGTGGGTTATCCGCCAAATAAAGGGTTTGGGTGAACAAAGAGGTCGGATCAATGGTACGGATGCATGCTAATGTGGGATAAATACCGACGCATAGCTTGCTGTCCGACCCACGCACACAGACACAACACGTACACCACGAGCTGTGTATGTGTGCTACACCTTAACACACACTTACAACATTCGTTAGGGTTGAACATAATTTTGCAAAATTAATTTTGTGTGCATACGTAATGCGGTGAATTTTATGTGGATACTGATAATTATAGAGAAAATAATAAACATATATAATCAGTTTACGGTAAAGCTTTAATGGCATCATTTGTTAACATTATTTTATGACTGTTTGATTTTATAAACATGTTTGAACCGAGTCAATTGCAGATAGGTTTTATATAGTACAATAAAATACTTTTTTTACGATTGTTAAATAGAGATGAAAACTCAAGAAATCTGTGAACAAAACAGCATGCTTTTCTCATTTACCTAGTACGGTACTCTTTAGAATTATTTTAAGAAATATGCTAAGAGCAATAAAATAAAAGGCTGACGTAAGGGCGTCCTAGATAATTGTTTACAAGAACTTGGTTGTAATATGCCCTTGTCTAATATTGTCACAAGATTTTCCTCATCTCATGTCATCTGTTGTATCACGATGTGGCATTGAAATATTCATTGTCTTCGCCTTTATAATTAGAAACTGAAATGTATTTAGACTAATGTTTTCATGTTATGGTTTAACTATGTAAAATAATAACGTGAGCGGAGTTGTTTTTTTTCAAGATATTATTATGGTTTCGATTGATAAAACAAATTTTGTATAACGCTGATATTTAAGTAAAATTTCTATTAAAAAAAATCAAGGCAATTTTCTTAAAAGATTTGTCAACCCTAGACAGGTTGTGCAAAGTGGATTATGACAAGCAATTGTTTTTTGTAAATGTATCCAATATTTTCAATAACATTAAAACAAAATCACCTTACAGTAATTTATTCACTAATTAATTTAAAAATGTATGTGATAAAAAGGAATTGAATTTACGCAGATGTCACAATTGCAGTTTAAAATTTCTCGTGTGGCATATGGCAAACGTATAATGTGGAGTGAGCTCAGGTAACACGGATGAGCATAATTATTTAAGCGTCGTACATTGCTTACATATTATAAACAAACTGTATGTATATCTTAACAAAACATGCAATGAAAAAATACGTGTGTACTATTTGGATAATCACGTTCGCAAAGATGCAGTTTAGTAACTCACGTCGCCAACCTTGCGGATTTACTTTTTTACTGTTTTTGAGGACACACATTGCCATTTAACAACATCAAAGTTAAGGTCCTCTTGTCATTCATTTTTTACCTGTGAGTGGGGACTTTAAGGTTGATAGGTGCCTTTTTATTCCGACCTAACCTTGATAGAGAGGCAACAAGGACAAATGACAATGCGCACAGGATGTATTTAGGCTGCAAGTGGACTGCAAAATAGGACTTATCAAGGTGACACTTTCAAATCCAGACGATTGTCTTGACAAACCAATATTACACCAACATTTATCAATAGCAATGGAACTGCTCCGATCTTATTAGTCATGTTTATCGAAATTCGTGCATGAACAATTCAAGTGAACACAATGCTGGGTTATCCTAAACCCGGTATAAACCTCAAGTATTTATTGTAGGTAAGTGCATGTAGATTAGCGCGTGCAAGACAACACCGATAGCACATAATCCACAACGGTGAACGTGCAAAACAATAAATAGCTCGGTCGGCGCCACTTCTAATTTCCTATGCTCTAGGCGCGTTTGCAACTGATCCTGAATCGCGATTCTGTATTCCCAGGGAGTGCGGGGTCAGCGAGCCTGCTAGCCCGGGAGGCAAACCAGTTTCAAACATTTCAATATCACACCCAACCAGTAATAAAGTGTATGCAATAAACTTTACAATATATTTGTCACACCTCTTTAAGTTTTATGATTTTGGGAGACGGATTTTGGACATTGATTTGTTGTGATGTTTGTGGCACGAATATTTTGATTATAGGAAGTGGCTAGCGTACCATGTAAAGAAAATAAATCTAAATGGACTTTATGCATAGAGTGACGATTGGATAGAAGTCCAAATGACGCATAAAAACGTGTAATTTACAAAGTCCTCGCACGCACAACATTTTATCAATAACACCTAAGAGAAATACACTCATCTTGATGCTTAACTAAAAACAGCTTAACTCACAGCTAAAGTACGGATATCGATGATTCCTTTTCCATTATCCTTTAATGATCTGCGCATTAATGTAAATGTGTGGTTCATGGTTCAATGGCTACTGCGCACATAGATCAATCTGTAGCGTTTAGCTTACCGCGGTCAGTTATTAAATGAGTAGCTATCCTTTACATGGGAGCTTCATGCGAATATAGATATGATCTTATTTATTGAAATAAAAACAACTTGTTTAAACAGAAGGAGTAATATTTTAACTGCTTGTGGGAGTAGAAAAGAAAAACTTACAAATAATACACAAAGGAGACTGAAACGATTACATACAAGTTTGGGCCTGTAATGTAATACGATGAAAATGGTTTCAATTGATAGATTCAAACTTGTGTGTCCCTCATTGAGAATTATATGAATTTTGGCAATCTGGAAGCTGAGTTATAAGGGGTTCAGTGAAAGTAAGGTTATGTTAAAATCTGTACCTAAAAGCTGATTTCTAAAGTGAAAACATATGTTTTAATTCGTACAAATAAAGCAGTGGTGGTTGAAAATCAATCATCAAATCAACAATCAGAATAGCACTCAAAACACAACAGAAAATATCAAAATACAAAACGAATAAGCCTCCTGTCAATGTTAGTAAACTGCTTGTGCACAGATAAAAAATATAGAATAAATATGACATGTAATCGATAGTCACTACATTTTTTTTATGTAATTGATGATATATTATTTATTAATATAGTTAAGTATAACCAAAATACCACATTTCACTATTTTATTTAAGCTAATTATTTGTTTCAAGCGTTTCGTTTTGTAATTGTGTAAACCAATTCTTATTTATCGATTTTTATTTCATCGATTATCTAATCTCCGCTTCCAGATTGAGAATTGAACTGGTTTTTGGTCTGTTTATCTAAAAAAATATGTCTGATTTTTTGGATTACATCTCAACTTATTACATTTTGGCCCAAAACTTTCCGTCTCCTTTTCAAATTTGGCAAAATTTTTCATGACCTCATACGAATAATGAAAAAAACATTTTTCTGGAGAAGACAATCCCTTTCTTAGAAAAGGTTATTTGTTTCTATGCACTTAAAGGATTTTGTTTTAATTATGACAGGGGTTTGTTCAACAATTTATTTGTGTACTAACTACTATTTCTGATTATTGGTATTCAATCTATACTTATATTATAAACGTGAAAGTTTGTATGTATGGATGTTTGTTACTCTTTCACGCTCAAACGGCTAAATCAATTTTGATGAAATTTGGTATGAAGTTAACTGGCGCCGTGGAATAACACATAGGCTACTTTTTAACCGACTGCGTCAGAGAGGGGTTATGCTTTTGCCACTAAATCTGATATTTGCGCGAGCGAAGTCGCGGGCAACAGCTAGTATGTAATAGGTATAGCAGGTTAGGCAATCAAACTAATTCAAGAATGCACTGTGGCTCGTTTGTCGGCTGTTCCCAAAATTCTGAACGGGATGCATTAACAACCGCTAATTTTCTCACACCCATTCACCGTTCGAGCACTCGATATGATTGTCCACTAATTAATTACTAATATCTACTGTTACTAGTATTGGCCCTACAACTCTCTCTAAACGTTACGATAATAGCACGAAGAATGCTGACGTAGTTAAACGCTGGTCATTTCCAAACCAGTTTTTATTGTTAATATAAAATGTGACGCCTTCGTTGTCTTTCGTTTCATTACAGAAATATTTACTGTGTTTTTTTTTTATATGCCCGCCACACATGCCTATTATAGCAACTTCTGTAGGCCAGAATCTACAATGAAACCATCGAAAGCCTCCTAGCACTTAAGCGCGGTGTTTTCCAGGGCAATATCTTGAGACCCGAAACAAAATTAAAAAAAAATATATAGGAAAAACATATTCCACTTCTATCTTCATTTTAAAATTTACTGTCTATTTAAATTTCGTCTACGTCTGATATTTGAGCGTCAGTACTTGCGACCTCTATGCCCATAAGCTGGCCAGCACCGTTAGACGTACCCGTGTTTGCTTTATTATGATCTATTTGTTTACATCATTCAACCGAGCAATTATGGAGTACAGTTTTAGATGTTTGACTATCAAAAATATTTATTTCTTCCCAAGTTTAAGGATCGTTAGTCTTTGAAAGTGTCGATGTGTTTTCTATCGGGTTTTTGTTTGGCGCGTGTACGTTTGTATCAGTTTTTATTTAAATACCGTTGTTCAACTTTTTTGTTTTACTGATTTGCTAATGTGATTAAGTTTTGGGTATTTACGTACCCATATACTGGTAGGTAAAGTCATTTTTATCAGCCTCAATCAAGTTTAATCTATCTACTTTACCGTCTCTGTCAGATAGGATAAGTTGAAACTGTTGATTATTCAACAAACAACAATGAAGGGTCTAGGATTAGACGATATAAATTAAAAAGGTAGCACCATCGTAGAATTTTTATCTAATTTTGAAATTAATAATTATTATTAGCCGTTAGTGCCCCACTGCAGGGCAAAGGCCTCCCTTCCCTCCTTCCTATCTAACCTATCCCGGTTAGGATACAGCCCTAACTGGGGTCAGTTTTTGAAATTCATCGTAGAAGAAAAATCTGAGAAAGCATAAATGACTAAATTGTCACAAACTGCTCTTTTTACACTAATTAAACCGCTACCAGCCAAAATCCTCCTAAGTTCGTCAACATACCTAGAATGATAAATATAAAGAGTCACAAATGACAATGGTGTCTCGCTGGCCACGATTCGATAATAGTGAATAAACACGGCGATGAGTTATCGGAGGCATCTCGGGTCGTCGGCCGCGGTACCGTTCCACTTGCCCCTGGACGACGAAACGAATGTACCTAGAGCGAGCGGCCGTTGGATGTGGTATTACTATTAAAGTATGTATAGCAGCTATGGGGGGATTCTGGTGTATCTTTAATTGCTTTTGGTGTGGGAAAAGAAGTGTTTTTATATATAAACATTTTTCAACATTCACACAACGCCATCTAGTCTCGAGTTAAGCATACTTAAGTTACTGTTATAAATACACAACCGATATACCGAATACATAAACATTTATCCTGGGTTGGAATCCAACCCACGGCCTCCGATATGGCAGTCAGGGTCACTAACCACAAGATCAACAGGATTTTGGTTTTCGAAGACATCATGGCGAAAAAATATTTTTTGTGGAAGATAAATTTCAGTTTTTGATGTGTTAGTCCGCTTTGACCTAAAAAATGCAGGTTGATATTAATAAGCTTGTAACAGTTCTCATTTTTCTCGAAATAGTTGAGTTCCTTCATGAGATTTATGAATATGCAAAGGTATGTCTAAGTTTTTTACTCATTTATTGTCTTCTCGAAAATATCTGGTTTAAATATTAAATTTTCAATTTTATGACCAAAATCTCTCAAAAAGGTTACTAGGAAATTGTTCTCATTTAAACTGTAACTAAAAGTACCGCATCCACAAATAACACGTTTATCTACATTATTGTTTTTACTATTAACGTCCATAGACGAATTCCGACGTGACTATTCCGCTAATCAAATTTTGTAACTGCGGCATATTGTAACCATTAGGTAGGTCTTGAACCTACATTTTTCAGTCGTCAATTATGTATTACCGTTAAGTACATACTTAGATTGTTGCCCCGAACACATTTTACATTTAAAATAATGTGATAAAGCAAAACTACTTTATTTCAAATCGACTGCTCAATTTACTTTAAAGGTGAATTAAGTTATTTTGTGTATTTCAAATTTATTTTCGACGAACCTCTTGTTTGATAAAAAAGCGTTTTAATATTTGATATGCAGTATTTAAAAATCTGATTGCAAATCTATGAGCATCCAAACCATATCGAAAAAAATATTTCAGCTTTGAGTAAAAACTCAAGTGAAACCGCGCTACAAAATACAGTCCATATAACACGGTCGTGACGCGTCAGAGCCTCGTACAAGCACAGGCTGCGCATGCGACGGCAGCGGCGACATTACACGCAGTTTTATTGGGCCATCGTAAACGTTCACAGAGTGGTTTAACGCTACTCACACGTTTTCAACATGAGCTATCAACCCTTGAATTAAGTTGTTTTTAACTTTTATAAGGCTTTTTACGAAATGTTAGATAGGTATTGAGGACTAAACTATATTAGTTAATAATATATTTTTCAGTGTGATTCTTAGGAACTTTTGAACTGGATATTTTTTTTTAGTTGTGAGTGTATTTGGCGATGTAGGTGTTTCAGCAATTTCAACTTGCTCGTTATATATTTCTTGCCAGTTTGGGATTTTCACAAGTACAAAAATGACGTCTTCTTTTGATCAATATTGTAGAATGTAATACCAGCCTGTAACTGTTCCACTCTTAGGTAAAGGCTTCTTCTTCTTCCCATAAGATTTTCTGATTGACTTCAGTTAAAACTAAACATGTGAAAATTCATATTATTGTAATCTATAGCCTAGAAGTTTTGACACAAAAGTGATACTCCAAATTGTTGAAAGCATGAAGAATCTGTTCCCTTTAGTTGAGCATCATAAAATTTGTCTCGGATTAAATTAGCACCTCGTTTCAATTTAACTTAATGATTAGATACTCGTAAGATTGTAATGTCATCAGATTTTGGGGCAAACAGTTTCTGTGGAAGTTTTCTTCATTGCATTTTACAGTTATGAATTTATTCATTATCACCAATTTTTAACGCGAGTTAGGTTTGGTCTATTTGTACATAAGAGGTTACTGTTTGGCCATTCATATTTTACTGTTTTGTTAAGCTTAGTTTGGCGTTTAAAATCAGGTTCAGTTATTAAAATTTTATTGACAAATTATGGCCTGATGTAGCAAGATTTGTTGGAGGTAGTTGGACGCGAAATCCAGAGAAAAGTGAAGGGAAAAAGGGTAGCCCTATACCAGTGGCGTGCACAGGATTATGACACTGGGTATGCAGTGGAGTTCTAGGCTACTAATTTGATCATGGTAAAAATTATAATATTCGTACGACCCATCCTGTTACGAAGTGACTAATAAATGCGCAACTAGGAGCCTAATTTAAAGATTAAATATTTCGACAGAGGTCATTAAATGCAGGAAAATCTTAACACCGCGATTCAGGAATATGACGTCATCGTGACTGCGCCATCTAGTATGTCAAGACGGCAGTTTGTGGTGTTACTTTGGGCGTAAATAATAGATGGCGGTGGTGACTATTATTGACTTAAGTTAAATGGTTTGCTACATGAAATTAGCTAAATTATTATAACTACCTTATTATAGTACCTTTGTACACCGCTTTCCTACTTAAATGCTTCTATAAATTTATTTGTGTACATAAATTGTTAAATTAATAAACTACTCACCTAGTCAGCTAAAATTTTCATATATTCTAGGTTCCGATTAATTTGTTGTAACTCGTGTACACATCTTTAGAAAAAATTTGAATCTTTTTACTGACAGACAATTGTAAGAACTTGTTATTTTTAATAAACACACATTATTAACACAAATCTCGCAATCAAATAACATTTCGTAAAAATCACCAAAAAACTGGTTAAAGCGAATCACTACAATTATTATAGAAACTTAGAAATTAACTGTTAAATTACACACTTTTAAATGTTAAAATAAAATATATATTCTAAGAAAACTAATAATATACTGTCCAAACAAAATTGTAAACAATGCACATGAAAAAAGTAATATGGCCCCCGCAAAAATCTAAACTTTTTAGCAATTCAAACAAGTAAAACCTTACCAAACAATAATGCACAAAGTGCATAATATTTGATTTACTACTAGATAACTGACTATCACATTTCGTCGGACTACTTCCGAATATTTCCGATTGCGCCCGACGATTGCCGAAGCCCCGAACGTTAAATAAAGGCCGTAGTTCTTGCGACGCTAGCGCCTTTAGATATTCATGGATGTGTGCGTGAGCGAACTGTGTACGGACGACAAAATAGGTACGCACATACGAACCTAGCTTACGCGGCGAGCGGCCGCCTGTCTTGAATGTTTAGGTGCATTATTTTGCAGCGCCGCGGCCGCTTGCTTATCGTTAAACGTTACGTGTGCAGTCGCTGTCTAAATATTAGGCGTTTTTAACTTATTACATTTTGTTTATTCATTTATTTACTATTATTATTATTTACTATTACGAACGTTTCGACTCAAAGTCATCTAAAACGTTCGAAAATTTTAAGTAAAGCACTGCTTTTGTGCCTCTATGGAGCGCACGCCCCTGCCCTATACCCATTGTTGGCCTGACTGGCCAATGGTGATGATGATGATGGCATTTATTCAATACTTCATTTTTGTAGAGCAAATGAAATAGATCGAATACATAGCTAATGCATGCATCTAAGTGTAAATCTAAAATGATTTATGTATTTTATACTAGACGTGATTTATACATTACTTAATATGCAAGGCGTTTTAAGAAGTGTGCTGTTATTTGCATTAATTACTATACTGTTTGACTGATCAATGTTACTGCAAGGGTATCGCTTGTTTCCCCTTAAGCGCTTGCGCAACTCGCCCATGAACATTCAAGTTTATTGTTTAAGGGTAATTCACTACCATTGAACGTAATAAATACGCTAATTCCACTATACATTAAAGGTTAAATTACTAATGCAACAATACAGCAGAGGTTGTTACCTGAATTTTGTATTTTTAGTTTCTAAACGTAAAAAATAATGCAAATAAATAAGTGACTTCGAGGTTAAAAAGTTATTTATATTTATGACGAATAATTCACATTAAGGCCACGACCGTCGCACCTAATTTGTACAAGCGACGACAAAATACGTTATTAATTGTGTAGAACTAGAAAGACTGGCATAGACGAACAAAGACGGACAAAGACTGACAAAAATAGAAACATTTAAATTAAAGATACATTTTTTCCCGGCAATTGTGTTAAGTTTTGTAAGTGGGCAAGCGGCACACAGCAGTAACTTTACGGTTAGCTCAATCAGATGACTCTGCGCCGGCGCAACACGGAAATCAATTGGATTCGCCTTTATCATTTATGGATTGCGAACCCTTGGGCATCACGCTTCACTTACACAACGACTAATAGAAATACATTACCATAGATCACATGAGATGCAAATTACTGATTTTTTTACGTAAGTCTTGTAATGTAATCAACGAACCGATGTTCAAACTCCAAAGGTCTTGAGTGAGTACCTAAACAATTGCAGAAAACAGGTTAATGTGATGCACGATGACGGAATAGGTACCTGTCACCAGCTTTGACTTTGACCTCACTCCGCCTTAAGTCTACAATTCTGCATACATTGTCTCTGTTTTCAGAACAACAAAGGTTTTGTACCTCATAATATCTAGTGCTAGTTGTTGCCCGCGACTTTGCTCACGCGAATGTCTGTGATAGCTGCAAAATATTAATGTCCTTTTCACAATCCGGTAGACTATGTGCTAATCCAGGGTGTCAACTTACTCCATACCAAATTTTATCCAAAGTGGTCTAGCTGTTAAGGTGTGAAGAGGTTACCTGCGTGGAAGTCGGTTACAGCTACAAAACATAACATTTTTTTTTGCAGTAAAAAAAAGGCGCTTATGTGTTAATCCACGATGTCAGCTAACTCCGTACCAGATTTCATTCAAATTGGTTTTGCCGTTTAAGTGTGAAAGAGTAACAAACATCCATCCATACTTACAAACTTTAGCGTTTATAATATTAGAGATTTATACCTGGTCTTAAAAGTCGCTGCTCAAATCGTATTTTAGTTATTTTAACACGGCACTTAGAACAAATAAATTAATAGCCAATTACTCGTAAGGCACCGCTTTGGGCTAACAATGGGCGCAATAAAAGCTATAAACGCCACGATGTTTGGCGTCCCATGGTGCTCGGCTGATCTGTTAACGAGAATGAAACACGTCCTATTGCTACTGCCAAAGACTAAGATACAGATGTGAGAAGTATATACTTCCGCATTGCATCTGTAATTAGTACTCTTTATTGGAGCAAAGAGTTGTGCGTTGTGAAAGAGAGATGGCGCTTTGTTGCGAGAAACTGCATCTCGCTTTAACAAGGCGGAATGATTAGTGCGGTGTAACGGAATAGGTATTCTTTTTTAGATATTAATAAATAGTTTTCTGTTGAACCTTTTTTATTGATAGGTTTTTGAATATTTCGTGGAATCTATTAAATAGACAATGTACTGGAATTTAGGTAAAAAATAAAATACGTTTCTATGAAATTCAATAGGCATTTGTTTTATGTCGTATTTTTTTCAATTCTGTGTGTCAATTGTATTTAATATTTTGTTTTTATCTTTTTGTATTGATATAAATGAAACGATACTGTAAACCGTATGAAAGTAGGTAGGGCAAATATGCGAAAAATGTAAATTTCTGGACATGCCTTGAATGCAGGATTTTATTTTATATGTATTTTTTTAAATGGTGATGAATTGGAAAGGTTTAATAAAAATGTTTGCTTTTATATTTAATCTATTTATCATGTTTTGATTGCCTCAAATGTTTTTTTTTTAATTTATATTAGTAGGCATCTCATTAAAAAATTTGCTGTAGCAGATATTAGCTGTAGTTAACATTACAGTACTAGATTTTTTTATTTATATATTTTTTTACAAAAATAATACGATTCAGTAACAAGCAGAACAAGTAAATGAAGTGGTTAGTTTAATATTCAGAAACTTTAAAACCTCAGTGGTATTTGGTTATAACTTCCCTCAAACTAAATACTCGTTTTCTTCATATTTTCTTTACAACTAATATTTGGCATTGTTTAACAAATAATCACGATTATTTACTGTATAATCAAGTATAATGAAATCAAAACATAAAAATCAAAGTAACACTTGTTAAGTGTATAAAAATAACTTTTTAAATACATTAAGACATAACTTGTTTCGACTATATCAACACGAAACCGGTACCAAACATTAATATCGCCTCCAAATATTGACATAAACACATTAGAACAAATTATCCAAATTCAAAAAGAAGTGAATGATTAATCTGATTCCTGCCTACGCACACATCTACGCGAGTACTTGGTCTATAGAACAAGTCTCGGGCGACGACAGGCGCGCGCGCAGGTCGCGGCGGGGTCATTGACCGGCCCGTTACGCGGTTACGTAAGTACGTAGCTTACGGCTACGCGTCTTCAACCCCGTAGCATTCGTTGACCAACTAGTCGAATGCAATTAATCATTATTATGTAAGTGACAATTTTATGTATGACATTTTGTGCATGTATTGTTATCGTTTGTGATGTGAAAGTTGTGATACATTATGATAATGATGGTTTTGCCCACGTATTTTATTTTAATATAACCTATACGTTGTAAATGTGATCTATTATCGAAAGAGTTTTTAATCATGATTAGTATTGCAATATTTGTTTTATGTAAACAAATACAAACTAAGCTTAGTAATTAAAATACTCATTATTAAATTATTCTTTTTGCAGATAAATAGTTCTTTAAGTACATATATCGAATCGATGATTTGTATTAGTAATGTTCAATATCGACGTCTTTTTACCATTTTCCCTAAGAATAAAATCATTTACATTATAATAAACTTTCGTAATATCTTGATTCATTCTTGAATGATACCGTCAAACCGTGGGTTCACATATCAGAGCACAATCGTGTGAATGTAAGTATTACCACAGTATTAATACATGCAGTAGTTTAACTCGGCTATGTCTAAAAAACAAATGCCTACAGCCACGCGGTACGTACCATTCTAATTACATCAACAAAACACCGAGCGTTCATCACTTTGACAAGCTCACAAGTGTATCATGCCACGGTCATGCCACGATCCGATAGCGAAAGCATAACTCGCGTTGCACCCGATTCCTCTCTTCTCTCGACATCATACTGTGTATGTTAGTATACAGTGGTATTTCCGGAGACCTATCACCATTTTTTAAAGACTATAGCAGTTGTGGAAGCAAGACAGAGCGTTACACGGCGTAGAGCGGCGTCTTTCTTCCACAACTACAACAGTTTTATTTAATGTGGTCGTGGTATAATAGGTCTCTGTTCACAACTGTACCTACATTTTTATAAGGCCTCATTAAATAGTAAGTTTATCAATTATGACTGTAAACATGGAAATATCGTGGTAATTAGTGAACAAGTCATTCCTGTTGATGTTTATATTATATGTTAGATTTTTATTTATTTTATTACGTGTATAAAATCTGTATGTTAATTCTGGTTTTTAGTCTTCTAAGGAGGTTCATTGCTTTTAGTCTAAACGTTAAATAAATACTTTATAACTTCCTGGAGTATTGGTTAGTTGTCACTTGTAAAAGTTAGTTAAGTCTGTTTAGTAAATAAACTTTTTATGCTATGAGTCCCAGGCAACTGATAAACATACTTATATATTTCTAAATACATAAATATTATAGGTAAATTACACCCAGACACAGAACAAATGATCCTGCTCATAACACAAACATTTGTCCTGGGTGGGAATCGAACCCTAGACCTACCGGTATAGCAGTCAGGGCCACTAACCGCTAGACCAACAGGCCAGTCAAAGCGTGTAAGTGCATGTACATTGATTGTTTACGTTCCTAACTACACTAAAAAGGGTAATCTTTGACAAAAACACACAATTGTTTGTGTGTTCACAAAATCAAAAGAACAAAGCACAAAGAACGATACCGCGAACCACAAACCATCGTTTATTTAGCTACCCTACAATTACCTTACATCTATTAAATTAAAATTAATTTTACAATTCACACACTGAGTGCGGATGAAAGATGTTTTTGCGTTAATTACTATGAGTTATAACAGCTACTCTTTGTTCGTACGGTAACAGTAAGCCGTTGACTTCATTAAGAACTAATTAGTATACGATACGCATCTAATCTCGCGTTTTCGTGTGTTTGTGTGTTTATAATATAGCACTAAACGTATGTTGGGCATAAATTATAAAACTGTTGTTTTAACTGATTGTTTTTATCGCGTTAATCTGTTTAGTTGTTAGATTTAACTCCCGATCTACATTAGTTAACTGTTATCGCGCATGTAGCGTTTATACGCTCGGGTTTACACCTGTTAGTTGTTGTGACCTGATTTGTGTGTACGGGACTTTTGTGCTGTACCTGCTTTTGATAATTGTAGACTTTAGGCTTGACAGACTTTGATTGCTTCAGCGAATGATCTTTGCTAATGGCCTTATTTTTTTCCGGGCTTAAACGCTTCAACCCACGCCGAGGGCACGACGTGGGGATATGTTGGACTCCCACCGACTAAAAACACCCCGGACTTCTTCTACTACCTAAGTCATGGGATCGCTCGCACATGCTCTGTGTGACTCTGGCTAGGAATGATCTTGGCCTGACAAGTAACAGTTTTGCTAGCGTTTGTCTTGATTGAACTACTCATATATAAGGCTTTTAGACAAGAGAGAAGGACTGGTCAATTCAATATATTTGACTTTTGAGCGATTTGCTTGTGGCATTGCTTGTCAAAATGTCACTTATTTAGACGGCCGTGTTTGGTATTTGGCAACTTGATGCGCATTGTAACATGTTATCTTTGGACTCAAATATTTTTCATTTGTTTTATTTCAGGTGGAATAAGAGTGTTTTCTTCAATGTGGACGCGCCGGCGCAGCTTGAGCCACTAACGTCGCTACCAACCTCATTGTCTACCAATTTGCGGCATGTTTGAGAGTTGCTGTTGGGACGACCATAAGTTAATGTCGACATAAACTAGATTAATACAGGTTTGTCGAAGTGTTTAAAAAAAAATGTCGATGGGACAGAATTAAGGGTTGATCTAAATAGTTACATGAAAAACAAAGTTTTAAATATTCCTAACTTTTGGTTTGCTGTACAAAAAAAGTATAAATCGATAAACTTTATTAAAAGTCAATGTACGTGCTTAATAATACGAAGTAGTTTCTGCTATTTTTTTTACTCAATATCCAATAGCTTTTATAACTATAAATCTTTTGACAAGTGTCGGCCACACAAATTACAAAAGTGATTTTGACAACGCGTAAAGCTTTAGCCATAAAAAGACATAAATAACAGGAGTCTTACAATCAAGACTGACAAAAACCCCGTTTAATGGACTACAGAGGTCCTACTACAATTGCTTAAAATAATATTGTTGTGGGTGTGAAAGGGACGCCGCTCTACATTCTGTAGCGCGCTGTCTCGCTCCCACACCCGCAATTACATTACTTTAAGCAGTTGTGGTCGGCTTCAGATCTCTTTAAAGCGGCACTATGCATACGGACCATCCGTCATTCCGGTTTGGCAACCGTTGATGTGCGAAACTTCAATTTAAATTAATACACAACACACTATGATTCATACACAACCGGCGAGACTCTACTACTCAAGTCAACGTATCATTTATTTTTAATTTACGCATTTAACACATCAAGCTTTGTTTGTTTGTTTACACTTTGATTATGCGAACATAAACTCGCTCGCATTCATCATTCCGTCCCTTTTATTAACACAGTGAGGACCAGCGACTCCAACTATTATGGGATCAATATCGGATACAATGGGATTGTAAAAGGGGGCTCATATTTTGATATTCACAAAAAAACTAACTCTTCCGCGACCCTCTCACGCAACGCCGCACTCATTTTATGTTGTTTCACGTGGTATTAAGAGCGAAAATTGTTCAACAGGATATTTGTTGTTCACAATGTCAGGAGAAAAAAAAACATAAAATTTTCCGGATGAGAAATATTAAACCCTATGTTTATGTACATAAGGTTTGATTTTCTTGGGTGAGTTGAGAAGAAAGATTTTACATCATCTAGTAACGTGTATTGATTGAAGAGACTCCCGTTAGGTTTTTACATAATATCTGTTTCTATAGGGGGTGGGTGTACATAGATGTGAGCTACACTTTATATTTGCGATTCTGTGTCATTTTTATGGGTATTTTGAACTCAGTTTGTTTTTCCGGTTGGAAGCGAAATTGTTATGTTGACTAAGTAGTAATTTCCTTATAGACAATCTATACTAATTTATTTACGAACTAATATTGATACAGTACTCAAAAAATATGACACTTAACAATGCTAATATGGTTATTTGGAAAACGTTTGCAAACCAGACTTACATTCAGGTCTTAATTACTAAATTTAGATCACAATTCCATTTCTTGAACTGTGTAAGTAACATCAAAACAGTATCAACAAGATCTCCACAACTTTCATACTTGTTGAACGTGCTGCTTTTCTTTTACCAACAAACAACGAAAGATGAGTCACCCGTAGTTTGGCGCCAAACAGAAGTTTACAGGACGCTTTGAGCCAATCACTTTTAAGCATTCAAGTCAGTTCGTCGCTGGCAGTCGACAAGACACTACGTTTCGAAGAAAATTCCAAGATTTATTACAATATCTTGACTTTATCCCAAAGCCAATAACTGCAATGTATTCTGTGCAGAAATATGTCCCAATATTATACAGATCGGGATAATATAAAATATTAATACGGGGTTATGGAATTTAACTAGTCTAACACATAAAATACCCTCAATGACGTTGATTATAAAGACGCGGAGGGTGAGTCGGTCCTTTTCATTTTTTACTGCCCCTTTTATTTATTGCAGTGGAGATTGAAAGGGGATGGGCGATGATCGCCCTACGACGAACGAGTTGGATGCTGCGATGGGCGCTATGCCTCGCATATGCGATAATATTTTAATACCGTTGTGGCGACTTCGTTAGAGCAAATTTGCACTTTGATCAGTGATGAAATGAATTAGTACGTATTGTCAATAGTCTGTTTGGTTTGGGGATGTTCTGTAATGTTTGCGCTTTTGTGTTTTAATATTCAATTACGCTTATGCAGCATTATATCAGACTGCGGATACGCAACAAAGAACTATGTGACTCAAAATGTCTGGCAAAGATTAAGGTGTGATTGAGGTTGTAGATTTTTTTGATCTGTGCTAGAATATTTAGCTGTCGAATCAAGAGTTGAGTAAACTATATTTTTGTTTTAATGGTTCATCACTGAGCTGATATTCATATTGATTTATGACTCAGTACATGTGTATGTATGTGTGTTAATTAAGGTTTAAATACTCAACGGTCAATGTGGCTGCCAGCGAATATAAATTATATTCATATCCTTTGTTACTAGGTCAAAATACCGAACATCGATAGCACTTGTAATATCGGCAAATACCTATACATTGAAACGCTTTTAAATTAATTACAATTATCGGATAAATATCAACGCAGTATAAATAAAACGTGATACAAATTCACGTGTAATCGTAGTTGTTAATCCGACAATCTGAAAATCAATACGCTTGTATCAAAATGTGTATAGAGTGTTGCACTTCCCAAAATTTATGTGCGTAGGGTGGCTCCCCATAAAGTTCACATGTGCAGTTACGAGTCGGCCAGTTTAAACCACCGATATTGCTGCTATGAAATATTGATGGCTATATGAAGGTACACTATTATCATGTCAACTAAACGAAGCATTCAGATTTATTTTTATGTTTCTATTCTAGAAATAATAGCGGAATTAGTCACGTGAGGTCAGTTCGTAATTGAATAGTTAGTTAATGATACGAATCGATTTGTTTTTTTTTTCTGCGTATGGTTTGGAGTGTAGAGTCAAGTTTTAGTTTCTTCTGCAATTACCTGAAAATGTACAACTACCGGGCAAATAGCTACTCTCAAGAAGAAAAGAAAAATATATAATGTCTTAAACCAATGAGAAAGAAGTACAGATAAAGAAGTAGTCTGCCTATTTTCTTAGGAATCGAGCTTAAGCTAGTCAAAGTTTCATAGAAATTGATTCAGCAGTTACAGATACACAAACATACAAAGAACCTTCCTTATTTAGCATCTACCACTAACTACCTCATAAACCTCCAGTTAATTTTCTAACTTGAAACATAGCAATAAACTAAGCATATTTGTACATGTAATTTATAATATGTAATACGTTATTATACAATATGATTTATCCTGTACAAGTTAGTGTTAGGGAATACATGTTTCATGTGAGGTGGCTGGGGCGATACTGGTTTCAAATGCCAATACTGCTCTGGTGAATGAAATATAGAAGCAGTGCGTGCATAGATTAAGTATCTGTAGATGGGATAGTTATGTTCGCTGCCTACTAGTTTAGTCATGTGTATATGTCATAGGTTGATAATTAAATCATTGCTATTGTTATGTTTCGGGACGAAAATGGTTACGGTATTATATTGATTTTTTTGCTACTAAAATAAATGTTTAAGTAATACTATTTCATAAGGTATGGTAAACTTATTAATATAAGTTATTTCAGTAAACATGTTATGATTTTAAAGCATTCTATCTCATTACTCTTACATGAATTGTAAAGCTAATATTAGAACGTACAAAGCTTTTCTGCTTCTTTTGTTTTCTTATTTTAAATGTCGAAATATCGGAAAATTGAAACTCCATTCGTACTTGCACCTCTTTATCAAGCTTTTAACACAGTTTAAAGACTTGTACCGTCTGCTAAAACAAACAATGTGCTAATACTCTGTGCCTCCATAACTGGATTAGCGTCCGCCTCGCGTATCGCCGTAATATATCGTTTCGATTGAGTTTTGGTGTATCATTTGGAATGATTCGCAGTTCCACGGCTTCCACCCCTCGTGTGCTTGACAAACGCATCTTTACAGCTTTTGAGGGTTAGAGCATCGAGTTTTCAACGTTTTTGAAGCAGAAAATAAACAGCTGTAGGTGGTTTTGAATGTAGGTGTGTATATGACATAAGTAAATACACTGCTGAGTATCATTTTAACTAATTTATCGATTAAATTGTAAGGAAAACGATGGGAACAATGAGACGAAAAATAAAAACAAAGGAATGTCTAGAAAATCACAGTGCTGTTTGTTTTAACTGAACAAACAATAAGAAAAGGAAAATGAAAACGCGTGAGTAATACCTTTTTACGTTAAGATTGGATAAAAATCTCTTTCTGTAATGTCTCTACCGACTAGTTTATATATCTCATGTTTCTCGATCTCCGTTGCCATAGCAACTAAATATGTTTGTAATTTTTAGGATGTTGTGTCTAGACAATAAACTGAAGGGTATTGACACTACAGACGAGTTTCTGTCTCATACAATTCCGATGTTTACTTCTACGATATTAATTAGTCTTTTTTTCAATACTAGCTGTGCCCGCGACTTCGTTTGCGTGGAATTTAATAAAAAAGTTGATTAGTTTATTTACAGAAATAAAAGATTTTACCTAAGGTAGCTTCCTTGTTACATCAGCTAGTTGCCAAAAAAGTCCCAAGATATTTATTTATTATTATTTTATTATTTTTCTACACGATTTGGTGTTGTTTTTTATACTTGATTTCTTAAACGTATTGTAAAATAATTATATTCTACCTCTCAGAAACCTCTTAACATATTAATTTACCTTCTTATATCCCTTATCTTTATGATACTCAATAGGCTTACATATTTGAAGTACTTTAAGAGAACAATCGAAAAAATATGTTTTATTGTAAAAAAAAATAAAAAAAAAATCTAATCTCTCGATGATACTTCATAGGCTTAACGTATTTAAATGAAGGAAATTTATTTACGAAAAATAAGCTTTACATCTTTAAATTAGGAAATATAATTTACGAAAATCAATAACAATAGGTATGTAAGTATGTTTCACGCCCATTTAAATTCTATTTCGAACACGCGCTTACACAAGTTTGTTTGCGTATTATTCATGTATTTTACACGTGTAAATGTTTAGGTTTAGGTAAAACGTAACATGTGAATCTTATGCACGTGCTTCCGTGAATTTGTGCATATGCCATGGAAATAGAAATCAAAACTGATGAATTTTGTACATTAATACTCAGAAAAGAGCTTTTTGATTTACGTATAGCTCGATTTTACATCAGTATTTGCTTGTATTAATATTACTTTACAAATTTTCTACGTTAACGTTTATAAAAAAGCGTTTCATTTACGGCTGCCTAAGTTTTACCTTCGCCTTTGCCTCTGTAAAATGTACTCAGCTACTTTAAAATGGTCGATGCAACGCCATCTATCCGAAAGCTTGCAAAACTGCATAAGGGTGAGCGTATTAACGTCGCGAGTTCTTCTTTACGAGTCCGTGATAATATGATGTCTTTAATAGTCCATTTGTATTTACCACAATGTTACCTTTTTCTAATCTCCTTATACATACACTGTATCGACAAGTCTCTCATTTTCATGAAAACATAAACAAACCTCATTCACTTTTCCTAGACAAAGATCAGATTTAAAAATGATCCTAAAACAAAACACTACTAAGTATTTTCCTAGCTTAAAAAGCGCTAAAACAAAAAAAAGCGCTAGAAAAAGCGCCGTCAAAAAGCTATGTTTGTATTAAAACAAAAGTGTGGTGAGTGTAGTCTCGGTGCAGAGACAACGATTTAAAGCGAACAGTCCGTCAATAAGTCTCGCCTCGGATCGGTCAGGGTTGGTAATTGACGGGGGAGGCACCGACTTAGGGCTGCCACCGCCAAGTAATTGAATATTTGGGAAGACGTATAAATCATTTGGTGTGTCTAAGGGTTTTTTTTTCTGAAGTTATATGAAAGTACATGTATTAAAGAACAATCGTATTACAAAGCTTTAAATGCTGCTCATGTTAGGCAGGTGCACAATATAACGGTGAAGGAAAAAATTGTCATGAAACTTTGATGTCAAATATTGGAATCTGTAGAATCGAAGTGGGCTAGCATACTGATTAATGCCCAAACCTTCCCTGTATGGGAAGAGGCCTATGCTTAGCAGTGGGATGGTTATAGGCTGGTATTTTTTATATATTACATTGTAGTGAAGGCAAGTGGAAGAAGAGTAGGGAGGCCTTTGCCCAGCAGTGAGACATCTCAGGCTAGTAATAATAATAATAATATATTGTAATTTCTTGACTAAAGTATAATTGTGACTCTACTTTCGTTGAAAACCAAGGATTGTAAGGTGAAGTGTCAAAATCAGTGCTTAGGTTAACTACATTGATATTAAATTACAAACAAAAAATAAGCACCGACTCATAAGAATAAGTCAAGTGTACCAAAACAAATGATATTAAAAGTGCGCTAGTAATAAAAATAATTTGCATATTCGGGGAGAGATTTACAGCGTCTCGTCGCTAACCCTAGTCGCGGGCCAGTTACAACGCCTTCCCCTAAAACATTGTCATCTGAATTTGTGCCCGGAGTAAATAAGAGTCCCGGGGAGTCCTCCGGTCTAATGGCGGTAGATTTATAGATTTTCCCTGGATGCCCCGCCGCGCCGGGATTAAATTACGCCAGCAGTATTGGCCGGGAGGAATATTAGCACTTGTATTTGTTTCCGCACTTCGGTTTCGACAGATTTGAGCGGTCATCTGAGATTTTAGCTTCGCGGATTTAAGGATTACGTAAATTAACCCTTTATTCATAGATCTTTTTAAGTTAAATAGCTTTTGTGATCTCTGTTGGCCCCTATTTTAAATAATCAATTTCGTCGTTTGAAAATTATAAACAATTTCATTTGTAACTTATTATTTAATACATATCACGTAATGTTTTTCACACGTATAAATATTTAACGAAATAATGTAAAACGTAATCTCCTTTTTTTCTAAGCATTTCAAAGGAAAATCTTTATGATAATCGCGGTTAACTTGTTTATCACACGAGGTTAAGTATGTATGAGAAAAATACATATTTTTATTACAAAGACATAAAACAGAAAGAAATTTAGGCATAGGTTTGGGATTACGTCATTCATTCCGACGTCTAACAAAGGAAGAAAAAACACCCCGACTATACCTGTATTTATTTTCCATTAAAACGTGAAGTATCAATTCATACTTAACTCAAAATAAAAACAACCAAATACTATCGATTCAAGCCCTTAATAAAATCGATTGATTCATAAATTACTAACCCAATAAATCGTTCAAAAAACAACTAAAATCAACCCCAAACTTTAAACTAACTAAAACATTAATTAGTTCTTAATATACACTTGTAAACCTGAAAGTCTTGTTACTAATCTTGCGTTTTTAATAACAGTTTTCTTCAAGTTGGTCCCTTGCCCACTCTAGACGGGGGTGGGGTAGAAGCGACCCCTGATTTTTAAAATCGCAGACGGGTTAAGTCGTGGGTGCATGAAGTTTGCCCCCACCCCTGTCGGGGACTATGTGCGTAAGTATCATTTTCTCTTGAATGTATAATTGTTGGTATTACTTCTTTACTTCGGTAAGTTGAGTAAGATCGGGGATTTGTGTGTCTGTTTATATATTATGATGTTTGGCAGTCAATAAAGGATTTTTGGCAGTCAATAAAGAAGTTTAGAGTTTTAAATAAAAGATATAAGTTAACTAGGGAATGCAGAATGTCTATAGAAATACCTTAGTCTTAACTATTTTTGAATGGCCGACAATTTCATACCTTATATATTTTTAATATTTTTTGCACATAAAAATATGTTTTCTGTTTCAGACATTGTATTAAATGACCGACTAATGATTAGAAGATCAAAGGGAAATCTCTACAAGTTGTCATTTGAGCTTAAACGTCAAACAAATACGGCTTACCCATGGATGATGGCTTAGTCAACAAGACTTGTCAAAAAATAACATTGAAAATCCTAATAACCTACTCAAAGCCGGAAATGTGAGCACTTTACCATCGACCCTCTGTTTTTAAAACGAGAGAACACCCAATATCGGGTCCCCTTTGTGCATGCAGTCTAATTTACATACCTATTCTTGTACATAGCAATTGATATCCGTCCACATTTCTACAACGCGGGGACGGAAGATTTTCCTCATGTGTTTTCCCTGAACACCGCGAACCGTGTTCTTTTGTTTCGATATAAATATCTCCGGACAAAAAACAAGGACGAAATCAGGCACTCAAACCCTTCCCCATTCAACTCTAGAAGAAATACACAATATAAAAGTGAACCATAAAATCCACAGTGGAATGTGTTACTTTAACGGCTAAACGATTGTTCGCGACTTTTTTTGTTGTCATCAAAATCTGTAAAATAATTTTTAGTGGTCGTTATAATTATGTTTACGAGTTCCGCCACACGCCACTACATAAAAGTCCTTTGAGCGTGAGTTTTACAGTTTGCTGGTTTTGTTCAGTAGACTTAACGACTTGCTAAATTATGATGCGTTATAATGGCACGTTTTTGTTTTATCTCGATATAATCAATTGTTTAGGGCTGTACAGTATGGAGTTCTTACTTGATTTATTGAAGTACTTTTGATTTTCTTTAAATTTGAAACGTGAGAAGTGCTGGTAATAAACGTGAGAGCTGATGACAAGAGCCTGTAATATCAATGAAGGAATAAGTACCTAACTCTAAGTTGTTCTCAAATAACAGATAATCTTAAATAGTCTTAAAAAGTTATTTCCAAAGTAGCTTTCAAAGAAAAACAGTTTCACGGTTCATTCATACTACTTGAAGTATTGATTTCAGTAACCCATTCATGCAGCCTAAGTCTAAATTCCCTTACTAAAACACGTGTAGCTAACTCTTAAATAATTAAATATACTTAGTATGAGTCAAGCTTGTCAATAACAGGTAGCCTTGAAAACAGAACTGAACGTAGTCATAATCGATTGATGATACAACCAGTTCTTGAATAAAATATTATTATTCTCGGACTTAATACCTTATTACGGAGGAATTCTAGGTGCGAATGTTACTGAGGCTCTAATACATGTTATTGCTGGCCTTAGATTGAAAATCATTCACAATGTATATGAATATGCACGTGACAGTATTCGTAGTATCGATGCTGCTATTCTACAGGTAGGAATGAAGGGGAAAGGTTTCAAGATTCTGACGATATTTGGCAGTTTAATTTAAAAAAAATACAATAACTTGATCCTAACACTGGTTGGAAAAATACTTTTTTTTTTGCTAATTTGTAGTGTCTTACAGACAGAGACAGGACAGAGGCCTCCCCAAAGTCCTTCCACGATTCTCTATCCTGCACCAATCCCTCGCAGTGTGTATTCAATTTATCCCGCCACCACTTTCAGAGTCGGCCTCGGCAGTGCCGCGCCGTCCAAGACAAGAGAGAGAACCGACTTAGTTGCTCTTTACATAGCCTATTTTAGGCTCTAAATTGAAAAATGAAATCGTAATAATTCGTCAGTAATATTTCTCTAATTAATTGATATTTTTTATAATTTTAATTAAAAAATATATATATTTGTGTAGGATTGGAAAAAAGAGCACCGTACTGACTCCTGTCGGTTTCGGACCTACCGTTCCTTGTTTCGTAAGGGTGCAAGCGAGAGTTGTAGCGTGCGTGCGCCACCAGTCCCCATCCGGTCGCCTTCCGGTTCGGTTTCCAGTGAGGCTGTAAATCCCCCCAGCATACGGTCCGTGTATCCGACACCAATACAAACCTGATACCACTTACCGATAATGATACAATTATGGCAATTTAATTATTTGACACTTTCTTGTTAATAGAGTCTCTATATTTCTTTGCAACATAATTATACTAAGTTTACTTTTTTTTACGAATACTAAATCATTATTATCTCTTTTCTTCATTGAGAACGCCGAAATTTAAATTAGTCTGTATAGATCTAATTATTAAATAGAGCAATAACGTGAGACTAAAGTAATTGTTCCAAAGACTTTTATGAAATATTTACCCCCATACTGATACTATTCATTAATATTGTCTAGTCTCCACGTCTCCTACAAAACCTACGGGACTACCCTCGCCGGCGCCGAGACAAATCTTCTAATAGTTGTCTACAAATGTTTCCCTCCAAAAACTATTCGAAACATTCGGTTAAACATCTTTGATTACTAAATTTGAGGCCATAAATCAAAACAAGAGCATCGGTTCCCAATCTTTTGTTGCTATTACATCGAGGTACAGACACATTAATCATTTACAATTACGTTAAACGGCCCAAGGATCCAGTGGAGGAGACTCCGGCCGCATTGTGAATAGGTACTCAACTGACAGTGGACAAATAACAAAACTGGGTTAATCTTTTGCCTCCCGTATCGGCTGGAGGTGGAGGATCACCCCTCGTTCCCTCTCGCTCGTCCCACATAATGTCAGAAAGAGATACAACACCAGCCTCACTTCCAAAAGGTTTTACACCAGCTACCTTACCCGTAAGCTTGACTCCTATTGACTAACAAATTAAAGTCCCTATTGGATTGACACCTAAAATTTTTACCTTTGGAATTCAAAAAAGATTTATTCTATCAAAACAATCTGCACTCTGTATTTCTTACGATTGAGTCGTTTTTTCGATACACTAATATATTCTAGACTTTTAGTATTATATTCATTTATTTGTTCCATCACGTCTGTGCCGAGAGATGAAAATGCCATGAAAATTCCGTCTCGCTTTCACTTACGCGATTGGATAGAGAGAGTGGGATATTACATTAAGTCACTGTGGAGAGTACGTATTGCTAGCATTTACTTTGTTTACTGAGAAGGTCTTAGTACTAGAATTTTCACATGAATCGAACAGAATTTTTGTTCACCTTCAAGAGTCCAGACGATTGTCGCTTCAGTTGTGACGACTTTGAAACTTATTAACATATTGCAAGGGCTTATGGATCTTTTTACCTCTAGTTTAGTTGTATTTGAGTTAATTTTGGCAATTTGTTTATCGTCTAGACAATTTTTACGCAACGATATTTCAACTCTAGTTCTATTTTGTTCTAAATAAAATTTATTGCTGTTCATTAGATAAATCACGTAAATGTAGAGTTAAATACAATTGTTGAAGGGTTAATTTCTTATTGCTAAGAATCATGGGAAAACCTCTCAACAAAATTTTGACCTCCAACGATTAATTTGGTTTGAATATATTTTTTTCATCAAAAACCACTTTTTAACCCGTCTGGACCCTCTAAATTACGCCGAAACGAAACCGAATCGAACAATAAAAAGCTAAAATTCCACAAACGGTATAGGACGAGATGTATTGAAATATTATAATACGCTTCAACCTATAATTTGATTAAATTCGAGACGTAAAAGAAAAGGAGTTGATTCAAATGGGTCATTAGAATTCGGGTCGGTAATGATCGGATGAACACCGCCGGTTTTGTTTGTTATATTAGTGTTTTGTAAACGTTCAGGTATATTTTATTAAGAGTATAAAGCCAGTCATTTGTTTGTCGAACTACCGGCAAAATCTTTTTTGAGTTAAGTTACTTCATAGTTTCGCTTTGGAATGGAAACCTATCTATTTATGTATGTACTCGTATCAAACCTAAGACTAAATTTGTCTGGTACCAATGGTTTTTACGCATATATGTTACTAGTTCCCGTTTCAAAATCTTACTATCACCCAAAAATTTCTCTAACTGATTGCTATAACCCTCCAATTAGTTCATAAAATTACCTCGTTGCTTACGTAACTACGATTATTGAATCGTCGAATAAGTCGTTACGTAGGTACTGCGCGGGCGCAGCTTACGTCAAAATTGTAAAATACAGCAAATATTTTACATAAGCATGCGGAACTGTTATTATTTTGATACTCGTAACCGTTGTTCAGAACTTTCTCACTAACGGGCTCGAGTTAAGAAAGATGCTTCTATTTCCTTATAAAACGTTTATGTGTGTTGAAATGTAAGGGATAACGTTTACACGGTGTTGTGTAATCTAAATGATTGAGTATCGTGAATCTACATGTTTTAATCCTTCATCAAACTCGTCTTGTTTTAGTACTGTCATACCTAAGCGAATTCGAAGAAATAAAAGCATTTTTTTCGTCGATCAAAATCTTATGTTTTGCCCTAAAATTTTCATTTTCAAACTTCGACAGTAAATATAACCGATACAGCAGATTGTACAGGAATTTCAAACGCTAACTGAATTTGTGCGTTTAAAGTATAAAAATTTAGGTATCAAATGAGTTCCGTTCATGTGGACCTAGCCTAAGACGTCTTACGACGAACATGGGAAAACATGCAGCGGCCAATTCTATCATCGTTACATAATGCGCTGTTTACGACACTGCAGATGATATTGTACTCGAAACATTAGATACAGAAGCATTTACAAATACGAAAACACCAAACATATTGAATATGTTGGTATTTACGCCTCACATGTGGGCATCCGTGCGCGTATCACGCCCAAGTATTATATGCAGTGCAACGGTATCATTGGTACGGTGTACGGCAAAAGCAATTTCGAGCAGAGACTATTGGCAACTGGCCAGTAGAAATAAGCTTGCTACGACACCCGGAGAGTACCACTACATGCAGCCTGCGATCTAACCAACTTAATTTATATTTATACTTTTATGATTTCCTTTGTAACACTTTATACGTAATTAGCGTGTTGTACTATTTTTAGGGTACCGTCTTTTAGACTTGGCTTTATATAAGTGACATTATTTTGTGATTAACTAAATTATTTGTTCAAAAGTGGGTTGTTCTCTTACTATTGATGATGTACCACTTCAATCAACATAAGTAGCAACATGAAAATCGCCTGATAGAACCACATGCTAAGAGTTGGACTCGCGAACCCGCTGCGTGCGCTGCAGCTCATGAATAAGAACTTCGGCCGGGTCTGAAACTAGTCGGGCTATCCCGATAAATATACCTGAGTAAACCGTTAACATAATTATAATTATCATGAAAAGCAATCGTTCAATCCATATATTTTTACTACGTATATTCTTTTCTCCAAAAAAAGAAAATTGCAGATCTGTCTGCATCTTTATTAAGAAAACTTTCATTTTTCAGTGCAATACCCGAAACGTTCACTAAATATCACAAACTAGAAACTTTTAAGGACACTTAATGAAAAAACTTCATCGTGAAAAATAAGCGAGCACTGTTTGCTTTAACTCCATATCTCCCCAAAAAACTGGTGACGTCATTCCCGAAAAGCATGTGAGCCAGGAGAGGGGTGGAAG
Source organism: Chrysodeixis includens (assembly GCA_941860345.1). Classification (NCBI taxonomy): domain Eukaryota; kingdom Metazoa; phylum Arthropoda; class Insecta; order Lepidoptera; family Noctuidae; genus Chrysodeixis; species Chrysodeixis includens. Next base: position 3,851,938 of record OW796094.1, read on the forward strand.
CAATTTAAAGCAAAGTAACCTGGCGTAAAGCCAGCCGTCCAACGGGGCTCAGGTTACGACAATACTAGGCATCGCAGATAAGTGTTCCAACTATATCATCTCTTACTTAAACATCCGTTTGACTTTAATCTTTGATGATGTTAAACTTTTCTTTGGTTTGGTAGTTGCAGTCGATGTGTAAAACATCCGCCATGATCTCTTGAACTGTTAACGTTAATATGAATTTCCCAAATGCTAGACGTAACCTTTCATCGTCATCCGCTGAAGCGATGTGAAGGTCATCAATTGTTAGATTGTGCTTACCTTACACCAACTTACACGATGCTCATCATCATCATCCTGCCCTTATCCCAATTATTATTTGAGGTTAGCGCAGCATGTCTTCTTATATAGTGCAGAAATGTATTGTTGTCTCCTTGAAATGACGACGTCATCGTGCTATTTTATAGGCAACATCGTGACGCGGCTTATGGTGTGACGGTGTAGGCGACCTATAGCGTTACCTTCGAATTCATAATAGTCTAGTTGGTTGTTGTGTTAAACTGAACGATATCTTGCAGTTTTGTATTTTATGCAAATTTGTTACATATTTTTTCTTAATATTATTATTTAACCTGTTGTCCAGAACCGCGAAGTCGCGAATCGGTAACCTCACCTAAAAATTAAGTAATAGACATCTAAAGCCAATTTCAAAACCGCAACATAAGCCGCTACAAACAACACCAAACAATGTCTTCAAAAATAACACCGCATAACTGAATAATTGCCTTGCAACTACTGACCGAAAATTAATTAACACTCCTAATGCATGCAACGGGACCAAAGAGTTTTGGTACAGCAGCGGCAAAATCAATTTGAGGCCGGAGTATTGGCGAGTGGCCAGGCGGCGTCCGCTGTCCAACAACCGCAAACCTGCATATTATACGTAATACCTACACTACGTACATCAATCACGAAACGTTTAGAGTGCATCTATTTTGATTTATACAGGTGAATCGTTTATAGAGTCCTTGTGTGTTGCGGTTGCCCGAAACAGCGAGATCATGTGTGAAGCTCATTGTTGGCTTTGCCAAGTATAATTCGCAGTAAATTTCAGATTACGCGGTTTGATGCGCCGCTGTAAAAATGATATACGATCGGCGGTTCAAACTCAACATTTGTGGATGAGTGCGTAGATATTTTGATGAAAGTGCCAGAGTATCAAATCGAAGATAAGATTTTAAATTAACATTTAAAATACGCAGGTTCTTCGTCACCCTGTTGATTTTAAGTAACACACAAGAAGCTGGCCACCATAAATAACAAATGAAGGTTTGAAAGTAGAGAAACAGTTATTTTTAGAATGTGGAAATGTTAATGAAGAATTTCGACATTGAACCACTTGGAAGAAACTACAAATAAAGAACCAATGACAGCTTACTAACGCGGTCTCCGCAAACGTAGTTACGAACAAAAGAGAGTAATTAATAACCCGAGACAGACTTCCTACTCACACATAATAAACATTAATAAAACATGTAAGTTTCTTTCTACTTACAAAATGGAGTGAAACTCAATACATTTGGCCGTGACTAAGTCGCATCTCTTTGAGGCTGCAAAATAAGGAAATTCTGCAATCTGTGTCTGATTTTAATGTCAAATTACGTGTTCGTTAGCCTTGTTGAGAAAGAGGTAGGTTTCAGTAGCTGGTAACCAACCTTCTTTGATAGAAGTGAAATCAACAGAAGAGGCTTTATTAATACTTGATTTTTTTTAATCAAACAATTTCTAATTGATTCTTTTTAACACTTCAACAAATTGAAAAGAACTACCATCAACACTACGACAAATAAAAACAATTAGACCAGATTTAAAGAAGAAAATCAAGCTAACTGGCTAACTTCATGTAGTTTAAAAACTATCTTTCGTAAATAATGATAACACACTTGTGGCAGTAATAATCTATACATATAATAAAATTGTAACAAGCTCATGTCTGTACATTAAAGATATTAAAAAAAAACTTAGATGGGGTATCTTCATACAACCAATAGAAGCCAAAAGTATAAAAAAAAATTTTTTTGTCTGTCTGTCTGTTTGTTGTCCGCTTTTCACTCAAAAACTACTGGACGGATTTTGATGAAACTTTTTTTATTATGTAGCTATTAGTCCTCGCTAACATTTAAGCTATCTTTTTTTTGGAATTTTGCTCTTAAAGGGGGTAAACAGGGGCTGGTAAGATTGTATGAAACTCCGTCAGTTTTGAAGCTAATTCGATTAAAATTAATATTTGGCTATTTAGTTAGAAGTTAAGAATGACGCAATAAGGATTTTTGAAAATTCTGCCTTAACGGGGGTAAAAAAGGGGAGGTACGTTTCTATGAAACTCCGACAACATTTCATTTCATCTCAGTCAAGCATAACATTTTTTTTCTTCTATCGTTTTTGGTAGTACAAAAGTATTGTAAGAAGCGCTTGGATTTTTTTGCCATACCTAAAATTGATCTTTAAAACACTTTTATATGGTATCTACCTACTTACTTTTTAAGCTAGAACAGTCTTATCCAATTTAGGAGGAGCTGTGGATATGAAGTAAAAGAAAACCAACGACACTAAAACAAAAAATAGTGTGGACGGTAAATGATTTACTATACCTACTTAAATAACTGCTTAGCTATTGACTGCAATTTTGGTGTGTATGACGCGTGGCTGTAAAGATTTGATAGTGCCTGTACACTACCACAATTGTGCACCAATTGCGATGGTATAGGGTAGTTGCATAGGTAAAGTATTATAAAGATAGGCTGTTATTATTAATGTTTGTTTAATATTGCGTACGAATATGCGCCGCACGCGTACTCCCGCGATTGTTTTGTATGTGTGCGTAACATTAACCTTCTTCAGGCTCAGTTGGGTTAGCTCAAACTACTAGGATTAGAAACTTGGAACTTTGATAACCATGTAAGTAAGCACTACTTCATGATTAAAAAAAAAACATCTGTCAAGGGTAGAAAGAAAACGAAATAGAAGATGAATGGGGAGCAGCGCCTGCTGTTCTCCGCACCACAGCGCACAGTGCAAACGTGTCGAATAATATCTGGCTGTTTAAGACCAACCCCGCTCAATAAGTTCTCCTCCTGGTTGGCATTGCTCTACCTGACGTTAGAAGAGACTTAAATCGGGTAGACTTAAGAGCTAAAAGAGCTTCTTCCGATATACACTGACTACTATTGCAACTCTAACTCGAGCTCGGTGCAAGATCTGGGCAGATCGACCACTACCACCTACTACTTATGTCCTACCTCAGTTCGGAAAGCATTCAACCGTCTCAGAACCCAAATAGGTAGGTAAACAAAATTTGATAAATTTGGGTATACAGACCCCTCTCACATCCAGTGAGAATGCGACATCTTCGTAACGACGATGTCACACCGCCTAGAGTGGCCAAAGTATCCGCGGTTAGTTAGTGCGCCGTCACCAAGTTCTGCGAAGAAGTGATGACGCTCAAGGAAAAGTGGAAAGAGCACGACAGGCTTATCCATGTTCGATAAGCAAGCATAGGATAGAAGAAGGGCCTTATTTGCCCTCCTCCAACCACCATAAATAACTTACGCCAGTAGACTCAGGGCAGTCTACTGTACTGGATAAAAGCAAAGACCAAATGCGTGGTGCTTCCACGCGCCTCTTAATAAGGGCTGGCAAAAGCTGGCTCCACGTTAACGAAGAAGCTCCCGTTAAAAAGAGCTCTCCTGTCGGGGCTTGCGGTAGATTGCGAAAGCGTTCCCGTGGCCCCCGACAATAGGATACGGTGAAGCACTCTGGTGGTTTAGCCAGTAAGAGTCCAGTACACTTCTTTGCCATCGCCCGTTTTCAAGTCCTTCAATCCAAATTGTCAAATCAGTGCAAGATAGTGGCCACACCAAAAAACTAGCAGTGTTAACTAACAGTCAAATATGTTTGTAAGACTAGAGGTTAGGATTAAGAAATTAGGTAGTTTGGAACGGAACAGGATTAGGGAGCTGGCATTAAACATTATTTAGCTTTACTTTTTGTACAGTACTACACATCTTGAATACCACGCAGACGAAGTCGCGGGCAGCAGCTAGTATTAAATATAAACAAGGCATTAAAACATTATATGATTCTACAAGATGATATTGTGGTAGTGGCTAATGTGTTCAGCTCCAGTATATTCATTTAGCTATCTGTTAATACTCTAAATATGTTTACTACCTATACACATGATGTCCAAAGTTCAGATATAATAGAATTAGTGCAATTTAATACAGAAGTTTCACTATTTATTCTCCTACGATTTACTCAGGCACATTTTTTGCGATCACTATACTCGCATGCGATTCGACAAGAGTCTAGTATCGAACCAAGATGACACCGGTATCCCAAATCATACTGAGGCACTCGTTCTCTGTCTCCAACTAGTCTGGGTTAATTTGTTTGCTGTCCATAATCAATCGCCGGAAAAAGTTTTTCTCAGCATTCGAATTTCCCCAGAAATCCATTTTCTTCACTTGCAAAAATGCCTAACTTCATTCAGTAAAGGACCACGTGACAATATAACAGTATTCTAACAAGTGTTTGAACTCGAAATAAAAAAGGATTGAATTAATCAAAAGTACGTGGCGAAAGATCCACACGATATTGCTTAACTTAAACTTGGTGCGGGTCAACTTTTCGATTAAAAACGTCTGCAAGTCGCAGTCGATATACAAGTCACCTTGTGGATTTTCGTATGTCTTTAGAACATTGAATACTAGTTGTTACCCGCAACTTTGCCCGCGTGAATGGCAGTTATAGCTGCAAAAACTTTACCCCGTCTGACGCTGTCGGTTAAAAAGTAGCTTGTGTGCTAATCCAGGATGTGTAACTCCATACCAAATTTCATTTAAATTGCTCTAGTTATTTGTAGTTGAGTAAAAAACATCTATTCATCTATTGGTACATACAGACTTTCGCGTTTATAATATTAGTAGGATAACGACTTACTCGTAGTTTTAGGACACGCAAATTGGAAATTTGAAGGAGAATTTAATATAGCCAAAAGGCATGTCAATTATAAGAAATTTTGGATAGCTATGCGTGTCTGTGAGATATGCGTGCGCGCAGCGGCTACCTCGGAAGCCAAAGATTAGCGCTACTCTGATTGCGCACGAGAAAAACATTGAGAACAATCTTATGATAATACTAATTGTTTATAAATTTCGATGCGAATTCTTAATGTGGGAAAGTATTATAACAATGCAGTTTGAAACTGCAGGAATTTTGTAATGACTTGTTTCCTGCGATCCAGAAAATGGGAATCGATCGATGTCTTTGGTATTTTGTTGCCTATTTTTAAGGATTTTTTTTTAAGGATTGGCCTTTGAACTGAAACTCAATTATGCCCTTGAGAACAGATACATGAACACCGTTGGAACACAATGTGTTTTGGGTAAAATTGAAATAATTGAAGAGAGATTTAAAAATCATATTTTTTCTTATGATTCTATAAGCTAGGATTACACTTTGTACTATAGGTGAAAAAATTTAATGATCACCACAAAAATAAACTCAATATTTTGATAGATTTTCTCCACAAATTAATTACTTAACGTCCACAAGATCTTTATAAAGCTGACTTCAAAGAGAATGTTTTCTTAGATTCTCGACAGATTTTGTATGAGTGTATTAATTATAGTCAAATTATTCAACACATTATTAACGTTGCCACAAATATAATAGCGGTCCGACCGATTTCGGCCACGGCGGCCAGTGTTACTATGACACCAGCCAGCTACGCAGGACATATTATAGTGCACAAGCGTGTGCGCAAACACAGGTGCACTCTCTATTCCTTTACTCTCATAGCCCGATGGGACGGTAATCCGACACGACCGGAGAGAGATCAGGCGCAGGACCCACATTTTTACGTGCCTTCCGAAACACGGAAGCTGTGATATTTATTTCTTAAACGCACACAACATTCGAAAAGTCGGTGCGCGCCGTGGGGATCGAACTCAAGACCTCTGACTTAGCAGTCCTACGGTCTCGCCACTAAGCTATCACAGCTTCAAATATAATTATAATGGCCACAAATATAATTATGTATAGAAGATGAATTTGCCCTTCATAGCTTTTTACGTGATACAATTAATACGACGATGAAAATTCTAAACTAATTTAATTTGGTCTTTGTTTTTTTGTTTAGTCATTGCGATAATTTGCTTGATATTTAACTACAACTACTTAAATGACTGCTATGTTTTTTGAACTCGTGTCTTTTTTAGGTTTTTGTGTTTGAATCTAAGGTAAATAAATAAACCAGCCTATATACGTTCCACTGCTGGGCACAGTCCTCTTCCCTCTTCTATAAGGAAGGTTTGAGCATTGATACTTGAATAGGTACTAATTTTATATTTGTTTGCGTATTTTCAATACTCGTATGATTTCGAATGTCGTCATTTTGAAAACAATTACGAGAATTTTTATTTTTACCTCCTTTAATTTGGCCAAATTCGAAATATTTGTTTAAATTAGTATTAATTCGACATGATTATCAGAATTTGTTAGTCATGTTGAAAAACAAATATACGTCTAAATAATCCTAATGAATAATACATTTTATTTTGGGCTTTACCCATCGTTGGCCAAAAAAGGTGAGCAAATATAGTTCTTACCTATATTTTAAACTTCGATAACTATAACTTTCAATAACTAACGCTACTAATACTGAATGGTTCTTCGTAGATTCTTCTCATGGTGTATGAGCTTCGGGGTGTCAGCATGTGCTGATTGAAACTTTTAGCTTTCAGCATTTTCCTGTTTTAATTACTAATCTTATGGATGGTGACACGGTTGTCGCTCTTGTTATGTTTGCATTCATTTCTCCACGTACCACAACTTTTATTACTGTTCGGCTCTCAACATGAACACAATATTTTCCTCCAGCGTCAACTCGAAACTATGGATTTTCTCCGTATTGTGCCATAATCTCAGTATAGCATTACGTCACCCGCCACGTGCGCCGACCGAATAAAAATCTACACGCGACCACTATCGCCGATAAAGGCTAAGCGTTTTTCTCAATCGGTACTCCATCGATACTTTCTGCGCATTTATAACCCGATATACACCCAGAACATCGATTGAAATCGTTCCGGTACTTTACGACTTTATTTCTGGCGAGCATGTTTTCTTTGACTGCGTCAGTTAGCTTGGGACCGAAGCATTCGGCGTGTATCGGATAAATATTAATAAAGCGCGCTGGCCTCGTTTCTGGGAAGTTGGGAGGATCTTATTATAACCGCAATAGCACCTATAATTAGCAACATCCAAATTACTCGTGGCGTGTATGTGTTGCGCCAGAACGATGTTACGTGTGGCTACTCGATTCGGACCTAATGTTTTGTTAGCGGGAGCGATTCGCCTCCAGACTTCCTTAACCGAGCTATTATGATCTGCAGCCAGACTCGCGCCAATATCGGTGTCTTAATCACGCTATTAAATGAAACGTAAAAACATAAAGGTTTGTGAAGTACCAATAACTCTATATGGCAATCAACTCGATTGCCACATCAACAAATGATTACAATTTAATAATGATTTCGAAAGAAAATCGAGTTTACTATTAGATTTAATTTACTACGATAGTACTCCAAGCTCCTATCTTAATTTGAAATGTGTGGTGAGTAAGTTAAACAAAAGAATGAGTCAGTGATGCCAACGACCCGTGCTCCAGGGTGATCTTTTGAAATTCCCGAATAATTGTCGACGCGTAAGGTGGCGACCGAAATAACGTGCGAGACGAACAGTGTCGTTCCCCCGCGCTTTCTTACAAATTTATTTTATTTATATATTGATGAATTGGCTTATTTGTTTGGTGTCTTAGAATTCTTCAGTTCTACATATTTATATTGGATCTTGTTTGGATCGAACCCAAGATAACAAATCTGTCGCAAAACTTTCTCGTGACCACGGTCTTTTAATTAACGTTCACGAGTAATAATTAGAATGATGAAGAGTATTCATTTCTTATGATGCAATATATTTTTGTAAAAAACATAAATAAAGTCAGAAATGCTATTATTTTACGATTGATGTGCTTGTCTTTTTAAAAGCTAGCTAATAAACAAGTTACTTTATCGAAAGTATTATAAATTTAAATCGTTTGTGTGTAAATTTAAAGAAATAAAATAGCGACAAACGTTAGCTTCTGTGCGTTTATTTTCTTACAATAGCCAAATCTGCATCTAGGTATTATGTAGAACGAGGCGTTTTAGCAATAAATATGAAAGTATAATGTCGGGGGAGCATGATACCGCTTTGAATGCTAAACCCGTACTGAACTACAAACACAGGCCAATAAGGGAGGGGGCGGCGATGTGCCGGCGGGAGGGGCGACACACACTCAGCTCACCGTGGGAAAAGCCTGCGTATACGGTGTGAACTGTATAACATAAAGCATTCATTTGTTATTTTGATGCGAATTCTTTCGCACTTTTGTTCTTTAGATAAGTTTATTTTTATCAATTTACCACGCTACATTCACATCAACTCGTCTTAATAATTCAAATACCTTAAAACCAATATAATACCATTCCAAGTGTAATTTATATTATATTTAACTCCCTAATTGACTAAAATACAGTTTCTTAAATAAGATCAAACCAAATCACGAATATTGACCGCTCGACTCGACTTGGATATTCATTTGGATAATGATATTCTTCGAATTACTCTGTGTTTATAACCATAATGCCTCTGATCGCAGTGTGTCCGAATCGAGGTTACACACAAACAAGAGTCAGACCACAGTATGCCTTCACGTGGCAACAACGAACACATAGTTACACTGTAACCTGTCCGAGTTATCTTGATCTGTGTATAATCGTATATTTTCTCCGCTGTCGCGTGGAAAGCGTACGGCCCTGGGAGGGGCGGGGGTCTTGGAAAACTGGCCGATGAGGCGTGCGGCAGACGTCACTCGCACACAGCGGCTCGCACGCACACAGCGCCGCATGACCGTGGCATTCCATCGGTATCCACACACATACATGTAGACAGCGTACCTTATTAAAACGAGACGCGAATCGACGACTTATCGGGCAATTAGTCGTGGCTCACGTCAAATATAAGAGCGACGAGGAATCTTATTCGTTATACATCGACCGTTGTTTACAAAAAATACTCATACTTTTTTTACAATCTAAATAATTTGGTTATGTAGTTTGATTAGAGATGCTTTGAAAACTGTTAAACTAATTACATAATTAAAATAAATAAAAATGAATTTATAAATCCTCATCAACAATTTAACAACTACAAATATGATATAATTAAAACAACTTTTGCGTTAACCGCTAATTTGCATGCGTAAATCGCTGATGAAATTTTAAAGCGTCAATGTAAATCATGTCCATCGAAATGTTTGGTTGTGTTTGTGTGTTGCGCGCTCGTTTGGTACGGGTGTGTTGGAGCCGGCACGCGCGAACAAGACCCGATCATACTGCGCAAGTGCGGCTGATAACAACGCGCGTCGCGAATTATTCACGTGCTGTCAACTTATGAATTATTATTCTGTTAACAACGCGGGCTTAATGTTAAAACGTCGTATGCTCCGTATTAATTAGACTTAATCTTGCAGTTTCTACTTCTGATTTTTTAATTACCAATGCACGTGGTTCGGAACGACCTTTGGAAGGTGAATGCGGTTGGCGCCTTTTGATCCACCTGTCATTTGCTGACAGAAATAGAATAATTATATGCTTTGTCAGAGTGATGATAGATTACTTACTCATCATACCCGTTATAAACAACTATATAGGTATTCTTTAACGGTCTGTAGAACAGATTTGAATTTGCGCGGGAAAACGCAAGCGTTCCAAACTCGAAACTCTAAATTAATGAGTCGAATGTAATAAAATTAAACAAAATCAATTCGAATTCCTCATTCGAATTGATTGATTTAAAAATATCGTTATTTTAATTCGATATTATATGGCTATAAATTGATTAAATTATTGTTTGTATAACAGAATTTTACAAGCGATGAACGAACATTAAATCATTGACCAATCGATATAATAATTATGTCGTATTAATATTAATGAACGAAATGAATTGGTTGGCTTTAAATAAACTTAAAAGATACTGCTAACGGGTCTGGGGTCTTTTGGTTAATAGAAACATAAAATTATGTATATTGGCTATAGCAACACCTAGTAGAGAGCCACAATGACGGGTGAGGCGATCAAAATAACAAATAAACAAAAAATGTCATAGACGCAGCTGGACAATCGTTATTATTCCGTTTTCTTTTTTTTTGCATTCGTAAGTGTCAGTGAATTTTATCAGTACAAATTGTTTTCTAGAACAATAAAATGACTCTTTCTTTTGCAATATTTTTTGTCTATTCCCTGTTTTGGAAATGGAGCATAATTTAACGTTTTTTTTTCATTAAGTACTTTGGTGATCTTTTAAAAGTAAAATGTGTCGATAATTCATAATATTAGAAGACCGTGAACCTTCTAAAAAGGCCTATATAATTTGTGCATTTAAGATCTAATTCACAACAACTTAAATCACAAACGTTTCATGACAATTCATTTCTAAATCTTCTATTCACAATGAGTGGTCGTTTATGATATATACGATCAATATACATACATATACCTATAGGTATGTATGCTATTGCTCTCTTGATAACATTGTTATGAATATCATTGGTGTAAAAATAACGTATTAAGGTCAATACACAGCACATGCAAATATACTTATCAGTGGCTTGTGTCGAAACAGTTTTGTTGTAAAGTTACGTGAATTCAATGATTATTTAGTCGTTATTTTCCCTTAAAATTTGTGATAATAGTGTCACTATTAAAAAACTCTCCTTATGTAGAGCCCGAAAAATATATTAAGTAATATTATTTTTTTATTATAAAACAAGTTGGTATTGATTGGCAGAATGTGAATACCTTTGCCTTCCACTGTCGTAGCTAAAAAAAAGGATAGGCAAAGATAAGAAGGCGGTAACTGTCCTAGAGGTCAATGCCCTAACATATTGTAATTTTATTTCAGTTATCACCATTGTTTTTTTTATTCTGTCTATACATTATTCAACCTATTAATAAAATCTATTAAAACCTTCTTAGTCTGTTCGTAAGTCAGTCTTTGACTACCGGAGTTAATTGGTTAAGACCCGAATCCTTCCTGGAATTATCTCAAAGGGCAGATTTCCACGTGTAATCCGACCTATTTTTATATAAAAACAAAGACTCAACAATACAGCTACGCAATAATATAGGTACTTACACTTATTTGACTTAACATAAATAAACAAAATCAATGTTTTTTAGTAGTTTCTTTGTTATTGATTTAAATGTTTGTAATACGAAAAAGACGGCTTTGGTGATTGAGTTGTATAAAAACTAACCTGTTAAAAAAGATTAGTTGTTAAAACATACAACATAATTTATAAAAATACTAGCCTATAAATGTATCACTGCTGGGCACAGGCCTCTTTCTCTAAAGAGAAGGTTTGAGCACTAAAAGCTCAGAGAATTTATTTTAAATTCATTTATTTCACTAAAAAGACAAGGTGTTTCTGTAAGTCGAGCTAACCCTACAAATGCTTAGAGATATAAATCAACCCGTGAATAATCGATGACTTTATTAACAACTATAAATAACGTTTTATTCAAATTGCTGCAAATAATACACATTCATTATGTTGACGTTAACAAGAAGTGATCAACAGCTTAGTTTCGCAATAAACACATCTTTTAATAATTTATTATCGAAATTTTTGTATTCTAAAATAAAGTTTTACGTCAAAGTAAGTTTTTGTACGATTCTAGCGTTTTCTATTTCGCAAAACGTAAGTATGTCATGCATTTAATTACGCAATAATAGTATAAAATATTATTTGAATCAAGTATTTCCATTTTTATATTAACTTAACTACAAATCAATAGTAATGGAAATGTTTGTAAACTTTAAGTTAGTCTTAATAAGCGTAGCTACTACTAACGCCATCTATCGACCGGTGTGTTCAAACTAGGTCGAAGAGCTGCGTTCGCTCGGTGTGATTGTTGGTATTACAAAAACAATTGCAGTGCTCGCTATTCTTTTGATTAAAAATATCATTTTAAGTATAAATTTGGATGTCACACTTCAAAATAGCGGTCAGGTCAGAATACAATTAAAAAAGAGTTAATAACTACATCAATTTGTCACTTATTTCTCGTTGATATTATAAACAGCATAATTAATTAATTTAAGCGTTTTATGACCACATTTTCGTAACTTACATTCATAAATTATTACTACATATTTAAACTGAGAAACTAGTTAAAAAAAAACAAAAAAGACAACGTCAAATTTAAAAATAAATAAACAACAATAATTGAATAAAAAAAAATACTTCGTTTATTCTTCGTTTGTTTTTTATAACAACAGTCCGTGCTAATCAGTACCTAAGTGTAGCACGAATGGAATATTTTGAAGCAGTCGTTTCCCGCGCTTTCTTACGCTTCGGAGTTTTCCCGCGGTTTTTCTTTACCGAAATGCCTTTGTACTTTCTTGACCTTTTGCGGTGAAGGTTGTCATTTCTAACTAGAACGAACACGCGAAAATAAGTAAAATAGAGGCGGTCAATTATTTATTTAACTAGTTAAATATTAAAACCACAATTTATTATAGTAAGTGAAATTTAAATTAAATCGCACGTCAACTCTTCTGCTTTTTAAAATGCTCTACTAACTTCTTAACTTCTGTTTTTTTTTTCTGTTTAAGAAATCGTGTTTAGTTTAAAGAACTCCTTCATAAATAAATTTAAAATATCTCGACTTTGTAAAATATGATCTGGTGCTAAAACCATTAGTAATTTACCTTTTAAATAGTCACCTAGAATACTCAAAACAATAAAAGACTTCAAATGACCCGTGTCTCCTCAAATTTGTCTGACACGTTTGACCTGACCTTGCAAATCAATCGATTTTAGTTCGTATTCTAGAGCAGTTAGGTACCTTTTACTGTCCAAACATAATAAATCTTGAAAGGTTTGTGTTAATGATACTTGAGTTTATTTATACACGTGTAGTAATAAACGAAGATTCAGTTGCAATTAGTTTGTATTTCCTCCGCTAGGGGCGCTGCACGCATGCATACAATATTTTTCTTTAAATAACGTATTTTTGTTCCTAATTCTATTCTGATTTTAAACCGAAATGGTAATTTGATTTTCATAAACATTACGGTCCTCGATATTAGCTCAAACTAGAATCAATTTAATTAACCTCATGAGTTAGACTAGAATACAATAAAGAAACTTGAAATAAAATACAGGTATGTGTTGGATAGATTATAATGAAGCCGCAAAAAACAGTTTCCAAAGCATAAAACAATTAAATTAAAGCCATTGATCGTTACGCCACACGAAAGAATGTAGACACACTTAATATTCACCCTCGTTTAAACTTTTTGCTTTAATTCAATAGCAACAGAATCTGTGCTACAAATTAAGTAAGTGCAACTATAAACCAAGGAGCTAATATGTAATGTTTATTTACAGAAGATAAAGCAGTTTTATTGGTACGGAACTCGACGATATATAAAGTAGCCAGTAGACTTGGTAGGAAATATCCAGTGTTTTGAATCTAGAATCTCCGCTGGCTCGGGAGAGCACGATAGGACATCGCTCGTAAACTCGCTGCGGAGACACAAACACAAATGACTTCGCTAGACTCTGATTCTCTTAGAGGTCGCTTTTATATGCTCGAAGATATGTTTACTTGTTGAAAGTATTAGAGTAATTTAAAAGGTTCTAATGTTGAAGTTGCTTTGATTGAAAAGGTTTAGAATTATTTAACCTTTAATAAAAAGGTAGAGAGTGGACGAGACAGTATTTTTTTTTACTGTATCAAGGCATTCATCTCCATTATCATCATCATCTTTCCCGTGCCCTATATCCCAATTATTATTTGAGGTCTTTCACACATTCCTATCTGGCACATTGATAAGTCAAAAAAATCTAGGTTAGTTATTAGTAGGAAAGCATTTAAAACCAAAAAGTAACGAAAAGTCATCAAGTCATCTGCCGTATAGGCTTATGGACACACGCAAAGTCAATCAGAGCCATCGGACTTGTTTCCTTAACTAATAAATTTTACACCATAGTTACATAACATTAGACAAAGCAAACAGCCAGTCAATGACTGGCACAGGTGACTAACAGATATTACGTGAATGCCTAATAAATCAATGAACTGATTCATGAAACACGTAAACATTAGTATTAGTTCGAAATATGCTGTGTAACTATGAAACAGACACTTTTTGAATATTCCACTGTCATTATTTGGGTGTATCATATCTCTGTAATTATGGGTAGATGTTTTTTTGTAGGTGTTTTTTACAAGGTACTGGAATTCGTAAAGGAGTTCTGATGAACAGTCGCTTCTAATAAAATATTGTATTCATCTGAACCCGGGGAGACTAGAAGCCGTTCATAACTAAACTTTTAAAAAGTCAGAGAAGACGTTGGGCATACACATGAGAATCATCATGTTGCTGCCATTAAAGGACTGGATGTGGTTACTGATGCCGAAGAAATCTAGAAGGCTTCACATTGGCCGCACATTACTAAAAGGGAACTTTGGATGCATCCGTAATTTGAACATTAGATTCTGAGCCTTGAGGGACCCCTACCTAGGTCCAACAGTGGACTACAATCAAATAGGCTAATGGTGATGATGATGACGGTGACTTGAGAAATGGGAAATTGTTCCACGTTGACTTAACGTGTCCTGAATTCCAAACGAAAAAGGCAAAACATATTCTCTCCCAACACTTAAACTCATTACAAGTAAACCAGCTACTTATATGTATTAATAATTATACCAATTACTAATAATAACTTAAGTCTAACCAGCTTTCGAGTTCGTGATCATAATTATAAAGTAGTTTCATAGAAACTCAAGTGATAGAGAAATTAACTTATTAATATGAAAGGGTTTGCAAAAGTACATATTACTTAATATGTGTCGACTGAGAATTTATTGGAAACCGTTCTTCTTCCATTCTCTAAATCATGTCATGATTATTAAATACCAAGGTCAATTCACTTGTTTCGTCTTCCAATATTTCATTTCTTCCAAAAAGCTACATACAATTAATGACCACTTTTAAATAATTAATTTCTGGTCCCCATATTGGTATGAATCCATAACGAAAGCTTCATAGATCTATGGTATTTTGTAGCACGCTTTGGTCACCTAGAGGTAAGCTGCGGCCGGTTCCCAGTTGTTGCACTAAATATGTATAGAAAGGCTTTCTGTCTGAATGTAATGTGTACCAGCCAGCAGGGCCGGTTTCTAGACCTTAAAGTTAATCAACAGGTACGTAAGTAAGTGTCAAACAATTGTGGATACCGTAATGTGGTGGGTCAGTAGATTAGGTTGGCTTTATAGAAAATTGTCTTGGTCGATTCCAGTTTTTTATCTTAATGAGCTTTGCTTCCCTTGTAGCCTTTTAGAAAACCATGGGGCTTAGTTGAAGTTAGCAAACGTTTATTGCAACTTTCAAAAGTACGTCTTTTATTATCTTCTTATTCGTTTTATTTATACTTATGGCCACTTTAGCATCACCTAGTTATCTTTTAAGCTTTCTAACACCACATTCTTTAGCTTATGCTTCTAGTGTTTGATACTGTGGTAATGTGGTATCAGGTGCATTCCTTTTGACTGCTTAAATATTAATGGAAGCGTGGATATATTTAGTTTCATTCAGTTCTCAGTTTTGACGTACGACTGACGTGTCCGGCCTACTAGCATTTGAGTTTGGCAACGTTTTGGTGACATTAGCGATCCGAGCTTATTAAAGCTTTCGCATATTGTACCTACATTTAGTAGGTACTTGTCAGAATTTCTTGATGATGTTACGAAATTCGTAACCTATAGTTTTCCTTACTAGAGACAAAATTTGTGTTTATCTGTCTTTCAATTGTATCGTCAATTCATAATCTCAGAGAAAACGTTAATGTCTAGTAGATAATTTTCCTTATTTTGTTTGAGTTCTACTGAATAAACTCACTCCATACATAAAGCTCTTCACAACAAAATTTATCAAGGTAATATTATCGTTGACCCAAAAACAGCTTTCATGCGATTGATATAACTAATTATCGTGCGTTATTGCAAGCCCTATAAGTATAACGGGCCGATCAAATATTGATTGTCATGATTTTAACGCCATTGTTTCAGAGGCATGCGGGATACGTAGGTGAATGTCGGTCAGCCGTCCCGGACAATATATTGTACGGTATTTCGCAGTACATTCGAAATATCCATTGTTCGGTAGGATTAGTGCAGGATTCTGTATTGATTTTACAGATACGCTCGCTAAAAGTGATAGAATTCAAATGTTGATATCACAAGTGCCAATTTTGGGTATTTTAATTAGCCTCGAATATAATATCTCTTAGATTTACAAGTACTGAGATCAATACCAAAATTAAAACCTATTAATAAAGTCATCCAATATGATAAAACATAGTCCATTTTCTGATCAACAATCATCGATAATTCTGAATAATGATAGAACCTCATCAGTTAGCAGCCCCCGTCTTCAGTCAAATCACTTCTGGTTCATTTATTTAACAGGTACGATATAAAGTAAATGGATGTAAAGTTTCATCATTACAGAATCACGGGCCGGTAGAAACAAAGAGCCACAGTATCACGCCCACAGGCAGCGAGATAAATTTCCTTCTTGTTTCTATGTGTCCTTTTTACATTGAAGCACTTTATACGCAGTAGGCTCTCGGTTAGATGGCGTGTGGTGCAAGTGAATAGAGGAATTTTGTAGTAGGTATTTTTTTATAGTAACTTTCGTGAGGATGATTCATATTTAAGTTTCAGTTTCCAGTTCCACTCGCGACCCCGACGCCGCGTCAGCTCATGATTAAGGACTCCGGTTGGGTTTGAAACTAGTCGGGCTATCCCGATAAATACACGTGAGTAAACCGTTGCATCATTTATTATATTTTATTTATCATGATAAATCGAAAGTTTAATGGATCAGAATTTGTCATTTGCATAAGGTCAAAGTAAAGATTCTCAAATATATCCCTGTATTCTGCATTCAAAACACATGATACAGTTCCATTCGTCAAGTCATCATTAAAACGAAAAGCTCGTTTAACTGAAACTTTAAAAGGATTTATGTGTTAAAGGTAAGGTTGCGGGTCTCCCATCAACTCTTCAAGTAAGACTGTTGTAGTTGTGGAAGCGAAACAGCGCGCTACACAGATTAGAGCGTCGTCTTTCTTGTGCCGAAAACCAAAATTGACCAAAGTATAGTCAATAAAAGTTACGCGTGACGTCACTTTTTCGTACAAATTTTGCGAAGGCGTTACGTCACAAGTCCTCCCTTCTAAACTTTAAAGCAGGCCATCTTTAACATTGTTAGTGTTCAGATAAACTCAAAAAAACGTGTCTAATATTTTTAAATTATCCATCTGGCGGACTAATTAGATTTGCACTGTTCGTACCCTGTCACCATCCCTATTCTCACCAAGAAGTATTCAACATTAATCGCTATCGCTTATACCTTGTACTCGCCCTATACTAGACATGCGTTTGTCTATGCAGGACACAGTCAATGAACTGGCAGAGGTCAGGTGAAATTATCTCGTACGGTGCGTCTTACGCGACATCTGACTCACAATGGACCAAACAACTTTATCATTATGATGTCCTAGTACTTCGTGGCGAGTCTTTTCGTAACTTGAGACTTTCGGCAGC
Organism: Chrysodeixis includens; assembly: GCA_941860345.1. Taxonomy (NCBI): domain Eukaryota; kingdom Metazoa; phylum Arthropoda; class Insecta; order Lepidoptera; family Noctuidae; genus Chrysodeixis; species Chrysodeixis includens. The sequence continues at coordinate 3,869,715 of OW796094.1, forward strand.
TAATCAATCGTTTATGTATACGAGATTTTTGAAACTGGTTTTTAAAATCACATTGGACCTAATAAGCTTAATCATTGTAATGTTCTAGTACTTCGAGATGAGTAATTTTCTTCTTAAGTTTAGATTTTTGGATGCTTGAGCAATTTTGTAAGTTATATTTGGCTCTGCCAGATATTTTTGAAACCAAGTTGAAGTTGTAAGTGTGGGTGTTCAAGTATTTTTGTACAGATAAAAATAGAGCTTCTGTACTTTATTTTTAACTGTCTGTGTTATTGTGTAGGACAACTTGTTTCTGAAGTCACAATAAAAATATATCGTTTTAATCAGCCGAATGAAGTGACATGAAAGTCATTAGGGTGCCCTTAGTCTCACATTGTATTTTGCATTCGTTAAGATTGCAATGAGCCAGTCCACACTCCAAGACGTTCAATGACACTCGTGGAGGGAGGGGGGGGGGGGGTTAGCGAGGCTGCGACAGTGAGGCCGACATCTCGCCCGCTATCGCTCCGAGATCTGTCCACATAAGGTTTGTGTAAGAGCTGTTGTACCTGTGATAGTTGTCATTTTAGTGTGACAATATTTTTCTAATTGGTTCGCATGAGTTACTTAAATACCTATTGAGTAAGTAAGAGTTACAACTAATTAGTTAACTAAACCAATCAATTGTGTTTCTACAGTGTACAACTCTGAATATTCTATTCTAACAATTAGAGATATTTCTGAACGATACAAGAAAATAAATATTTGTTGCTAATTTGTAGTTTTTTTTTAGCTTAATATTGTAGTAATGATACCTTAAGCATTTAAAACTGTGTGTCACGGACTGTTTAACCTGACGTTATCAAAACACGGAGCCGTTAATGTAAGTATAGTGATAATTTTAATTTAAAGAATTAAATTATCATGTCTGGTTTTACAGGGTAATGTTGCTAAAAATACTGACTATTATTACCTACTTCAACTTATAGCATATTTCTTGGTAGCAAAATGTTCATCTATATTGGGCACAAAAATGATTGTAATCAGAATATTTTATAACATAAGTACTAAGTAGTTTTATTTGATTTTGGTACTCCATAAAATTAGTAATCTTGAAACTGGACTTCAAATCAAAATAACATTTTTCAAACTAGGCTACTAAATATTACTTTCTGAACGTCATTAACATTTGACAGCACGTCGATTCGCCGATCCTTCACCACTTTCTTAGTACACACTAACAATTATCCTTGAAGTGGTTTTACCCAGCTCTATACTAGATATCAGTTAATAGGCGTACAGTGAGGCGATAGTCTGGCTGCGTCGATAGCCGCTGCGACTTCGACCGCCTTGTGACTCAATATGCGTACCTCCACCGTTTGAGCATATTAAGGACAGTGCATTCCCTTATAGGATTAGATATTTCTAGACTTTACTTACACAAAGTGCGCAAACATTTACTCTTAATATAGTCACGGTTTGTGATATCAGAGTAACTGTAAATGTGGATTTTGCTTAGTTATATTATCTTAGTGTATTTCTTGAAGAAGTACCGTAGGGTTGTGTTGCATCCTGTTTAGAAGAACCTACTTAAGAACTTCATGAAATTAACAGGGTCATAATCCGCTTGTCCAAAGGACAGATTTTCAGGTTTAAACAGGTTGCATTGTAAAGGATGGTAAATAAAATAAGGATTGAGAGAAGAAAGTTTGACAGTAGTTGATTTAATTAATGAAGACTTTGGACTTGAAGCATATAGTACAACTAAGAAAATTGGTAACTTAGAGAAGGTAAACGATTTTTTAGATAAAATTGAATCTACGTCCATATGCCAAATTGTTGATTATGCCTGTAAATAAAGAACTCTAAAGTAACAACATGATTACCTAAAATTCTGCTCATAATAGTATAAAAGAAAACTTTCTCTTTGCATAACAGCTGGCTTCATTCGTTGACGAAATCAGTGCAGTGCAGTCTTTCATATTATGCAATGTATTAGGCAAGCATACGTCGAGACTACTCACAGACAGTTACAGATACTGTATAGTGTGTGGAGTAAGGACTATTGTGATAGAAATACATTGATATTAAGTAACAATTTGAGCAATAAGTGACTTGGAGTCGTCTGCTCGTGTTGTGGAAGAGCACTCTCAGAGACTCTATCATCGGATCCATCTATTCTACCAGATATTTTGTTTCGCAGCTAAGTACGTACTTTAGTCAATTGAAGGCTTACTATCCCTGGTTAAATTAAATCTTTAGATATTGCGAAAATGAGACGGTACAATACACTGCGTAGAACAGCGCGAATATCTTTATTTGTAGGAATATGGTACAGTAAAATAGTTATAGAAAATTTTGTTTCAAAATATTCTGCACATTGATAAAAGGAAGTTGGTACATCCCTAGCATTCTAGGTAGAAAAAAAAAGTTAAATTAAAAAATATAAGTTCCATTAGATATCAAAAAATACGAAACTAGCCAAATGAGACCAGGATTTGCCAAACGCTCAACTTTCCAGATAAAGGGACGAATATTTAGTAAAGGTCGAACGGAGTATCTAACGATGATAAATAGTTCCTAGTTTAAGGTTCACAGCCATACCTACAACATTAGACTACTAAGGAGTTTTAAACTGGGTCATTAACCTGCGCCTCTGGTGACAGTTCCTTCCATTATTACATGATTGCGAGTTATATAACGAGTCGTGCATAATACGAGTAAGTAGGTATAGGTAGAAGAGGTTATTAAGACCCCTTATAACAACTAGTACTAAGCAGAAGGTTCTTTTAAAAGAGGTTATAAATATTGCTTAGTTTTTCGATAGAGTTTTGGGTTCGTTATGCTTGTGAAAAGGGACCTGTTGCCATTGTGGGAGTGAGACACCACAACATGACTACGTGTAATGTTATGTGCTTTCTCGCTTCAACATTAACAATCATTCTGGTTTTTTTTTCACATAACGCCATCTGGTCTCAAATTAAGTACAGCTTGTATTATGAGTACTAGACAACTGATAAACATACTAATATCACAGTCTATCTAAATCCATACATATGACAGCATAAATTACACCCAGATACAGAACAAATGATCGTGCTCATAACACAAACATTTGTCCTGGTTGGGAATCGAACCCACGACTTGTGGTTTAGCAGACACGTTAATATGGCCAATAACCACTAGACTAACAGGCCAGTCGGTTTTTCAGTGTTTCAAGAGTTCTTTGTGCAGATACTGTCTGCGATAGTTCCCGCACGCTCTCTAGACAAAAAGATACAGGAAATATTATTGCCAATCCATTATTGTTGGCTCGTAATCCGCATCAACAATACAAACGGAACATCAAAGTTATCCCGCTATTAACTGCATCACGTTGATCGTAAAGTACTTTATTATCATTGCTTTTCGTGTTGAAATTCATTGTGGATGTGGCGATGGCTGACCTTCGATGAATGTTGTAGGATTTTTGGTCTGAAGAAATCCGTAACTTCGAAGTAGATGGATGTGATTAGATGGGCCTTATTATGGGATTTATAGTTCGACTGTAGTCTGGAGTAGAAGAGGGACGGCACACTGCTTTGTGTGTGACGGCATCTGCCACGACGGCCACAGTTATGTTGACTAGTAAGAGTTCGTGGTAAACGCGAAGTTTGGTCTGCTTAAATTAATAAGCTTCTTCTTTTTTGGGGACTTAAAGAAAACGCTTTTGCATTTTTTCACTTGATAATTTAGTAACATTTTCCTTTAGTCACCTTTAAAAGATTTTTACATACTAAGAATTCTTTTATCTGTATCTGACGCTAGACACAGATGCTCTGTTAGCACAGCATTAGAACACATTACCGTAAATGTGACACGAAAAAACATTCACTGTTGAAATCAAATCACGGCATTCTTCTATGACTAAATTCAGCCATTTATCTACGCTTCACAATCACAAATACAATTACTACGTTATCATTATTCATAATCATGTTTTCTCTACATAATATAGGACAGAATTATATGTTACATAACCTGTCATTGTAACATGCGAACCCCATTATTGTTATGTAGGTATCACTTGAATAACACATGAGGTCAACTGACAAGCAATGTTCAACTCACTTGCGGTTGTAAATATAAGAGATGCGCCAAAAATGTATACAAAAATAAACGGCAAAGGTTTTACGGAGCAAAATCTACGTGGAAATATCAACGCGGCTCTTGCTCTGATGACGAGTGCTAGTGATGGGACACACGGCAAAAAATATCGAGAATCGAGACTAATTAGTACGGAGTTATTTTTTAACGAAGGTGGGAACTGACGGGGTTATGGTGTATTTTGTCAAATTCGTAATAATTTAAACTAAAAAGTCTTAACTAGAGTATGTAGATTTACATTTAATTCTCACCAGTTTGTGACATTATTAAAATGATCATAAACTTCTGATTCCTCTATTAGAGGGTCCGTAACATTATAAATGCTAATCTATCATTGTTTCCAGACTCAGTACCATCGATTAAAATAATAATGATGTCATGAAAACCGATTAAAGGTTCACAGGTCATATTGCACATCAGCACTCAATACTCATCATTTATCTATTCATTCCTTTCACTATTTCGCTTAGGAAGTTAGGCATACTCGTCTTTAGTCACTTGCAATAATTGGATAAGTGGTGCTAACTATAGAACAACAAGGATATCTACCTACTGTTAAATATCAGATAAGTGTTAATAAAAGTTACTAAAAACAGCTGGAAGAAAAGACGAGGAAGAAGACAGACCAGGTGCTTCAACTACTACTGTATAAAGTAATGCTATGCGCTGCCATTCACCGACACCAATTCGCGGATGAAGTAGCACAGTGGTTTAGGTCTAGTCAGTAAGAGTCTTCACTACCCGCGGCTCCCGCCGGGGTCACTGGTGTCCATGAGGATTCTCCCACTTTACCAAAAAAAGGTGCCTTGACTACTCCAATTGATGGGTTGAAAGCATCAACAATTTAGTAGATCAAAGAAATCCCCAAATCGCCTGCAGTTTACGGACACCAGTATCCCACTTACTATCAAATGAATCAGGCGACCCGTTAGGCCATTTATAGGCAGTATAAAGCCCTACAATCCTAAAATAACGACTCGTTCCTAATAGGATAATACATAAAACAACAGTAGCAAACATTTTGAAGTGTAAAACGATGATTCAATTTGAATAATTTATAGTTTACTTGTTTGCGAGCTACAGACAATGAAGGTGACTACAGCGAAATAATTGCTATTGTATTTCTCACCCGACGCATTTGACGTTGGCGTGTCATTGTTTCCGATATAATTCTTACCTCACTACCAGCTCAAACGTGATCCGATTTATTAATCATTATTTTTGTCACGGATCAACCTTCGGTGGCATTCGAACACTTCATTACGCTAATAATAGCCCTGCCAGACGTACAGGCTGCTGACACCAAGATTTATTAGAAGCATGATTTTATAAACAATCTATTTTCATTTTTGGCTTTTGAAACAGATCATACACGTGCTACTTTTCCCATTATACCAATATTATCCACTTACTTTACGAAATTGTGTCAGTTTTTTTCTATTCTGTAAAATTATGATAACGATTCGATGTCTATCCCCTCACTATAGACAGTTGAGTTCTCCGTTGTTGCTTTTTTCCCATTTACGAGTTTCACGGCGGACCGTTGCCTGAAACTTACACGTACCCAGAATATAAATGCTAAACGCCGTCTCCCTCCAACTTGCGCAAGGAGAAAATTTTCCCTCCCTTTCTTCCCACAAATAAAAATGTGTAGCCACCTCAATGTTCAAATAGAAATTGCAATATCCATTTTTCCAACTCATTTAAATCTGAACCTTGGACGGAGTGGCGTTAAGACTGATTTTTAAGAAACAACGGTTGTAATTTTAAGGCACTTTACGACTGGAGAAGGAAAATGTGTCTTTTTCGAACCAGTTGCAGTTAAAATCCTCCGTCCCTGTTGCCTGCCCGTTGTGGCTGGCATATCTAAAATCATCTGGACCAAGTTAAAGCGATTATTTCAGCGGCGACTTTTTGAAAATGTGCAAACTTATTAATTCTGGCATTTGAGCGGCAAATTGCGTACCCAACAAATTACTTTGGATTTAAATAACGTAAAACTAATTAGAATAAGAAACTCTTCTTAAGTACGTCTTATTTATTAACTGATTAAGTTTATCGTCAGTCGAATGTCTTGGTAAAACTTGTTTAAGTTAGAGAAGGCTAGTCTGTAAGTTACTAAACAGGAGACTTTTAAAATATGCCAGGTACCCTGTATATGTAATTAAATAGACCTACTTACCTTATATATAACCTTAATAATGACTTGTATCAAGGAAACAGTTTCTTTCTAGTCATTTTTTTTTAAGTTTTTCTTTTTAACTATAAACTGTTATGACACTAGTTCCTGAATTGATTTGACCCTGTTTTGAAATTCTTTATGGTTTTACAGTGAGGACTTTTAATACGACAATAAATTTCTAATCTATCGAAAACACGCTTTATCATATATTATGTCCAGTTAAAATTTCTAAATCACTAAGTTAATGTCAGTGGATTGTGTGATAATTTACTGACCAAAAACATAATTAAAAAAAAACGTACACGTAAATCTCAAAAATACTTTTTATAGCAACAACATTATTACTTAAAACATTCTTGTTAAAACGAAGATTTACTACAACAAAACATCAGAACGCAACACAAAACTCAAATTCATAAAATTCAAATCGATCGCTTCGAAAAGTCAAATGCGAAATAGTGCAATTGAGTGCGTGAGCGCATCCAGGAATGCCGGGACTCAGGACATCGTCCTGGACCGGTTTCACACTTCACCGGCCCCAACTTACTGTATCGCACATTCAACTAACTGCGGAATATTATAATGATGTTATATTTTCTAATCATAACGTGGGAAACGAGACTAGTTATCCAGTTCTTTGATTATTTTTCTGGTTTATAGATCAATGTATTAAATAATTGATATTAGTTGGCTTTGTAATAGGATAAAATTTGATAACAGTTTTTTTATTGACAAGACTGACTTCTGTCTTGTACGTTAAAATTATAAGCTAATTTTGATATCCTCACTTTTCCAGTGATATTAATTTCAGATCAGATCAGTACAATCGCTCAATTATGAGGTAGATCCAAGGCTTTGTCACGTCACTCAACCAGACGTAATCATTTACCTACGTGGCGATTCTATCATCATTAAAGATTGTAGAAATGTCACTTATCTCCTAGATCAGTTCCGATTCTAACTTTTGTTTAAAAGAATCATTACTTATGAAACGTGTCCTCAAAAGCCAGTCCTTCACAACAGTATTCGAATGACCTGCAACAAAACCTTTTTCCTTCACAATTTCCGTTATTCTTGCAATTACAGCTATACGCGATAAACATTAGCAGTTATACAAGGAATAAATCTAACCCCTGACATTTGTGTTCATGCATAACACTCTAATGAACTAGTATTGATCTTTGAGGTAGCCATTGTGTCAGCATGTACATGATTATACCGAGTAGTACACGGCATACCTTTAATCGAATTAGCAGTGCCTATTACGCTAGAGTTGGATGGAACTCCGACCGGTAATTAGGTGACCTAAGCCAGTGTGCGTTTGTGAACATTGTACGAACTGTCATTTATAGTCAAATGTGAAGCTAGTTTATTGGTATTGATAGGTTTCTTAGAATATTTAGCAACAATAAAGTAAGAATCAATATTAAGAAATCAATTTCCTGGTTTAGAAAGAATAATTTCGTCATTACAAATAAATAATTTAGGTGAAAACATAAAAGTCCTACAATTTTTACAATGAAAATAGCACCAGATTTTGCTCCACAAGAATCCTTAAAATCTAACGTACCGAAATACGTAACTATTAAACACATAAAATATGTATATTTATGACATTTTAGAGCAATTAGAGATCACCTTCCAATCACGGCCAGGTCAATTCATATCAAGTGTATATGGAGCTAGCTTCAACGAGCCATTGAGTACGTGAGGGTTAACAGAGCTAAGTAGATTCACCATGACGTACGAGCTTATGTCCGAAACTGTAATTAAACTGGTAATCGAATTTAGGCCATTAGATCTTCATAATATGGTCTCAATACCAATGCAGCCTATTTGTGAATTAGGGTATTATAATTTCGACCTTAGTGCCCGAAATTGGTAACCTATGGATTGATTTCAGAACTGAAGCTTGATGGTGTGAGAATATTGTTCATGATGCGGTACATTACCTTCAATGATTGGTTACCTAAGATACTATAGCTGACTGGACCCGCAATGTACAGGAAAATTTTCACTTCTTGTACCATCACTAAAGAAGTTTGGCAGAATTTGTATGACGAATTCCTATCATCGATCCAATGTGTGTGTCAGATTCCCACCGTAAATGACGACACGTGCTTAACTTGATATGATTATACTGTCATCAACGTATTAATTAAGCAAAACAATGAGGCATATAATTCATGTCAGGACTAATTAAACACAACAACCTTAGTGTTTGGGATAGCCAAAGGGATTAGCAGGTGCAGAATTTGAGCACCCGTATCATGGATGCAGGGAAGTTCGATGTGGTGAAGTTGCTTTATGAAATTATTGGAACCTGGGATTTTGTCCGTTCTTCTTTTTGTACTACCTGTTCTGCTCTCTAAATTTTCTTACCATTGGAGTTCTTTTATATTTTCGTGCCTTTATATTTTGAACCAAATCAGGTATGCTGGTGATGCATATCCTTATAAAAGCTTGGAACTTATTTTTGTGATAGAGATTTAATAACTATGTTTTTTTTATAATAAGTATTTATCATAAAGATTAAAATGTTATTGATGTCACAACGAACTTGGAATCAGTGTCAGGGTGTTAGACACCCACACTCAGAACAAGCCTTTGTAGATCGCACAAATTCTTGTCCTATTTACAGTATACAAAATTTATCAATGAATAATTCCATTAATCGAAGAATTACAAATACGTAGATGCGGTCAGCATAATCGTCAATCACTACACATGTATGTACATAAATATTTAAGTACAACACGGTAAGTGGCACAAGTACCGTCGTAGACAAGATTTACGTTTTAGCCACCCGCTGTTACGCCGGCCAGAGCGCCCTCTCTATACTTTATTATGTTTAGTTTTAATAAATTATTTTGCGTCTTGTAAATTACATTTTATGGGATAACGAGAACTGGTAGCCAAGTGCAAACTAGACGAGTATTCAAATACGTTAATGACTAAACGAAATTAAAATATTGTTTAAGTATGTTTTCACTTGTAGTATTTACATGTGGCTAGTAATAGAAAAAAATATCAATGGTTTATCTCAATTAAGATTATTTTTGAGGCTTCATTGTTCTATTTTTTAAGATCATCGTTGAGCTACTTAATTATTTTGTAATTAGCTGTATTTATTTTAAATGTCAAAAAGATGTCCTCTTCCCTTTTTGCAGTGTCGGAAATACCATACCATGACATCAAAAGTTTCGAAAATTTTAAAACTTTGAACTAAATCCTCACATCAACGTTGAAGTATTGAAGGGTAAAATTATAACGGATGTGGTCCAAATCTCTCTATATGATACTTGCTAGGAAGGCATCCATTCTACTTAATCTTGGCATCACAATAGATGACCGCTGGCTTTCACGATCATTATGAACTAAGACGTTTATTGAAAAACTTGGTAAGTACTAGAAGTAGGATTGAAAACTATGGCAGATATTACTTAGTTTTTAATTTTAGTACATTTTGTGACCAAACTGTCAATCATAGTCTAATTTTTTGTGTACTACATTGTGACTTGTCTTTCCGAATTTTATTAGGCCCTTGCTTAGCTAAAAAGTCGGTCAGTTCTTTCTCAAATCTCTCCACCTCAAACCACTTCGACACCAACTTAATCCAATCACACGCCACTTGTATCAATAAGACCACACATTACTCGTACTATAACTAGAGTAAACATCTCACACAAGTTATTATCTCCCACAGCATTCAAATCATCAAGCACAACCAACACTTGTATAATATACCTGTACAACCGTGCGTAGTTTATGACTGCATTAATTATGGTTAAGCATATCCTAATTACTGTAATGGTATTAGTCTGAAACCAGACAACGGGAGGGGTCAGCGGAGGGGGCGATTCACGTGCTCCGAACTCCAATGTGAGCCATAATTATGTATAGACATAAATAGGTACTTAGTATTATGTAGAAACAAAGCGATTTAGTGGCCTGTTAATTAGTTAAGATCACGTTATGGTTTGCTGTTGTGGAGTAAATTGAGCATGTTGGCTTGTTATCTGCTTGATTTGCAGATGAGGAAAGTGTTGATTGTTTGTTTTGTCATCTGGTTAGGCTTTTTCTGTATAGTTGGGGATTTTTTCCATTCTCAACTTCTTTTTCATCGAGTCAACAGTCAACAGAATTTTTAAGAAAAAATTGTCTTTATGATCCGTCTCAACTAGTTCTGTTTAAGATCTTCCTGTTGGTAACACATCTGATGGGCTTCTAATTGACAGAAAATCGATTTGATTAGCTGACCTGTGCTCCAGGTGGAAATGGAACTAAGCAAAACCGGGATTTTCAAGGAACCACATTTAAATTAAGTTTGAAGATCGAAGAGAGTCAATTATTTTAATGGACTTCACAGACATTATTTCACAATACATTTTCAGTAGGCCCATAAAATTAAACTTATCTACCAAATACTATCAAATCGAAATCTATAGAATGCTAATGCGACCTATTTTAAAAAAGCTACTAATTATCGGCAGTAGCCCAATAGTAATTGGTAAACAGCCTTACGACTAATTACACAGGTTGGATACAATGCCTTGATGAACTCATTAACTAAATGGATTTTTATAGGTCTGCATGGAGTAAAATGAACTTCACAACGTTGGTGTTACAGAAAAGCAAAATTCAACCTTACCCCATTGCGATACAGATGTTTTTTAGCGAAAATATTTCTACTGATATGTAGTAAACTGTTGGAATGTAGGAAAGTGTTTTAAGAGCCTTTGAGTATCAACAACAGTAATTAATTAGCACGTTTCGGATCTGACCTTTTAATGCCGAACGACCGGCCACCGATCACCTGTATATTTACGCTAGCTATATTTAAATTCACTCACAAACACTTATCCTTTCCAATTTTTATTACCAAGAAGTCTATACAGTGTTTTATACGAGGAACTTGTTGGAAATAAAACTGTGCCTTTTTATCCAATTGTTTGTCGTATTCTAGATTAATAATCATGTTGTTTTAAATGTAAAAAACATGGGACAAGCCATTTCATCAAATGAAGATTCCCTCCTACATTTTTAAAGAGTTATGGTGTGAGGAAAATCACGCAGTGTGTCGTCTTTGTAATTAAGCAAAGAAGGCGTCAGAAGACGGGGGTGACGTTGAGAATGTTCTGCGATCTCATTTCCATGCAAATGAGGGTAGTACGTAAGACCGCACGTCGATAGACACAATTAATTAGAATTATCAACCTTGTGTCACTGATCTTAAGAGCGATGTTAGTCTTGAAGTCTTCCCAGTGATGTGTGGTGCAGTGTACTTGTTATACATCAGATGGTAGGCTGTCGCGATAACAGTTCTGGCGGGCGGGCGTCGAGACGTCGCACAACTCGGGTTACACTTGATCGATAAATAATACCTTGTGATAATGACTTCGACATGCCACCACTGCTCAGATTTAAAACGATTTTTAATTAAGACGTTGCCTTCACAAAACCTTTGAGGTCTCTGCCTATTTTAGAAGCTGTAATCAACTCAGGGGTCCGGCCACGGTTTTTTAATATTATACTGTTGCAGTTCTCGTAAAAAGTCATCATTCTACGAGGTTTAGTTTTAAAGATTCTTAGATTTTTTTCACTTACCCAACTAAATTTTTGTACGACTTTCTACAAAAAACATTTGCTGTGGAATTAGCTGTAAATGAGAATGAAATAAAAAACACATGTGCCTTTTAACTTATTTTATACATATTGATACAAAAATAACAGTCACTGTAAGTCTTAAAAGTTAAAACATCTTCTAGTTACGATTCATCAGTTCTTTCATTTTCTATATCATCAATTAATTTAAGTATCCCCATTTTTAATTTTCTTTTCTCTTTAATCGTAAAACTTCTAATATCAGGTAAAATACTTCTAAAAAACTGTAAGTCTTCACTCTCTTCTTCCGCATCTTTGTTCTCCATTAATTTTCTTTTCTTTGAGTTCTCTTGATGTGATTGTTCATTATTAGTCTTTTTTGGAGGTTCACTTGTATCTGTTTCATGTTTATCAAAATTGTTGGACAGATCTGGTTTGATTTCGATAGGGTTCCATTCGTCTATGGAATCGCTGTGCGTGTTAGCGTCAGAATTGTCGACGTATAAGAAATTGCATGATTTATCTTGATCTCTAGATGGTGAGCTAAAAGAACAGATGTAACAATATTTATTACCTTTTACCTTCAAGAAATGTTCCAGTTAATTTACTGCCAAAAAGCTAAGTGTGTAGGGAAATTGATCTTGTTGCATGTACAGCTAGAGAAAGTGAACAAAAATATTGCATAAATGCAGATAACTTTAAATAAAAAGTTGATATTAAAAACGCTGAGATATTAGTTGAAGGGAATCTTTTTACATCACGAGATGTGATACTTACGCTTTTGGTCTTACGAAAGGTTCTAAAAATCGTAAATGGTCATACAAGTAGTACTTCTTGAAGCCACCAGAATCGTTGTTATTTTGGTGTAGTTTAGCTTTATATCGATTGAACGATGATCTTATCCCTTTCCATTTCACCTTTACTTCATCAACTGTAACAAAAGACTACATTAAGCTTTTCTCTCCAGTTTTTTCTTTTCTGCCTTTTTCTCTTTGCTTTTTCCACCAGGGTTATGGTTAACATCTCCTTATATTGAAATTATTTCTATCCTCCCTTATTACTTGTCTTAGACCCGAGTGACCTATCACTTCAAATAAAACTGTCGCACCTGTAGAAACTGCGATTTTATTTACAGAAAGAGAAGAGACACTACACGACATGAGATAGCGTCTCACTTTGACAGCAGCAACACTATTACTTTAAATCAAGCGGTGGGCCTTTTATACTATCATCATACCCTTATCCTTATCCAAATTATTATATGGACTTTTATACTATGTTTAAACATTTGTTACAAAAAAATGATGATGATATCACATACCTGTGCATTCTTCATTGAGTTCTGCTTGAACACTAGCAGCCACTTTGGCCCAGGCTTCCTCTGAAAACCTGGTTCTGTAGGAGTCCAGATTCAGATCATATAGTTCTGGATAACGTTCTACTATCTTCACCAGCTCAATCATCAAATGCTGATTGTCTTTCATCTTTTTGTCAGTTCTGCTGAAAGTTAAATATTTTATTAGAAAATTGATTATAGATTTTTTGTTGAAAATAATTGTTATCAATGAATGCAAGCGATATTCATTGACATGGCCAGGACCTGTCATATGGATGACACGAAACGACGTAGGTATGTGTCATTTATCTAAGAAAAGCGTTCAGATTGAATACCCTGTGATTCTACCTAGAGTAGGTACTCTTTAGGTTCCTGTGCTGCCATGTAAAATAATAATTCTTTTGATAGTTTGTCCAATTGCACAAATAGAGACGAGTAATACGTTACTGGTCGGACTCCGATCCGATTTTTGATTTTTTGCTAGAACATTGTGATGATTGAAATGATTTTTTATATAAAAATATGCTTGTTTTGTTATTAAGAATCAATTTAACATATGTTGTAAGGGCGCGTGGTATCATTTTTATGTCATTGATTCACATATCTTGCGAAAAAAATCTTGATTTTTCGTTAACCGAGGGTTGTAGAGTAAAACTTCAATCTTTTATTGTGACGAAAATATTTACATAGAATATTGCAACGTGTACAACTAGTTTCATTTTGATATTCTTAATCAAAATTAAACTAAAAAACATTATTTTCGTTTTTATTAGAATACTATATGACATTGTAATGTTAGTTTTTTACTCCTACTGTATATTCACTTTAAAATTAAAACCGTAATACCTCCACAACAGGCATATTTTTGCAATAATTGATACATAAAAAATATAATCTATCTTACTCACTGGAAATTTGACTGACTGACATTCAATCAGTCATATTTTGACATTTAATTGTGGGTCATTAACCAGCTGTCTTGTAGTCATATTACAATCAAGTATCAACTAATTTATATGTTAAACTTGTTGCTACTGAGTAATAATTGTAATTGTGAATTGACTAAGAACACGATGTATGATAAATGTTACGTATTATTATTTCTCATTTTTAACAGATTTTAAAAGGAGATTTTAATGAAGTCGGTCGGTGTCAAACCCTTGGATCATAAACATAATATAATATTCCATGAATTTCACAAAAAGCTATCTAGTCCCGAACTAAGCAGAACTTGTATTATGAGTACTAAACAACTAATAAGCACTTATATACTTCTAAATACATAGGTACCTACATTACATATTATAGATAAATTACAGCCCGACACAGAAAAGAAAATATGTTCGTGCTCGACACACAAACATTGGTCTTGGGAGGGAATCGAACCCACGACCTCTGATATAGCAGTCAGGACCACTAACCACTAGACCAACAGGCCAGTCAAACATACATACCGCATATAGCAATCATAACATACTTATACGCCAAATTTAAAAGCGAATTTTACATAGTTAAGTCTCGCATATCGTATGGAAAAAATCGTTCGCCTAGCATATCTGTCTGTAATGCGTCCGGCTAACACCCCACCACAACTACGCAACATTCAAGTAATTCACTATTCAACTCTATGATATCGCCTGCGTAAATACCATAAAGTACCACGTTACCACGTTAATACGAAGTCCAAATGAATAGTTTTATCAATAACAAAACAAAGTTATAACAATATAACTCACCGATAGTGATAAAAGAGGATATTTGTTTACAACGAACGCTGTGACCTTCCACTCAACTCGTAGTATACTGACGCGCCACACCGACACGCTGCGCACGTTCTGTCTCACTCTTTAACTTGCGTTGGAAAGGGATGGCGCTTTGCGGTCGCGCGACGCCACAGCGACGCGGTGTTGCCATGCCGCTCTAACGTCACATCGCTACATGCTTGTAATATTTTGTGCAACATACTGACTCAACTGCTATAAGAAATTGAATTCTATTACAATGCGCTAAGGTTGAGATTTGAATGTGAGGTATCAGTATTCGAAACTCTTCGTGACTCAACCCGAGAGTCACTTGTCAACTGGTATTTTTAGTGTTAATTATACATTCATGGATAATCACGATTAGTGTAAAACAACTGCTGAAATTATATTGTATATTTAGAATGTTTAATTGTCAGCTATTTTTGTCACGCTTTCTGTTCACGGCATGATTTATTGACGATTGTATTGTTTTTAATGGTAATGTATTTGGATTTCGTTTTTACTACAATCATGGATTCATATTTATTAACACGCTATTCTATTACGCGGCTTTTGAATACCACGTGCCAGTTCTTAAACTGTTTACCTAGATAACTCCATTATACCTCATAAATTACCAAGTATTAAGTAACGGATAAGTAATATAAAAATAGAAGTTACAAGTTCCAATAACTAGACATATATTTTTTATTTTCTTCTAAGAGAAAGCCGGCTCTACCGGACTCGTCACCAAATTCGCTGATACAAAGAAGGCCCCGATAGAAAAAGTATAACACTCACAAAGCCCTCAATAACACGCTTTATATAAGTACTTTATTTTAAGTATTCCCTTTTCTTTGATGTGAGAAAAAGTCATGGAATGTTCCATCTGCTATCATCCTGTGTAACTTATAAACGACTTTTATATATAAACGCCAGACTTTTTACTTTTCTTACTAAGCGCGTGCTCACACTGAACGCTTTATTTCTACTTATTCCATTTGTAGGTAAGTTATAAAGGTGGTCAAAATATTATTTTATTTGTTGACCACACTAGAAGCTAAACTACTACATATATGTGTCTGTAGGGTATCAGATGCTTACAAATAATTAATATTCATTTAAAATATTTGTAAGTGCGGGAATCAAATCTGTATTACGTTATGATACTCGTATGGTTATTGGAAACCGTTTTTCAAGGAGTTCGTATAAATATCTTGTCGTAAAAGCTGTTACGTATTTTCAAATTTAAAAACTATGAAACTGTGTTTGTCCTCTGAATTTTGCGTAAATTAGAAATCAATTTACAAATATTGGTAATATACGAGTATGTACTTATTATTATACATAGACCTTGTAAGACTGATCAAGCCAAGTATTGCTGATTAAAACAGGCTTCTCTCACTTAAATTACTATCCTTACTTTAAAGGCTACACTGATAATGAGTTAATACAATAAAAAAGAATTACAGGCTAAAGGTGTCCACATGCCAGTAATAAAGGTCTTTAAAACTGTTAGTGATACATAAATTGCACATGTACCATTAAAGTTATAATTAAAAAATTAAAATAAGCTAATAATAGTGACGAATGGACTTGACTTGCATCTGGGGGTCTACCATCACCTCAGCAGCTGTAAAAGCGAGACGGCGATAGACACGGCGTAAAGTGCCATCTTGCTCTAACCAATGCGACAGTCATACTTCTTGTACTCTCAGTAGGCCCCCTGAATTCCATAACGCAATTACCAACGAATTCGAACCACGAAAAAACTGTTCTATTAATAGTGGCAGACTTAAGGGTTATGAGAAGTGAAGGGTTAATTATAATAATGTATTTTAATTATAATAACCACGCGCCTTAGTTCCCGATTCCCCGTTAAGAATGGGACCACCCCATTTCTTCCCAAGGGTGTCGTAAGGGGCAAATAAGGGATTACGCCAGGGGTGTAAGCATCTTCCAACAACCTAATAACTTATGAGTAAACTAATAAAACCTCGCCAAGCATAGTGGTTTTGGGTAAGACTGAGGCTCAATTGATAGGAGAGTTGGCTTTTCTTATCAAGTGTACTTTTAAAATAACTATTTTAATTCAAATGTTCTTAAGTTTAGGATCCTAGGATACGTTTCTGGAAAAGACAAAACAAATCAACCAAGTGTGAAATGACGACAAATGAGACAACAAAAAACGTAATTATAGAAGAATTCGAAGTCGACGAGATGATTTAAAAACCTATAAATAATAACCACATTAATTTTGATACTTAAGACATTGTAACGTTTTTACGGATGGACGTAAGTAAATATAATGCTTTATGAATATTAAAATTTAAGAAACGAAGCCATTGACGCACGTTATGAGAATCAACAAAGAAAAAAACAAAGGACGAACCACAAATCGTATTTTACCATAAAATTAGTTGAGCGTGTGTGTGTGAGCTGAGAATACAGATTGTGTATGTGTGCGTAGAGGCGACATCTGCTGAAGTCGCGCACGTGGCTCGAACACCTTTTGTACACCGCATGAACCCACCTTTTTACCAATGAAACTATTAATAAACTGACACAGTTCTAAAATTACACTTTTACAGCGGACATCGCTTGATCAAGATGGAGAAGGGTGAAGTATATTGTATAGAACACCTTCATTAGTGGTACTTAGAGTAAATGCACCCGAAATGATGAATTTATTAATTGTTTTATCAGCTATTTTGTCTGACTTGGAATTACTAATCGTCTGACAGATTTTTTATGATAGGGTTAATTGAAATAGGTCCAACGATTTACAGGATTAAAGTTCTATATTACTCACATCCGATATCATCTTCATCATCCTAGGATTACAAGTGAGAATTCTCCCTGAGAGAATAACAGAGAATGACGTTTGGCAAATCCTAAGAAGTCAATTTTGACACCAGCCCTTACTTTTTTCCTGAATTATATCACGAACGAAGTACTGAGTACTGATGCTCAACAGCTGATTTCAATTTGAAGATACTCCAAGGACAAGAAGATCGGCCAGCTTCTTTCTTAACGCATAAAACCTTATTGGTATCTTTTTACCAAAAAATCTTGCCGCGTCCCAACCTTCATAGAAGCAGGTTAGGAGTACAATCCTCCGACCTTGAACTTATGATGTGACAAGTTATAAACAACTGCACACGGCAAATTGTTTATACTTAATGTATTATATTGACTGTTGGCTCACTTGTCCCTAGTGGGGTTTGTTTCCATTTCCAATCGTACAGCTGTGGCCTGTATTTTTTATATTTATTTTGTTGGTGTTGTAAAAGATTACTGTCTTGTTATAATTTTCTTCCTCAAAATTTACACAATGCCGTCTAGACCTGTATATTTCTAAATACACACAAAATATTCTAGACAAATAATAGGTGGTCATCACACTAACATTTATCCTGGGTGGGTAAGGTGGGTTTAACCCTCCAGTATAGTCAGGGCTACTAACCACTAGATCAACAGGCCTGTCAAATTGCACTCGTCCAAGGATTTTTTTCTTTCCTCTCAAAATTGTTACTTTCTTAGGATGAAGTTTGTCTCTACACGGCAATAGTCATTAGATTATGTTTCAAACAGGTGAGTTTGTATTGTTTGTTTGTATTCGAGACAGTTTGTAACAAAATTGAAACAAAAACCTAAACTTCTCTGACATTGAATCAACCACTAAATATTACATAATTAAAAAAAGTCCCAAAATGCACACTAATGCAATACTATTTGTTCGGCGTTTTTTTATCACTTCCCACAGAGCGTTGTGTAACAATTGAAAACGACGTAATTTGTAATATTATTAGTTTTTTGTTTACATAGATTCATACATATTTACGTAAACGCAATCAAGGTCGCATATTAAATAGATGAGAGAAAAAAGGCACTGTAGGTGTTGTTGTTGTGTACCAAAATAAATAAATAATAGTAATAAACTGTATTTTATGGTGTGATTTCGAATTTACCACCATAGCAACAAGAAAAAATGTCTGACAATTGAATACCTTTTCTTTCCGTGAATTCCGTGAAATTCCGTGTGGTGTCCTGTGGATATAAAGAATAGCACCACCCCATATCCTCCACTGGGTGTCGTAAAAGGCGACTATTGGACCTTAAGACCCAGTGCACTGTACCAAGCACCTTGGGTCACCCGAATGGTGGCGGGTAAACCACCAACAATCGCATTCCCAAAGAGGGTTAGTGTCAGGCAGGCGGCCGACTATAAAACTATAGCCAAAACTTTAAGCAACACGTCTAGAAGACGTGTTGCGCCGACCCCAAATAATGATAATTGGGATAAGGGCAGGGGAATGATGAATTGAATACCTTTTCTCCATTTTTATTTTTAAAAGTATTTCAGTGGGACGGCAGTAAGAATTTTTTCAGAGCCCGTTATGGTAAATTTAATTCACAAGTTGCAGTCAATTAGCACTTAAAAATTACTTAGATTTGTTTTTAAAACATTCCTTTCCGCGTTTTTGATTCTACTTGCAAATGTAAAAAACTGTTTTAATTCTAATTGACATAATCTTGATTCAAGGACAAAAATACAGTGCATAGCATTATTTGTTTTTGTCATTGTTACCTTCAAAAGTTAAGCTAACATGTTTGAAATAATATTATTCTTGTGATACTTATTCAGAAATGTTTTGATCACGTACGACATTTGAATGAATCAAATAACATTCAAAGACTCGGCAATCAGTCAAAGGTCTAGAAGTAGTCTAGTAGTAACTCTTTTTTTAAAGATAGAAAACTAAAGAGGTCTTATTATATTTTTTATTTTACAATATAACAAATGAACGCTTGACATTCTATTACGAATCAAATATCTTAGACTTCCACAGAATAATAATATACTCCACGACTTTCACACAACGCCATCTAGTCTCAAACTAAGCAGAGCTTGTATTATGAGAACTATGCAACTGATAATCATACTTACATACTTCTAAATACATACAATTTATAAATAAATTACACCCAGACACAAAACAAATGATCGTGCGCATTTCACAAACATTTATCCTGGGTGGGATTCGAACCTTCGACCTCTGGTATACCAATCAGGGTCACTAACCACTGGACCAACAAGCCAGTCGAATCGTTTAACATTGTTTAAAGGTAGGAAGTGGGCATCCATAGTTTCCGAGACTGCCTTCCAAAACCGTGTCGTCCGACGTCAACGGGAACGCACCCCCCTCCACCGTTCCCTCGGCAGGTGAGCTTATGACGTGACAGGTGCTCTAAACAAAATTATAACTCGCAGCTATATGCATCGTAATATTTAACGCAATCATTATTGTTGTTCTGCACAAATGATACAAGAATATACCTCTTGCGAAATTACGTTCATCACTTTAATTATTGCTCTTTATTTCAATCGTTAATTATAATTATTAAATGATATATCGGTATGTTATTTAAATATTGACTTCTTGAGCATTCATACTTCTTTTCGTTTGTTTTACTAATTAAATTAAATGTACTTAGTAGGTTAAGTTCCATTCAGCTATTTACCTCTCTTTAAAATGTTTGAGTTCTTTACCGACTATAAGTAATTACACAAGGATAATTGTATTTTTTAACGTCAAGCTAAAATACATTAGCGTGTCTTATTAACATGATAGATATATCTATTTAGATGACATAGTAAAAGGAGATAACGAACTGTTAATAAGTATTAAGACTAACGACCTCGCCGACCCCAATCAATCAGCCAACAAAACCAAAATTAAAAATGATCAATAAACAATTCAAATCGGTTACACTTCAAAAATAGCAGACATATGTTCAACACCTTTCATAAACCGGTCGAACGAAGGACATCCGCTTTTTGGTTGATAAAAAAATCGAGTTCAACATTCTCACAGGAACCGCTGCGTATCCGGTGCGCGGGCGCCGAATAAAAACGATCATTTGTTAATGTCGGAGTATTGGGCCACCAGGTAACCACGCTTCGGCTTTGTGCACGTTTGAATCCGTCAATGTCATATACCAGCTCAAGCCCCGCACTCGTATTGTGTCTACCTAAGTATGTTAAAAACAATTTTGGATCTTGAGAAACTCGTGTGTGAATGCCGAATGTTCTTGCTTCTGAGTCAAGTTGCTGCTTCGATTTGATTTCGGATTTAATGACAGATTTACTCTTAAAATCTGTTTCTTTCTGCTATTTTCTATGAAAGAGTTGACTTTTTGACTAGTGACAAATTACAACTACAAGGTCTAAATAGTTTTAACAATCATTTAGTGCAATGTAAACTTGTCTTCTTATAGGCCGTAGTGTAGTTAGTGCAATGTAAGTCCAAACTGTAACCACAAGCAACACCAACTTCAACGTCCCATATAATTGGCGGCTCAGTTTTATCTCCAGACAGCATTCTCCATCTGCAAACAAAATGTAACATTATGGTTTTACGAAATTTGAGTGCAGTGGCGGAATGTCGATCAATGTGGCTTTACCAAGGTACAGATTTTGTTCCTTTAAGTCTGATTTGTTACTTTGAAAAAAGTTATTGAATTAGAAGTAATATGACGTCTTCGTCTTTTGTCATAAGTACACCATCACCACTTCAGACTAGATTACCAATCCATATCATTATTATTTCTCAATTTCGTATTTTTCATATTTACTTGATTAGTTATGATTGTTTAATACTTGTGTTTACGTTCATATCTTTATTGTTAGATCAACGCCATTAAGATTAGATTTGATCAAAACTGTATCAACATTCGTTCCAACTATGTTTGCTCCGTTAGCAATTTGTTCTTCAAGATTTAACAAACGTGTGAACTAAACTAAAGTTTCACTTAAAAAATCTGCATACCACACAACCGTTACAACAAGCGCTTACGAGTGGCAACTTTTAACTTTCAAAAGTAGTGCAACTGTGTTCATATGTCAACCGTCTACCAAAATTATTGTAAGAGCTCTCTATAGAACGGTATGATGACCTCTAATCTACATACATACAAATGACTTCCACGCATGGACAACAACAATAATTCGAATGTTTTGCCGACATACCTTTACAGCTTAACCAAACAGCAACGACTCTTATTTGTTTATGCATAAGGTTGAAAATGATCAAGCAAGTGTATTCAGAATTGGTAAAAGCTATGTCGTTTTGACGTTTGGTAATAGTTAAGTGAAAGGCTGGATACGTGAGAAAACCGACGCCTATTGTAACAATGCCATATTTTGCCGTCATCTAGGCCAGTGATTGATCAGAGTAAATATTTTATTCCCACTGTTGCATGCGAACTGATGGCCGGTGGTAGATTGTATGGTAACATTTTTAAAGCATTATTATTTTAATATTGGTTGCGTATTCAACTGAAATTTACGGTTTCCACTAATTATATGGCGAGAGGAATTTACAGTGGAAAATGGGTTTTATGAACCATTTTAATAAATTGCATTGGTTTAATATACTTTTCATAATATCCTAGGAATTAAGCATATATTATGTCGTAGTTACATAGTCTGCTTTACTTTGTTGAAAACAGCCTTGAGTAACTCAGCAAAAACACAACAGGACAATTCTGCTCTTACCCTGAAATTATGGCAGAGCGTGGTAATTTCCAATTTGAAGCAGCTTATTTGAAGGCCGTTTTACTACTTATTAAGAACCGTGCAGATAATCGTTAATAGGGTCCCAATCTGTTTTAAATTAATAGGAGCCATCAATCAGGGAGCTAAATACATGGTGGCAATGAAAGGTTTACAAAACGAACTTGAAGTCCAACACTGATTTCTGGTTTTCAATTAAGTGAAATCAAATGAAGAGACAACCACAATTGATTAGCTCTATTTATATCTCAGTATGTATGCAATTGTCCGTATTGTGATATTAGGAGAATATTATATAGCATATCTTTAAAATAACGGCCATGGACGACGCGCTGGTGTCGACTTCAAAGCAAACAGAAGCAAAAGCCTTAAACAGAAACCTTCATAATGTCCTTGAGGTTACACTAATTTATGTCGTAATAATTTACCCCTAAAGTGTATTTAGAACGTAAAATGACATATACATGCTGTGAAAAGAATAATTTATTGCCATTAGTCAACGCAAATAAGCAAGCTTTCGGTAACGGAAGCTAGCTTTGCATTTTGACGTCATTGTTGGCAGACATGCGATACTATATTTAACATTTCATTGTGACCTGAACCAGCCTGACCTTTAAACCAGTTCGAGGACCCTCGGTTACACTTTGAAGGATATTCAGAACTTTTTACACATTTGTATAAATTACTTTATTGTTATTGAGTTCAAGTGTCTCGATGGTGACTGAAATATGAGCTCCGAAAGTATTTGATTCGCAAATATTTATTGAGAAAGATTAAATCGCTGTTTTACGATCCTTCGAATTTTTGCCGTAATTTTTCATACATTTTCTATTGCAGTGAGTACAATTTCAGTAAGCTCATCAGAATTGGGGTAGCCCTTGTGGTCCTTGAGATTAGAAGAGGTTTCAATATCAGTGATCAAGATAAAACCATCTTCAATAGTCGTTCAAGTCTAGGTTATTGGGTGGACCGATATTTATTGAAGGTCGTTAAGGTCAATCAAATTTCGGAATAACTTAGTCTGGGTTTTCTAAAGGACAAAGGACATCGGATGATTCGAAGAAATCTACACCAAGATTTAATTAAGATGTTAAACTCTAAATTCAGTCAATTTTAATCTACTCGTACTTTTAAGCTATTTTTGGAATGTTAAAAAAACATCTACGGAGGCGCGAATTTATAGGTTAACACGATCGACAGTGAATTAATATTGATAAATAAGATAATATGCGATGGTAAATGGTATAGTTGGGTATATAATTAATGTCTGATGGCCGTTGTTATTTTTTATTGCGTGGTTATTTTTTATTTTGGCCCCAAGGCTTGCCATTGCTATTCAATTCCAAAATACCTTCATCTCGACTCCCTAGAATGCTTTTGGATACAGGCCTCCCCCTTTTGACACTATTTGTCTGTCCTGTATGTCCTTCAACCAGGTGTTGCCAGTAAACTCAGCTATAATCAACCCTACGTACCCCCCAAGATATTGAAAAGCCCGTCTCGGCTAACCAAGTTTGATAACTCCCATTGTTCAGTTTCAGAACATCTCGAAAGCACTAGTCTACGTTTAATCAATAAACATGCTGTGCTATACATTTCAATGTATATTTAAAATACAGAGGATGACAGGTTGTAACCTCATTCACTGCGTTCCATTTAACATAACCCATTTCGCTTAGCTGGTTTTCACAAATAAAGCGGGATTTTCACGGTATTTTCCCCGAATACAGTACAAAAACTCTGTAAATAATAATTTTGTTGCTTTTTCGGGAATTCATATACGTATGCATCCAATTCAATTTGAATGTATGATAACTACGTGTGTTGGTATTGACGAAGAGTTATGTTTGCATTTTGCTCGTGGCAGTGTCGGTTTATTAGTTCTGCTATTGTTTTTAAATGTGCTGTGAACTCTGCTTAGGGCTTTAGGTTACACACACACGAGTAACGATACTTATAGCTTAGTTCTGATAAAAATTTAAGCTCCGCTTCCTAGACATCTATGTCGAGTATTTAATTGTGAGGGGTGATCTTTTAGCCAAGCAATCATAGTCGTAATGAGTAAATTTGACAACAGATTAAATCAGCCGTAATTAGAAATTGTGAGCCATGTTAAATTGTTTTACTATAACTTCCAGTTAAAGCCGACTACTTTTCACAGCATAATGAGATTGCAAAAATAAATAATATTAGAGGAAGTCTTGAGAAAAATGCGTCATCCTCGCGGCACGTGTTCGCATTAACATTAAAATCTTTCAGACTAATCTGAAGTGCGTTTGCAGATTGCTGGAATCACAGATATTTCTACTGAATATGTGCTAAAAAATCTTCGATTAATCTTCAAAAAAATAATTTTATAATAAGTTTCACTTTGTATCAGGGAAATCAGTTTTTATTCCATTTTACCTAACCATGTGACTAAAGATGCTTTGAAAGTCAAGTATCCCTTAGTAGGTACATTTTCCAGAACAAAACAAAGAAAAACAACAGACCAACAAAAACAGCATATCCAACAAAAGAAACAAATGAGTTAAAAAATTGACGTTTAGAAGAAAATAACGTAACAAAACGATAAGGCAAATCGTACAATTACAGAGTTATGTAATAGTTCATGGGCTAGCCGCGAAGGTTGTTTGCCATTCGACTCCATTGTTGCGCAATCTGTCACGTTAAGATGTATTAAATACGTACACGTAAGTGTATTTCTATATGTGCATATTAGCTAACTTTAGCAAGTACGTTTATATTTTGGTGTGTGAACAGCCCACACAAACGCCGCATTTCTTAACTTTGTACATCAACAGTGAGTTACGATGATCAGATTCTGTGGGAAAATCTTTGTTATGGATTTTTATGGTGAGTTGGTTTTAGGTAGTAGATGATCAGTTTGGAGGGACGTTGAAATTGCTCGTATTATTCGCTTAAGTTAGGGTAAACATTTTAAGGGTTTTTGTTAAGTTTGAAAGTAGGTCTTTAGAAGAACATAATATAGGTACAGAGACACCAAAATCTTTATTACGAATTAATTAGAGGACTCCAGAATCTAAACCTTTAGTCAACGTTAAACTTTTTAGCACTATTCAAGTAATTTAATACGTGTAAGTAGGCTCGTTATTCTTAAAACGACCATGTACTTCATAGGTTAAGTTCTGAAGTTTGTTATTTCTTGTCTCATTAATATACAGAGAACGTAAAAATATTGATTATGTGGTATAATTACTGGTTGATGCCCGCGGCTTTGTTCGCTTAACCTTTGAATTACGTAAAATGTATGGCTCAATAGCCTTACGGTACCAATGATGTACCTACTGCCTATGGTAGCAATGGACTTAGTATTGTTATTCAAAGTCAAAAGATCGACAGATTCCCGAAGAGAGAGTTAAATCTGTTCCTTGATCAGTGCTGGAGGCAGTGCGTCAGATTTGATGCGATTGTTGATGGTCTTTAACACAAGAAAAACATGAAAAACATTGAATACGACCTAGATTCTCATTTGTTTTAAATTCATCTATTGAATGATCTGTAAATTCAAATAAAAAGGGCACAAATAAAATATCTGTTAATGTCATCTTTATACACCGATCAAGCAAATATCGGGCTCCTCTATTGACATTTTATTATACTCTGACAAAACCATGACGCACCTAAGCCGAGGCACGTATGTCCACGCGGGGGCGCGAAGGAGATCGAAAATAAAAACCTCCCCGTGGGTAGGGAACCATCCCCAAACATATTACCCGAATGTTGCCAGTGTTGCCACTGAGGGCCCAGAAATCCCCGATTTTTTTGCGATAATCAACCGCCGTTCGCAGTTACTGTTAAATCTAAAACGTGGATACTTGAATTGTGTTATAAAATCTTATTTTAATACTGATTCTCTTTGGAAGCCCATTGTTAACCCAAAATTGTATTTTTGTATAGCC
This sequence comes from Chrysodeixis includens, assembly GCA_941860345.1. NCBI lineage: Eukaryota > Metazoa > Arthropoda > Insecta > Lepidoptera > Noctuidae > Chrysodeixis > Chrysodeixis includens. Next base: position 3,896,206 of record OW796094.1, read on the forward strand.
TTAAATGATATTTCGATATCCACAATTCGATTCCTGAAATTATATTTTTTGGCTATCAAGATACAAGTTGCTATTAAGAAAATTCTTTGGGACTATTCTTCGATAAAAACATCCTTTCAAAAGAAAATAAACAAAAGATTATTTTATATCTCCATTTTAAACACTTCCTTTTATAAGCAATATAAGCAGAAAGCCATTCAACTTTGTTTCAATTCCAATCTTAAAAGCGGGAGCTTAATAAAAATGGGAGAATGCCATCCGCATGAACATCCTTAGGTACCTATATTAAGCTGGTGTTTAACTTCACTCAGGTAAATAAAATGAAGATAGCCGTGAAAGCGAATGCGAGCCGTATCAACAGAATTCGTTCGCGGCCTCCGAAATGGCTTTTCTATTCAATTTTCGATAGAGATTTTTTACCTACCCGCAGTTTTGCGTACGGCGGAACCAATAAATCTCCTCTCGAGGTAAGGGGCGAATTAATCAGTTGACTAGTTCGACGATCGGTTTGACGACGGATCCCTCGCCTCCACACAAATGTGAACCGAAATGTGTCACAGAATAGGTTGATCTTCCGTTGTACGGACCATTTTTATTTACTGCAAGCAAGGTGAAAATAAGAAGTGGGAATAAATAGTAGGGCCTCCGCCGATACACTCTGAGGAGATTAAAGTGTTCTGGTGGGTAGGGATCAGCGGTGTAATATAAATTAGGAAAATGTTGATGTTTGTTTGGCACAGAAAGTAACGGTCAACTCGTTTAAGCACCGCACGCGAGCGGGTTCCGCAATAACCCCGATTTAATAAATAATAAAGCTAATTTTACACGCCGTAAAATAAAAAAAATCACTTGATTAAATTTTAGGAAAGGCCGAAATTTAAAAGCCGTGTTGTTTCCCGCCCATTAGGGTTAGGGAGGGTGGGGTCGCCGGGCGGGTGGACATCGGGCACGAATTAATAAACAAGCCGGCCAAGGGCACGGGCCACATGACCTTTGGGCCTATCCTTGTCCTCTTTACCTGTTACTAAGTATTGTAGGAAGGACTGAAAATGCCATGCTTGTAAACATAAAGCAATCAATAAATCATGGGAAACAAAGCAACTTAAAATGTCGTCATGAGAAGGAAGAAAGGAAAGATAACTTGTAAAAAAATATACATTAAAGAAGATGATCGTTACAAAGAGCAAATCCTCAATTCGCTATAAAACGTCGCGCTGAGAGTGGGTGCTCCGGCGCGGCCGAGGGAACGTTGTCATTCAAAATCAGACCACGTGTACAATATTTCATCATCAGGATGGGTGGTACCCCCGCCCCCCGCCGGCGCTCTCGCCCCCCGCCGCCACCCCCTACGCCCGACCCAAAAAGTCTATCTGCACTTGACACGGGAGGAAACGGGACAGATTAACCGTAGTGAAGGGAACAAAGCTAAATATGTTTCAAGCTGATACTTACCCTTGCACAGTATATACGTGATTTACAGAATACAGGGTACTTGGAGATTCTTTGAAAATATGTTAAGGATTTTTGTATTACTATATTCATTTTAGTAACTGAAACAATACTTTAGGAAGTATGAATTACTTTTTGAAATTGATTAATAGTATACGTACCTATTATAATTGAACACTTAACCTTTTTATCGATAAAAACAGAAAACTAAATTAAATAAAAATCTTAAGAGTGACTTTTTTACACCAAATTGGTTTTAAAATTCGAAATATTTACTACAATCTGTATAAAAGTTATACAATGCTGAAAAAGGATGGAGGAATGAAATGATGAAACCATTTTCAGTCCACGGTGAGATACCCACGCACACACTCTCACTGTGTAACATAGAGTTCCACGCACACAGCTACACAGACCGGCGTGAAAAGTTTGAGCTGTAATTTATATGACGGTTTAAATAATTACTTCACGTTTTCGGCTCAATTTGTAGATGAGCTTGCGCCGTATCTGTGTTGGTGACATTTATTCGCGTTACTTTTCAGTGTGGTGGGAATATGATGACGTTCGTAGGTAACTTTATGGCGTGTGGATTGTAGGGTTAGATTATGTGAGGGTTATTAATAATCGTGCTCTTTTCGCTTGTAAAAATAGATTAGGCGTTTGTGGATTGTTTTTCTTTTGTTTCCTTAGTGACTGTTTTAGTCTGTGGTTATAATGAATAATTAGTACCTTCATGTAGTCAATTACATAGACAAAACACGTCAAGAAGTCGTATAACTATTTCCTTATTTCTGTAAATTAATTTATGTATTTATATGGAATAATCCTATGCATACAATATTGATTTGTTGTTTAAGTATTTTATTGGCATGAAGCTCCTTCATATGCATTCATGTTTTCCGCTACATAAAAGATTCCTTACTCCCATTGCCATCTGCTTTGAAAATAGATTGCTTGTCAATAAAAATGTAAATTCGCCGCTTCAGCTCTCGGCTAATTCATTTCCCAATGGAAAATCCGGGAGCGAGTCACCGGAGATCGATGGACCGTTCATTTCGCCGATATTTTTTGCTTTTTCACATTTCATATTGACGAGACGACCAGTTAGTTTGCATACAGCGTTGTACTATGACAATGTACGTAAACGCTCCCGTCCGCACGTACCAGCGGCAGCGGCCCATTCTCGACTCAAACGACAAGGTCGCGCGCTTTTTGTACAGAGTTCAGATATTAACGTCTTTTTCGATGATTTATAGAGGTCCTCTCCCATGAAAGAGATGAAGGGGCTTTCTCGGGACTCGATATGAATTCTAATACGGCTTTGCGATAACAGCCACCTATTGTGTAAGTCTTCCTACTTCTTCTTGAATTATAGTTTTATAAAATAAAAAAATATGGGTTCGTAATATCGTATAAAAACAATTTCACGTCAATTTCATGAGCGGGGCGGCGGTGTAAGCAAAAAATCGAAACACGCAAATTTTATCCAAAACCTCGGGATCCGCGCTCACACTCTCGCGGTGATACGCCTGACACCCTAATCAAATAAGTACCTTTTACCGGGACTGTTTGTGTTTCACTGTAAACTGAATCTTAGGCTATTGTTTTACAGACTCTATTACAACGGAGCGACATCGTCTGACTGGCTTCCGCATAAAACGTATTTGTAGGAAGGACGACCCAGAAAATGGGTATAATATACTCACACTACCGCCGCTTCCTCGCCTTATTCTCCCGGCACGTCCCCCAGGAGTCTGCAGAAATTTATATAACAAGCTATCTCGTCCGGGCTCGGTTATTGTCGAGGAAACACTGCCTCAAACATTATTTTTAATTAAACACAAGTACTGTCCGCTAACGCCCTCGATCCGAACCGCGATTTTCCTCCCCGTCAATTGTAGATTTCTTTTTTCTTGAGACGTCAACTTGAAAAATGTTGCTTAATTGCAGGATTGTCTGGAAGAAACAAGAGAAATAATCGGGTGCATTTATTTTAAGTGGTCTGGCGGACACGTCTAAAGAGCTATCTGGTACAGTTATGTATAATTGGCAAACTCGGATTGACTTCCATTCATACAGTGGTGGTGTACAAAAAATAACCCTTAAAAATTTGATCTTTTAACAATTCCTCATTCAATCACGTAAAACGAGTGGGGGGTGGTCACCCCACCGCCCGGCCGCGCGCCGGGGCGACGTGCGACGTAACGTGCCCCTACTACGAGTGCTATATTCATTTAAAAACACATCGACTTTGTTCGCTATTGTTGCCCACTAACATTTATTAATAAATCCCCCTATCATAGATTTTGGTGGATTAACATTTGCATCATTACTTTTAGTGTTCTATAAACTTTTGGATGGTTTTTGATAGCAGGATTTTTTTTCACATTTCGTTGCTATACTCATTACCTTTCATACCGGGTGAAGTAAAATAATTAAAATGCACGAAGATGTGCACGGGTAATAATACACATGTCATTTGCATCCTGGTTTTATTAAATCAATTGATACAAAACTGCAAGCCTTTGGATTTCCACAAATCTTAGAAACAAATTCCAATTAAATAAACAATTGACACCACTCAAAACCATTTACAAACAAATACAACACAACGATATCGTTATTATAACGTTAAATCGCTAACGTTTATAGTCGATACGATTCGTACACCACTGCATAGCCGTGATAACTTGGAAAGTACTCCGTCTCCCCCGCCCCCCTAGCCGGGGCTGGCCCGTGTCGAGTCAGTAGCTTTAAACATGCCCCTGAATAATCAAACTCAGATCCAAGTCTAGCCCGAGAGGTCCATGCTTCGGTATTGGCTGCTCTTAACTATTGTTATTTATTGAGCACCTACCCTACCCTTGTATATCGAATCGGTTGTGAGTTTAGTTCTATTGTACACAGTGGCTACAGAGATTTTCAAAAACACTAGGAGTAAAAGATCTTATTTTATGAAGTAAAAAATACATATAACACTACAATACGATATGAACATTCCAATAATATTATAAGTCCTATTACTATACTTTCTGTTGCAAATACTGAGTACTGTATAATAAGCGACAAATATCAAATGTTACGTATTTAACAAAGTTCTCTTCAAAGTAAAGGCGCTTTATAAATACATAGAGTAGTTCCACTCAGCCGTTTCTAAAAAACAAATGCCTACAGCCCGGTACGTAACAACGATAGGGCTGCCACCAACAGCAGTTTAATTTTAACAACACACCGTCCGTTCGTTACTGCGACACGCTCGCGACTAGATCATGCCACGATCCGATAGCGTAAGTATAACTCGCGTTGCACCCGCAAGTATACAAACTTTATTTATTACTTTAGTAAAGGTAAAGCAATTTATTGGTAGCCAGCATTTTACTAACTCAAAAAATAAAATAACAATGCAAAAAGTCAGTTACACAAACGTGAAAACCATTTCGCCTATAGTACTTATCGTCAATATTAGTCCAGCGATTGTCGGCACCAATTAAAGTTAGACACAAATGGAAACAAATTTAAAACGACTGACAGCTGATTTATTGGTTTAAAACAAAATTGCCGGAAATAAACTATTGCCAATTAGACAGGAAGAAATGGCTTACTTATGAGAACTTTGACAAGATGATTAAAACATTGGTACCTACATGCATGTCTTTGTGAGGAGATTGACTGGTCAATTTCCATATGTTAATATTTTCTACTATAGATTATATACTATGGGATTAATCTTACTAATAACGATGTGTGCACATCAAATGTCAATTGTAGAACACCACAGTATTGTTTTCCAAAAAACTAAACCCACGAGGAAGACCCAGATAAAAGGAGAAGGATATCCCACAAGAATCAGTGGCCGCAATCATCTAAAGAAGAAAATGGAAGGACGTGTCAAAGGGCATTGCCCTGCAGTGATTCAATTAGGTCAAATTTTCATAGCGATATATTTTTGAACCTGTACATATTTTATAATAACAAAAAGACAGTGAAAGTAGCACAATAATTTACATACAATATGAAATAGTCGGAATATGAAAAAGCTCACAGTAAAATTCATGGAATTTACTATTTAATATACTGGAATATACTAATTTAAAAGTTTTATTTCATAGAATTGAACACGTTGATCCGAATAACGTTCTACGTTTTACGTTTTCCAAAAAATAGTAGTTGTTTGTATGCAAACGTTGCGAATATTCCTTTATTCTCTCAAATGATTTAATTAACAATATTCTGTGTTGGTCCATTATTTCGGTTGAATTTTTTTCATTGTTTTGTTCTAGCTACTACCTAATTGATGATCAAAATCACTTTGACGAAAATATAAGAATTTCGGCTTATATTATAAAGGAAATAACACAATTTCCATGAATTGAACAACTTCAATGAAGCCAACGACAATTTTCAAACATAGTTTTTTTTAATTCGCGTCAAAATCTGCACAAGATCCAAAAAAATTGGTCAGATATTCAAAAAAAGTTTTTTGATAAGTGCAGAGACATTTTGTGCATATGCCCAGGCATTTTTGATACACCATACATGCGTATGTTACATCGTAAATGTCCCAGCTACATGAGGCATCCCCTACCTCCGACTAACGATCCTATCTTGAAGGGATGATGCTATTATTACCACGCAGTAAAGCCATTAACCAAGTTACACATGACCCCTCTATATGCTTTCCTTGCAATTTCTCTTTCTTTTGTTGCCCACTTCGGATCCCTTCAGCTTAAGGAGTAAAATAACGTGACCGAGACATAATGAGAGACGATAAAACAAGTCTTGAAAAGACAACAGACGGACCTGCAGCTTTTTGAGGTATAAGCAATTCACGACATCCATAACTGGACGTGAAAATTGTAGGGAATTGATTCGCTAGGAACTGTTTTAATAGCGGGCCTGAAGAAGGCAAAACTAAAGGGAAAGATAATGTAAATTGAATAACAATGATATCCTGAACCGAATATCGTCAACAGATCGTTTCGTCCGTGATTGTCCGAACTGCGCAGGAGATATTTCAGTCCACTATTGTCTGCGCAAATGGAAAAAGCGTTGACTTCCTTTCATCCAAAGTCCGCTGGAACTACCAGACACAAAAGAAGAGACATAACACACATGATCAGACTCTTGACGTCTACAACAAAAAGAATCTGTTCAGAAAAACACCAGCAATGTTACTCGTGTTTTCCTGACGTCAATTTGCGTCATTACCTCACAAATACCAACTGAAGTTAGTCGGCTCTAATTCTAAATCACGTTGACACGCTACAAGTCTATGGTAACACAGTTTTAAGTCTACCAACGTAGCGATACGACCCAACGGCTTGACGTCATCTGAAAGCTATAGGACTGAGTTATGACGCATCATGTGTACGATGGCGTGACCTACATAGATTCAATTAATGATAGATACCAATGATTTTAACATGGAACTGACGTGTGTGAGGGTCAGACATAGGTGAACCTAATTTAGAAATTACATGTTATGTATACGTACTTACTTGCTTGGAGTTTTGTTAGAACTCGTTGAGTCAAATATTCTGGAACATCTAAGTTCTTATTGGTTGAGGCAAGGGAATCTGAGTGGATGCTTACCTTTTCAGGGGAAGAAGTAGGTAGTTAGTCTCGCAACAGATTCTTCAAAATACAGTATTCGCTTCCCGCGTATGTCCGTCCCTTTGTATGCTTAGACCTTTTTTTTTATATGTAGAATGTTTTAAAAGGAAGGTTTATAAGTAGAGTACTAAACCTAAACTACCGCAACGTCTCTCTTGTTTAATCGCTGCATGGCAATGCTTTGCATTTCCAAAAGTGAACAAGCGTGGTGAACAAACAAACTGGCTCTCTATATGGGTTAAAGTCTGTAATGAAGAGGAACAATAATTGTGTGGTATTGTTACATTAAGCACAATGTAAGTCGAATCTCTACGCAATCAATGTTCGAGCTTACACCTTGTTATTTCAAGCCAAACGCATAAAATACCTGAAAATAAACTTTATAGATAGAAAACTTCTTGACCTTGTGCGGGCTAAGAGATCAAGGGTCGGAAAGACAAGGTAACCTTTACCAATTATATAGACGCAGACCTGAGAACTTATGTTTCTGTAATGTGTATTTTAATCTTTCGATTTAGAAGATTCATAAATATAAACTTATCAAGTAATTACTTAAAATCGAAATATATATTTTTTCACTTTAAACGTTGTACCATTTACTCGAATAATCTTGAATTCATGCAACCCGCGAGATTAATGGCTAGGAGATTGATCGCAGAGTAATAAATAAAGGATAACAGCACTTTTAGAGAACTACAAAACTTAATCCAACTATATTATTAGAACAATTCGCCAAAGATACATGTGTATTTTGCGACATTTTCTCTTGAACTTACAAACCTCTTCTTGATTCAAAATACTTGAATTCTAAGTCAAATATTCATTATACTATCATCACAGTCTGTCTATTCAGTAGCAAATGCGTTACAAAAACAACATAATACATATAAAGGTGATATATTCGTAGGGGTATTGGCTCAGCAAAACATTTTAGTCATAAACCATTGTTCCAATATTATATTTTCACATTACACGCACTTTTATAGCACAATAAATTGGTTTATTAATTGTGTGTCATTGAGATGGCATCTGCAGACCAAGGGCGGCTCAAATGTTATGAAATATTAGGATTATATGTATGAAAATATGTCTTTTTTTATTTAGAACATTCAATAGGATTTTAGCAAAGGTGTTAAATGTGATTGTAACTCAGTTTTGGACTGATTGTAATTAGGGGATATGCAGCGGTTGACACTATCAGATGTGCAGCTCTCTCGTCTGGCATCAAAGGCAATAAAAAAAATGTGTGAATAAAACTGCACGGATAGCCTTATGAATATGGGTCATGACGCTAATTACCACTGTGCGCGATGTAGCGCGGGATGGATCCCGGCGTAGGACAGGAATTTTTGCGATCTACAGATGCTCGTTCAGAGTCTGGGTATCTTTGTGCATGTGGATTGAACGTCTGTTAAACCCCACACGACACTAGGATTACATACCTTAGGGGTGGAGTCGTTAAAAAAAAAGAAAAACTCCTACTTGAACAACAGTGGCTTTTCCAACAAACCTATGGCCTCATAGTAAGTAACTACATAAGTTTCAGGCCAGTAAACAATAAAGGGGTTGCTTCAATTGTGGTACCCGTGATGAACTCCGACGTAATGTCGGTCAACGTTAATAAACTTTATCGCGGGTTGCGCTCGAGCACTGCGCGGGTGTAAAGAGGAAGAATATTAGATCTGCGAGAAAAAGCATGTAAAAAATTTCGATAGTATTGGTTGAAATTAATGATAAATGGCGTTTCACTCCACAGTTCTTCCAAAACTAGTGAAATAAAAGACTAGTTATCAAGAGAATTAGCGATAGTTTCTTAAATAAACGCGTGCAGGGTTTCACTACCGTACTACGTCGAGTCATTTTCAAAACTGTAGCATGCTTTTTAAGGAGTAAGGCTCCACTGTATAAATGGCGTCACCGAACAGCATCGTCGTTCCACCACTGCAAAAATATAACTTGGACGGTGATGGGCCTCTTTTATTTCTACCATGGCCAGTTAAATCAGGTGATCCAGTTCAGTTGTCCTTTTTACAGTAACCCCACATATTATACTACGCTGAAACAATTTTTTTTTTATAATATGACAAACGTGGAAACCCTTTTCACACCCACAGTTTCGTATAAATAGATACAAAATATTTAACAGATCGTTAGAATAATGTAAACTAACTCGGATGTATTATTAGGGTAGCATACTATTTAGAGGAACGAAACACCCACTCATTATCAGCCCACGCTTTATAAAACCCTCAAATACACTTGGATTCAGAAGAATTGGTCAAAGAAGGAAAGATGGATTGGTTAGGCTAAAATTAGATGAATACCCAACGGCATAAGTTAAAAATATTACCGTTATTCTGACGCAATAGAATAAAAAATGAATGATATATTTATTCTGGATTTCTTTAAATATTTTGCCCAAACAATTGTGAGTAGAAAAGAGACATTTATACCATCATTACAATGTATAATAGAGAAGTATATCTAAATCACGTGATAAACTAAACACATTTCAGCGTTACCTGCATGGATAGCCGAGCGCCGAGCGGTATAAATGACAACGCCAGCTACCACTGTGCACAACGTGTCGCGGGTTTGATCCCCGCGTCGGACAAAAATTTGTGCAAGTCTTGGTGTCTTTGTGGTGCCTATTTAACCCCTCGCGATTCAAGGATTAACTTTTTCCTTAGTGAGAGAGTGCAAAATGGCTCTATAAAGATTCTCTATTTAAAAACCAAAGGTTTACGTAATAAATTTTAAAATAAGCTTCGAATCAATAGTACATCTTCATCTTAATCCAAATTAAAAAACAACAACAATCGTATTCATCTCAATAAATTAACAAAAAGTAAAATTAAAATCAACTATTCTGAACATCAATCGTTATAATGTAAGCTTTCAAGATTTAATTGCTTTCGTAGTCTTTTCAATAGAAACTAGCAATTTTTATGTTGCAAATATAATGCTCTATTTGACCTAACCTGCGTCTTAAAGTTATTTAACAGTTGTGGAAGAGAGACAACGCTCTTTATATCGTAGAACGGCGTCTCTTTCCCACAACTGCGATGTATAACTTTAGAAGTAATTTAATACAGTTCGTCCTGTGTGACCTGCAGACGTTTGGAGAACAAAATGTCATAGAGATTATCGAGTGACACCGACCCTAAACTATGTGTGGGGAATGCTAAATAATTACATCGCCTTCGGTTAACTTAGTTTTTTCTCTGTATTCTATTTCAATTATTATTTTTTTGGTTGACGACTTTTTTTAATTATTTTTTTTAATACTTTGATGTGAGAATGGCACTGACAATTTGATAGTTTACCTGTGTAATGTATTCATTTCTATAGGTGTGTAAATACAACACGTTAAAACCACGATCATATCTGAAGCGCTGGTTTATTTAAAACTAGCTTTTTTATTAAGTCGGTTATAATTGCAAAATATTAAGCTTTTTTTACGCAGTCGAGTAAAAAGGAGCTTTACTACGAGCTTATCTTTGACATTTTTGTCAAATATTTTTTAATTATCTATTTGACGGACTAATTAGATGCTTACTTTTCGTATTTTGTCATCATCCCTATTACCCATGTGTGTACTGACGTTTTATTCTATATATCTAAACTGTGGTTCAATTTAAATTGATACTTAAGTTTCAAAAAAAGTTATTTTAAATAAATTATGAAAAATGTAATTTGTTACAAAAAATATCGAATTTGATTGAAAGTTCTTCTAAACACCTACACAAGAAAGGCCATTTGCCTTTAACCATATTTATAATGATTTTTACGGAGAACTTTAGACGAACTCCACTCATAGTCAAAAAATAAATTAGAATAAGAATCCTGTAATATTCATAGAAATAAAATTTCTAAAACTCAAGAGTCCAAAATTCCAGGGTGTTTCTTATTTGAAACGGTTGACAAGTCAACGAAGCAATACCTATTATAAATTATTAAATATGTACTTGATCGAATTCGGCCACGACTGCCAGTGTTACTTTGAAATCAGCCAGCTACGCTGGACATATTATAGTGCACAAGCGTGTGCGCAAACACAGATTCACTCTCCGTTCCTTTTGTCTCTCATAGCCCGATGGGAGGGCAATCCGACACGACCGGGGAGAGATCGGGCGTAGGACCCACATTTTAACGTGCCTTCCGAAACACGGAAGCTGTGATGTTTATTTCTAAAACGCACACAACATTCGAAAAGTCGTTGTCCGCGTGGGTATCGAACTCGAGACCTTTGACTTGGCAATCCTGCTGCCTTACCACTAGACTGTGGTAGCTTAATTATTTCTCGATATCTCAATATTCCAACTAATTAGCTAATAAATGGTCAGAGTTATTTTTAACCGACTTCAAAAAAGGAGGTTCTCAATCGGAATCCTTTTTTTATCCTTGAACTTCGCTTAAGCACATATCAATTAATGTAATACAAAAACAATAAAACTAAATATACATGTAGGAGGTTTTATCAATTACAATTTCATATTTATAACCTAAAATATAGCATGTTTAGACTCATTACATATAATAGATATTTAGCTATCAATAAGCTTAGAAACATCCAGCCAATTAAGTCACTATCTTGACTTAAATCAAAATTTGTACAGACAGCAACAAAAGTTGTTAAACGCGATCCGATTTAAACCGCCTGTATTTTTCAGTGGGATGAAGAAATTGGAGTTTAATATATTTTAACTATGCTAGAATTTAAGCCTATTTTGTTACCTAATATCACAATAACAACTCATTAATTTTTTTATAGGTACTGATGTAGTGGAAATTGGTTTAAGTTAAACTACTTTTATTGCTAACTGTACACTAGTTCATTATAACTGCGTATATCGACTGGGCCCGGCCCTTACGCAGATTAGCCCAGTTTATGTACATCGTATTAAAAGCTTTCAAATAAATTAAATAATGATTCAGGCGTGTCTGTGACCCGTATAAGTGTTTTATATAGACCTAGCAATATACTCGATTTATTATAATATACAGCTAACATACGTTATTACATTATACGATAGAAACTAGATTAAATGTGGATCGATTGTTCGAGATCGATAATGTCGATAGTCACTGAATCATCAGCGACTTTTCTAAGCATTATCATATTTGTGCCTGATAATGTAAATTAATACTAACGACCATTGCCCTAGCCTGTAGTTTCCCACTGCTGGGCAAAAGCCTTCTCCAAGTCCTGCAACCAGTGACTATTACATTAGAATAATTAACAACACACAACAATCCTTAAGATCAAAAACAAATATAATAATATGAACTATCTTAGATGTACCAATAAAATTATAGAACTGTCACATTAAATAACCTAAAACAATTAGGTAAATAATTTGACGCAAATTTCCAAGAATGAAAAAATATAACACCTTAAAGTTTAAAATATTCCTAACACCTTTATCACTAAACAACTCTTAATACATTTCCTAAACACTGTATAATAAGCAAATATTTTTCCGCGTCTACGCATTTCAAGGTCTGCAGTTGCAAGAAAAATAATCAGGCAAAGCGTTATTGGTTAACTGAATGATAAGAGCCACGATAACGCTGGCTAGTGGTTACTTACATGTCGGCATGCTTTTTAATTGATTAAAAGTGACCATTGGAAAATGGAATACTATGAATGTAGAGTCGAATGAAATTAATGTGATAAGTATTGTGTCGTGGTGGCCCTGCGGTTCTGTGTATGGATTTGTGAGCATGAGGTGCAAGTTCGATCCCGTAGGTAAGATGTGATTTTTTCAAAGTTATAATGTACTTTTTTATTATTCTAAAATACTCCTGATGTACGGTGAAGGAAAAATATCCTGAAGAAACCTCGGTTTCAAATATTAGAATCTGAAATCGCCAATCCGCGGTGAGCTAGCGTGGTGATTAATGCTCAAACTTTTCCTACATAAAAAAAAATAGTTGAAGGGTACAAAGGTACAAACATCGAAGACTCATTTTCTCCCAAGAGAAAGATATAGTTTTTTATCAAAAGACACTAACAATTTCACAATCTCCTTATTTCCTGATTTGTTTCAAACTGTGTGACATTAACTCCTACGTAAAATACCTAAATGTAAACTTGTGGGCGTTTTGAAAGAGGATGAAAACACTTACGGTTTGAGCAGTTTGATGAGACAATGGTTCAAATGACATAAGGTTGAGATTAAGTTCATGAGTGTTAAGGGTTGTGTTTCGAGACGTTTGAAAAGGACTTAGGATGTATCTGAGTATGTAGGTGTAAATAATTTACATAACTACTTGTCAGGTCATTTAAAACTTGTGTTTTTTTTTTAAACTATATATTTTGAAGAATAGTATTGTTTTCGTCGTCTCACCTTAACACGTTGTCCGATAGTGGATATAAATATGAAAATTCAAGGTAATTAGACTCTATAAATAATGTGTAACTCGGTTAAACGGTGCGTTTGCCCACAGGTTCGAGTCCTGTTTTTGCGTAGAGCAGGCATTGTAACGTAGAATTTTAATAAACTACGATAAAAACACCACACATTACTTATCAAACTCAAACGAATCTACCATCTTACAATGCACAAACTGAAACCAATTACACCTAATCATGCAACAAGGTGCAAACAAAAAACCTTATCCAATATTAACTGATGAAATGGAAATGCGACACAAATACGTGTTCTACCATTGGAATTCCATTAAATGATTGGCCTAAGGTGACTATAACTCGCGAAAGGTCAAATGTCGAATGGCGACTTGTATGACCCAAATAAACTGCGAGCTGGTGGTATCAATTCAATTCAATCCAATTACTGGCAACGCATATGTCGGTCAGAGGTGGATGTATGATTATATGCATAGTCCGGTAATATCGATCGGATCTCTTGAGGATGTAACGTTTTATAGTTAGTGGAAAGTGAAAATGTGTTAGTGTGAAGTGTAGTGCAGTATGGTTTTTCAAGAGGAGTGAGGCGATGTAACTCTAACTCCCTAATTTATTGATGATAAGATATAGTTCAGTTTATCAGTTTGGTCTTTTAAGAAAAGTGAACGATGTAACTCTAACTAACCCTGATTGGTTGATGATGAGATACAACTTCAATAAACGTCTGTCTTTATTCTGTTTAAGAACAAGGAATACTGTAATTAATTATAAATAAACCAGCCTAAATACGCTTCACTGCTGGGCACAGGCTTCTGTTCATATTTCTGCGATTTTAGGTTCCAATATTTGGAATTCAGGTTTCTTCACGACTTTTTCCGTCACCGTTTACATGTCAATGGTGTCTTAGAATAATTAAGAAAGTAAATATAACTTTGATAAAGTCACATCGGTACGTGCCAGCGCTAGGGATCGAACCTGCATCTCGTACAAACAATTCCATACATAGCACCACAACTAATACTGTTAAACATATTATACAAAAATACAAGTTGTAAAAATCTAAATTAAATGTAGGTAATTGTTACTTTATGATGATCATAACATCTTAAACTAGATCTGGTTTAATTGTGGAAGTGATCTGCTCTACGTCACGTAAAACTTCCTCTCTTTTCCACTACTGCAGCAGTCTTACTTTAAGGACTCTAGTTCCATGCTGCTAATAAGTTTGATCAATTAACTCAAGGTATGTTGCGCATCTATGCAAAATATATGAAAGAGTATGTTAAGTGGCTGCCGCTGGCCACCAGTGGGCGTGGTCGGTAGTCCGTTTGCGCGAAGCCTAATTTAACTTAAGTAAGATTTGACCATACAATCAAATTAATAATAAATAACAGATTGAAAAACAATATATCAAAATTAAATAAGTACTCTACATTCTCATTGTAATGTGCACCCACCTTAAATACTCTTACGTCACTGTGAAAAATAATTAATCAAGAGATGAAAGGCTTTTAAACGATTCCAGTCGTCCGTTAATTCTGTCATTTAAGTACTCAAGCAATTTAAAAATTGTTTACCAATAAATTATTGCTGAAATTGATTTATAACTTGCTCATTTATTTAAAAGGCTGTTGAGGTTGTTGAGTTCCCGAGTAATGACTTATAGCGGTAGTCGTGTTGATTCGCTTGTTATTGACTTCTTAATTAATTTGTTTATTTCGGGCTTCGTAAGTTAAACAGGTGTAATTTTTATGAAAGCTTTGTGTCATTATACGTTTAAGAAATTTTGTGGTGGCTGGTTGATTGTCAGATTTTAGGGACAATCTCAATTAACCTGTTGGAAGGTGGTATAGAGGTGATTTGTAGTTATTCTGTGAGCTGAAACTCCGAGTTTCTGAAGGCACGTCAAAATGTGGGTCCTGCACCAGATCTCTTTCCGGTCGTGTCGGATTGCCGTCCCACTGGACTATGAGAGTAAAGGAATAGAGAGTGCACCTGTGTTTGCGCACACGCATGTGCAATATAATATGTCCCGAGTAGCTGACTATCATAGCAATACTAACCACCGTGGCCGAAATCGATTCGGACATTATATTATTATGAGCTGAAAAGATCTTATATTTTCCATCCTGCCTCGATCACAACCACTTTACTTAAGGTTGCATATTTTGATCTGTGGCTCGCTGACCATGGCATGAAGATGGTAACTCCATAGTATGTTAGAGAGCTCAGTAAGAAGTCATTGTCTCGCCTACCACATGATCATATAATCCTAAAACCAGTACTTTTATAAAAGACCCAGTAAAATAGGACAAGGCAGGCAAGTATGCAATCGCTCCATATTACAAAATGAGACCAGCTCAATCGGTAAAGACTGGAAGTCAATCCGAACTACAAACCTGCCGGAGCTGCGGGATGTTTGTAAGAGTTACCGCGACCCTGGCACTCAAAGGGCTCCAGGAGGAGCATAGTGGGTCTTAGTCAGTAAAAGTCTGACACTCTCTCCCGCTGCACCCACAGCGGGTGGAATCATTTGATGATTTACAACAAAAAAAAGGCCAAGTATAAAGAAAGAGCAGACAAATAATTTACAAGTATGTCACGTTTATAGGAAACAGAGTTCTGTAACGTGCATTATGTTAACTTCAATAACAAGTCTGGAGGTGACGTCTGGGGTCATTGGCCGACCTAAGTCTAAGTCTAATCTATATGAAACATGCCCGTTCAGACATGTCGTAATGCGTAGAATTAATGAACAAGGCATTTTTCTTCAAAGTGGATTCGAGGTTGGTATGCAGAGTTTATGTGAAGAAAGAATTTTATTAATTTTGCTAGATCTAGGTATGCTATGAGATATGGTGATATGGTATTTTGTAAGTTTTGTGTAGATAAATGTGACTACATCATAAATGAGTTTAATTATTATTCATTTGTTAAATTCTTTTTTTTTATAATTTTTCAAAGAATAAGCACCTTACAGTATTGGACATGTGTTATATATTTATTTATTTTTTAAAAAGAAACATTGTAGACATACAAATATATGGGCTTCAGAAAGCCAATTAATTATTTACCTAAAATGGCATTGCTATATTTTACAAGAGGTTAAAATTTATGAGAAGTCCAAAAAAAACGATTATTATTGCTTTCATCAAAAAAGTTGTAAATATCCAAACAATTAAATTAGCCCTCTGACTAAACTCGCATATCAACAAAAAACAGAAAAAAAATAAATGTTTTCTATGCGTTACACCTATATTATTATTATAGTAAACTATTAGAAAGCCGAAGGATTATACGACCTACATAAAGGTGTTATTTTCGATCCTTATAACCAAAACATATACGTAATACATGTTTTATACTCTACTTACCCACATATATTATTATTGGATCTACTTCTAGGTGACCGTTTTTATTCCCTAAATAAAGTTACTTAAATGTAGACTAAGTAAGAAATAGATAAACCTTAAATAAAATATTTTTTCGGGTATTTTTCTAGAATAGCCAGTAAGGCTTTTCTTTCCATCCCTGTGTAATTTTACTTGAATTTGACACACCCTCCTTGAAATATTGCAAATCACACATAATTTAATATATTTAAAACAAAAGATTTTTATGCACTTCTGTATCTCCTGTACTGTAATATAACCCCCTCACTCTTCAAAATAAAATCTTATACTTGTCTGTATCAATCATCCAAAAAAATAATAAACAAATTAAACAAAAGTACGTTATTGTGGGTTTCGCTGGCCACTAGTGGCCGTGGTCTATAGCTCATTTTCCCGAAGCTTAATACTTAATAACTGAGCTACATTAACCCTACTTTCAATGTATACAAATACAAAGTAAACAAAAACCAACCTTGACACGGCGCAGTGTCATTCGATACACATTTACTATTTACCGGCAAGCTAAGCCAGTAGTCACTCAGTGTTAATACATCTATGAACTTTTGTATAGACCAATTATCTTATAGACAGGACATTAAATGCAATAAAACAACCTGAATTTTATTGCTGCAAAATTATAATCATTTGCTGTTGTTTTTTAACAAAAAGTATGAATAGTTTGTAAAAGTAAAAGAATTGCAGAAAAAGTAATTTGTACATTATTGTAAAACACTTTTTTTGCTCGGATAAAACAATATAGTGTATAGTGGTACAATAATAGATGTAAAGATGTTAACTGCAATAATAGTCCAGTCATTTGGTAGAAAATAAGGGGGTTACCTGGAAAGTTTTCCGGGAGTTTTGAAAATTGGGTATTTTATAGATTTGGATATGCTCTTTTCGAATGTTAACTTTGCCACCTCATACCACCGCCGCTCGCGCCGCCATTTTGAAAAAATGGCGCCCAAAAACGGTTTTTTGGGAATATCTCCTTTCTGAGGCATTTTACGAAAAAAATAATTTCTACAAAATTAAACTAGGTAGAAAAAATTTCCTACACTTTATGTCTTATTCACTTTTTCATAAAATCAATAGTTTTGGATGTACGAGCACCGCAAAGTAATACTTATTCATCTGCACCACCACGTGTTTTTTGTATATTTTTCTAAAATGTTCTATTCCTGCCGCCGGTTTTCAAGTGAATTGTCACAAATAAAACAATTTTCCGTATAAGAAGCCATAGCTCTAAGAACATAATCAACACTGTACGTCAATAAACGTACATTGGTGATTCAGTCTAAACTAAATATTTCTCTTAATATAGCTTCTACCGACAAATTTTTCGTTGAAGTTTCGTTCATAGTCGAGAGAAAGGGCCCGATTCAAAAGTGACATATTACCCTGACACCTACTTCTTGAAAACCGGCGGCAGTAATAGAACAGTTAAGAAAAATGTACGAAACACTCGTAGTGGTGCAAATGAACAATACTTTGCGGCGCTCGTACGTCCAAAACTATTGATTTTATGAACAAGTGAATAAGACATAAAGTGTAGGAAATTTTTTCTAGTTTAATTTTGTAGAAAACATTTTTTTCGTAAAATGCGTCGGAAAGGAGATATTCCCAAAAAAAACCGTTTTTGGGCGCCATTTTTTCAAAATGGCGGCGCGAGCGGCGGTGGTACGAGGTGGCAAAGTTAAAATTCGAAAAGAGCATATCGAAATCTATAAAATACCCAGTTTTCAAAACTCCCGGAAAACTTTCCAGGTAAAACTACCAAATGACTGGACTATAACGATATGCAAAAAAGTAGAAGAGAAGAAAAACAGTGAATAAACATTTGCGCATCGCTCAAATTACCGTCACTTGTGCACTGCGCAAATGCTTGTTCTAAACTGAATATATTTTGAACGTTGTGTCAAGGCACAAATCTATGCAGCCAAAGCTCCCTTTGTTAAATAGACGATTAAATCAATCAATCTATACCAAATATAAATTTAAATCGAATAAAGATCTTTATCTTAATTAATACTGATTTGCAAATACGCTGTCTTTAGTGTAAATTATTTGATTAAACCCGTATAAAGTGGACAAATCAAGGTAATATTTCAACGCTAAACGTTTAGGTCGTTTACATAAATAATTTATACTTCAATAACTTAAATTTTGTTTGAACACTAGTCGCGATTTAATACCAATCACTTATAATTAAGTTATTTATTTATAAACAACCAGTTAGATAGATTTTTGGAAAGTCTAATTAATAGTAATGTCACATGATGACCTGAGTTTTGGTTTCATAAATAAGTGTTTTTTTAGTTGAATATTTTTGGTTTATATTAAGATATTTAACACTTCATTGGGTAAAATGAAATTAAATACATCTAACAATATTTACCAGTGGCAGTGGAATTGGAGATGACAAAGAAGAGGCTGAGGTAGAATGATATCGACCATTTCTTTAGAGATTGATTTATATATGGCTTATGACACAACAATCAGAAAAATTGGAAGAAGTCTTTGCACTGTAGTTACGACATACTTAATAAATTACATCATCATTCCCCTGCCCTTATCCCAATTACTATTTGGGGTCGGCAGCATGTTTTCTTATTCCACACGTCCCTAACTGACGTCATCTCGCAAGTAACACTCTCAAATTACATAAAAATCACATTTAATGTAAAACTCATATAAAAATCTCGGCATATTAGTTTCTGGTTTCAATGCAATGACAGGTCTATACGTTCGTAAGTCTACAACGCCTGCAAGGACGGGTCCGCTTCAAATATTCATAGTGAGATCGATATGAATAGCTACTGCGCCTGCTTGAACCCGGTCTCGAACTAATCAAACGTAGTCTTGATTTTATATTTAGACTATCTAAACTTAGATTTACAGCTTTACATAAAGGTGTAAAAGTATTATAACAATGAAAATGAATTAAGTTTTCATCTACCTGAGCTAGAAAATGATTGGAGAGATTGTTTTTCATCCTACTCTCTCTTTCTCAAGCAATGTTGGTGTTGGCGTTCGGTCTGTATTAGATCTATGACCAGATGGGTGAATATCTGACCGTCAGAACCCAATTTATTAAATCTTGTAACACATCTTAGTAAGCCTGAAAATTATAATAGATCACACGCCTACTAATGATACTTAGGACCATTGGCTTTATGTACTTTTTACAAGGTATAGAGGTGTACCGTCAGAATCTAAGTTCTGCCATATATTTCTTAACAGAAAATCCAAACCGACCTGGCTATCGTTACCTCAAAAAATCTGAGTATATGAGTAATTTCAATAACGTGAAACAAATATTTATATTGTTTTGAGCCATGCCCTTGCGTAGGAAAACAAGGTCGAAAAAGTATTTTTCGTAAACAAAACACACAGTATTTGTACACCTATACGGTGTTTTTTATATTTTAAATCTACTGTGAATAAAATAGGTAAATAATATCAGCTCGTAAATTTCCTTTTTTTATACAACGTTGATAAAAGCGAGAGGCATTAAATGAAACCACATATTCTGTATATCATTATAACTTTTAATTATTCACTCACCATATTTTAACTCACCTGATCTTGTTCCCTCATTGTTTACTCATAGTTTCGATTGTGTTCATAATAATCTAGCAAACTGTTTATGTCAACCTATAGAAAGAGTTAAATGTGTAACCTACCTCGGTATGAAAGTTGATGAAAACTTTTCTTGGTCGTGCCATATAGATTATTTATGTGATAAGCTTAGAATATTACTGGGTAAATTTTACCACTTAAGTTTCAAAGTACCTACTAGCACACTAAAGCTTCTGTATTTATCGCTTGTAGACTCAATATTGAGTTACTCTCTTGAATGCTATGGACTCACTTTTAAATCATACATTAAAAAAATAGAAGCAATGCAAATTAGATTTATTAAATTATTAGTAGACAAAAAGACAAAATTAAAATATAAAAATGATTACTATCAACTATTTAAAATCTGTAAAATCCTACCTGTTAGTTTAAAACATAAATATTTAATCCTTAGAAATAGCCATGGCAGTTGGGAGAGTTACTCAACGTTGAGTCACAAACATAAGACTAGGGCTGCATGTGCAGGCAAATACGAAGTCCGCAGAGTAAGTAATTACTATGGGGACAGAACTCTAGAAAAACGAATTCCTTACCTGATCAATAAATAATCTACCACTAAATATAAGAGAAACAAACAACAAAAGTAAATTCTGTAAATTATTAAAAGAACATCTATTATTAAGTATAACATAACTAATATCTACAATATTTATATTATATAATTTTAATCCGTCCGTACTTCATAATAATTATGTTTAGTTATAAGTTTTATCTAATTGTAGCTGTAATCACTCACAGACAAACTGTGAAAACAGTTTTGTGGGGCTGTGTTCTAGTTTATAAGATTATGTAAAAGTACTTAGTAAATAAATAAATAAATAATAATAAAAAAAAAAAAGGCTACACAACAAAAATCAAATCAATGTAAGCAATAGTTTAGTCACAGGATATTTTTTTAGTTTTTTTTTAGTTTGAACATGCTGTATCTTCCTGATTAGGTGACTAAGTTTTATAGGCATAGTTATCTAGTTGGCTCCGGTTGGGTCCGAAACTAGTCGGGCTATCCCGATAAATACGCGTGAGTAAACCGTTATAACGTTTTAAGTATGAATCATCCTCACGAAAGTTATTATAAAAATATTGCTTACATTGATTTGATTTTTGTTGTGTAGCCTTATAATGATATACAGAATATGTGGTTTCATTTAATGCCTCTCGCTTTTATCAACGTTGTATAAAGGTTCGTTTTAATGTTGGTTTGAAAGGCAAAAGACTTCAACCAGGGGCATATCGGGAGTATACTATATCGGTTGCGTCCTCGCCATTGCGAATCGAACGATTATCTGCGCATGGGCAAAATGTTTACATACTCATAAACTTTAGTGAACCCAATATTCGACTGTCTATCTCATACGCATTGCTGATTTGTGGTAACTTTAGAAGTTTGTTACACGCATTACTAAGCTTTTTCGCAGGGTATGTCAGTTCTCAAAAGCAGTCTTTGACAATAACAGGGACGACCCATTATTAACCAAAGATATCGTCCAACAACTAGGTACTTTTCAACTTACGAGTACCTATGTATACCAAGATCTAATCTACCTTCAAGTAAGAGTATGTATCCAAAGAGTATTTATATCTTCAACTATGTACCGCAAAGTTACTTCATCGGAACCCACAAACCCTGAAATCCATACGATTCTCATTCAAAACGTTAGCTAGAAAATTTCATTTCGTGTTTAATGAAAACTGCTAGAACTAGTATACCGTCACGTTTGATACTAGACCTTTAAATAATGTAGTAGCAGAGCCGGGACCACTCGCTTGAATTTCGTTGTGATCATATAATAAATTTTACGTGTTCCATTTCTGTACTATTACGTGGAAACCCAGTTGTCTTTGTACAAGAATAGTATTCCTGGACAAAATGTTTGTTCAACCTTCATGGGTACAAAAAAATGTTACAATTTTTTTTATTTTGGTTAACCAACAATAATTATAATTGTTTACACAGAATCTGAATAAGTTAATGTCTGACAAACATATTTTTGTACCAAAAACTTATAGGCTAACATCGCAAGTACAAAATAAAAACGGTTTATGGGAGTAAAAATAAATAGCTAAATACTTAGTTATTAGAAAAATTAATTAAAGTATCAATTGAATAAGAATAAAGGAAGAATAAATAAATAGAGGACTGATTCGAAGCTACGCAGGATAGAGAGTCGTGAAAGAACTTGGGGGAGGCCTTTGCCCAACTGTGGGACACTACAGGCTAGGAAAAAAAAATCTGTAAAATACTAGATAGTTAAAGAGCAATTATTTTACTATTATATCTTTTGTCCGTTTTAATTTTAGATTTAAATAGGATTGGGGAAGAAGATTTACGTCACGCTTTTGATATCTTTGAAATAAACATTAGAATTTATTGTTCTAATTTAAGCTAAATGCCAATAGACATCGTTACTCAACGCCTACAGGTTCTAAGAAGGACTCTGACAAAGGGAAGACACGTAATATTCAAACTTGTGATATTTATTTCTGTTGAATCCTCATTACAGACTACATGTATGCATGTATATCGAGTATTTTCTGGCTACGCATAATCCCACGTTCCTTTAAAAATAACGTAGTTATGATAAAAAGAAAGATAGCTAGGCGGTTCAGATATTTATTGTCATGTCTTTCCGACTAAAATAAAAATATTTATAACAACTCGACTGCCTATTTAGCCGAAGAGTATAGGTCACCACGCCAATTGCCACTGTGCGCGAAGTGTCGCGGGTTCGATCCGCGTAGGACAAGAATTTGTGCGTTCCACAAATGCTTGTTCTGAGTCTAGATGTCTCTGTGCATGTGAATAGAATGTCTGTGAAACCCCTTGTGATACAAGGATTAAATTCCATAGCGCGGGAGTCGATTTAAATACAAACATAAATTATTTTGCATCAATTTTCGTGCGCTATGGCTGTACTATCTACCTCTTTCTAAAATATATTATGTGCTTGTAATATTCGAAATGAAAGTTGCAGTAACTTCTAACAGTAAGTAGAAACGTATACAGCCTCACCCTATTCACTGGAAAGTTGTCTCTTCTAAGAACGAATCTCATTTTACTGGGTTTATTGCTTAGCACCATATTTTATAAGAAGAATTTATTGGAAATATTGTTTATGCTGTATTTCAAATATAATATGCAAAAAAATACATTACTTAGATGTTTTTTTTTTTATTTCTCTTATATGCATTGATATAGCGAGCTGGTTATAACGTTAATAATTATTTTTTTTTTACTTTTTAATGGATTTAGGTAATACCGGTAATACATGTCGACATCTTTAAATAAATATGGAGTTATGATTTAGTAAACTTTTTCATTATAATATAATTTCAATTGAAGAAAATAAACTATTTTTGGGTAATCAATGTTTCACTTTTCTTTGTCTTTTAGGTTTTTGTTCAAGGTAAGTATTCTAGGTTATGTAATAAGATAATGTCTAGCTTAGCGTCTTTTTGGCACATCGCCAAGGAACGCCTTGTTTAAATGAACTAGTATCGCAAGATGGCAAGCAAGGTTTAAGGAGCTAGGCTTTATCTAAAAAATTATACTAGTTTTTGTAGCGGATGCTTTGATTCTTAGACTGATGAAATCTGTATTATTAATCTGTTTAAACATAGAATTAAACAAAGTTTATTTTTACATTTTATTGAAATAGGCTCAAAATGATTTGATCGATACATGTTTTTCTATCGGTCAATTATAATAATATTTTAAGACAAAATTCACTATCATGTTGAGGTTTTATGAAATCCCTAATTCAAAACCTAAATCCATTCTCGAACACTCAAAATAGAAAACCAAACCTGAAATTAGAGAGCTACAAAGGTGACCAAAAAACGCGCATTCAGATATTTAGGCTGTTAACTCGGTAATAATATCAGGAGAACATTAAGCGAGTATGAGGTAAGCCTCCAGTGTTGCAGTCGGGACGTAGGCAGGCGCCTCGCTTCCAGAATTAATAACTTTCTCTACCCCCGCAGACGCTCCACCCTGACTCCTGCCCCACCCCTGGACCTTACCAACGGCACCTATCTCGATTAATAAAATATCTCTTACATCAGTTTTGCCGTACTAAATGTTCCTTTGACACTGTTCGATAGTGATTTTTGGGCAATGATATCAAGATTCTTCTGTTTTTTTTTTTGTTTCTTGATGTAAATTAAAACAGGTTTATAAATATGTAGGCTTTTAACAATTGTTATGTATGTATTATAAATTATTTGAAATAAGTAACAAGATTGCACGACCTATAACTTAATACCAGTTTTCAGACACAGTGTGATGTCTCCTTTTTAAAAATCAATTATCCAGAAACATACACACAAACAAGTACACAACAGATGAATAATGAAAAAGAAAATTACACAAAAAATAATCACATCAAGAAACTGACTTAAACGGAAATCGGTACAATAATCCTATTACGAGATAATATCCATCGAGATTCGCAGGCCCATGGTAGGGGCGCGCTTGTTCCGTCCCTCTCTGGCGGGCGGAAAGCCTCGGAAGTTTCACGAGTGTTTCGGTTTGCCTCTTTGACTCTGTTTGGGTGTGTAATGATTTGGCGCGCGTGTAATTTGCTGAAAAAATGTCCCCGCCGTCTTTCAGTCCAGTCTCGTTACATCATGTTCATGATATGATACGGTATGTCCTGATTATTGCTATTATTATCTACCAGTCTGTTATTATTTTTAGATGGAATTATACGAATAGGGTGCCTTTATAACTCCCAGTTTATTATTACGCTTTATCTACTTATTTTGGTTAAGAAATTACGACATATATGTACTTCTAACATGAAAATAATATTGCGGAAAATATGTGCTGTGTTACACAAAATTATTTTCGTATAATAAAATTGTTAAATTACGAAATGGTTTCATGACAATGACAATTAATCTTGGTTTTCTTTTTGGCCAAGTTAGCGAAAATGTTTAATTAAAATGAGGAGGAAAATAAAGATGAAAGGTAATAAGATAAAAATGGAATGAGCGACGATAACTGACGGAGACATGCTTATAACTTTGTATATACAATATTAAGCTTTGTGATTCTGGGTTACTTTTAGTATGCAGATGAGCAAAGTCAAGAACATTTTGGAAGAGTGTCTTTGTTCGAGAAATTTCTTTATTGTGATTTATGCAGTACCTCATTCAATACCGTCACCATGTTAGAATCAGAATGGTGATTACCTTAAATATGAGCTTACAGAGTTCACCTGCGTGACACAATCCTTTAATCACCTTTACAGTGCCCGCGGGACAACGGAGCGAGGTGGTAAACAAACAAGCCATAAGGTTAATTACAAAATACATCATTCCGGGACAAAATTCGTGAACAGCAGCACAAGATTCCGCTAAAACATGCTATAACATCAGTGAAAAAGTTTGTTACAACATCGCAAAGTAACCGTGGCCTCCCTGCGACAGTGGGTAGTTAGGTAGGTACCCTCACCCTAATAAATTTACCCCGAAGGTTTCCCGCTCGTCCGATCTTTGGGAACGCCGGATCAATGCTTCTACATAGTTATTTTAGGGTAAGTACTGTGATCCGCGTCCTAATGCAAGATTTTGGGGTAAACTAAACAATAGTATGAGCGCTTATTACTGTTATTTTAAGGAGGGTGTTAAGTGGGTCATTTGAGTGAACGTTACTGTGGACTTATGTTGCCTGCTTTAGTGCTGATTGAATCTGGGACAAGTAATATTTTGGAAATAGAAATTTTAAACTACTCACAGGTTAAATGCGAGGTTAAAGTCTCATGATTTCTAAATTATTTATTGTTTCAGGTACAAAACATTCAGCGATTTCGTGCGTTAATATGCCAAAAGATTTGGCCGCTCAAATCCCGAAGATGAAGGCACAACGGAATGGTAAGTGTATACATTAAGATATTTACTTATGCAAACCTAAAATAAAAATATTGTATTAATTAATATTTTAAGTTAACATACAATAAAAAAATACGCTTGGGACAGTTATCTTCTACAGTTTAGGTAGCCAAAAATATTAATAATGTAACCCAATACACAAGGCATCTTTCTCGGTCAACACATGTATAGCGAATAGAGCAACATTGTATTTATTGTAGTAGAAACTTCACCGATTTCGTAGCACTCGTAGCGTTTGCGTGCTGCGTAGCCGGCAACTGTAGCGCGGGGCTGGACGAGGTATTGAACCTTTGATACCGGCCTAGATGTATTAAAAGCATAGTTTAAACGTTACTGTAAACTAAACTCAATAAGAGAAATATTGAATAGCATAAATGTATTGGACGATAGTGCGTCTCATTTTCTAGAACATTAAACTTGTAAACTCGTCTGTATTACATCTAAAATCAATCTATCCAAAAACTAATATAATATTCCACGATTTTCACACAACGCCATCTAGTCCCAAACTAAGCAGAGCTTGTATTATGAGTACTAGACAACTGATAAACATACCTATATGCTTCTAAATACATACATATTATAGACAAATTACACTCAGATACAGAACAAACGATCATGCTCATCACACAAAATTTGTCCTTTGTGGAGATCGAGGCTCTCTCTGGTATAGCAGTGAAAGCCACTAAACACTAGACCAAGAAACCAGTTAACAAAATACAGTACAAATCCCAATTATTACCAACAAATCAAAACAACGATAACACAGATACCTTAACTAGCGGCACAGGCGGGGCTTAGAGCTAACTGCCTCGACTTCTCACGTATAACACCGAGATTGATATTAATATATAATAACTGCTGTGGTTTGGGCGCTAGTTACAGCCCGAAGCTCTCCTATCTATGTTTACGTTAAATTCTCGTAGATTTTATATACAGAAAGTAGGATTTCTGATCTGTATAGTTTTATTTTTATCGTTCACTGACAGAGAAATCCTTACTATAAAAATTTCATCGAGGGTCTTGGAAGACGAAAAAAAAATACTGACTATTAAACTAATACGAATTATGGTTTTATCCATTATTGTAGAGTCAAATGGATTTATTCAATTAAAAAATTTAAAATGCAAAAATGAGATTTCCTCATTTTAAAGTACTATCCTTTCGGATTACTTTATCCATGTTAAATGTGTATTGTATTAAATACTGTGCCTATCAGCTAGCTGTCTACATATCGTAAATAGGCCGTCTTCGAGAATCACAAGGCCGGCTCTGGCGCTCTACATTGTTCTCAAATAGTTATTGTATGCAGACCTTAGGAGAAACCTTGACCCCAGTTTCAGTTTTCTCTTAGAAATAGAACGCCTGTAATAGACAAAATGCTACTGAGTTTTATTTACTGAAAATTTGCAAATGGTCTCTTTAAAATATAATAATAATATTTCACGACTTCCACGCAAAGCCATCAGGTCTCAGACTAAGCAGAGCTTTTATTATGAGTACAATAAAAGCTCAATAATTTAATACGTACATGTCATACATTAATTACACCCAAACACAGAATATCATCGTGCTAATCACACAAACATTTTCCCTTGGTGGGGATCAAAACCACGACCTCTGGGTGGAGCAGTCAGGGCCACTAATTACTAGACTAACAGGCCAGTAAATAGCGAAATGACAACCAATCTGCTTTTTTCTGCATTTGAGGGGGGTAAAATGGTAAAAATCCTGTAACAAAGAGACCGATAAAGATATACGCACTTATGGTAAGAACTTGTTTCTCCTAGCAATATATTATGTACAAAAATAATAGTGACCGTGTTATGACGATAGAAAAAGCCAACAACTCAAAACATAATGAAAAGAATCTCTTTACTACCTAACCTCAAACACCGACTACGCAATTTTGCAAAATAAAGAATAAACCGAGTGTATCTTAAATCTTAAAGGAAAAACTAAGAAACAAAGGGCTCTTAAAGCTAGTGACGTGTAATCAAGCCTCTTTTGTACAATATACACGTTGTTTTTTTAATTTTTGCCTTGCGGTACGCGAAGGAGGTTGCAAGATATTTCAATACTAAGTTGCAAGGTTTTTATGTTTATGTTAGAGTTACTGTATGCGGGAGCTGGAGTGTTGTTTTAACGAGTGGGATAGCTACAAAGGTGGGTTTGTTTGATGATGCCGCAATATACAGCCTAAATAAAAGAGAGATTTGTAAAAAATATCCGAATATGAGTATTCAATTAAATTTTTAACTTTCACGAGGGCCTAAAATTGGTCGTGCATTGATCAAATTGTTCTACTTTACTAAACTCTATTGACAAAACATATTTCGACAAGCATTATGGATTAAAAATCTATGGAAGGAGTGATATATTCAGCAATGAACGATAAAGGACTGATGATGCTGCTTGTGTATATGAAAAGAGGCAATATTTTTTTCGATTCCTGATATTTAATAGATCGAATTTCATTTAAGGTTATTAAAATGTCACTCGTCTACTGATTTTTTTTTATATAATCACGATAACAAATATGTCACTCTTCAGGCATAGTTCCAAACGCCTGGCATTTTGGCTAAAAGCCTTGGAAACCTCCGGAACACTTCAACCCAGGTCAGATCCCGATCTTAAACTTTATATTCTAGACCATTATACTAATAAGATGGTTCAGAATGGCCGCCGACTTGGCCGCTAGAATTAAAATTATCTGAAAATATGAAATGAGCTTGAGTTTAGACGAACTCTAGTTTCTAGAATATAGAATAATTTTTAAAAGAGAACCCTGAAGAAATGAAAGAATGTGTTTAAAAATCCATTTATTATTTTTCCGGGCTTTAAGAGGCTCCTATGCCGTTGCTTATAATATCATTTTATGGGTTAAAGAAAACGTGAAAAAAAAACTACCCTCTGTCATGGGAATCTTTTCCGAATAGTCATGGTTGAAATCTCCTATGTAAATATTTCGTGTTATACTATGTATAAAAAATGAGAGATTTGAGAAATGAACTGTCTTTATTGATCTGAAAATCACAAAAGGTACAAGACCGAGAATTTCGATCCCAAATTAGAACTCTACATCAATGTATAAAAACAATTCTGCCCACACTAGTATCTCGGAACAAAGCCCGGTAATAAAAACAAATAAAGCACTTCCCCCTAAAAACATAACTACATTCGAGTGTTTGTTTGTAAGATGCATTAGCAAATCATACGAAAATTCTGAGAGAAAGTAAACATAAATCCAAACTCCCCTGAAATCCTCATCTAACCGAGCTTTATTATTACCTGATACATTTTCCTCGAACAGAAAAACACCCTTTAATTTTACTCACATAACATCGACTCTACATTTCGAAACATCACAAGTACAAAACCATGCCAAGAAAATTTCGACCTTATGTCGTTACTGTTGAAAGCTAAATTGCTTTGAGCTTTTCAGTTGTTGCTATTTTTTGTTTTTGCGTACTAAAAGATATTGCGATAGAGATTCAATGCAAACCATATAGTGCTCTTTTTTATTCTGTTTTAGATTATAGGGATGCGAGTCTTTTTAAGTTAAAAGCTGTTTGCGATATATGAACAGTTTCGTTCGTTCTTTTTTTTACTTAATTGGGGAATTACGTGAACGGTGATTGGTTAATTGGTCAATTAAAAATGTGTAATGAGTTTGTGACAAGGTTTTTAAGTGATTATAGAGCTTGGACACGTACAGGCGGTATAATTGAGTGATGACTCGCGCGTTACGAAATAAATTTTATTTAAAATACAAGAAGTCTAATTAATAAACAGTTTATTTTATTGCAGAAATATTTTTTTTAACATAATTAATTAAAAATTAAATTTATTAGAAATTTAATTAATTATATTTCAGTTGTTTTATAGAATGCTACATAAAAATGCTTCCTATTTAAATAAATACATCAATTCAGCCAATCTTAGTTTTAACAGGTATTTTATGTAATAAAACTTGTCGCTATGCTACATGTATTTTTTTTTTAATTTTTATAATAAAAAAACCGATTTCTTTAAACTGAAATTATTTTTTAAGAAACATATGCCGTAAAAGTAATTTAATTATCTTAATTAATAGAATATTTTCAGTAATTTCTCTACTTGTATTTCAGCCTCGCGCGTTGAACTCTTTCCTACGAACCCTGTCACATTGAGTTAACACCGCTGAAAATTTAATGAACTTCGCAAAATATTAGTTAAGTGTACTTTGGATATTATACTATGTATCTTAACAATGTTATCTTGTTGATATGTACCGAAGAGAGTGAATTAGAATGAAATGAATAAAAAAGTAGAGTCAATTTTTTTTATCTTGAATGAATCGAAATTGAAAGTTTTAAAAAAGTATTTTCTAAATATTATTTACTTTTCCTGTTTAAAAATGTATTGTTCTTTCACAAAATAAAATATATTTTTTAAGCAAAAGTCCTATAAAGTTTTAAATCCTAATAGACAACGATTGGCTAAACTTTTTTATAAAAACTCTACCTCTTGTTTTGAGATCTAAAGCTTTCGTTCTCAACACCTCTAACGCATAAGTCAAGTTTTATTAATACTAACATGACAAGACTACTGACCGGCTGCACAATACTGAGAAAATAGATCCAAAACCGAACTCAAAGTCCAGAAAAACAAAACGCTATCTATTATAACACCTTACCGTAAAAACTAGCCTACACTTCACTTAAAAACATTTTTATAAAAGTATATCAGGCATAATGAACAAAGACAAAGGAGGCAGGTAGCGGGGCGCGGGGCCCGGGGGCTGCAGGCGCGGGGCCCGGGGGGGGGCGCAGGTGCGGGGGGGGACACATATGCACCATAAGTACAACGATATGCATCACTGCAGTCGCAGAGCTGCATTCCTTGTGCTGGCGAAACTTGGATTAGCGTGGATGTGGTTGAAGATTTGAGATTAAATGTTTTGTTGTGCGTTGTATTAGTAGTCGTTGTTGTGATTGGGGTGTGATACAATTTAAAGTAAAGTTTTGATTAAATTAGTTGATAAATATAATATGATAATAAAACAAACATCTTTTAGTTAAATTTTATTTTATAACATTGTACACAAAAAAATAGCCAGAAAAAATAATTTTGTTATTCCAAATATCAATAAACAAAAAATTGACCCGCTCTCCAAAAATAAAAGGTTTTTTTTTGGAACTGATCTATTTGTTACTTAACGCCCAGGCTTTTGATAAAGTGGTTCAGACTTTAAGTTGATGAAGCATTCAAAAAGCTTAATCGACTACTCTACTAATAATATAAAACAAATCTATCATCTATCATCTAAAACAAAGCAACACACACCAAAAGTCACTATCAACACCTAGCAAGTCCTGAATCCAATACAAAAAATCCCAAAAACAAGTCTACAAGACCTCTAAAATCTGTACCGGCTTATCCACACTAAGCCAACGTCAAGAACATCAGTTGAACCCCTCTTAGTTATAGTCTGGTCGCTCTCTAATTTACTTGGCGGCCGCCATACGATGCCAGTTATACCGCGAATTAAACGTCGCACACACTTTTATATATTTATATCTTTAGCTAAGAAAACAAGGTTATGATCATGAGATGTAAAATAATATGTAAAAAAAAATACATATTGTTTTAGTTTCATTACTTGAAAGTGTTAAAATTGAACAAGAAGTGTACAAAAATTATGTAGTATTTTTACTTAATTTTTAAATCTCATATTCCTTCCATATTGTGCCTCCATCGATAATGACTCATTTCTAAAAAAAGAACTTATTTTTTATTTATATCAATTTTAAAAATAACTTCCAATAATACAAACTCTATCATTCGCATTCACGTCTCACTTACAGGTATCAAAGCGAACGTTGACATATCAGATTACCCTAACAAAGCTTACACAATAGCCCGGAAACTACCTGTCACATCCGACCTTATGACCTCAAGCCAAAACTGAACAAACTACCTAAAAGGTCAAACAATAAAAAGGTTATTAATTTAAAAAGCCAATCCTATATCAATTAAAAAGACTTGTTTATTATGGTAGATGAAAAGCCATACCGCGGCATACTCCAAATTGTGATTAAACCAACCTAATACACACAATTACAGGTCGTGCGTCCACCGACACCCAACATCTACTAAAAACAAAAAGGTTACAACACAACATAAACCACAAACACAAAAACCAACCCTAAACTTATGAAGCTAGAGTTGAAATCCGTGGAACATAGTGTGCCCCGCTTGTGTGCCCTCGTGAAAGCTACACATTTCATTTATAATATTAGGTACAATAGCAAACGTCATACTGTATACACCTCTACTACTGTACTCATAAATGTTTCATATGTGTGAGCATAATCGATGATGGAAAGGTCGTAACTCCTCCACAAGCGAAAATAACCTTTAAGTAGTTGAGTTTAGGTTCAATTTTATGTGTTTTGATAAACGTATTAAGGCAATAAGTGTATGACTGTGTATGTGTGCGTGAGCTCACAAGGAGTATCAAAGAATGCGGAGCGTGAATTACTATGTTTAGGGAGTTGTCAGTTTGACAATTTGCTCTTTTAAGGCTTCGCGCTTGTTCAGATTAAAATAGGATTAAAAGCTGGTTAATTAAGACGTTAGAACCTAATTCAATTAACATTTGTATTTAATTATCTAATACCCTAAGCTAATTAAGTTCTGATTACAAATGCATTAAATAGATGCATTCGATAAATACGACTGGTTTTTGTTGTTTTTGTATAGAGGATTAATATAATATTTATAGTTATGACATCAAAATAAATAATTAATTAAAAAAAAAAAACAAATAATTACATAAAGTACATTTTTAATTACGCAACAACAGCCATTACACTAACGTTGATCACAAAAGTGATAAAGTCAACCGACAAACATATCAATTTCTAAATTGAATTAAACGCTATAAACCGTGCGGCGCTCCACAATAAGCGATCACAGCGCATCGCATTAGCTACTGACAGCTCGCGTACGTGTGTATACCACGCTCGTTACGTTTACGTGACGCGCACACTAATACAAACTTATAACTGCCAACAACACAAACAAAAATACACCCTACCGCCCACAGCATAAGTACTCTCTCGCCATACGTCAAACCCGCCAGTTTATTGCCTGCTCCCGCCACCACACCGGGTGGTGAAGTCCGGCAACGTCGCGCCCAAATTATTGTGACATTTATACCATACTGCTCGCAGAACGGAACCCCTAGCGACATCTATCCACACTCTCGGAACTAAACACTCGGCTCCTAGAAAGAGACGGATGTACTTGACAATATCACTTTCACGGTCTCGTACTTAAAGCTAAGCGGTTTGCTGTACTGTTTGTTTGTGTCTGTAAACAGGCGAGGTGTATCGCGCATGAATGAAATGGATGACCGCTGGAAAGGGATGGCGTGCTGCGGGCTGAGCGGGTGGGAGAGGGACGGGTGAGGAGCGCGAAGCGTGCAGAATACATCGTTTATCAGATTACATGCCAAGTATCGCGAGCGTGGCGATGTTTTGACACGCGATAATCACGAGATAATGCGGCCGATCTCAGCGGCGTTTAGGTTTATATTGGCTTTTTAAGGTGCCGGGTTAAATGTACAAGTGCCGGCTAATATTAAATAGAATACTATCAGCGTCTGTTAGCCGACGCGTGACGTCAGGACGCTCGTGTCATTCTACTGAGCGCGGTTCGCGCGTTTTTTATACATTATTACGATCCAATGTCTATTTGTGTTTAGATACTAGAATGACTTTGTAAAATGTTATGACAGTTGATTTTTATGAACCAAATAAAATTGAATATGAAAATAAAAAGGATTATCATAAATTCGATTTATAGCTAAAACACTTTAAACAAGTATTTTTAGGTTGATTTAATAAAAATACGTAGATAAATTAAGACATATTTCTAACCACACTGTTTCACGACGAAATGAACAATTTCTTAAAATAAAACCTTAAGTTTGTATTTAAAATAGCTAAATTACGTAACTTCTGATATTAAAATAAGTTTAAAAATTGTCTACAAACAGCATAACAAAAATAGCCAATACACGAACCCTCTCAGTGTTAAACTAAGCAATTAGTACGTCGAAAGTGTAGAGCTTTCACAGAAAATCCGAGCTTTCCAAACTTGTCGGGGGCAGCTTGCCAACCGAATGTAGTGTGAAAACTTGGTAGCAACTTGTGAAACGGGGGTGGGGCAAAGGATACTAAACCAACTGCTAGCGCCATCTAGTAACGAGTAGCGGCAACACAGAACATGTGTCGCTGTTACACAACAAAGCGGAAACGTTTAATGTTTGAGTGCTGCAGGTTCGAATTAACTATTAATTTCTAACTAAAGAATTATGATCGCTTTCCAAATGATGTTTACGGAATTATTTGAACGTTTATGAATGCAGTATCGTGCGACTCAAATAGATTTCGTAGACAAGGTGTGTGCATTCTAAATACCTTGAACAAACGTTATTTTTGGAGGGGCAATGTTTATCTTATAGCAAACAGCGCTGTGTTATTCCAATATCGAGTTCGTTTTCTTTTATTTTGGTAATTTTATATGACTGGAAGAGTGTTAATCGATTTCTAATCGAATTAAAATCTTGTTTAGGCTTCCCTACTGAGCTTAAAAGGTTTTGCTATTTATTTTCACAACACACAAATTTCAATTAAAAGAAAATACATTTATTTAGTCTAGTTGAAAGCTTTTTTAATGTATTATTTTAAAATACAGTATAAAACGTTAAAAATGTCTGAATGTAATTTGATTCATGAAAAAAGAAAACTACTAAATTTGCTAAAACTGTCATCTACTTTCTCGGATTTTTTTATAGAACTATCAGTCATAATTAATGGAAACACCTACCTAACGAAAAGATATATAAAGTAACAAAAATAAGAATTTCCGCGAAAACAAAATCACGAAGAAAAACAAGAGACAATTACAAATGTCAAAGCAATTATAGAATTACAGGAATGCCAAAATTGTCTTCCAGATTTCGAATAAATTACTTCCCTTATCCTTATTTGTATTAAAGACTAAAAACTCGATATAAAATTGACGTAGGTGTTAGAATACGCGTGACTCGCCTACAATCGAATATTTCTAGCAATGATACACCCTCATATAACGTGGGTGTTTCATATTTAGGCTCAATTAATATTTCTACAAAGTCACCTGAGTTTGTGTATTATGTTCCGATTTTCTCAGTAAAGCTAGCTAAACGGATAATATTAGCAGTATCAGAGTTTGGCTTTAATATAGGCATTCCAATCATACTTGATGCTGGTTATGTATTAGAATTATTACAATATTTCAAATCTGTCCTCTACAAAGTTTTATATATATTTACCTGTGTTGATAGATAGATCTAGCTGAAATTAATGTAGCAATAGATTAAGTATGTTGTTAGCTTAAAATGCTATAGTTCATCTTCTGAAAAGCCGAAAAGTATACAAAAATAGCACCACAAGAGAACAACAGCCAACAATAATCATTTAAGCCAGTTCCAATATGAGGCCAAAATAAATTCAATCAAGCATCTACATGGGGTTCCACAAGGTTCTCTTCTTTGCCCTTTATAACAAATAACTAAAGTGCTAGGCATAATTGTTGTAGTTGTAATTATTGTAATAGTTTACATATATGGGTTAGGTAGTGGTAAGTAATAAAAATTAAAATACTGGACTATTGTTGTCAGAGGGTTTTCCTTCTGAACTCTTTTAGCCATTTTCATCAATATTGGGAATCTCCAGTATTTATTGCAATTTAATATACCTACCTAAAGTATAAACCTAAATCATAATCAATATTGAAATACATCATCAGCTTGAAATGTCCATTAATTTTAAAGGTATCAAGTATGAAAATGCATGATTTATAAAATGACAATAGAAAAAAGCAAAAAATAAAAACAAAGACAACAGAAAAAAGCAAACAAGACAGTATATTATAAATCTAGAAAAAGAGCTAGATGGGAAAGCAGATCTTTCCATAGACGATCATTTAAATAAGATAATGACAATACACGTGTGGTCTAACTATACAAAACAGACACTTGGTTTAAATTTCACAACATTTTTAGTCTCTAACATTCTGATGTTCGTTCAACTAATGGATAAACAGTTTCTTTATTTTATTGGTATTTAAAAATATCCGAGCAACAAGGTAACTCTAGTCGCTTTATCGTTAGCACACACAGCTCGAACGTAAATCTTCTCTTGATTTACGAATATGTACGTAGGCACTTAATTTACAGCTATACCGTTTTAGCCGACTTTCATATGTAATAAACACTACACAATTGAATATTGTAGGTGTGTCTTTATTGTCCGGCTAACGATGGTTCTTGAGTGTCACACTTTCAGACATTGTTTATGTTTAATGGAATTCCAACCTAGTATAGAATAAATAATTCAGAGCTTGGTTTCATTATTCAATCAGTCTTTCACGAATCAATAACTGGTCGTAAACTTTTACACAAAGCAACAGGCAACTTTTAATTTGATTTCAAGTAATTAATATTTCTTGAGAAAAGTATTGTTTTGTAATTAAGCTCTTGGGATGATGTAGAGTTATTTTCAAGGTTGCTGGTCAAATGTACTGCAGCAAAAACCCATGAAATCTTTTGTTTTAGATTCTCCATAAGTATATCAAGAAATGTATAAAGGGGCATGCCAGGTCGCCATAGTAGTTTCGGCCCACAGTGCACACCTTAACAGGCTATTGATATTAATGGTAGGCAGTGACTATATTAATTTAGTAAAATAAGTGATTAACAAAAAACTTAGCATTTAAAAGTTATTTTTGCAAGTTATATTTAATATGTCTATAATTGGCATAAGCACAAGACTTTGTGTCTTTATCTTATATTTTATGAATGTTGGTGTTTATTCTGTTGACATGCCTTAATAATAATAAATAAATAAATAAATAAAATATGGTTTTTAACATTTTGTACATCATTTGAATTTATTTATGCGAATAACCAATAAGGAAATGAATATAACACGATATATTGCAGTTTTAAAGATTTATTCAATGTTTTCATGATCATATACAATTAAAACATCATCTAGAAATTGAGCCGGTGGAAAAATATTACTTTGATGCCGTGCCCATCCTAAATACCATATCACTGTCATGATGTGGGCACAGCATCCTACCGTACGGCGATTTTCCTCTAATATTAGTAAAAAGTAAATTATTTTTTACCTGGTGCAATCCAACCTAACGTTGTATAAGATTTCGAACTTCAGCTATTTCTAAAGTGTGTCTTCGCATTCTGGAAACATTCAATCTGCAATTTATGCATCGTAGATCTCCACTCATAGCAGTAGACGACGACTGTTGTGACACACTAGGTCCAAAGCGAACGCCGGGGTCGTCAGTTAAAGCATCTAACATCAATTCCAAGTTCTCGTCAGTATTTTGATGAGGAGTAGAAACAGAATCCATTATCAGGTCGTGGTCGTCGGGGGTAAAATAATCGCCAGAGTCAGTATTCATAGTTTTTAATCGTCGATTTAAATCGTAAAACTCAAACACTAACCGTCACGTCAAAGATTTAAAACAAGCAATGACGCTTTGGAGATAATGTTGCAATTACAAAAAAAAAGCGGGAAAAAAATAAATCTATAATAAACATTTAGATATTCTATGAAATTGTAAAATAATAAAAATATTTAAAACATTTTTACAGTGAAACAGTGTTTAAATAGGCTAAACAACAATTTAACTAATTGTAGAATACAGCTATTATACTGTTTCCATTCGATTATTTTATTTTTGACACCTCGTGTACTGACTTAAATAGTGATGGCCTGATGCGTTATCACATCGATTTTTTATAACAAACGATTTTATTTGTGAACAAGTTTTCGATTTAATACATTATTATAGTATACATTTAGGTAGGTATATTTAAAGTACTTGATTTTAAAATTATATTAAAATAAACCATATACTTAAGTTAAGTTGATATTCTTATTACTATACTCATATTCATTAATTTGCAGCAAATACATTCGATCATATATTAGCACCTAATAATAGGTGCTATACAATAACGTTTACCTTTATTAAACTTTATTTTTATTTAAAATGATTCCGATTAAAAATATTATCACAATTATTATATAAAATTGATTCTATTCAAAACCGTTTTTGTTATTCGTTACCAATGGCACAAGCGGCACAACTCTAAGTGGGCGTTACCCGTCAAGAAAGTATCTACTTTTATTTCAAATTATTGTTCTACTGTAATGTCGTACTTTATAGGCGTGAACTGTTAAAAAGAAAATAAACGGATGGAGGACGTATAGCAATGGTAAATTATTATGTTAATTAATTTTTCAACTTATTTTACGTAATGGCAACATTTTTACAGTAAATATGGTTCTTTTGAGTTCAATTACGGACGTAAGTCGTTTTATTGTTTATTTTTATGAAAAAAATATGCCGACTTTCGCAGAATAATGAATACAAGGGAAATTCACGATAAATTAAAATATAGTTTTTCAGCATAGTCACGTTAGTGTGCATATCTGGGCCTAAACCTGGCATGCCCCTTTTATTATAAGTACCTTTGCGAGTGTTCTGTGGCAATATTGTATAAATTTACTCTTTTTATGAGGTTTTTTAGAGCATCGGGTAAAAGAAAAAAAATATACTAACCGAAATAAGAACAGAAGAAAAATAAATGAAATTAGAAAAATGGAAAATTCAATCATCAAGTAATTGTATGCTTTCCTCATGTTACGCAATAACATACTACAGTTATGATAAATAAATAAAGGCTTTTCCAGCCGTGATACCTACGCGTCCGCACCCTGGACATCCCCTTTGCTGACTGGACAATTTTCCACCATGACATCAGTATTTCCCATGTGATTGCCGACACGATTTAGTCAAAAGTTATTTTGGGGGACTTTATTTGAAATATCTTGTGTCCTTTTTGTCACTTTGTTGTCCAATTTCTTAAAGGAGTTGTGTGAATTTAGCTTTTCTTAAACACCTTTTATTGCATTATGTATATTTATTTCTCAATAATTTCTATATGCTTGTAATTCAGTTTACCCTAGAAAATTGGGGTCTGAGATTTTTGTTCTTTACAAAAATATTAACAATCATTCGATTTATCGATAATATCTAAGTCTGCTTCCAAAATTTCAGCTGTATTTCGAGAGAACAGCTCATCCACTTTCCAGAATAACATTTAGTGATGCAGTATTCGAAATATTTATATATTAATCTACGTACTATTCAACATATAGCTTGTATTGAAAATTTGAGCGTACGTGGTAAACATTTACATCATGACCATTAACTCCTACACACAATTCTAAAAAATATACCAATAATCTGTTAAGAATTGAGGTGAAAAGCAATGCGATGCGCTGAATGAGAACGGCGGCCGACCTACATCGACACTTCGTTACTGTTTTTCGATATTCCACTGTGATTTATTATAGGTATAAAATCTACCAGATGCCAGATCACAGCGACCACATATTGGGAATCCGTGGCCGTCGCTTGGGTGGTCTAACTATGGATCATTGTTTACGAAACGGGTGTTACTTGTGACGTTTAACGTTTTATTGCGAAAAACATGTGTATTAAAGAATAAGTGAGAGTAAACATGCGCCGCTTGCAATAGCTGGGGCCATGAAACTCCATGCGTGGAGGCGTGTGACTGTGTATTTATTTTCCTAGTTACTTTATCTGTTTTTATGTTAGTCTACACTTAAGATTCTTTTTTTGAAAATTCTCTGTTTTCTTTCAAGTGTTTAAACATTGCTGAGATTCTTAGGAAGTGAGTGTAGATTGTGTTTTGTTAAAATGTAGAAAGTTCAAGTTTAATTTTCATTTTGTATACTGTTCAGCCAATAACACAAAAAAATACAATTAAATCGCATTACAAATAATAACAGTAGTCCGTATTATAACATTTTACCACAAATGTAACAGAAAGTATGTATGTATGTTAATATGTCATTGCTATATTTAGGCTCCTCTGTTTACTTAACTCTAATATTCGTCCCGTAACCGTGTTTAAAGCTGACCTCCCCCGTAATATTCGTTTACATTTCCAAATACGTTAACAGGTAGAACCACGGGGGTTGGTCCACGGTAGGGGAATTGAAAAATTGTGAAACACACCTCAGGCATTGTGGTGTGAATAAATTATAAGCGAGCACAAGTTATCCGCGCCCAGTGGTACTTGACCTCCGGTATCTTTTCCACGCGTCGGAATCACTTCAGCTGTTTGAAAATCGTGAATTTACGTGAGACCCAGTTACGCTGGTCATTGCGCGACCCACTTACGCTCGGTAGTCTCAATATTGTTGTACCAGATCTGTACTAGGTTAGCGGAACCCTAGTTGTAGGATTATTAACTTCATTTAATGGAAATACGTTTGAAGTAAATGTGTTTCTATGGGATCTACTTTGTCGATGCTGTTTTGTTTATGAGATACTAATCCATTCTTCAAATACCTACTTGGATTATTTTCAATTTAGTCTTGATCGAGATTCTATTAAGTATTGAGTGGAAATGAAAAGCTTGGTACCGATAAACGGACACACGTAACAAAGAGGATGGTAGATACGAATGCTTTTTCGTTTCCTTTGTGTTGAAAGCGACGGCTTTTATAATAACTGTTACTAGTCAAGAAGATCCTTCAATTTTATCTAGAGCATTCAGTTCTTAATGAGGGTGAAATTATATAACAGTGAAGTCTAAAGATTTTTTTTCGATTTGTGTCTGTTTCAATACTTTGCGTTTTGTTACTTCCTAGAAGTGTTGAGTGAGAGTTCTATTTATGCAAAATACTTATTAGGGTGGCGTACTGAATTGTAAAAGCCTTATTATAAAATAAATACATTTTTATCCATCATTTTTTTTAAACATAGGTACTACTGCAGTTAAATACTAAGTAGTAAATATTATATTCTCTGTGAAACTGATTAAGAACTTATACTTTAACCAATTTTGATAAAAATGAGCAAAGAGTTTCAACTTTAATAAGGAACAAAAGCTGCTTAACGTAGGCGATCAAAGCTGTCATCATTTTTTTTTTTCGTAGTTACTTAATACATTTTTCCATTACATATCCTTGTGCCTCTCTTCTATACTATGGGGAACCGTTGACTATATTATCATTGCGTAAAGTTTATCATTTGCAGACAGTAAGTAAACAAGGAAAAACACAAATGACAATATATCTCGTACCAATAGCTTCTCAGCGAAACCCCGCAATCGTTATCTAATCACATAAAAATGTGACGTCATCGAGAGTAAAAACACCCAACCTTTATACCTAGCAGGGATTTGTAATCGTAACGAATTATTCGAGTGATAAAAATGGGACAGAAAATATCGATTAAGGAGTAAAACTCACGCAGGGATGAAAATATTTGGGAATGTTGCCAGCCTTTTATAGGTTACCAGCGTCAAAATAATCGAGTGTTTACATGGTACCTATGGTTGTTTCATGTATTTAAGTAGTTATAACAGCCCTGGAATGGAACAAAAAATGACTAAACGATATAATATCAACACTACT
Organism: Chrysodeixis includens; assembly: GCA_941860345.1. Taxonomy (NCBI): domain Eukaryota; kingdom Metazoa; phylum Arthropoda; class Insecta; order Lepidoptera; family Noctuidae; genus Chrysodeixis; species Chrysodeixis includens. The sequence goes on from OW796094.1 coordinate 3,938,148, forward strand.
ACAGACAAAGTCAATTAAAACGAGATTCTTAAATTAATATCATACACAATTACGCAACGAATTTTTAAATGTCAGCGAATTCAAAATTGGATTCTTCCGCATGTTCCGACTGCCAACGCCATCTATTGATGGCGAATCGAAACTGAGACACGGAAAAACAAAAGCTTATATTTGTAACTAGAAGTACTTCATGCAGCTACAATGCTACATTTATTAAATAAATTGGTTTGATGTTTTTATTATTTACATTACAGTTCGTATAATACAACCCTTGAGGGCCCAAACCTTATGTAGGACAAACTCGGTCCCTTTGCCCTCCCAACGCACTGGAGGGTTTGCGAGAGGAATGTTTAAGGCGAACCCATTTGTATATAATATTTACCATAACGACACCATCACTGTATAGTGAAACTATAGGGAGATGGTTATGCTTGAAATATGTATTATTAAATTTTGTGTGTCATTGTGACACAAACTTTTGGTACCTATACCTAGGTACTCGTGTTATAATTTACACTAGACGATAAACGATAGAATATAAACGTCGTAAAATTAATATACCTTTAAACGAATATTTTCACCCTAAGAGTAAATCGCTACGTACTTCTTAACTTTTTAATTAAACATTATTTTGGTTCAAATCGTAATCAATAGCTAATAGACGCTCTCATTGAAAAAAGGCTTTAAAGTCATAAAGAATAAAACAACAAAATATTAACAAACAATTACAACAAACACAAGATCTCAATCAACAAAGTAATTTACTACAATTTTGTAGGAAACGTGTCATACGCATAGCGTGAATACTAACAACACGGCATTAAACTTTCAGTGAGTTTACCTACACTGGTATCTACGTGACAGACGAAATTGGGTCCAAAATTACTACACACCAGAATAATGGCGTCTCTAACTAATATACAGCTATCCGGAAGTGGTCTGTACCGGAATATGTATCACAATAATGTGTTTCACTTATTCAACACGCAACGTCGCCACTCGCCGCTAGATGGCGCTGTTCTCAAAAACAATCAAGGGGCTTTTTAATCTAGTACAATCCGGTTGGTATATACAAATGCGTTAGTTATTTCACTGCAGCGGTCTTGATATAGTGACAAGTAAGTACTCATGTTTACGCCATTAGCTATATGTGTGCGCAATAATGAATAGCTGAAAAAACAGATTAATAAATTGTTTTGTTGACAAAACTGGTCATGTTAAATTGCGGAAAATGGATAAATATTTTTTCCGTTACTTATGAACTGTTATGAAGTAATATATTACTGGGGTTTGAACGTATTTGGCTTAGAGTAAGACTTACCTTACAAATACCGACTTAATGTCGTTTTGTTTCCGCGCAGTTCACTTGGCGCTTTATCAACTCCGAGTTCATCTGCAACTTTGTTAGGAATGTTCATGAAAGCTGAAAAATACTTGTTTCCTCGCAACCTGGTTTTATTGTTATGTATTAGTCTATATCATACATTCAAAGAAAATACTTAAAAGTAACATTTTTATTTACCGTAATAAGACAAAGCAACAAGATTAATAATTAAAAATTATTATTTTTATAAGAGGCTGGTTGTTTTTGGCGCAACAACAGACATACATACGAACAAAGCCGCAGCAAAAGCTAGTAATCTTTAAAGCCATCTTTATCTCATCCTCTCAACAAGAATTCATCCGATACAATTTCAGAATCTGCACAAAAATAATAAAACAGTAATCTGCAATTTAAAAAATAAAGCTTACATCATCAAAATGCGAGAGAAAGAAAATCTCAAAAATATCTAGTTGAGGTAAGGGGCGCCCGTTATTTATAAGGCACTTAACCTCCTTGTTTATGACGAAGCTAATTCCGTATTGAGACAACGTGGTCGGAATCGGGATGTTTAAAATAAACATCGTTCACAGAAAAGGAAATTTTAATTATCCTAATGGTAATGTTACAAACATTGGGAGAATCTTTGATTTATGTTGTATTTGTTGAAGCTACCGCTGTGATTCCTTGGCCCTTATCATTCGTGGTTTACGTTTATATTTCTTAAACATATTATTTGTTTTACTTTCCGTAAATTGAAAATACATTCTCATTGACTTCATTTGCTAAGTAGTTTCGTATTTTGTTGTGGTTTTATATCTATACTTTATTTTTTAATACATCCATTCATACTTGTAAGCACACTACACCCTACGCTTACATCACCATCGGATATGACTCATAAAATAAACAAGCCGTCCATTTTATAATTTCAATCCCAGATTTTTCTTCAAAAACTCAAAAATTCCCATAGCCACGGTAGCAAAAGCGAATATCCAGTAAAATTCTCTGGCGAACCATTTTTTCTCGCAACGAACTGAACGGCTTAAATCAATTAGTATACAAACAAGGTAGGTACGACGTATCTAGTATGATGACGTCACTAGTACCACGCTGCGACGGCCCCACACCCTCGCGTCATCTCTCTAATCGAAAATACTGTTCAGTAACGTTCAGTAACTATTCTTTATTTATATCTCCGCCAGTGTCTGGTAATGTATGGAGCGGAGCAAATTACCGATTGTCTATCTATAGATGCGTTGCTGTTTGTCTAATAACACGCTCTTTTAAGATTGTTTTAGAGAGTGAAGGAAATTTTGGAAGTTTTATCCCGAAATTGACGTTGGAAGCAGAAATGAAATTTGATGCAATTTTTGTTGATGTTGTTTTGAGTTAATCAGAATTATTGTAATTACGCACATAAAATCTTTGATATATTTTTAAAACTATTCATAAAGCGTTATAATAGTTATGGTTTACATAGCGTGTCAGGAATCTATTAACAGACAATCTAATACTTTCATTTTCGACTGTCACTAGCTCAATTTTTTTTACAAATTTTGTGTCTAACATTCTTTCATTATTATCTTCCTCAATATCAAAAGGATGAACTTCAGGATCCGAATTTTCATCAACAAAATCCCCAACACTCAAACCATTGAATTCCACATAACACTAAACCAGCAATAACTTTAAACACTCCATAATATACTTCAATTACTTGACTATATTTACAGATATAACAATTTGCCTTCGGGAGTGCGTCTGTGTATGCAAATCGGTTGCTTATGCCACATTCGCACTGCGGGGGGCGTCTGCTCTTTTAACAATTAAAATATGCAAATGGAAGATATTACCCACTACTTTTCATTCCGGCCCGATGGAGTTTGCCTGAATGGGGTTGGAAAACACCCTATCTTTGATGACGTTGTCAAAAATATGGATTGAACACTCGTGTAGGGCGGGAATCTTGTTTGTTTTTGAGTAATATAGACACCTGTTTTAATAGTATATGCAGTAATTGGAGTTGTTGCTTATAATCTTTCAATGCTTTTTTCTTAATGTTTTTCATGTCATAATTAGTCATATTAACTGGTAAATACTTTTAAAATTCTTTGTTCGCATTTCCTTAAACTTCCTATTTACTTTTAACTCTAAAAGATTTCTTAAAGATTTTTTTTTAAACAAAACACCCCCTTCTACTTGTAACCACTTACTTTTTGGTACATTAGCCATAATGTGACATTATTGATTACAATGCCGTTGACCGAGTGTAACCGTGTCACCAAATAGAGTGATTACTAGGCCGGGCATCACGAGACAACAGCTAAACACCCAAATTACACAGATTGCGCACCGTCAGGGGTTATGTTGCCATGTAAATTAATAATATGTAAATTTCCACACCCGCAGTACAGTAGGGTTAAGCCGACGTTTACACGCCACTCCTAAGCGATACTATACTATATATACTCGTAGATTAATTTGAAAGAGTCGCATTTAATTTATGCTTTGGAAGCAATTAAGTATTTCTAATAAATCAGCCCATCATCTCAACTGTCTAGTTCAACTAGATTACCTTTTCTTTCTTCTTTGGTTTTATAAACATCAAATCTGTCTTTATCAGACTGTATTACTTCAACTTCTACAGTTCTATCATCATCTTCATTATCATCATCGTCATCGTCATCATCAACCCTCATACAAATTCTCAAACCATTTCTCCCGTCTACACTATCTTCCTTACCACTACTGTCAAACAAGGCAAGGTCTAGTTGTCACTGAGCACCAGTATCTATTCTAGGCTCCATTTGAGCTTCACAACCCAATTACAGGCGGTAATTAAAGCGATACCTTAAGGTTAGGAGCCAGTCGCTGTTGATTGTTGCCTATCCGAAGCGACACGGTATTAAGCACTTACCTCTATAGATACATACTAATAATAACTGTGTGTTTGTGAATGATTTCGTTATTATGATGACTGGAAATTTCCGTTTGATTATTTTGTGGGGGAAACTTTTTTTTAGAGTTACTATTTTCTATGATTCTTGTACGTAATGGTTAATGAACTGAATGCCATTAAGAGCTTTGGAAGATAACCATAGAGGTTACACACCTACAAGTCTAGTCCAAGCATCTTGTTGAAAAAAGTTTTGTAATTTTTCTTCCGCATCATGCTAAGAAGTTCAGTAAAAATACTAAATTTCTCGTACTAAAAGCCCGTAATGAGCTAATTATAAGTATATTTATAAATAATGCCACTAATATTAATTAAATGCCATAGGTTGTAATCGATAGAGCTTCCAGCGCCTACATGAACCACATAGTTAATTCATAGAAATACAGATGGCGCGCTACGTAATTGGAACATGTATGGAAATTATCTTCTAAAGAAAATATCATGTACTGACATGATATTGTCTTTACTATATGATGTATTTTTAATATTGTTGTCATAAATTCGAGTTTGACTCTATCTTTTTTCTCTTTGTGTTTTGTAAGTTCAATAATAAAATGCTTACCCTCAAGTTTACTTTCAGTTACCAACATTTTCTCAAGTTTTGATCTATAAATAGGCAGCGAGTAAACAAAGTTGTTGATATTATTTACTTGTATCAATAAATTAATGGCTTCCGTATCAAACATATTTAGAACTATTTAGCACTAATTGAAACTGCTCATACACCGTAAATATTAATAAGCTTTGGTGGCGTTATATTAATTATTCAACTACCGTCAAAATACGGTATGTTTATTCAAATAATCGTTTAATCCAAGCGTCGTGTGACGTCATCGCTCCCTGAGGCGATCAATTACTGCAAATCAACTGCGAATCAACTTTCATGTCCCCTCCCCTAGCATTGACATTGCGCACTTGGATGTGAATCGGACGCCCTATTCGCAATTTGTATGTACATTTCAGTGTAAATTATTCCGATTCATGATCATAATGCAGAACTTAAATGTTTTGGAAAGGGGATCTTATGTCTACTTTCTCGCTTCTTGTGTTATGGGTTATTAAATCATGACACTTCTAATTTTCTTTGTTTTTAAACACTCTAAATTCAGAAGTAAAAAATATGTATTCAGTACTCACACGTAGGTCACTCGAATATGTAAGTAAAGATTAAAAAGAGTAACTTCAAACGAACAAACCTCATCCAGACTCATAATATAATTGGCAAAAGGGGAAAAAAGACAAATTGAACAAGAATACAGAAAGAAGGATTAATCTAACAAATTCTGTAAACAAACGACCGTGTTCCAATTTGGCAAGAGACAACGCTTAATTACGTTCGCCTGATACCGACAGGATTGGGTAAGCAGTTATTATAAATAATTTAGCAAATAGCCCACCCGGGCAACACTTTGATGATTAAACAAGAAATCCATGTATTTCACACTATATTATTAAAGAGAATTTCCTCGTTGCTTCAATTCTTGCTAATGTTATTTTACAGAACGTACTGAAATGAGAGTTTTGAGTTGTTGACTGATTCAAGCCTTTATTCTTGAGGCAAACTTTATACTAACATACCTACTATTATCGGGTTAAAAAAACTACCAGAAAAGTTTTAAGATTCGACTATAACACTTTTTTCCCCTTTTTATACTTCTCTATCTAAATCTACGAGTCCTCATCTCATTTCTATTTTTAGAATTGTATAGACAAGTAGCATTGAATATAACTAACTACGCAGTGTCGCACCCACTTCAATCAGAGAAATATTACTGCGCAAAAATCCTATAAAGGTCGAGGTTAACAAGAAAATGATGGAACTAGGAAATGTCAAGAAGATCTGGAACTTGAAAATGAACTTTAAAATGAATCCTCTTTTATACAACTCTTTCAAATGTTTATAACGTAACATCATAACTATTTTTAACGATAATAACGAAAGGCATATTCATTTGTTTTTGACTTAAATAAATTTCTCCAAATTTTTCGTCTATATTCCATATTAAAAGTTGATGCTATAGTTCTAAAAAACACAGCCAACAAAAATGATTCAGAAGATGTGATATCGCGCATTCATAAACTGATGTATATATAGTAAGGTCAGTCGGAGGGTTAGATGCAATATGTCTGGGGAAGGCCCTCACGTGTCGAAGGGGCATAATCCGACAGAAAATATAGTGTGTCGTGTGTCAGCTTTAATTGAAAAAGTTAAATACGTTGATAGACCTATTGTTTGGCTACTGCCAGTGTGTCCAGCTTAAGTTCCTTTGATTTTGTAATTGAATTTTTTGTTCAGTGAAGAATGAAATTAAAAAAGTCATTAAACAGAAATCTTGTTTTTTAGCCGTTTCTTTACCACTTTGGGGATTATAGGGCAAAGCAATCTCCACAGTCTACCTCCTCTCTCTGTCTAGATCTATGATGTGTCAGATTTCGTTGCTATAGTCTCCTAATCTTTTCTCTTCCGTTACACTTACCTAAACTTATAAGAAACCATAATACAACAGCTACTGAGTCAGAAAACGACTACCTTTAATAAAGCTTCACCATCTACTCACGTTTTGATGCCATCATAAACTCGAGTAGTTAATATCTGAATGACATTCACACTGCCTAGTTTAAAGAGAACATTAGAATGGCTGGAAATGTGATTAAAACTTCGTTCATTGTGTTGACAGTAGCAGTTGGAACATCATAGCGTACCACATTGTTTTCAAACAAAATGTTTTACGTCTGAACTTGAGGGAACCCTTGGTCTGGTAGTTTGGCTTTTCTGTTAGTAAGAGGTTTAATTTAAATCTATTATGCAATAAAATTTTGTACCCGATACTTAATTTCAAAATTTTTTTTTCAACACTCGCATAACGCCATCTAGTCTCAAGTTAAGCATACTATGTAGCTTGTGTGATGAGTACTAGACAACTCATAAATTTCTAATAATTACAGCCAGACACAAACCAAATAATCGTGCTCACCACACAAATATTTGTCCCGGGTGGAGATCGAACCTACGTCATCATCATCATGACCGTCATCGTCATTTCAAGCTCATTTTTTTTCATCAACCTTTTTTAAGCAACTGCTAGATCTTAATAATATCGAATGAAACATTCTAATCATAATAGTACCGAATTTATTTCTAAAGATATGAATAATCAAGCCAAGTAAACAAATAGTCAATCAAAGTTATTAAAAGAACAAGCCGCCTACCCGGACGTTCCCCTCGAAAGGGCTCAAACGTCTAGACGCAGATTGCACGACGCACTTAGCATATTAACTTAATAATTACATCCATCTATCCGCATGTTGATCTAACGATCTACATAAGAGGAATCCTAACAATATGAGGAGATCACTCAATAAAACACAAGCTTTTACCTTAAACCAAGCTATTCGGTACAGTACAAGTTCCGTGTGGTTTAAATCAATTCATTTTATTTTTATAAGCTCTGTGACTCCTCTCAGTAAAGTTATTAAAACCAATTACAATATCATACAAACAATAAACAACATTAAAGTACATCGACCAAATAAACCACTATAAAATTCTGGTCGCATTACAGAATCCATTAACAAACACACACATACGAATAACTGCATTAACGTGATGAGGTTCGATTGCCCACATTAATTAGCATTAATAATTTCTGTAATTCAGTCTCGATGCTCACAAGTAATTACACGCGACAACTCGATGCCTCGACTGAGTAATCCGCAAACAATATTAGGGAAATCAGCATCGATCAGTTGCGTATGTGCATATCAATGGTCACATGCCTGGACGCGACTATGTTAGAAATGTTCATTACGTAATCATGCTCATGATTCGACGCTAGCTGATGCTTCTATCCCTGCAATTAGAAATTCCATCAAAATGTTTGCGTCAGTATTGTTGGTTGGATTTTGGAGTTAATAAACAGCGTATTGTCCAAATTCTCTAAAACGCTCTGACCCTATCTGAGTTGACACAAAAATTTTGCCAGATGTCTAGTCAAGAACAAAAGAAGACAAAAGAACTATCCCAAAAGGTACTATTAATGTTACAAAAGAAGAATCGCTCGAAATCATATCCTCTCTTGCCCATACAATCGTTTTCCTCCCTCTCCAAACTTGGGAAGTACCTCCCGCTCGATACCTCTTCACTGACACATATCAGCAGCCAAATGATAACTAACAATCTGTTAATCAAACATTGCCAATATACACTGATAAGAACCATATCAGGTACCTCAGATACCTAACTTTAATGAATTCGTCCTAGAATGACGAACGATTTATTGATTAGTGTTTCATTTGCCTGTTTATCAAGTTTCCGACCTTCCAAATAGATATTAGTATTACCAATTTATTTATACATAGGTTGGCGGTACCGTGTCTAATCTAGTTGAATTGAAATATGTAAGTTTACAGAGACAAAGTCACTGGATGTTGCGGATAATCCAGGGTGTAATGAAAAAGTTTCTAATTCTGATGATGAGAACTATGCTGATAAATATAGTGCAGGTTGGACTATCATTAATGATACTATTACAGTTAGATATGATTCTGCATTACTTATTAAATTTCCATTATAAGTAATATGGGTCTTTTAGTTCAAATTGTTTACGAATGCTAAGTATTTCTTATTGTAATATCTTTAGTGAACGAGAGAGAGAAATTCTTAACTTTCTGTAAATATCTCATAACTGTCATGCTGAAATCTCTTTGTAACTCTTTTTTCGCATCCTTGCCTTCTTCTAAGTACCGGTCGTGGTAATCACGATCTGGCTTTATCATCTGTCCAAAATGCAACTATAATATAAAAGTATTCTCACCACTAGCACATCTATTCAAAATATTTCAACGTTAGTCCGATCTGTCGACAGACGGGGGCCAATCGAATTACGTTCCCATTATTATTTGGGGACGCTTTGCACAGTCATAACAGGGGAACATGTGTAGTCAAATCTGCGAACAGGTTGCGTATTAATTAGGAAACCAATTTATAGATAGCCTACCTACCTGTGTATATGTGGGTAGTTGAATGTTTATGTAACATCTGCCCCTGTTGGGGCGCCAAAGTAAATATATTTTAGAATCGATCACAGATTCTGATATTGTTGACTATGACATGACATTTTATGCTCAATTTCTTTTTGTTAAAAGCCTGATCATTTTGCAAATCTGCTGCTAGAAATTTTATAAAGACTTATTCCCTGTTTGTGCTTAAAAATATGAACTTTTAGCAATAGCAATTTGATAGCAATTGTATTTATTTGATTTCCTTACATATATTTTAAAACAGTGAAACTACTTAGTTAAATAATACTTACATGGCTTTGCTCTATAGCAATAACTTACTTGGTGACTTGGTCCTTACCATGAGATTTCATACTAAGACTCCGTCTTTTGTGGAAGTGAGACAGCGCACTACATCGCGTATAGCTACATCTCGCTTTTATTACGACAACAGCTCTGCTACGAGGTCTCATAGTACAAGCCTGACCGAATACAATGAGTACTAACTCCCAAACAGTAAACAAGAAGTACTCAAACTTTTTCTAACATTTAAAAGGCTACATAACCTTTTTTACATTTCGTTTTAAAACTTTTGTCCTTTTGCTGTAACTTTATAAGCGTTCCGTCAAGTCTACGAATTAATTAGTCATTTATTTCGTGGGAAGGCTTACGTAGTGGAGTTCAATGCCCTTAGTACTGAATGTGATGACGTCACCCTATTTTCTTAGCGTTACTATGTGACAGGTCGGGTCGTGGTGTGGATTAGCCAGCTGCCAAGGACGGTAGTCAGTCTGACCCCTCGAAGTGCGCCGGACGTACTCCAGTATCGTCACTCGGGGAGACTCTTATTGCACCCCATTAAAGCACAATGGAATTCATATCATTGATATTTACATCCTTAATCATATCAGCAATAAGGCTTATTTTCGTATCGCATCGCTGGCACGTGTTAGTCAATAATTCTCAGTATCTCCCAAATATGTTACGAAGTTCCACACTAAATATTACCAGTTATTTGTACCTAAAATAAACTTGTCAAGGACTACTAGGAAAGTCTAACCTGTACTAAAGCAGAAATAATTATGTTAAGTAAAAGGTCAAAGTAACAGATACTTTATTTAAACTTCCCTCGAATCAAAATTAATAATTGACAATGTTAGAAAAGGGTAGATAAAGTTTTTGAGGTCATCGCAATAATGTTGGAAAGGATCGTTGAATAATATCCTCTTTTTAACCTCTTCACAAATAGGGAAGGTTCACAATTTGTCGGTATCTTTTTAGGAGAACTTGGTATCAAGAGAAAAATTAAATATTCACCAGCTAAAAAAAAACCTATAATGTATCTTAGAATATCCTCTTGGAGTCTCTGCGGCCTATGAACCCGGATTTTTACCCGGTAACCCCATCGGAGTGCATTTCCTTTTCCTTAAGAACGAACCAAACGCGAAAGCATCACAATCTTCGAAATACACCCCCGTAATGTCCAATATTCTTAACCTAACCTTAAAAAACTTTTGCCTCATCTTCTGCCTACGCAAATCATCAAAAATTTCATTACAGCGTAATTTTAATTCCCAGATTTGTTCTTCTTCCTTGTCAATTTTGCCGCTCAAAAATGTACCTTAAAATCCAGTGTTGCTTGCCTTATCTAGCTGACTTTATTTCTAACCTAAAATGTGCGGTTTACGTTACTTAACGCTACGGAAGTTAGAACTTAACCTGAAAATTCTCAAATGTATTAGCTCAGAAATAACTTAAAATTCCCACAATTCTATCTTTTTAATCTGGATATTGTAAGAAAATTGTATCCTTTATTTTTTGTCTTTAAATTATTCATGAGACAGACTAGAAGTAAAAATCAAAGAGATAAGTATCTTCGTGCAAGATAGGTCAGCCATCCGATATAAGAACTAAATAAGCGTCGCTTAACTACAAATTGTCGATTGAAAATTCAGCATCTGCTTACCGGGGAGTCATTCAAAAATCAAATACGAGTACATACTTTTACATTCTAAATAAAATAGTATAGACAAGTACGTCCACTTTTACTGGGTCATAACTTATGCGTCATAAATCACCGTTCTACATAACTAAAACTCGCCCAAAGCGCCCTCAATTAGATTAGTCAATCGAGTAACGCGTAGTCGAGCGACTTAGTTCACCAAGTAATGAAGAAGTAAAGCCCGCATCGCGTGCCTCGCAACACAGCCGATACCGACGTCAATAAAAACAAATATATCACTAAACACCAGAATACCCCCCCGCCACCCACCACATATCGCCACTTCGCCCTAAATACCTTATATAATTACATATCACGCTTCATTGTCGTGATAAATACTTTCTCACAGTTATCATTTACCAAATCTACGCTACTGTCCATTTTAGATAATGGTGCGACTGAGATGCAGCATACGGATCGCGAGCGAGCGAGAATGGGGTGGATATAAAATAACATATATTATTATAGTGTCCACAAGCCAAGCGGATATTGATTATCTGCCACAGCTGAGAGCCGCGGAGCGCCCCGCACGCCCCGACCGGCTTGAGCGCCCACTAAACTTATGTTGCCGCCTCTAACACCACATTTTCCACCCTAAGCCGGCTTGCAAATGGTGCATTTTCCCTCTGTTTCTTTCGCGAACATAACTCGTTTTCGCAAGCTGCGCGATATTCAATATTTGATCTCTGTCTAACCGCCTGAATTGCGTGCGACTGCAATAGCGCCGTCTCGTTCGAACACATTCCATAATAATTTTCGATGCATTCCCTTGCCATGATTTTCCTCGAAACTAGGAGTGCGATTTTACTTGTAAGTGCGCTAAACTTTAAAGAATACCGCAAGTTTATAACTCGCGCAACATTATTACTTTGTTACGATCATAATTCCAGGACCTGTTTGAATTGTAATATTAAGTTGTAAGTCAATACTGAGAAAATGAGATTTCGATTATATTAAAAGTGCAGTTTATTAATAATTTGGTTACCATTATAAAATTTGTAAAATATTTGAAATACAACATTTTTTTTTAAAGTTTATTGAATAATAATAATATTTTTTCGTAAATACTGTAAAATCTTTTGTCAACAAATCCCAACCCACTTTCGTAGCCAAAGCATACAGCTTATAACAAAACTCTATTATTTAAATCCACTTCATTAAAATTCAATATTTATCTGTATCAAGTTCATGAAAGTCTGTTAGGATTCACCTTTAACTTAAAAGCATGGCATGTCTAGACACAACCAGCGAACAAATTCTGTGCTACAAAACTTTTCGTGGGGCAAGGGACTCTACATTCATCTTGGTGCGCCTGTGTGTGTTCGTGTAACCTGTGAAAAATTGCTTTTATGTATGTGTGCGGCGCTCACAGCCGTAGCGGTGGGCGAACAGGGGGTCGGCTGCGCATGTGTGCGTGGCGAGGGGGCGGAATGGGGTCCGAGTCGTGAACTAAATAGCTTAGTGTTAACACATATTGACATCAAATTTACCGCGATGCTATCATTTATTCAGGTAGCAATGCGCTCATTGTTCTTTTAGTTAAGTTTTGAATACTTTCGCGCGGTCAGTTTTTTAGGGGACTGCAAACAGGCATGTCAACTGTTAATTTATTTTTATCGTACTTTGTGACTTACGTTGACTCGCTTTCGCGTTATTTTTTAATTATTCGCTGAAGCTTATTTTTCGTGCTCATTAGTCATACCAACACATTGTCAGCTAAAACGTCTGTATTTCAAATTTAATGTTAGAATTTTAGCCTGAATACTGATAAAACCAAAAAATTTACATCTGGCAACACCACAGTAAAATATTGCGGGAAAACGAACCTTAAAGAAAGATAAGTAGCATGCCTGAAGAGTCAATCCATGTAAAGTTTCTAAATTAAATACTATTATTCTTTCATGCAGTAGAAATACATAACACCTACGGTACGCTACGCATCAGTACTCGCAATAAAAGCAACTGAAACTAAAGCATTAAAAATTCAGGAGGCTTGCTCGATGCCTATTCCCGTCGCAAATACGAAGAGGATAAACTTGCATTGTGTGCTATGCTTGAAGTTATTTTACATACCTTTTACGTTACACAGATTGCAAACTTGTCTGCCACCTCCACTAGTCCTGGTACTACCAACTACAGTTGTAGTTGTGGAAAAGAGATGGCGCTCTACGGCGTGTAATACTCGGTCTCCCTTCCACAGTTTTTGGGAGGTGGTAATACGCAGTAGCCCCCTGATTAGTTACTGCGTAGTAATACCATTGGAGTGTAATGAAGCACAATTGTAGCCGAATCATTCATACTTGTCGTACTGTTCGGCAACGCTACTGTTGCGACCTGTGTTGCAGGTTTCTAAACCAAACTGTTCATGGCTCGCGTAATGTTACATGGCAACAGATTTTCAACTTTAAATTTAAGGTCTTTGAACTCAATTTCACGGCCAATTAATAAAATTAAATGTATAAAGGTAAGGACATAAATTTTTAATTCGCGCGTATCTTCACGTTAGAAACTTTCGTGTGGTTGCAAAGTTTCTATCATAATCTCCCCTAAAATGCTATCAAGGATCTTGTCGATCTCTTCATTCAAATATCAACCTTATGTCCTTGTCACAGAGTCTATAATACAAAAAGATTGTATTGGAAGTGTAGTTTGCCTGTCATAAATATGAGCGAAGTCACAGAAAGAAAAAGTTTGACAAAAGAGGTTAGCTTTGAGTTCTTGACTTACATAAACATGTTAGTTTATGGCAAAGTAATATGGCTCCTGAAACATATCTAGTCAATCGAAATTCACTTATAAAATAGCTATAAATAAATGATAAATATTTTACAAATTTAAATTAAATATTATCTATAGGAATACCCAAACATAAATCTAAAGAAAAAGATTTGAAAAATAGTGTAAAGGTTGAAATAAAATGAATTTGCAAGTAGTCCTTTAACAAACCAAGTAAATTATTATATAGGGATATCACTTAACAAATGAGACAAGCCCAGACATTCTGAAAGTGGCAAGCTTGCACGACAACTTTGGATGATGCAGAGGAACAAAGAAAGATGTAGAGCAACTAATTACGTATACCTTTGTGACTACTTAAAACTCCATCGATAGGTGTATTATAAGAAATAGTCACAAAGATAAAAACTGCTTAAACGTAAATAAAAATAAAAGCCCGTGACTTTTCTGGCTAGTTAGGTAGTTCTATGTGATGTGCACTTGGGCCTATGTCCAACAGTGGACTGCGATAGGCTGATGATGATGACGATGTTTCAGCCATCAATCAATGGCGAAAAGTTAAAAAAAAACTACAGATCAAAGATTTATTTACGCACAGATATATTTGATAAATATGGTTACTGGAAATGCCTACTCATAGACACACACAAACACACGAAAAAAAAACATCCTCATATTGATTTCAAAGCCCAATCCAATATTAACGACCGCTATCATTTCAAATATGCACACGTGAGCGACTCCATTATATTACTGTCCTGCTAACCAGTGGCGCTACATTAATTTATCAAAACAATTTAGTCACCCGTCCGCATTGACCTTTAAACTGCGACACAAATATTACTAAGTTAACCCCAGTTCAATATGATAAACAATGAATCAATGTTTAAGTGGTTTTTGATACCTTATTATATTATAATACTTGTAAATGAAATTGATTAAAGATACTTTAAAAGAGAGTGATGGTAATATAGCTTTGTATTATACACTGCATAAAAGTTTTACGTGTTAGCAATGTTTAGTTTAAAGATTAGAATCTGAATGTAAAATAATGTCTGAAGTAAAATTAAGCATATTAAAAAGTAAAGAGAGCCAGCGTATTTCAGAAATCAATTTTCTTTGCAAGGTTTAATGAAATAGTCGCCTTCGTAATTCCATCTAAAGCCACATAGTTATCAACGTTAATTGAAATAAATAGCTACCTGATTCTGAGAATATCGTCTATCCTATACAGGACAAAGTTAAAGTCTTTGTTCACGGGTCAACTAGGACGCAGCGCAGACATACGACCAAATTGTTTTGATTTATTAATAACGTAGCGTCACTAGTAGAACAATAAATCTATGGAGACTACCGTCGAGATTTTTACAGACTAAAAATTTCATTCACCCTCATCTGGATAAAACATCTTATAAATAAATCTTCATTCAATGTTTTACAGCATTGGCTAAACAATCTATCTACCTATAGCTATAAATCTTGTTTTACGACAAACGTTAAAACCAACGTAGCTCCAGTTTCATCAAACTAACTGCTTGTCTAACACTCTAGCTTAAATGTTTCTGATTGAAGATACACATCAACTAATAAACTAAACAAGGAATGGTGAGTTGACGGCCTCAACGGGGTCTTAATGAACTTGTAATAAAATTATTGGCCACACACAGGGCAGCTCAGGCAACGCCCCAGGACGAGTTAACCTGCATAGTGATGTGGTGAGGCGGCGGCTATCGATATCGATCTTTTATACCTACAGATTTCTCAGATAATTTAATTCGAAAGCAAATATTATTGTCAGGTTGACGTTAGTATGTCTTTAAAGATTGTCTTTTGCAAAGTTTGACGGTTAATTTTATTGAAGTCATAAATAAATAAATTTGGATGGAATCCATATCGTAAATATTGAAACGACTTCGAAAGGGTGCTTAACATTTTACTGTACAGTTTAACCACGCTTCCAGCTTAAATATTGGCCTTAAACCATTTTATCTGCAAACGGAACTAACTAAACTTAAACTGTAAACATACACCATTAAAATGCGCTTACCATTCGCACGATATTCTCCACATTCGAGAAAAATAACAGCGTCATTTTCTCAGTTTATATCGACATCGATAAACCGACTCCACTCACAGTCAGTAGTATCTAGAGAGGCAAGCTACAATAAAATGTACCGAGCTAGCTACAAGCCTGAGCAGTTACTCGGGTAGACCCCACCGCCCCCCACCCCCTCCCCCACACGCCATATGCGCAGTTCACTCACACATGCACAGCACACGCAAACACATCACCTGCAAATCGCGTCCACACATTTGATTATCAATAGTGACGTATGCAGCTGCCAATCTGTCGATAGATGCTAATAGTGTCTGACCAATTATGCAGCTGATTGATTTCGCAATATCGCATATATTTATGAAAAAATAACATCGATATCGGCAACTGTTTTAATGGATTTATAGATATATTGGAAGCTGAGTGCCAGTATAGAAATGAAAAATATTTTTTAATAAATTATTTTTGCAGCAACTGATATATTATTCAATTCATACGAAATCTTTTTTGAGATTCCCATTTCACTCGGGCCTGTGCATTCTCGACGCGGAGATGTTTACTCGAATACTTTTATAGATAAAAATACGAAGTGTTTTGTATGTTCAGTGTAAATATTGTGCAACTATTTTCCACAACTTTTGCAAGCTTAACACTAATTAGATAATTCAATAATAGGAAAAAAATACGAATATTGTAAAGTGATACAAAAAGAGTAGTTAGTTGATTAATGTTATTGTACGGACTGTCCAGTAGCTAAAACAAGTCGAAATCGTTACATTAATGGAAAACAAAAACGGTGTATACTGGCGTGGCGAAAGAAAGGGAGAAAAGAACCGCGACATTCACAGCCTAGTGGCTTAATACTAGATACAATCTCTACGTAACTTGTTCTATAATAGAAATAGTAAGAACCTTTCCTTCAGACTGAAGCATAATACATTCAAATTTTACCTCAACCTTTAATAGGAATGAACGCGTAGAGAACTAAGTTACCTGAAGTTTAAACGGGACCACGTAATGTTGTTTGGAACTGTGAACAGTAACGTATTGAGTTTGAAAATCGTTGGAGAACAAGGATGGGATAGCAGACAATGTCTTCGTAAGGAGTAATAAGTAGTTCATGAAGTAGAACTCTTCAGATATCAAGATGAATGTATGGGTGAATCATGCGCTGCTTTGATTTAAGCGCTTTGGGTTGAATTCTTCATGATATGTTTAACACTAGTTACGCATGCAGTGTCCTGACCCTGTTCTATGAGCTGGTAAAGAGGACTGCAGTCGTTGTAAAAGGAGACAGTGCACTGTAGTACTACTCCTAGCTGCATCTCCCTTCTGCGTCATCATTCCCCTGCCCTTATCCCAATTTTTACTTGGGGTCGGCGCAACACGTCTTTTAGACATGTTGCTTAAAGTTTTGGCTATAGTTTTACAGTCGGCCGCCTGCCTGACACTAACCCTCTTTGGGAATGCGATTGTTGGTTGTTTACCCGCCACCATTCGGGTGACCCAAGGTGCTTGGTACAGTGCACTGGGTCTTAAGGTCCATTAGTCGCCTTTTACGACACCCAGTGGAGGATATGGGGTGGTGCTATTCTATATATCCGGACACCACACGGACGCATCTCCCTTCTGCGTGCTAGTTTTAATTGATATTGCAAGGGTTACAAAAAAATTGTGGCAAAATTTTTATTACCACTACATTCCCAAGATCCTTCATAGATGAATATTTTGGCAGCCCTACTTATACTAATCAAGGTTCATGGTAAATCGATACGAGATAACACAAAATTTATGGGCACCTACATCTTTTCTTATTAAGATTGAATAGACGTCAATAACTCGCAAGTAAAGGAATTGCGACAATTTATTGACCACTTATTACTAACAAAGGAAAGGTCGCCTTTTAGTTTATTCTCTACCTCGTGTGGGTGTTTGTGACGTCACTACTTCATACCAACACACTTTATGACGGAAAGTAGTGGCTCTATTCTAGTCTCTTACATTTTAACTTGAATACAGATTTGACGTTACTTGTTTTCTCGAAGGATAAGAATAGGTACACTAGCATTATTATTTTCACTGTATTATCGTATGAGCTTCATGGCTCTGGATGCCCTTGATGACTTTTAACAAACTAAGACATCAGAGGATCCTCTGCTTGCGGTAAGAGCAAACCCTGGGTTTCCAAACTTTTTGCACTCTTTTCTTTCAAACCAATTTCTACTCAGCTTCAGCCCCTGAAGAAACAAAAAAAAGTTTCTTATACTGCAGAAGATGTTTGTACAACAGAAGATCAATAACTAAAGGCCTAATTAGACAACAATAGTTTCAATAACAAATACAATAGCCCCACCCCTGATAAGAACTGTTTTAATTACCTACGGCTATATAAAGTAGACAGCGTTTGTTTACAATCCAATTTGCTAAGTGTGTGATGCTAGGGTTATCAACGATTAAATGCATAATGAAGTTAATGAAAAAAAATCTGTGCAAAACGGCAAAAATGCTCCTAAAAACTTTGAATTTTAATTATAGTATCACAGTCTCTGTTTAAAGCAAAATGAACGATTTCTCCAATGCAAGATACTTGCAAAGGGTTGAAGCAGTACTATCGATTCTAATGAATTCTAAATATCTTTATCTGCCCATACTAATATTTTAATCATATATTGTGGATACGATAATTACACTGTCTTTCTTTATACAACGGAAAACATTTCATAAAAGTAGACTTATCAGGATCTAACCACTGTAAAGTAATTGGCGACCTTCACTTCAAATATGTGTAATATTATAACAACTTACAACCTACAATACTCAAATATTATTCGAATCAAACACCAAATTTCCATGAACCTCAAATCCTCAACAATCAAGTTCCCAGACCCATTACAAAATCGTTTAATCTAAATCATTTGCTTGATATTCCTCACCGTCTAGTCCTCTGACTTTAATCCGCAGCAAATAATATACAATGACATTGGTCGTCGGTTTTTTCTGTCTCGGTTGTATCTGAGGGTGCAGCCACCCCTGCAGACGGTTCGCCAGCCCTCCGATGGAGGGTATCAAGCCAAGAAGTGGGTGGATGTGGCATCAGAAGTGAGTGCATATGTTTGAAATAATTCAGAAAATAAATCTAAAATGAACCCGGCCGCCGCGTTAGCTTATGATTAAGGACTCCGGTTGGGTCCGAAACTAGTCGGGCTATCCCGATATATACGCGTGAGTAAACCGTTACATGATTTAAGTATGAATCATCCTCAAGAAAGTTATTATAAAAAAAAACTTAAATAAACTGTTCAGAGCTGAAAATTATGCTAGAATATGCGTGATTTAGGAAGTATCCACTTATTTAGTTACTATGTAATGATGAATCAGAGCTATCGGTTAACACCACATTCTAATCACTATTTGAACCATGACAAAAAAGTTTTTTGATACCGAAATAAGCTTCAACTGAAAAATATATTATTTTTGGTTATACGTAGATTACAATACCTTGGTACTTTAAAAATTGATGCCGCATCCATTTCTCATGTCTCCTGCAATTTTGCGATTCGCAAGTCTGTAAGTGGTCAGCTCAAGGTGACATTATTATAATACAAGATGTTACTCACATTGAGGTGAATGCATACATTTATCAAGTCGCCTTTTATAATTGCATTGCAACCTAGTTTTGTCTTTTTTAACCCTTTCAACTCGATATGCTGACTTTGAAATTAAAACATGACTTTTAAAAGGATTTAATGGACAAGCCAAATTAGACTACATCTAACATCAGAGAATGTAATTAGAACTCTTACTTCACAGCACTACTTCAGCTACAACCCTTTGCTCAACAAAGTCTGGTTTTAAATCTCTATATGTTTACATATATGAAGAAACTAAAGGGCACAGGCTGTAGAATAAAGGAGCTACACGTGAGCATCGCTTTCCGCACTACCGATTCCCAAGTGCTATCTACAATCAAAACGACATGTATTCCTGTGACGAATACTCTGTCCCTACACAAACCTCGGATCCCTTTCATCGCACGATCTAACCATCATTTTGCGTTTTGCATCACTCGAAGCACCAAAGATGAAAGAAGTTCAAGCGCTCTTGTTCAGGCCGCGTCCTTGGGGGAGGGACGGAAAGGAAAGGGGAATCATCGCCGGATCCTACCCGGAAAAATACCTCGAAACTGAGCGGGTGGGGTGGGACCGCTTAATGATCAAAACGCCTTCAATATTGCGAAGGCATGAGTCTTATCATTATAATTTATTCACGGCACAGCAGCTGAGAAACGTCTCCCGTCACACCTCCATTTTAAGGGTCCGCGACAATGAAGGTCGAATTTATTTTTACAATTATTTCCCGAACGATAATGAAGAAAAGAAGCATCTTCATTCAGGTGTCTGAGAGAGTGAGATGTCTTATTTATTAACAGTTACGACCTTTATGTTTAAAAAGAGGGTGAATTAATTTGGAATACCGGACCACAGGTATTTGCGGTAAATTTTAGTGAATGATATGAGTTAGTTCGTCCAAAATACAAGGTAGTATTTTCGATTTGTAGCAGCTGCATCAATATATCCTTACCTTACATTTTCGGCAAACTGCCAGTTCTGAAAACCACTGGATCTGTAGACGATGACAATCTCTGACTTCCCATTGAATGGAACGTCAATTTCCAAAATGTTTACCAGATTTATACCTCGTAACCGTTCGACATCTTATATTGAAACGTTCAGGGATCGTGCTCCCCTCCTGCCGATACTTTCGTCTGGCGCCTAACCTTGCTGTGCGATGTACCTGTTGACCAACCAATTGTTTTGTGCCTCACTAAGCATTGTTTGATGCTTTAGGCCTTAAATTGATAGAATTTCGAAAATTCTTTTTGATAGAAAAACATCTCTAGGATATTTTTTTTAAGAGAGACATTTTGTCATGATTTTTTGATGGCGTTGGTTAAATCTAGCCCTCAATTTCAACATTCAGAAGAGCCTTTTCAACCCTTCCCCTCCTAGAGGAAACTAGTCTATACATATTTCGAAAAAACAATAGAAATTGTTGCCAGTAAGAAATAATTCCCAACTTTCAAGGTAAATCTTACTCTCACTTAAAAATAAAGTAAAGAACAGGTAACGCATGTTGTTCGAACGAACTTACTTTCAATGTTTTCAATATTTTCACTTCTAAACAAACTTGTATCTCACCACTAACTTATGCATGTCACAACGAAAAAGTGTACACAAATTTAATCCGTATTCTTATTGGTAGAAGGGCGAAAATCGATTGAATGACAGGCAACGTTTTCCGTATCTGTATTCCATACATCACAAAGTTAACGTCAATAAATCAGTTGACTATGGCACACACTCCTGGGAGGTTTTCCTCTAATAAAGGCTGTCCCGGTCTATAGGTAGCCGCTTTGTCTACAGCGCCTCATCGGTCGAAACTTTCCTTTCCGCAGTCAAACTTAGATCAAGCTTGGAATCTTGGAAAATACCTGTAGAGTGGAACTTCAGGTGTGACAGTGATCATTTATGTGTGCCAATGTTTTAATACAATCTGTGTGAATTCGATGGAACCTTATTTTTGTTTCGTAGAACTATTGAGTGCTTGCTAGATAGATAGATAGATAGTATTTGAGCAGTTCGTAGAATCATTGATTGACTCTACCTACATTGTATTTTATTTTTGCCTCTACAATAAAATGTATACCTAAACATTGAAAAAATGGTTGACTATGTGTGTACGTTTTAATAGAGAGCATACATTGAAAAACTAATTACAGAGTATTCCATTCTATTAAGGTACTAAAACTAAAAACCACTATTCATAACACAAGCTCGAAACCAGCCAAAACGTCACCAACGAGGAACCATCAACATCATCAGAACAGCCTTAACCAACTTATTTTGAGAACAAAATCTAAATTACACTGAATAATTCTAACCTTATAAACAATGCAAGCTAACAGAAGCGAAAGCGTCTTAATTAAACTTGCTCTATATATTTACGTACTCAATCTCACTCTTGGAAGTTAAGGAAAGGTTAAAGGGGGGACTCCCACCCCCAAACATTCCCAAATTTTCCCAAAGTATCGTTTAATGCAAGTTTATTATCTACCATCGTAAAGCGTTAATTAATTCTTTTTTTTTCTGCTTTGAATTTTATTTCTCTGATTCTGTTTTTGGAGATATATAATTTGGCAGGCAATGTTGTTTTGTTTTGATCATTTTAAATATTAATAATGAATATTTGATGAACTAACGGAAATTCATCTGAAATACTCTAAAACGACTATAATATGTATCCAACACTTAACTTGACAATCAATTATTTTTTTAGGTTAGGTCTAAATTTCTAAATAAGAAAAGTTTGAAAAGGGCGTCCTCTTTATATTTACATGGATACGTAAATCACTGTTTTAGCCATTCAACTATACGTAAAAAATAGTTAACTCTCTTTTCCTAAACTTGATTCTAGAAAGCACCTGTCTTGACTCAAATCAAAATCTCAGAAAAATCTCCTTATCACTGAGTACCTATCAGCCTTCAATATCATTTATTCATAACACTCATGCCATTTAGCTAAACATTTGTCCATTAATGTTTATTACATAATATTCGATTGTGTTTGACAACCCCAGAGGTAAACTTAGGGGGCTCAAGTATTAAGCAATCGAACGGTGATTTAAATCGCTCACCGCTTATCTCTTATGTAACTTTTCCTTCAATGTGCTTAACAAAATTCCAATGGAGTTTACTACACTACTAAAGGTTATTGTGATGTTAAAAGAATTACTAAAACGTACCGACAGGAGAAATGTTTCTGTGATGAGCACGATCATTTGTTCTGTGTCTCGTTGTAATTTATCTATAATTATGTATTTTGAAATATAAAAGTATGTTTATCAGTTGTCTAGTACTCATAACACAAGCTACTCTCGTATACTTAATTTAAGACAAGGCGATGTGTGAATATAGAGGAATATTTGCTTATTTATTTCATTTGCAAACTCACCTCAGTAATTATGAATGCATTTTCACAAAAACCGCTATCTCTTATACCTTATCCCCCGCGAATCATCGACCCCTATTAATAACGGATATTGATCCTAATTATCAAATCTATCGATGTCTGTAATCTGACCAATTTGTGTACAATGCCGGCATTTAAAGTCAACTAGAACTGATTTGTTCATGACGATGCGTTGCTGAATTTTTAACTGATTCCGGTAGGAAATATTGTCATAGATCGTTATTGGCATATTGTATTGAAAGAATAATTTTAAAGAATATTTTTAAATAATTTTACCTTTAACATTATTCTGTTTCAAAACCCATTTCTTTTTTAAAACCATGGTTTTTTTCAAATGCTTTGGAACCAGGACAGAAATAATAACTTCAGTAATGTGTCCTGACCAAACCATTTATTTTAATTTTTTTTTTCTAAAACGATATTTTTACCAAATTGCTAGTTAATAAACATTATTTTTAACAATCCGATCTTCACACAAAATTTTAAAGAACCTCCTAACAATAATTTCAGAAGAAATAAAAATTAATTATTTTTAATTCATTTAATACCTTCTTAGATAGAAAGGTCACGCGTGTTATAATTGCACGTGACATTAGCACGAGTGTACCGACACGTGTTAAGTGTACAATTGTAACAGAAGCTGTTGCCGTGTCAATGTTCATTAGCTCATGGCTTGTAACAGGTTTCTTATCCAAAAACCCAGTCTTTTCACTCTTCTTAGTCTAACGATTTTTTTTTTCAAAAAATTACATTTTAAAATTATGTCGTGATTGTTAAGAAATGCACGTCTGCTGGCCCATTTTTAACAGGTGACTTTTTTCAACACAACTACCGCTAAGTTTTTTATTCTAATAATAATATTATATTGCGATTTACTCCAAACGCGTTTTATTCTAGTGTATCGATGTAGAAATGTAGAAAATGTACTTATTGTTGTGTTTTTTTCTGCTTGATATTGCAGTAGTCCTCATGGACCATCCGCCGTCGGGAGGTCGACAGGGAGGCGGCGTGCCGGACTCTTACCGGTTAAAACCACTGGAGCATCCTCATCTGCCTATGGCCGGGGACACAGGATTCACTGCAAATGTAGAAAAAGTGCTTATTGTAGTAAGTTTTTTTTTGTTTGATATTCCAGTAGAAATCCACATGGACCATCCACCGTCGGGGGGACAACTGCAGGGCCCCCCTGTTGTACTTGCACCGGACTCTTACCGGCTAAAACCACTAGAGCATCCTCATCTGCCTATAGCCAGGGACACGGGGTAACTCTGCGCATGGTAGGTGCCCTGAGCAAAATCAACTGTTAGTATCTCAAAAAAAATTGAAGAAAAAAACGAGTTGCGCCCGCCCCAAGTAAAATGGGATAAGGGCATGAAGATGATGAGTATCTCAAAAAAAATAAAACTAATACAATTCTTATCCAATCTCGGATTATTATCATATTTTAAGATCATTGCATTCTATTACTACCACAATTATTACAACTTTTGACCTCAACGAAATGCAAATACCTTTCTGTAAAGGTAAACATCACCCTTTATCCCGAACACAAATCACAACTAATCAAATTAATCGGAAGGCGGACCGATATCAACATTATTAATGCAAACCCCCCTTCGCCCCCTGCCGAACCGCCCCCCTCCTAGCAACCCCCCGTCTTCTCCTTTAAGAAAGAGGACAGTACTTAAAACTCTTATGTCGGAAAAGGAATATGCTTTTCAGCATTCTGCTTTTGTTACTTAAGATTTTGCCGTTTTGAAGGTCGGTAGTGAAATTTCAATTAAGTGGTTTTAATATTAAAATTGTGCTTGATGATTCATTTCTTGGTGATTTGAATGATGATCAAAGCTCTTACGGAGATTTGAGTATTTGGATTCAGTTCTTGAATCGTCGGATTAAAGATAGATTAGGTGATGATTTTACAACGAAATAAACAAAGATCCTTGACGATATATTTTATTAAAAGCATTATATCCATCGAAAAAATCTTGAAAATAAAACTCCAAAAGGAATGACATAAGTCAAGAAAAATTGCAATTAAATACCTACAACAAATCAACTAAAACTTAAACATTAAGATTAACAAACCGTGACAAAAGTTTACTCTACTCCTGTTGCGTGAGCGTCGAAATCCATTAAAACCATAATACCGCCGTACTCAGGATCAATTAACTTCATCTACCCTTTAGTCTGTATATTAGAGGTGTTTATTGTGAGAAAATGTGTTTTCAAACTGCAAATCTAACGTTGGCTGGATGCCACGCGCACCGACGCCAATTTGCCGACGAATTTTTGGGATGTAACCCTTGTCACGGTGGGAGAAAGTGCAGTTTTGTCTGGTTTGTTGTTTCTGGACGGTATAGTATCGTGGTTTTTTGGGCTGGGGACCGGCCACCCGCACCCCTTCCCCCAAACTCCACATGTTATTTACGTGTGAACACAACGCCGTGGAGGGTTCAATTTATCTGACCTACTGGGCCTCCCACTAATATAACGCTCGGAATTGCTTGTACCTACCCCTTTTTGGTGGTCATTTTTTTTATTTTGTTTATATACTTAGAGCTTAGTGTTTTTGGGGTTTTGTAGCGTCGAGTGTATTAAAAAGTTAAATAACCACTGAGGTACAGACTTTTGCAAATAAAAGCAAAATTTTAAGAAACGTAAATCTCTTATTTCTCTGCATTAAGTCCAATTTTATAGCCGCAAAAACGCAATTTAAACGAAGACGTTGAAATTAAATAAACTTCTTATTTTTTTCCCGTTTCTAAGTGCAGAAAATGTCACATTATATTGTTCGCATCAATTCAAATAGGTACTTAATACAACAAAATTGTGACTGCCGCATTGTACTTAGTAATGAAATAAAAGTTCCATTAAACATAACAAAGAAATAACCCCTACACAAAATATTGAAGGGGCCACCGCGACACCTCTATCCATAGCCAAGCGGGCGAGTGGCGGGCGAGTGGCGGCGAGTGGCGGGGCAGATTCACGATTACAGCCATTTGAGGGGACGCGCCCGAACTGTATGATGGACTGGAAATATTCCATAATATCTAAAGCGTCGTTACAATGCCTTAGCAGAATATTTTTCTTGGGCAGAAAGCCGATATTCCCCCAAGAGTTACGACATTTCAATTTGCCAAGGCGGGCGGAAAATGGAATTACGATTGAAGCGAGAACGCCCGAATGTCGACGAGGTCGTCCTGCTCTCGAGCGAGGCGCCCCGAGCGCAGCCGAAGGGAAACGAGTGAACGACGCGCCCGCCGCGCCGCACCACGCCGTGTATTGATTAGATGCGGGACGTCCGATGCCATATAAATTAGGCCGCACAGAAAAACAGACTTAGTAAGTACATATTTACGTTTATAGTAATCTCAACCTGTAACTTAAGAAGCTGCATTTCTAAATATTATTTGTCCTCTTTACATATTTTGAACGGAACTTATTTACTGTGATTTAAATGTACCGCTACGTTTGCGGGAGCCGCAATGTTTCTACGTAAACGCGGCAAAAATGTTATCCACTATAAAATTAATTAATAAAATAATTATCTATGTCATCTGAATATTATAATAACGTGGGTTCCATGAAAACGGTGGAATTAACAAACTCATTACGAAGTGTCAGTTTAAAGGACAATAATAATGGTTTCATTTTCAGCGGTAATTAATATAAAAGCGATCCTATTTGATGCAAGCCGACATTCAGGCCAAATAATGTAGACGAATAAATATACATTACATTATTAACGAATGTTGGCCTCGTTTCTCGCTCTCTTTGTTCGTTTCACGATTTTCCGTGAGAATTAATTGAAAATAAGTTTTCCTCATTGCGGTTTCAAGGTTCAAAATAATTTGTTGGGTGGAACATTTTGTTCCCGGTGATCGACGGTGGGGGTTTATCTTATAATAGACCTTAACGTGTGAAGCGTTAAGTAGAGATTTGTTTGTATACAATGCGATGGCGCTTTTCATGATTTGTGAGTTTATAGCAACGGTGAAGTGTCGGTGGTTAATGGTGGCAGCGCGTGGCTCTCGCCGGCCGCCATATTGAAAAAGTTTGGCGCGAAAAAAGGGCGGTAAAAATACAAATCGATGTCTGTATTAGTTTGAAGTCTTTGAAATAATAGCTTTTAGTGACAATATGGGTCGATTACGTGACTTTTTATGCATGTAGGTCATGTATATAATCTTCAATACGCAAGATACTCTGAACTAAGAAACGGACGAAAACTTTATCAATTTACACAATAACAAATAATATACAAATACATAAGGGAAAACAGAAGAGTTGTCTCGGGCCGAACATCTTTTCGGTAATTCACCTCGGAATCCCTCGTTCGGGAGATTTAGATGGAATACCACCCTCCCAAGGGTGACCCAGAGGTAAACCCGTTGTTTCTTGGAGAACCTCCACTCAAGCCGACATTTTCTTTGGTTAGCAACATTGTAAACCACGGCGAAATTCATCCTTAATTAAAGGTGACTAAGGTGTATTTTGCGTTGGAGATTGATGGCGTATATGACTGTTTTTAGTTTATTATTTATTGGCACCTTTTCAGGTACTTAAGGTTGGATCGCCGCGTAGGGTTCGCTGAAGATTCGGTCTCGCATATTCGTCAACAATACCCCTACTGTTTGCTCACTTAAGCCGGATTTTGGAAATCGGAACGTATGGTGTTATTAGCTTGTAATCTATGATTTTGTGAGTTTTTCAAGAAGTTGTAGGTACCTGAGAACTTTAAATGATTTTCCGTGCAAAGTGCTTACAATGTGTGTATCTGAATTTAGTATTATTATTATCCTAAAAAGAGAGAACAAAAAAACCGGCCATAACGAGTTGAACTCGCGCACGAAGGGTTCCGTACTATCACAGCGAAAATTTGAAACGCCTACCTATTACCGTTTCTAATATTGAGCAAAAAATACGAAAAACACGTTTATTGTTTATAGACCCCCTTAACATTTTTATTTTTAGTATTTGTTGTTATAGCGGTAATAGAAATACGTCATTTGTGAAAATTTCAGCTTTTTAGCTATTACGGTTGATGAAATACAGCCTGGAGACAGACAGACAGACAACGGTGGCTTAGTAATAGGGTTCCGTTTTACCGTTTAGGTACGAAACTCTTAAAATGAATAGATTTTCCATAATATGTATACTCGCACCAATAAATCAATGACTGGCCTGTTAGTCGAATGGTTGTCGTGGGTTCGATTCCCACCGAGGGCAAATGTTTGTGTAATGAGTACGATCTTTTGTATATCTGTATGTATTTAGAAGTATGTATGTATTTAGAAGTATATAAGTATGTTTATCAGTTGTCTAGTACTCATAACACAAGTTACTGTCGTATACTTAATTTGAGACTAGATGGCGTTGTGTGAATGTTGAGAAATATTTATTTATTTATTTATATAAGTATAATTATCAGTTGTCTGGTCCTCACAAAACTAGGCTCTGCTTAGTTTGAAACTAGATGGCGTTGTGTGAATGTCGTGAAAACTTTTTCAGTTTTTCCTTAAATATCCTTATCAGTACCCAACTAAAACATAGATTTTCTTACTTAATCATTTTAAATTACAATAGGTAATTAATTTGTATCACTAGTCTAAACGAGTGTATTTGATAGAAGTTTCCAGAAAAGTGACAATCTCGTGAGTTCTACCATTAGTAAGGGTTTCGATTGAGCATTGTAGGTTTACGTACGTACCAGTTCGTGTATTAAGTTAACGAAACTGACTACAACTATACCGACGGACAACTTTAACATAAATTGATACCTGGAATTAATTATTCAGTTTCTTATTTCTAGAACTAGTATATTCTTGCCCGTAGGTCGCCTTTGGGAAGGTAATAAATAAAAAGTATTTATATGTAAAGAATTTGGATACGACTTACGTAAGATTTTATTGTGTTTATACACCTACCTAATTGTTAATTTATTAAACAATGCATAATCTAGTTAAAAAGCCTTTTCGACTTTGCTTTAAGCGAGTTAGCTTGGCCCATCTCCTGTCGTATTCAACCTCTCTTTCTTAGCTCCTCTTGCTCGGTTCACTTTTCCCATTTGGCCCATATCTCCTTCTTCCTAAACACCATGAGATTCTTCCTATTCCTTTGCATTTTAAGAAAATTTGTCTAAAAGTACATACAAAAACGGTAAATGGTCCAAATCATAATAAGGGAGACCAGTGTCGCCAGTGTTGCCACCCTCAACACATCGATACAAAGAGCGATCTCAGAAAGATAATCCGTTCTCGGGTCTCAAAATAAACACTTAAAATCTCTTATTAACGATTTATTGTTTATTCAGGTCGAAAATACCTGAACTGGATATGAAGTACTTTTATTTTGCAAATAAATAAAAATTAAACAAAAGTATTTTGGAGAAAGTTTTCATGTAAAGTGTGGGTAATTGTAGTCACATAAACAAAATATTTATGATCCTATTTATGTTTTACTTATACTAAGAGTATTTTTTATTTCCTAGAAATTTACACGACAGGGTATCGAACTCGCCTCTTTACCCAAACATTTCAATTCTAAAAGCTATGCTAAGAGACGCTTACGTTCGCGACAAACTACTCGTAGCATTATAGAATATTTGTTTTTAAATAAACTTACATTTAAAATGAATATAATGTCATACACACATATATGACCTTTTCAGTACCTCATGAATGGTCTATAACACAATGATAGGGAATACCTACATTTAAAACACCCACACAAATTATCTAATTGAATTATAATTATTAAAGCAATGCACAGAACACATACAATTATACATTAAATTACACATAATAACCTACCCATAATACTATTATTGATTGTAATAACATTTTAAATACAACAAAAATAATTAGGTCATAGCGTCCTGTAAAATTCCCGGGAATCTGTGATTTTCATAATCATTGCAACTACGCAATGTTTCACAAGTATTTGTGTATATTACGCAACATTAAATCATATTTGTGCAACATACGAATACGTAAATTGACTAAATTGTTTTCATTTTAAACAATCAGTAAAGAAAAGTATCATTAGGTACAAAGGATTTATAAAAATCTGATTAAGATAATATAGGTTTCTAATTTCACAAGTGTTTTCAGCACAAACATTTCAGACAAATCATTAAAATCACTGGAAAATAGGTATTAATAACAATTTTCCTAACCAAAAACTTTTTATTTTTTATAAAAAGTTTTTCGTCCCACTTTACCATCCATAGTCATCAACATAGTAATATACAATAAAACATTAACAATTAACAAATTATCGATTCACCCACACCTTTAAAAGAAATCAACTCTATCTAGAGCACTCCACTTAAAAAAAAGAACAAAAAAAAAGAAAATCTACAACTGGCCTACATTCGGAGCATTTTCATAAAGTTAATTTACAGGCAGTGCTGCCATCTGTGTATTAGCTGTGGAGCTACATGTAATGGGCGGCCGACGCAACAGTGTCGATGCGATGAGACTGTGTTTACTCTGTGGTGGTATTCAACTGGGTTAGGGTAGATACACACTGGAGTAGGTTTGACGCGTGTTGGTGTAGTTTGCGATTATCGCGCGGTGTTTTTTAATACTTGTTTACTGTATCAGTGCAAGGTATCTCAGGGGGTATGTGGTGTTAAGTAATGATTATACTTTTTTATGCTCACTGAGAGGAAGAAAAATACAATAAAGCAAACACGTCTACATATGAGTAGTTTGTTAGATTTCAACGGTATTACGACTGACTTTTATCGCCTCAAATATATCATCACTTTTATTTTATTAAATTTGAGTGTTCCAATGTCTAAATGTAAGAGAGAGACACACTACTACATAATTTAGTATTAAATACATTGGCTCTGTTCTTGAACAATCCAGGAAATGCGCAACGTATAGCTTAAAATTTACATGCAACAACGGCAATGTGTAAAGACCCTAAGTTTATGCACCTACTTTAATTAACAATACCTGATATAAATTAAATACTTGAGCACAATAAGCAATAAAAGCTACATTGTATTACTTAGAATTAACTTAAGTAGTACTTATAATCACAACTTGTAAACAAGTCATTTAGATCAAATTGATAACCAACTCAACGTTCTTAAAATGAAAATCTTTGAATTCACTTATCTTTGAAACAAAAGACGATTTTGGGACACAAATATTTCGGATATATTTTCGGTTATAAAAAAACAAATGCAAATGGTTTCAAACAAAGCAACACTTGACTTTGTAAAATTGTATCAAACAGTATTATCGCAATATTGCGTCGAAAAACTCACGGATGTCGGTCGTTATAAAAATGTAGGATCTAGGGAAAAGATCATCCTTGCCGGTGGTAGGGGGGCCGGGGTGGGGAGGGGTAAGGGAGACGACCCCTTCTGATTTATGGTTACATGTCGCGAGGCGCAACCGCGCGCGTACGCCAAACACGGACTTTGTCATTAACTGATTTTATTCTATTCGCTTTTTGTTACTTTTTGCTCTTGAGAACTTTATTCTATTAAGTGTACCCTTTAGTTAATTTTACAGAAAATTGTATGATCAGTTTTACTAAACTGTTCTGAATCGAGAATTTTAATTTGTTGTTTCGTAGGCTGCTTGAAGATTGATTACATCGGTACATCATAATTAAAAACAATCATATAATTAATTCGTGAAAGATTCCGTTATTTGTATAATAATATAGTTTTCAAACTTTGCAAAGTTTGTTGGTTTTGTAAACAAGTACGTCTAGCGCCATCTAGTAATGAGTAGCGTAAACTAAAAGAAGTTATATGCATAGAAATAATAGTTTTACAAAAAGTGATGGTTTTATAATGAACTAAGTAAAACAATAAACGAATTAAACCTTATCATATCAATTTTGCCAATGCTTTCAGTGAGTCATCTTTGTGCCACCTAGTACATATTTGTCGAACTAATAGAAAGTGCACTGTTCTTTCTGTGTTGCTCCATTACTTTGTCTTGCCGCTAGATGGCGCTGTGCTACAGTTTATGGGTGAGCTTTTCGGAAGCTTTTACTAAACATGACATGTCTTTGTCAACTCAATGCAGTAAGTAAAAAGCAACAAGAAATGAAAATACACATTTTCTTACCTTGTTAGGATTTCTAAATAGGTAATATATTACCCTAAATTTGTCTGCATTTTTATCACCTATTTGTGATAATTCTTGATCAACGTAATTGAATACATTTAAGTCGATATTGCGTTTAAACATAAAAACAGGAAGTTCTATAGAATAGTTTCAACATTCGCACATAGTACAGTTGGTTTGTGATCTTCGAGGCCGTACACATTTCATCAGTCAAAACTCCTTACAACCTTCCCTTTCACGCTTACATACATAGCTCGTTTTTCTCAGCAACTATGTGCCTGTTTGTTGCGCCGGCGCTTCTCACGATTACGATAATCGGGATCCTATTTTAATATTCCTCTGTAGGTATTTACCAGGTATATCTTGAGTATTATATTTTCATTGACAGAAATTTGAAGATGTAGACAGAACGCATCTCGCTAATGAATATTCTATTAGATCGCTCGTGATTATATTTTTATAGAATTCTAAAGTAAATGTATTGTCAAGTTTTTATCCTGAACTTAACAACAATCAGCAATTAATTTAATAATGTTAGGTTTCCCTCATTCGAATAAAAATAGTTTACCTATAGTATCATAATGTTGTAGCATTAAGGGTTTATTTGAAACGAGATGCAAAATAAAGGGATCCATATTTTTTCTTCTCGAAAGTTATTTGAAAACTTGACGTTAAAACGTTAAGATTTTTTTTGTTTTAAACACTCTCAAATATTAAAATTTCATCAAATACTCATACAGTAATTATAATTATTAATACAAACAGGCTACTGTGTACCAGAAAAAACAGACACCAAGTACAATACAAATCAAAAACGTTACAGACAGAGGCTTACAGCTTTCACTTACGATTTGACAAAATGAGCATAACGTTTTAGGCTATCAAGGCCGGCTGATAGAGAATTAGTTCCGCCACTCCGAACAGAAACTGAACACAATGATAGATAGCCCGCATTGATAATATAAATATAT
The DNA here is from genome assembly GCA_941860345.1 of Chrysodeixis includens. Classification (NCBI taxonomy): domain Eukaryota; kingdom Metazoa; phylum Arthropoda; class Insecta; order Lepidoptera; family Noctuidae; genus Chrysodeixis; species Chrysodeixis includens. The sequence continues at coordinate 3,971,327 of OW796094.1, forward strand.
TTTGAAATAGATTATGTTTATAGATTATATTGTTGGTTTAGGCACTTTTCTGACTGGCCTGTTGGTCTAGTGGTTAGTGGCCCTGAATTGATACCAGAGGTCGTGCGTGCGATTCCCACCCAGGACAAATATTTGTGTGATGAGCACTATATTTTTTTTGTATCTGGGTTTAATTTGAAATTTGGTTTAAGCTGTGGGAATATCGAGAAATATTAGTATATTTCTTTCTTCTTTACGGTTTTCCACGTCCATCAAAGTGCGGTTATAAAAAATTGCCGTAATTTAAACCACACTCATAGCGTCTTACCTACATCTTAACCACACGCAACCATAACTCATTTGTAGAATAATCACCCACCTATTAAAAAAGAGTGAAGTTATAACTGAAAACATACCTTTTACACGTTACATACATACATACATGTAATGGGTGTGTGCTGTATCCACAGACCTGCACTTTGAAAGAAGCCTAGCCAGTTATTTCACAGTTGGGTATTTGACTAAACAAATCTAATTAGTCTAGCAGATAGATTTAATTATAAATGTAATAATTAAATTTTTAATTAAATTGAACTCGTATCTTGTCATATTAATAATAAAAATAAATAAATTAAAAAAATTAAAAAACCCGACTGCATAAAAAACACTTTAAATAAAAACTGAAAAGTAAAAAACAAGCTTAGTCTAAAAGTGTAGATAGCAATGCTATTACCACAAAATTAAATAATTTCATAATCAATACACAAAAAATAATAATCTTATGCGAAACATAATTGAGTGTAACAGTCGGGGCCCATATTGAATGATTTTAGTCTAGTTTATTTAATGGGTCCCGACTGTTACACTCAATTATGTTTCGCATAAGATTATTATTTTTTGTGTATTGATTATGAAATTATTTAATTTTGTGGCAATAGCATTGCTATCTACACTTTTAGACTAAGCTTGTTTTTTACTTTTCAGTTTTTATTTAAAGTGTTTTTTATGCAGTCGGGTTTTTTAATTTTTTTAATTTATTTATTTTTATTTAACACTTTTTAGTTAGTTATAATACGGCTATGTGTTTCTCAAGATTTCACCCGCGAGACGAGAGAACTACTTCCAATACCAAGATAATAAAAAAGTAACACACGTCGATCCAGTTATTTTAGATTGATTGCGTAACACAAAGAGAGTAAAGGAATTAGAAAAATAAATTCATTGTAAATAATTTAGTTTAGACGTACTTTTATTATCACTTTTCACTTTTAAGTTCAGAAACCGCTAGTCAACCGCGTCGCATAATATACGAGTATTTAGTTTGGATAATAAAGAAACAATTGCACATAGTATTTTTTTTCTATATGTCAGTGATATACCATTTTGGAATCCTCATGATGAGCTCTTTAATTTGATACCCATATTGTAGCAAATATTTTTTTTTTTTTTTTTACTTCTATCTACGGCGCCTCACGGCCGCCATGTTGGTTTTTGTTTGACGTCACATATCTAAGAACACTTGGGTAATTAAGACGAATCCAACGATGCCCTGATTGTCGAAATCCATCAAGCCGTTTCGAAGAAATGAGGTAATAAAGAATATTATGCTCATACATACAAGATACGCGCGAAAAACATAACCCTTCCTTGGCAGTCGGGTAAAAAGTACGATGATATTAAGGCATCAAAGGTGGTAAAAAGTCTGGAAGTGGGGGCTAGTAATGTTACTTGTCAGTAAAATGCACTGAGTCGTGACGTCACCCGAGATTTCAGCTTATTGTATTGTTACTTTAACATTTTTGTTTTTTTTTTTATAGCCTCATATAATAATACCAGCCTACATACGTCCCACTGCTGGGTTCAGGCCTTTTCCCATATAAGGACGGTTTGAGCATTGATCAACACACTAGCAAACCACGGATTGGCGATTTAAGACTCCAATATTTGAAAACCAGGTTTCCTCACAAAGTTTTTTCATCACCTTTTGTCAGGTGTCAGTTCCAGAATAAAACTTAAAAAAATATATATTGATCTTAAATGCCTTATCAACGAGAGAAATAAAAATGTCCTATGGCCTATTCTAACCTACCATGTGTACCCAAAAAGCAATTTCGGAAAACTTCAATTACAAACAACTAGACTTTTCCTAGATTTATAAAACCTTGACCATAGCAGTAAGTACCTAGTGTCAAGATTAGTAGGTCATTTACACATCGGTTGTAGGAAATGTAGGAGACATTACTTAGGTCTACTTACCAACTTTCTGTGAACTGTGCGTGCGGCGGTACGGTGACGGCGCATGCGCGAGTCGGCTGCGCGCGCCATAGCGGTGCGCACGCGTTCTCGATTTACGATTTTGAGTGCATTTCTGTTCTTCTGTTCGATATTCGATTTAATTTTGAATTGGAGTGACGTGACTCATTTATGTAAGTTGTAGTGTTTTTTTTTTTAATATTTTTTTACAGGGTTTTTGATTGCTTCTGTGCTATTTGAAACTAGATCTAAATATTATTAGTTTTCTTTATTTTTTTGTATGGTATTTTGGAAAACTCAGGTATTATTTATTATAATGTAAATTATTAATGCATATATTTCAATTATTCCTACAATAATTTTGTTTATTCATAACTTCAAGTCAGTAGGTCACGCACCTTATATTATATTCAAAACTGCACTTTGGTTATTAATATTCACCGAAGAATATGCGGACTGCAATGACTGAAATCATTATATTTTATAATATCAAGCACAGATATGGGCATGGTCTTTATTTCGAAAGCACTATAGTTCTTTCTCAATTATTCTAAGACAAACGGTAAAGAAAAACATCGTGAGGAAACCTGGATTTCAAATATTGGAATCTGAAATCACCAATCCGCAGTGAATTAGCGTTGTGATCAATGCTCAAACCTTCCCTATATGGGAAGAAGCTTGTGCCCAGCAGTGGGACATATAATTTTTATAGGTCTATAGTTTATTTTCATAATTCAAAGGTAACGTTGTCCTGTAGTCAATGATACCAAAATTTTCACTTTTCGTATTTGAACACTTAATACGACAATAGTAACATTCTACCTAACAATCGTATTATTTATACCATATATGTCGTTATCAGTACCATATTATTAGAAGGTTATCAATACCGAATTTACTGCCTGCATCAACAGTTATGTAAATAAAATTTTGGTTATGATCCAATAAGCAAGCTAACTGCTAACTACTAGTAAAATAATGTAAACTCTAATCACATTTGTAACGTTCAGCTAAAGAAAATTGAAAAAAAACACCTATCTGGTGCAATTTTTTTCACTTTTATCTTAGGTATGTATAGCAACTTTTAAAATGCGGATTTATAAGTATATACCTCTACGGTATACTCACGCTATTTCTCAGGATCATCCAAATATTTCTGGACCTAACAGAGAGCATACCGCCACCTTTTAAAGTAGGCTGTTGCAATTGTGGAAGACGGCACACTACACTTTAAAAAAGTCTCCCGCATTAAGTCATTTAATCCTTATGTCGCGGGGGTTTTCACAGAAATTTAATTCACATACACTTGACAAAGACACCCAGTGTTTTAAGATTAAATGCTTGTCCTACGCGGGGATCGAACCCGCGGCACGTCGTGCGCAGTGGTAATTGGCTTGGTGACTCGGCTATGTGTGCATAAATTCTACAAGTACAATAGTTTTACTTTAAGAGTAAGTGTTAGACCCCCTGGATTCCAAATCTACCTATGTTTACTGATAGAACACTTAACACTTATAAATCTTTTAACCGTTTATTTTAGGAATAAAACGTGTCTCGGCCATATTTTAATTAACATGTCTGTGCATGTACAATGTAATCAGCGAATACTAAAGTAGAGTCGTATAAAAATTGACACTAGCTGAAAAAAAGCAATAGCATCATATCGCTAATGATATAACACATGGTATTTAATTTATATTAATATTAGGGCATCTGCAATTAAACACAAAGAATACATTAAACAAATTTAAGTCTCAGAAAAGTCTTGGTAAAGCGATTGGTTCGTTGAACTAGCAGTCGCAAATTCGAGTTCTATCCTCAAGTTAACCTACTAAAGAGATTGTAAATAAACCATAGTAAGACCTAGAACTTAAGTTTTGTAGGCAATATAGGTACCAAGTTACAATAAGTAGGTTAAACTGCAGTTTAAATTTTAGATACGCATAGATTTATCGCAGGTCAATTCTTAATGAATACGAAGAGGAGTGATCTGATGTTTGATGAAAGCATGACTGCAAATCAAGCTGACGGCAAAGACTTAAAATCAATACGTAAAATTGTCCCCAAAATCCAATTGAGCAGCCAAATGACCTATGGAAACTCCATAAACATTTTCTGGGCGGAATTTGAACAAAGTTGTTCCTTCCGTAATTTAAGAAATCTACGTGCAATAGGGATGCTATCTTGACTGACCACTAGGGGTTAACGGCCTTGAATGCTATACCGAAGGTCGTTCCGAAGATTCGATTCCCACCCAGGACAAAACTTTGTGTGATGAGCACGATCATTTGTTCTGTGTCAAGTGTAATTTATTTATAACATGTATGTATTTAGACGAATATAAGTATGTATATTAGTTGTCCAGTACTCATAATACAAGTTCTAGTTAGTTTGAGACTAAATGGCTATGCGCTAAAGTCGTGGAGTATTCATATTAATTTGTATGAACTAAGTGCACCTAATTTCTCTTTATAAACAACTTTAAACTTGTCTTGTTGTACTACACAATAACAAGGAAGTATCAGATACGCATCATTAAGGAATGCTTTAGAAAGTTTACTTCATTCATTGATAATTTCGTTCCTTCCTTTGATTGCATCAAGCGGTAACTGGTGCGTCAGTGGCCAGTTTAAATTTAACAGATCGAGTAAACAATTGAATGGAAAGTGATATCGTGTGATCGATGCAAACAAATTTTATTGTCTCCGCGTGGAGCAAAAAGGTTAATTAGAGTATTTTCGAATTATTATTTTTTTCTAAATGAAAGTGGCCTAAGTCATAACTCCTTATTTATACTTTTATCTTAGAAGAAATCTTTTATTTTTACAATATTATTACCAAAATGGTGTGCAAAATCTCTCATACATCACAATAATTTTAAATGCCTTCCCCAGTTCATTGATATAGGTATCTCTAATGTTCAAACAAAACTATTTTCTCAATAACAAACTAATCCCGTAATATAAGACAGCTCAAGAAACGCGGCACGATTCCTATACGTGCAATACTTTCGAATAACATTGCACCGACAATTTCCGCTCGAGTTGTATCAGCGAGCGGTTTAGCGGATATTTACACACCCTTTACTAGTTTGTGCTATAGAGAATATTAATAGCTGGAGGAATTTCGATGGAATTTATAATGAAATGTGCAATAATACTGTTAATGCTTAGGCCCTTCTTGAAGGACGACTTGACTTGAGGACATTTGATACCAACACATCTACAATTGTTAACGTCATAGAAGACACTGAAATGTATTGAAATGTCATTTTCTTTCGATAAATCATGTGACTTAGACCTGTCATCCACATACATCTGAGCATTTTCTATTGACATTAACATCGCTAACGATTTTACCAACGTGGAAGAACTCTGTGGTCTCGCCAAAGACAGAGAGTGGTATATAAAGCTGACAGCCAACCTTCAGTAGTGGAGTGGCAGGAAAAGAAGAAGAACGATTTTATAAATGTCATTTGATTAAAGGGGTTGCCTTCAGGTACCAAAGTAGGTTGCAAGCAAAGTATACCTTTTAACGGACCTCTAAAAGTTAGTATGCCGATAGTTGCTCGGTAATGAAAGTCATTAGCTATTGCAAATGTTTAATACCTCGAATAGAAACGGCGTAAGGCTCACAATCGATTCTTGACTTGAATTGTAGATAAATAAACGATCCTATTAACTGGATACGCAAGGTAAACCAGGTGTTGTGGTGCAACTGTGAAAACGTCACTGTCTAGAATTAGAATTGATTTTTGACTGAAATCAGCTTTGCTACCATTCAGTGAATCTCCCATAACATTATCATTCGACTGGCCTGTTGGTCTAGTGGTTAGTGGCCCTGACTGCTATACCTGTGGGTTCGATGCCCATCCAGGACAAATGTTTGTGTGATGAGCACGATCGTTTATTCTGTGTCTGGGTGTAATTTATCTATAATATGTATGTAGAAATATATAATTATGTTTATCAGTTGTCTAGAACTCGCAACACCAGTTACTCTCGTATACTTAAGTTGAGGTCGAGAAATGTTTGTTATTATTGTCAGTATTCAGTAATGTCAACTCACCTTTAGAGCAACCGATTTATTATCTGTTGGAGTGTAAATGAAAAAGAGTTTATTTACCTTAGCATACGTCATCAATCACCAAGCTTTGTTTAAGAATTAAACGCCTATAAGTTGACTTAAGCCATGAATAAATTAAAGGTAGACGATGTTGTCATATTATTTACTTTAAGCCTCTGATTTATCAGAGACAACATGGCAAAGGTCGTTATTGACTTCTTGTTGTAAAATTACATAACGTAAAACACAGAAAGTATAAAAAACGATTTCAAGTCATTGTTCGATGTCGAAATTATGTAGGTACTTTTTGTTTGTGTCAAAACTAAAAAATAAACACGGGTAAAAACAATTGCCGGAACTGTTTTTGTTTGTAGTAAGTGTAAGCTATTAACTAATCTTGGTAATAAAAAAACAACCTCAATAATTGGAAAAGTATTATTTTTTTCAATCTTTAATGAACCCCAGAGGAAAACCTGCAGAAAACAACTTTACTATACCCCAAAACACTAACCTTCCAAAACGTGTCGCAAATCAAATATTTACCTAACAAATGTAAAAACTGGCCAAGTGCGGGTTCTAATCGCGTACAAAGGGTTCCGCACTATCATTTATATACAGTGAAAATTTGTGTCCTCCAGTTAGGTACCTACTGTTTTTAATATTGAGAAAAAAAATACGAAAAAACACGTTTATTGTTTTAGACCCCTTTAACATTTTATTTTTAGTAAGTACCTATTTGTTGTCATAGCGGCAACGGAAATACATCATTTGCGAAAATTTCAGCTTTCTAGCTATTATGGTTTATGCGATACAGCCTGGAGACAGACAGACAGACAGGCAGCGGAGGCTTAGTAATAGCGTTCCGTTTTACATTTTGGGTACGGATCCCTAAAAATTCACAACTCATCACTGGCATCTACTTGCCACTTCACGTGTCCGTCACACTCTTCAAATATCGGAGCAAATTGCGCAAAGACCATCAACAAACAGCCTACTGTTGATATAGACACAAGTACAGTAGACATCGATGTCACTGTGACTGTCATTGAGAACACTAGTAAATATTTCGTAGTATTAAACCAGTGTTATTTGAACGAAAAAAATCTTCAAAAACAATACTAACGTCTCATGACCTTGCCCTAAATCTGGTCAAAAATTATCTGATAGGATTTATTGTTCTGGAAAGAAAATATCGTTTTCTAGAAGTGGTGTTTAAAATTACCAGTAAAAGTATACCTTAAAATCCGAAAGATGAAAAAGAAAGTAACGCATTTTTTAAGGTGTGATGGACCACCCAAACGTAACTTAGACCGCAAATTAACAACGACGTTAGGAACATAACGTACCTGACTCAGAGATCTTCAACATTTACCTAGATTAATTGATATAGCAAAATGAAAGACGCATCGCATAATAAAACACCTACAGGTATTTCATATTTGAAGTAGAATGCAATAAAACTTACTTATTTTCTCATAAACCTAACCACCTGAAATTTTCTTTAACATGGTACAACAATAACAATTAAGGGACGACCAATTTCCTAGTATTTTTTTTTCTTACGGGTAGATTCTCTGCAAGCCAAAATAGATTCCAGAAAAAGGTATATTTCAAGCAATAAGATCGATTTTCGTAATTCATTGTTTGCTAATATTCAGTTGACAGTACATGTAATTGAGAAAACTGATGGTGTCGCAAGGCCTAGCCCACCTTAGCTTGACCGACCCGCTTGCTAAGCAATGCGATTGCCTCACGGACCCTACTACTGCGCAGTTTACTTTACTAGCGAATTATCTACTAAACTTCGCACCAGTATTTAATTTAATAATTATGTCTTATGTATAAAATTCCCGTGTCACAATGTTAGTTACTGTACTCCTCCAAAGCGGCTGAACTGATTCTCAATCGAATGGGCTATCTATTTTTCATACCTATTTTTTTTTCGCGATAGAAGTCTCCGGCAACTTCTAGTTAATTATAAAGATGTATTATTACACCAATTTACACTTTTTTGGACAATGAACTGCATTAAAAAAAAAGCTAAACGTGCGATATGACAATACGCTGTCAAAAACGACAACCGGACACGAAGTTAGATAAAAACTTTCCTCGTTCACTTTTAGACTTTGTGAACTGGAGATAAATGCGAAATTACTCTGATTGTTAAATTTAGAAATGTGGACGAATTTTATCATCATCATTATCATGTCAGCCTACTATCACTCACTGTTGAATGTACTGTAATGATACAGGCCTTTATTCTGCTACCTATATCTTTTTTCGTGGGAAATCATCAAATGACCCCACCCGCTGTAGACGCATCGGGAGGGAGTGTCAGACTTTTACTGACTGAAACCCACTATGTTTCTCCTGGAGCCCTTTGTGTACCAGGGTCGCGGTAACTCTTACGAACATCCCGCAGCCCCGGCAGTGCCACTTAAGTCTCAAGCGAACTTAAATCTGAGTAATGAGTAAACTAAATGTTGCGAAACTAAAGACCTCGAGAAGCAGTTAGCGATATTAAGTACCAGATGTTCTCTATGCTTTGAGTTGTGACGCAAATTTACGTTCTACGCGTTAAAGGTTATAAATGTCACTGGCAAAAATAAAATTAGGTACTTGTAAATCAACAGGATAATAAAATAACAGGACTGTTTTGAGGATGCGCGGGGCAAAAAGACGTGGAAGGATTTGGGGGAGGCCTTTGCTCAGCAGTGGGACACAAAAGGCTAGAGAAAGACAAAAAAACAGTAACGTTAAAAGTTCAGCACAAAATATGATTTGACACACTAACTCTAAACTACGTTTAAGAATAAAGTTTAATGCTATTAAATATGATCGTACAAGCATGTCAGTATGAAGCACAGTAAAAAAGAAACTTAACCACATCAAGAGATATTTAAGATAAACACAACATAATGTAGTGTGTTTACTCGGTAAGCGAAAGCAAAATACTTTCTCAGAGCACGTCAACACCGGAGTTTAATGATCACCATTAGTCCCCAACTCATTCCCACATTGGTTTTCTAATTACTTCTTGAAAAATACGTGGATGAATGTTATAAGAAGACCTAGGTTCGATAATGAAGGTGCGTGGTCAACTGCAACGCATTTCCGCGCACCGACCAAACGCGGGAGACGTTGCATGGCGGTTCAGGTTTAGTCATTAAGAGTCTGACACTACCCACTTCCTCCCCTGAGGAGGTGGGTGTCGATGAGATTCCCTCGCTTTACAAAAAAAAAAGAATTTTTCAAGAAAAATATTACTTCTTTTACGTGATCTAGTCTAGATATATGTCACTTTTTTGAAGTATCTAGGGCTATTGCAGTAGTAGAAAAGAGATGCCTACGCTTAAAACGTTGTAGCCACAACTGCAGTAGTCTCCCTTCAAGAGGTTGTTAGAGTACATTTCCAGTCTGTATAGTATTAACAAAAGGTTAAAGGCATGCGGGGAAGTCAGTTCAGTATTAAGTACATGAGTACTTAAACAAACATATTTATAAAACGATTTAGATAAACCAATAATAACGAAACCTATATCATTACTGATGTTTTTGTCAAGATAAAATCTGTATGGCGGTTGACTCTTTGTTGAAAATTAATTTAAAAGCCATCATGTCCAATGATTTACCAGTTTTCCGCAAAACCATACATTTCATTTTGAAAATGATTTACTATGTTATTTCAGTTGTCTTTATTTTTGTGACTAATTTATTTAAACTTAAATTCTGTATTTATTTAACATGTTTGCTTAGATTATAGTTTTCTTATGTCAGTTCAGGGCAATAGGCAATTCTTGCCCTACGCGGGGATCAAACCAGCGACACTTCCCGCACAGTGGTAATTGACGTGGTGACCTATACCACTCAACTATCCGTGCAGTCATTCATACCTTATAATTTTCTTAGCTAGTATCAGAAGCATCGATCGACCTACCTGATCCCTTAGTACTTGTACCGACAAATGATGTAAACCTCACAGTAATTATTAGTTGAATAGTTAATTGTTAGGAAATCCAAACCTTGAGGGTTGCACGTCCGCTGTAGTCAGTATATACATATATATGTATATGTACAAACTGCATTGGCATACATTATAAGTGCTCATGCAAGAATCTAATAAATTAATTAATAGCCCTGCTTGGAACCAAAATTAATAAAGTTCAATTCATTTATGAGCCGCCAATATGCCATGAACTGGATATGTAGATAAAATCTCGAATTTAGAGAATAAAAATAAAATATTGAATAAAAATATTTGGTTACGTCCTGTATAACAATGTCTTTGGGTATAGAAACCGCTGTACATTACGAAAACTTGGTGTCAACAAGTCACAAATATCTTACATCGATACAGCCCTCGGATCTAGATACATAAAAAAAGAAGTTCCACAAACAATTGTAACTCCAAACCGTACATAAAATTATCGTGGCACAATGTTCGTTCTCGTACTCTTCCAAAACGGCTTCACTAATTCACATAGACACCCCTCCCCCCGGATCTAGATACATAAAAAAAGAAGTTCCACAAATAACCATAACTCCAGACTAAATACAATTCTCGTGTCACAATGTTCGTTCCCGTAATCCTCCGAAATGGCTTGACCGATTCTCTTGGTATATCGGGTAGATCTGAGAATCGGCCAACATCTATTTTCTATCCCCTATTTTTTTCGCCAGATTATGCGTAAGAAGTCGCGGGCAACAGAGCAGCTAGTTTTCTACCAACTACGTTTTCCAGAAGGTCTTCCATTACCGCTCTACATTTTCGCGGTTGCGCAAATTGTACGTGCATCACGCACGATTTGCGCTCACCGGCCATAAACACATATAATCCTTTGTATAACAATCCACATAATAGTTAAGTACTCGCAAAAACGGACTCTTACGCAGACGTGTCAGAATCTTGATAGAGACTTGGCGCTTTCACAACTTTACAAGTATTAGGAAATATTGTGAAAAAGTTTGTGAATCAAAACTAACTATTTAATAAAAATATTTACATTTGGGACATATTAGATTACTTTTTTTCGTCTTCTGTCTACATGAATTACAGTCTTTAAACCAAAAAGTAACAATATAGATATTCCTCGACATTCAGACAACGCCATCTAGTCTCAAGTTAAGCATACTATGGGGATCGAACCCACGACCTCCGGTATAGCAGTCAGGGTCACTAAGTACTAGACCAACAGGCCAGTTGATGCTGTAGGTGGGCAGCATTGTCGCTTTTGCGTACCGCGCGGCAGTAGGCATAAATAATAATTTTTTTTTTAGAAAGGACCGAGTAGAACTTCTGCATGTATTTGCACTGTGGTTAGACCTTCCATGATCTATCGTATGGATGGTGCCAAGACGAATCAAAAACAATTATTGAATGAAATGATAAATGAATAGGAATAAGGTAGAGTCTGCTTACTATCAGCTTCAATTCAATTCTAATCAATTCATCTGGACGTGACATCTCTTAAGAAAAGTTATGTCGTAATAAATATATAATATCAATAATGAGGTAATCGTACGTGTGAATGTCTCATTAATGAGTATTGCGTAATCGTGGTTTATGAATGGACCAAGTACAAAAATAATTGTTTTATTTACTAATTTTTTTATTGCGTACCATAATCTATACAGGTCGTTGGCATATTTATTATAGATGTATAGATCACTTAACCACAATTATGGACCATGTCGGGCACGGTATATAACAATAGTAGGAGAGAGGAGGAAGAGCACTGAGTGTTTAATGTGGTATATTCCATGTATTATTATTATTACCCGACTGCCACAGAAAGGAGAGTAATGTTTTTCATTAGTGAAGTAGTTGGTATTATGGAGTTTTTTATGCTTTGAAAAAAATACGTGTCTGATGATTTCACTTGTTTAAGATAAGCTTCATACATTCTTAATAAAGCAGGCTGCATAGACCAAACGTGTTGCTAATTACAAATACTTTGTATAGTGCTAAAAGTTTTATTATGGCGTGGGTGGTGGGGCCGAAATCGAACTCATGCCGTCTTATGTGAAAAACTGTCACTTTTGACAGACATTTGAGTTGATTCTTGCTGCAAATATGCACACCAGCGCCCTCATGTTAATTTCATCCACGTGCTAAAAGATCCCTGTAGTTCTATATCCACGCAACGGCTATCAAATAGTGCTATCACGCATAGGCCATAGTGATGAGATAAAATCCAAAGAGAAAGTTATCGATAAAACAGATTTAAAACAAAATGTTTATTAAATCTTCTTATCAGTTCTCTTTTATCAAAGAGTCCGTAGTTATTTTATCATCACGTATAATACATTGCACAAAGCAATGATATCATTAATGTTTACATCATTAGCAATTATTAACATCTGTTATTAATAAGACAAGTTGCAACACTTTTAAACGTGATATTAGTTTATTCCAATTACAAATATATGCAATCAAGTAGGTATTCAAATAATAAAGGAACGGAAAGATTATAATGCAACTAATGGATTTTACAGAAAATTGAAATTCTCATACAACATGCATCTCACACAACACCAATATAGGTAACGTTTCATTAAACTTCGGAATACTAAAAAATATGTATTCAATTGAATAACAATATATAGTCGAGCGCGTACTATTAGTAAATAATAACACATTGATAGCGACTTAGTATAAAAGTACAAAGTCTATTAATATCCTTAATTTATTAGTTCACGTGCAGCCAAGTGTATTTCGAGACACCCGGAGACAGAACAATCATTAGTACTTCCGAAGGACAGCTTATCATTTAAGATAGACTGACCGATAAGACTTGGTAGACTGTTATACACGTATTAATGATTAATTCATTAATCTGCGATTAATAAATCCGGCCCCATAGAGTCAGACTCGTGCAGGAAGGGTTCTGTATTAATCTTTATACCTAAAACCGGCAAAACGATAAAAGGTTCTTCTTCATTTTGTATAAATCATAAACGGACGAATAGATGGCGCCTATAATATAACAAGCATCGGCGTCATTATTCACAAAATTAAGCACAAATGTTCCTCATTTTTAGTACTTAAATAAAAAAAACATTATTATTTATACGTGAGCCAACGATTTTTTTTCTGGTATTAAGTATTTGTTGCTACTTGATACTTCATACTCATTGATACTTCATTCCTGAAAATTTAAATGGTCTACCTATACTATACTACCTACATCATGAAACACAGCGTTTTTTATTTTATGTAAGTATCTCAGTAGAATTCGTCATGGACTATCCCCCGTCAGGGGGTTGACGGAGGGGTGCGCTGGACTCTTACCGGCAAAAACCACAGGTGCGTCCTCATCAGCCTGTGACCGGGAGCACGGGATTCGTTTTGGCATTCACGGCACCCCCGGCTGGCCTTGACCCGCCACGCGAGATCAGCGAATCTCTTCTCCCGGTAATAAGACAGCCTAGTGGCAGACAAATGCACAGACAGTCTTAAAAAGAGGGTTCCATTTTACTCGATTTTACGCCTTCGGTACTGAACCCAAAAGATTAACATAAATATGTAATGTATCGAGAGAGAAAGTTAAACAATTTATAATCAGTAAACTGTTGAACTTTGGGCTTTGTAGTCAGTACATCTAAAGCGAGTGTGGGAAGCGGGCGTGTATCATTGTCTGATAAAACCGTATCTAAACAAACGTGAATTCGTTATCAAACACGCGTCGAAACTCACATATTACAAAATGATCGGGTCTATAATAGCTCTGAACATTGCCTGGTTCAATGTGACTGTGAATTTCTTTACGCGACTGATCTTGATTTTGCTGACGGCATGGGTGTACCATGGTTTCGTTATAGCTGAGGTTTTCCTAAATAGCTATAAGCTGGTGTATCCTCCGTATTTGGCTAAGCCTATAGCAAAGTTTTTGAGTGCGGCTAGTGATGTTGTTGGGTCACTTTTAAGGATTTTTGCGATACAGGTAATTGTATTTTTCCTATTTTTTTTAACTGCATTTCAATTCAGTATTGGTTTACTACAAAAAAACGTACGAGTATGGCGCTTTTCCGTTGCAAAAGCTACGTGCATAATGCTACTAAGTAGCGCTAAGAATCAAAATTGAAATAGGTACTAAATGAGCATGCTTCCTCATAATTGTCAAGAAAATTCCCGTTGTCCGGAATTTCAAAACCCGCAAGAAATGAAGAGTAACTTAATCAAATTTGCAGTGTTTGGGAATCGAAAGCTACCCCCCTCCTTTAGACAGGGGTCATTCTACAAAAAAGTGGGAGCAAAGTCCTGCGAAATAATTGAATTAACAATGAATCCATAAATAGTTTTAATACTGCATACATTACGTTGCTTTTTTTTGAGCTTTTTTTTTAATGACAACTTCCGTCTAAAATTAAGAAGTTAACTGACTAAACATTAAGTTTTTTTTTGACTGAAGTAATTAACATAACTTGTTTTATTAAATTAATATTAATTTAAGTAATTCAATTTAAATACAAAGTTTTCATAGACAAATAATTCGCTATTTAGCTACTGCATTCAACCTCGTTGGTCCGGTTTATTTGAAGCAGATCCCACTGTGGGATTGTGTCCCATTAGTGGGATGCGTTTGATATAAGAAAACTGATTGTTTTTATTGATTGTTTTACAACAGATATCCGTTTGTAATAGCGATTAAAAATTAAACAAGCATCCTACCACCTCCTTCTAAAGTAAAAATGTTGCAGTTTTGGAAGTGAGAGGATGCATTCCTCGGCGTAGAGTGCCGGCTGTCTTTTACAACTGCACGTAGGTACTACAAAAGTTAGCATGAAGAATTAGTTCTTCATATACCATTAATGATCCACCTTTCTTCTTTTTTATCACGTCACGTCACTAAAATAGAAGTCTTTATATGGTTAGGTAAATGAAGCAAATACATTGAACCTTAAAAATGAAACGAAAACATAACCTTAGCCTACTTTTATGGCTTAACCAGAATATAGAGCATTCAACAACGTACAAGATTAAAAGTCTACCTTACAATCATCATAACGGTCACTTACATTTCTAGAATCACTTATAATTTTACTTATCAATCTGAACAACTCTATCACAGGTTATTTACCGCAACAGTGTGGTGTATAAATGATCTCTTCGTGGTACGTACACTAATGATACGGCTAGCTATTCACTCGAATCGCCGCGGTAATAATGTTATAAACTAGTACGCCTAACGGACTAATCGGGAGATATAGGTAAGTGCTCCAATGAATGAACACTTAAGCAATCTTCCAACTTCAAAAAATAATTACAGTGTGTTGCTCTTAAGGGACTATAGTCCAAAGCTGTATTTTGGTATCAGGATTGTATTAAAAATATATTTTGAGTAGATTTTACGAAATAATATGAATACTTTCTGAGATATCTAACAATAAAATGAAAAATACCCTAAAACCCCAGTGAATGAACGAAAATTTCTAGTAAATGAACTAAGTAAAACCAGTAAATGAACACATTTTTTGTTTAATTAACATATAGGAAAATTCAAAATATTTCAATAAATATTATTCAATAATCAACTAAATAAAAAATAAATAATTCTTTGCCTCTAAATCTGTCAGAAACATAAAAAATAACAAAGAAAAAGCTTTAAAATTCACACCTAATCATTATCACTACATAGTATAAAGTCGCTTCCCGCGTCTGTCTGTATGTATGTTTGCTTAGATCTTTAAAACTACACAACGGATTTGGATGCGGTTTTTTTAATACATAGAGTGATTCAAGAGGATGGTTTATATATGTACAATCATCATCTTCCTGCCCTTATCCCATTTCACTTGGGGTCGGCGCAACACGTCTTCTGGACATGTTGCTTAAAGTTTTGGCTATGGTTTTATAGTCGGCCGCCTGCCTGACACTAACCCTCTTTGGGAATGCGATTGTTGGTTGTTTACCCGCCACCATTCGGGTGACTCAAGGTGCTTGGTACAGTGCACTGGGTCTTAAGGTCCATTAGTCGCCTTTTACGACACCCAGTGGAGGATATGGGGTGGTGCTATTCTTTATATCCGGACACCACACGGATTTATATGTTTATATGTACATATAATATGCTTAATAAATTAGAGAACCATTGATAATTTCAAGATTTCTAATGCAAAGTCGTAAATAAATACATTTTTTCGCGCTTACTTTGCAAACGCAGGCTGAACCCTAAGAGATTCATCAAAATAATGTACTAATTATTTGTACACATTGCAAAGGTCTACAGAAAAGTCCGCGATGGTATATGTCTATCTCTTATGGATATCCCACAATATAATTTTTTGTCATTTACTTTTTACGACAAATAATGGCTAATTTTCAAAGCGATTTAAACCAATACAGCATGAATCCTTATGCAATTAAATACCTTAAATACATTGTTCAATTAATATAGATTTATATGGCAATTTACAGCATATGATTTAAATTAATATTTTTGAAGATATTACAGATTTAAAAATTGCGAGACGTAGTGTTTGCGGTCAAGCTGGAGCGGGCCGCTATGTTTTTATAAACAACGTTCACAGTTTTTCTATAGTATATTTACTATTTAGTATCAGCATAGCATCCGTGCGGAGCCGGGGCGGGTCGCT
Source organism: Chrysodeixis includens (assembly GCA_941860345.1). Classification (NCBI taxonomy): domain Eukaryota; kingdom Metazoa; phylum Arthropoda; class Insecta; order Lepidoptera; family Noctuidae; genus Chrysodeixis; species Chrysodeixis includens. Next base: position 3,988,220 of record OW796094.1, read on the forward strand.
AGTAAACCTATAAAGGACTTAGGAACGTTTATCTTTTAATTAAGGAAAATATAAAATATATTTAAATCAAAACATAAGAAGAAACAATCAATTTTTAACTTTATTAGTGAATTTATTATGTAGGGTGGATTTTGCTATCTTAAAAACTTTGCTTGCTTTATTAATAGTTAGTTCTCCATTGGCAATGGACCTAAGAGCTTTTTCCAATGTTTCTTGGGTATATCGAAACTTTTCGTGTTTTTTTTTATTGGAATCCATGTCAATCTAAAGGGACAATAATAGAAGAAAAGAAAAAATAATAAAATAATAGAATCTAGGTCTTACAAACAGAAAATCTAGCTCAAGTAATTGTGTTCATGATGAAAAATGTTAGTTCATACACTAGATATTATGAACCAATGAATGAACATACTTGTCCCAATACTGGCCTTAGCATCAGAAATCTATTTTTAAAACAACTCTCAATACCTGAACCTTATGGCATAAAAATAAATAACATATTTTAATAAAAACATGAAATAGACGTTTTTCCAGTGAATGAACGGTCGTTCATATACTGGATTTCAAACGATTTTTAGTTCCAATGCTGGGACACCTAATAATTTAATTAAAAAAGGCTAAAATTGCAGTTTATTTGATTCGAGACATAAAACATAACGATTCTTTATTCGAAATAATAAAAAACTTATGTTACATAATTCAATTACGGCTACAATGTGTTAACAAAGAAGTTGCGTCTTACCCGAGTCCTAAATTCTTGTCCGAACAAATACGCAGTTCAAACCACACGGCAAGTTTAAACGCTCGACATTTAAAAACGAACAGTGATATATGAAATGAATGTTGTCCCTATAATGGCAAAAAGAGTTGTAATTATGAAAAAATATACTATGTTGGGTAGAAATATCTCGGTTTCTTATTTTTTGGAAAAAACTCAGTTTTGTTCATTTACTGGGGTGTGTTCGAGCACTGGAGCACTTACCCTAATCATAGAATGGAGAAACTGTTTTGCTGGAACGACTTGATATTATCTATATCTAGTGGTATATAGCACTATGGTGGTGGCACTAGTGGTGTAAAGCTAGTACCCGTAGCGTTTTAATCTAGCACAATCTAGTCCCTAAAAACCTTCCTGAGATATCAAGTGTAGGTATTTCGAAAAAAAAAATGGTTTCGATTTAATTATATGTACAAAAGCGTTATTAGGATTACTAGGATCTTTTTAAATCAGTATGTATATTGTACCTACAGGCTTAACAAATAAACAAAACAAAACTATAATATTCATTGCCGTAGGTACTTGAAAGTAGAATCCCCGTCAAAAATTACATACCAACTATTTTTATTTTATTTTGTTAATTTATTTCCTCAAGCCATATTTGATTACATTAATTAATCAGTATGGAACCTGAGCAAGATTTTTCAATAACAATCATTAAAAAAAGACAAAAAATATAAATAAATACTATGATTGTGCATATCTACTTAATTACTTATCTAGAATGTATTTTGTACTTGGTTTTAACGATAACTTTTATAATCATCTTGAAGGCAAACTGGCTATTAATTTTATCCTATTTTTAGTACCGTCACTGAAAAAAACTGCGTATTTTATTGAACGTCCTTACAAAAGCTAAAAACATAAATAAAAAATAAAACTGTTCGAATCGTTTAAATTGTTGTTTTTAAACAGTTACCTTACCTACACAATACTTGTAACTAGGCTTATAAGCAGATTTAATTAAAACAAAAATGTGTGTTTCTTTCAGTAACCTAACAATCAAAATGGATTGGCTGAATTATCCAAACTTTTGATTTTGATGTTTTTAACTACAGATACCTGGGGTAAACATTATCCTATTATTATATTTACTCGCAACTATACATAGAATACGATGGAATTAGAAAGAAAATCAGATTTCAATAGATTTATATCCTAAGAAAACAGCTGGGCATGGATAGTTAAGCAAATGTGACAAGAGCACTTACCTATTTTATTTTGTAACTATAAGTGTAAGAAGGTTACATACAAAATTGCAACACCTTTCATACAAAGATTATATCTCAGACTAACAGTGTACACATTTTATTATGCCTTGAACATTGTTATGTTGTTTTATTATGTTGTTGCGTTAGTCTATAAGTTATTTTGTCAAATAAAAGAAAAATGTCTTAGTAATAAAGTTCGTTGACGCACCTCCTTTAATAGTTTTAGTCAAGATTTTAATAAACAAATCTAACTCGTGTAGGATAGCTTTACACCTAGACCTTATTATAAACTCTTAAGAACAGTCTCCATCCATCCAATCTAATCCATTCTAAGATTGAGAGATTTGAATAACGTAAATGTTATTATTACTAGCCTGAGATGTTCCCACAGCTGGGCGAAGGCCTCCCTACTCTTCTTTCACTTATCACCCAATAACAAACTTTTATTTTAACTGTTCCATTCAATCTCATTTCAGACCTCCACAATGAACGGCTTCATGCGAAGGTTCCTCAGGTTCCTGGTATCACTGCTGGCGATATTGGTGGTGCCCATCACATACCTGCTGAACATAAGGAGGAACAGAAAATGTCCGCCGCCGACCAACCCGCTGCTCTTCAAGTCGGCTACCGCATTAGCTGCCATGATAAGGGCGCGACAGGTAATTTTGACTAACTTCAGTGGCTCAAATTCATACGGTTTAGTCAATCGTATTCATGGGGATAGCCCGACTAGTTTCGAACCTAACTTACAACAAATAATCGTGCTCATCTCATAAACATATACCCTGGATGAAGCCTGGATGAGAATCGAACCCACGACCTATGGTATCTCACTTCCTGGTATTACTTATTTAGATTTTTGCCGCAGAATTTTAAAATATAAATTAAACCTGAATAATCCGTGTGGTGTCCGGATATAAAGAATAGCGCCACCCCATATCCTCCACTGGGTGTCGTAAAAGGCGACTAATGGACCTTAAGACCTAGTGCACTGTACCAAGCACCTTGGGTCACCCGAATGGTGGCGGGTAAACCACCAACAATCGCATTCCCAAAGAGGGTTAGTATCAGGCAGGCGGCCGACTATAAAACCATAGCCAAATCCATTAGCAACATGTTTATAAAAAAACATGTTGCGCCGACCCCAAGTAAAATGGGATAAGGGCAGGAAGATGATGAATTAAACCTGAATGCTTAAAGTAACGAAGCAATTTGAGGTATAAATTTGAATCCCGATATTTTTACTGTAAAACGCTTACAATACTTAAGTATTTCATATTTATACATACAAATGTGAAAAAAGCTTATTCTTGTTGAGCTTATATTACTTCATATCGTTGTAAAGTAAACATTAAAGTTCTAAAATAGGTATAATTTAAAAATGTCTTCCACATGAAGTTTGTGAAAAAAAATTCAAATTATGAAAAGACCGCTATACCGCCATGGGTTCTAGTTGCCTAAAATAAAGGATAAAATAAATAAAAAAGAAATAATTATATACTAATAATCCTTCGTCTGGAAAGACTACCCGCTCTTTTTAACTCTCTAACAAGAGTTCTATTTTAAGTTGACTACACCACAACACCTACTTCAACACAAAAATCTTATCAGTAGCCCATTATACCAATGTAACTTAATATTCCACTATTAACTTCCAGGTCACATCAGAAGAAGTAGTGGAAGCATACATAGAGAGATGCAAGGAGGCCAATCCATACTTAAACGCTATCGTCGAGCCACGATACGACGCAGCCCTCAGAGAAGCCAGAGGCATCGACAAGATGATAGCTTCAACCAACAGATCTCCTGAGGAACTAGCTCATGAGTACCCGTTGCTGGGAGTACCGATGACGGTGAAGGAGAGCTTAGCTGTTGAAGGTGAATTTTAAAGTTAAAGATTTATTAAGAATAGAATCGACTGCACGGATAGCCGAGTGGTATAAGTCATCACGCCAATTACCACTGCACGCGACGTGTCGCGGGTTCAATCCCCGCGCAAGACAATAATTTGTGCGATCCACAACGGCTTGTTCTGAGTTTGGGTGTCTTTGTGCATGTGAATTGAATGTCTGTGAAACCCTTCGCGATACAAGCAGTAAATTCCCTAGTGCGGGAGTTGTCATTTAAATAATTAAATTAATTAAGTAAACTATTTAAATAATTAAATTAATGAATTAAATAGAATACTCTTTATTGTCACAGTAGTTACAGCTGTAAAAAAAGTTAATTATATACAGTAAGAGTATAATTATTATCTTATCGCTAAAATTGCAAGACACTAAACAAAAAATAACGGTTTATAATTGAGATTATACCACAAACTCTTAGAATAAGTCTATTCCGGTTGTGGAAGAGCGACAAGCTACTTACTCTCTGTCGTGTAGTGCGCTGACAAACATCTACGATTACAATTATACTAGTAGCCTAATGAATCAAAACACATTAACAATAAATAACAGTTAGAATATGACCTCCAACTTGATTAACAAAATCGTCATTCATATTCACGACATAATATTTTCTGGAGATGGAAAAATTTTAATCTCTCTACTAATTGACTTTCCGAAAGGAAAATTTTCAAAAAAATATTAACTTTACGACTACAAGTCATAAGCATTCAATTTTGCTTCGACGTTAAACGTTCGTTTGGTCTTCGTTGCGTTTTCTATGTCGAGAAAGCAGAGAAAGTGTGCACTCAAATTCACGATGAATTTACTGTTATATTATGTTCAGTCATGCCGCAGCTCAAGATATAGTACCTAACATTATTTATTTGATTCTATACACTGTTTACATTTAAAATACTCTGTTGCAGATTTTGTTTTGTATGGTCCGTAATTACCACAATTTTCTCCTTTAAAATCCATATAAATTATATATTACAGCTTCATATCTATTTATATATGAAATCGTCGCGTTACTACGTACTTCATATCCATACTACAAATCCAAGACAACAAACAACAATTAAAAAACAAACTGTGGTTACATTTAATAATTGTCACACACGGTGATCCCTTCAGAATATCAATTCACTCGATCTGTGCTAATAAAACGTCATTAAAATTCCAGGCATGAGTAACGATTGTGGGACTGTGTACGCGTATAGAAATCCTGCGAAGAAAGATGCGGCGATTGTACAACTGGCGAGGGCTGCTGGGGCCATTCCTATCGCCGTGACGAACACACCACAGCTGTGCATGAACTGGGAAACCTACAATAACGTAATTGGTATCACGACGAACCCATACGACCAAAAAAGGACGACTGGAGGATCTTCGGGAGGAGAAGTAAGTTTGCAAATAATTGAGATACTCATAATAAATTTCCACTTTCATAATGTATTATTAGCAATTAACTCGACAAAAAAGAAGGACAATGTCCTTCCAAACTAACTGAGGATAAAAGAAAACAATTTTTTGCACGCAGTTCCGACAAATTTACGATTTTTTACACTAAGGTGACAATTGAAATGACTTCACAAAAAATTGTCCAAGCTGACACTCAAAATCTGTTACGTAAAACCTACTCAAGTGTGCAATGTAATTTAAGTAACAACAATTCTTACCAAATAGATGGTAACTAAGAGTAGTGTCCATTAAGACGACAATGACTTTCACAAAGCACTTAAGAAATTACAATACAATAATTTGCCGCTCCTTACTGTAAGAATTGTAAAAAGTGGAGTACAAAGAATAGTATGCTGTCATCAATTTAATTAAATACTAGCAATATTTGTCACCCAGACATTACGCCATAAGCCTAACCATAACAGATGGCGAATTATATTGCATTTTGAGTAGTCAAGTGTTATTTGAATGGTAATCTAATGAAAAATAAAAACATCGAGGGGCAAACTGTAAAAGACAGTTCCGGTCTACTGAGTGGACCAAATCAAAGCCATCCAATGCGTTTGATGTTCATTTATTAAATTTATCAGGTTACTTTAAGTAATTTTTTATTTTTTCCAGTCAGCCTTAATCTCAGCGGCTGGTTCTGTAATTGGTGTTGGGTCAGACATCGCTGGTTCACTCAGACTTCCACCCATGTTCTGTGGAATCTTCGGGCACAAACCTACACCAAGACTGCTCTCCGTTGAAGGTAAGGTTCTTCATACCTAAAATTACGCAAACTCCATTTATCTGTCGGACATAAAACTCTTGATTATTATTGCTTTAGCAAATACAGTGCTAGAAAATTTTGTCCATGTTTAAATTTCCTGACGCCTTTTCAGCGTCACTGGAAATTTATGTCACTGAACTTGATGGTATCCGATTGAAGGCACTATAATGAGTTAGTCGAAAATATTTGTGCGATACATAATTTATTGACTTTACAAGATATGGAATCGTGGAAGGACTTGGGGGAGGCCTTTGCCCAGCAGTGGGGCTAGAAAAAAAAAGAATTACTTCTCTGCTTCTCTTTTTATAACGAAATTAGAATTCATAAATTAATCAGTACTGTTTCCTTTCAGGCCACGTCCCAGACTGCTTGGATCCAGATTTCGAGGAGTACTTCGCAGTAGGACCCATTGCTCGGTATGCAGAAGATCTCACTCTACTCCTGAAGGTTTTGAAGCAACCTGGTGGTATTGAGGTGCCTTTGGACAAACCGGTACGTTGATTGTGTAACATCTTTTTGCCAATAATGACAATAACTGTTCTGTAGATAACACTAAACTGACTGACGTCTTCACTGAAGACATTCACTCTGTTTCTATAAGATCAAAAATAAAAACAGTACAATTCTTTTGTGACGGCAAATAAACAACAAACTCATTACCTGATTACAAAGAAGCAATGAAATTAATTCTAAATAATATAAAAAAATAATTCACAAAGTCATTTTAAACAACCATGCTGCACTGGTTTAGTATCTAGTAGTAACTCGAACGACCTACGGCCGCCGACTGAATGAGCTTACTGCGTCGATCAAGGGTAAGAGGCTTAGCTGAAGGTTGCGTTCGACTAGAAACAGTATGAAGGGCGTTTCTAACTGTGGGAAGGTGAATAGCACTCGTCCGAATTACCTATAGGTATGTTTGTATGCCTTGGTAGTATTTTTTGGCAATTTACGTTACAAGAAAACAATCGTCGAATGGAATTATTATTATTATATGTAGCCTGCACTATTCCGCTGATTAGAAAAGGTCTCTCCACTCTTCTGTGCTTCTGATTCCCTTGAGCTAATTATTTTTATTCTTCCATTTAGTTTAAGAGTATCAGCATTTTTTTGCAGCACAATTAATATATTCCCAAATTGACAAAACAAAACAATCCGATAGTAAAATACCTTTATTCAACATCCTCCTTTCATTTTTACAGGTGGACATATCAAAGCTAAAGTTTTACTACATGGAAGGGGATGGCGGTAACGTGACTGATTCCATTGGCTCGGAGGTACGACAGGCCATGGAAAAAGCCAGGGATCACATCCAGAACACTTACAACATCGAAGTTAAGCCGGTTAGTTAACATTAACATGTATAATGACGTAAGGATTAACAGGGATTACTTGTAAGCTCATTACCATAGCAAGGATGGAAGGATCTGATTTTTGGTGTGGCTACGTTTTTGGTAGTAAAGAAGTAGTGTTGGTTGGGCGTATTCGATATAAAAATTTAGAGTTGTGTGAAAAGAAATTACCCTTGTGCTTTTGGTAGCTACATACCCTCGATAAAATTTAGAATAGTTATAGGTATAACAAAGCATTGAAGCTTAAACAGTTAGGACAACTAAAGGCATTAAGAGCCCAGAGAAAGTACCCAGTTATCAAATCTTATACTCCTTATTATATTTTCAGCTAAAAATCAAGCACATCGAACATATGTGGGAAATAAGCGTCAGGGTTCTCATGAACATAAAGCACGTTCGCAACATCTATACGGATCCGGAGAAACGTGACCAGTGGGTGTCAGTCTGGCCAGAAGTTCTGAAGACGATGGTGGGGCTCTCGAACCACAACTTTCTCTGTGTGTGCTACGGGCCATTGATGAAATTCTTCGATGCACTACCAAAGAGTTATTATAAGAAGCTCCTTGCAATCTTTGATGAGATTAAGGAAGAATTTGAGGTGAGGTATCACTTACTTGATAAAATACAATTTTTATATAGTTAGAATAATGCACAACATTGATTTTCGAGCACTACATTCATCATCTTCCTGCCCTTAAACCATTTTACTTGGGGTCGGCGGAATACGTTTTTTTCTTCCATTCTACCCTATCAGACGTTCACTCTACATTAATACCGATATATGCCAGTGCCAAGCATATCATACCTAACAATGACAAGACTGAAGAGGTGCCCGTAGTCGGTACAACTCCGACTCATTTCCATACCGCACCTACCCTCGCCGGTTAAAGACTTGAAGTCCACATGCTGCCCAGCAAAATTGATATAAAGATCTCGATAATAAACATTAATTTTACATTCCAGAAAGTATTATCAGACGACGTGGTGCTACTCCATCCGACATTCCCGTCACCAGCCCACCTGCACTACAGGATATACTACAAATTCCTAAACTGCGGGTATCTGACAATCTTCAACGCATTAGGTCTACCCGTAACCCAGTGTCCAATAGGACTGACTAGGAAAGGTCTACCTGTCGGTATCCAGATAGCAGCCAACAAATGCAACGACCATTTAACGATAGCTGTCGCTAAAGAATTCGAAAGAGCTTTCGGTGGTTGGGTTCCACCGAATAAAGATCTCGTTAATAATGTTAGAACTGCGTAGTGTTACCAACGTAAAAATACTTGGAGATTTTACTTGCCTGTACCAAAAACATTTGGACTTGAAAATTTTACGTGCATAAGTTGCAATGGTAGAAATTTAGTAAAACCTTTTTTTGGATAAGAATACAAATGTACCTAATCGTTAGTTTCTATTTCTTTAATTTTTGTACTAGAGTCAATGAATTTTATTTTATTACACTATTTTGGGATCTGGAATTTTGGACCAATATTTATAAAAACAATGAATGTACTGTTTGTCTATTAATAGTATTACCTACTCATCCTATAGTGTGGGCGTTGGAGGTATTGATACAGTCGGCGCACATATCTGGTACGAATTTAATGTCAAGCAGCTGGCAGTGTCAGAGTTATAGTGCGTTTCACTAAAGAGTTCCCTTCGCCGTTATGTTGGTAGCGCATAATTCAGTGTGGCCAGGTAATGATAATTATATTACCTAATAATCGGGGAATTACAATAGGTCGGGGAAAGTCTTTTCGCATTACAGTATGTATGAACTTGTAATAAAATCTTTCTCTCTCTAATAAAATTTGAATTTAGAATTATGTTCCTCATAATTATTTTTTTAAATAACTTTCAATTATACCAACCAGCTAGATACAAATACTGTAGCCAAAGAGATTTTATTACAAGTTCATACATACTATAATGCGAAAAAACTTTTTCCCCGACCTAATATTTTGATGTAGTTATGTAATAGATTATATATATCTCTTTAATATTAACAATGATTACCTAACATTATAAATGGGGTGTATAACATATTTATACAAATAAAACTCATGTTATTGAACTGTAATAATTGTTTATTTGCAACAACAATATTACTTTTCGAATAACTATGCTCGTGTAAATGCCCAACACCGAATATAATACTGCTATCACTATCTCCAGTGTCACTATAGTCAGAAGTGTCATTTTTGTATCGATTTTATTTTTCATTTCATGAAACAGTTTAGTAGTAGTAGTAGTTTTAGAGTTGATAGCTCTTTCTTTACAACATAAAATTCATGAATTTTATGACGCAATGCACAAAGCTCAAAATCGTCCAGCTTAACCCTTTTTTCTCTAGGACAATGCTTTCCTGGAGTTGAAATTTCGGTTGCTGTACTGGCAGCAACCTCACCTTCTTTGGTAATTTTTGAAACAGTTTTTTCAGATATATCTAAAACAAACAAAATTATTACATAATAGTGAGTTAAAAGTCTTTTTAACGAATTTAGAATTATTGAAGGAAGTGCGACATCTTATTTTGTGATATGTATAACTCTTTTAAAATTTAATTTACTTTAATAATGAGCAATAAATAATAAATGTATAAATTAATGAAATCACTTAACAAATACAGTCAACATAGTATTTATTTCATAAAAGTGTCGTTTCTGGTTGTATGCAACAATTTCAAGAATGTATACTTCATAATATAAAAATGTGCACATACAATAATTATCACGACATACCAACGGGGTAGCAATGGGGAATAGCATAAAGTTCTGGTAACCCTATATTACAAACCTGTCATGGTAGCGACGCGGAGTCTCACACGTTTTAATGGAATTATTGGCTCCTTGTTACGTTTTTCTCTTTCACAAAATGATTTTACTTTCAACACCAACTGTCTTGCACCACTTTTAAGGGTCTTCGGCATGATTAATACCGTAAAACAATTAAAAAACACTGATGCGTTAAAGCGTTTGACGTAATTGACAGTAGTTGACAGTCGGTAGTACCAACAAGACGGCGAAGGGAACTCTTTCGTGAAACGCACTATACCAGGAATGTGCAGGCGACTGTACAATTACGTCAATAATAATTTATACTTTAA